>OX381704.1:111964922-113164922 GCA_947462335.1 Harmothoe impar
GTTCAAATTTACCACGACCGGCCCCTTTAGCTATAGTGACGCACTGGCTTTTCGCTATGAAGGGGTCCAAATCTTTTTGCCCCCCGCCCCCCCCTCTCCACCTCCACCCCAAAAAAAAAATCCACCAACACAAGTCCCTCAATTGTTAAAGATTGACCACTCCCTAAGGTCACGAGGCTTCCTGTTTTATTAAGGGTCCCAGGTCACAAAGTAACTAATTTTGAAAATATATCCAGGTGCATTTTTTAATACATTAGTCTGGTTGACCAAGAAACTCGACACAGCGCAAAATTATTACTCCACATCGAAAAGTAGCTTAGAAAATGGCCCAGGTGGCCCCAAAAAAACAGGCTATTCAGCCAGCTAGCACGTATAGCATGGTAATATTGACATGGTTGAGGGGCGCTGTGGCACACTGATCCACATATCTACATGATGTTTGGTGTGGGCAGAATTTTGCCAGTTTAACCGCCGCAACATTCCTGGCCTTTCATGCCGACTCATGAGGAAAATATCTACCTGCAAGATTTCTGGTTAAATTTTCACCAAGACAATATTTACTGAGCCATCTCAATAATTACAGCGTCGGTCGGTCCTCAATTTGAAATGGATATTTCTGAGATCTCAAAAGCGATTGATACATTCCAATGGATTTTACTATACCCTTTTCTTCTCCGTTTTCGATGGCACTTCCTGACTACATGACCACGTCTAAATTTCACAAAATTACATGGCTTTCCATAGCTCGGGAGGGGAGGAGGCGGGGAGGGCTTGGGAGATGTATTTCAATATCTTTTTAAGGGCAACATAGTAATTTAATGTACTACATTTATAATAATGTTTTTTTCATAATGAAGCATGGATGCAGCCCTGGCAAGTAACTCGTCATTTCTGCATCCATGTCCCATGCCGACCGAATATGCTGATATTGTGATACACCCCACACCTGTGCATGCCTATGTCCACTGTGTCTATGCTCACCTGTATATGAGTTGAAGTAGTTTTGTCTGTTCGAATGATTGGTTATAGTGTACACATGTTTATATTCTGATGCTCATTTCTTTGGCTGTAATCGAAAGACGTCACTGGATGATGGATTTGTGCCAAATAAAAATATTTCAAACTCAAACTCAAACTCAAGGTTGATACTCTTCCGAAGGTTCAATGTAGGGCAGGGAGCAATCAGAATAAATAGCTCTGATTCAGCCACCTTTGTCTGAAATTGCACCATGACAAAGTGACTTATATAAATACACTGTATTCTTATCTGCTTAACACACAGACATACGCCTATGTTAGGATATAGGTGACCTACCAGGAGAGGAACTGACTCAATATGGACACACACCACATCCACACACACTGTACTAAGGGGGACAAATTAGCCTAACTCTGCCCAGGTACACAAGGCCACAGATATAAAAGGCGTATTAACCATTTAAGGGCCACACAGTGCTTGAAGTAAGGGAGTGCTCATTTTTTAACAACAGGGGTGGGGTGGTGGATTTGGGTGGGAGGTAAAAAATTTGGACCCCTTGACTGGGGGGGGTAAAAAAATTCAACCTGAGGGAAAAAGCCTGCACGTTACTATGCTACAGAGGGGTGCGAACGCGCACTATTTTCGGCCTGCCGGGGGGGGGGGGGGTAAACAATTTCGACCCCTCTAGGGGGGTGGGGTGAAAAAATGTCGCGCAGTCCGCGCGAAATCTCACCGCCCCCCTCCCTGTTGTTAAAAAATGAGCACTCCCTAACTATGCATTATGCCCGTAGACCACAGAGATGCCACTCACTGGTGCATGAAAAGTAGGAAAAGCTTCAGATTTTGGTCGACAATATTATGTAGGAAATTAACGTAATATATGACAGAAATTCCAGTGAAAAAGTAGGAATTCCTGCAAAAGTAGGAGAAGTGGCAAATCTGAATCGTCATGGTGTATGGATGCAGCCCTGGCGAGTATATTATGCCAACCCTATGGGGTTGATACACTCCTAAAGGATCATCATGATGCTCCAAAGCAGCATCGGTGAGTTACTCACTGGGGCTGTAATGGTGTATCATGCCCACACATGAACGTGAGGCACTATTCATTTACCCGGGTGTATTTAGAATCATGTTAAACTTAACCATTTAAGGATGGATGTCGCTAAAAGATGACATTTGTCGTCATGATGCACTGATGCAGCACCGACGAGTAACTCGCCAGTGCTGCATTGGTTGTATCATGCCGACACTTCGGAAGTGTCTTAATCCCATAGGGTCGGCATGATGCTTGAATGCAGCACTGGCGAGTTACTCGCCAGGGCTGCATTCATGCTTCATGACGACCAAGGACATGATGCATTAATGGCTGTATCTCATGAGTTTGTAACAATTGAAACGTCTTTGACCGGGTGTTGTCTTTGATCGGGTGTTGTCTTTGACCGGGTGTTGTCTTTGACCGGGTGTTGTCTATGACCTGTGTAGTCTTTGACCTGCAAGTTTCAAGAGGGCTGAAAGTGGGGCTATATACACAGAAATGTCGGGAAGTTTGTAGTATATAGTCTTAACATATCCATTAACCCTTTCCCCCCATTTCTGTGTACATATCCCCCATTTCAGCCCTTTTGAAACTTGCTGGTCACAGACTACACCGGTCAAAGACGTTTCAATTGTTACAAACTCATGAGACATGTCCTAATACATTATGCCGCCCTTAAAGGGTTAAATGAAAACATGGGTTATTTGTCCATGATAAGGTTATGGGGGTCGTGTCTCATGTCATCCCTTTGTTTGGGTCGGCAATATACCTGGCATGAATAGATAACACTAAGGTTGTGTTATGAATCTGTTAACCCTTTAAGGGCGGCATGATACCTTAATGCATCATGCCCTTGGTCGTAATAATGCATGAATGCAGCCCTGGCGAGTAAATCGCCAGGGCTGCATTCAAGCATCATGCCGAGCCTATGGGGTTGAGACACTCTTGAAGGGTCGGCATGGTGCACTAATGCAGCACTGGCGAGTTACTCGCCGGGGCTGCATTCATGCATCATGGACGATCATTGTCTCATCCCTTTGTTTGGGTCGGCAATAAACCTGGCATGAATAGATAATGACGTCACGGTACACTAAATCTGTGTTATGAATCTGTTAACGATCTCTGACTGAAGTGATTTCTTATTTATTCCTACAAGATCGGATGAGTGACACACTTCTAAATTTAGCCGACTCTACATGAATTGATAATGATGATGTCAGCTCTGTATACGTACAGAAACACACCTGATGTTTTGCGTCATCATATGTCAGTAACAGTATAAATGTTAGCGATGTCATTGACATTCGCTATGTTGACATATCGCTATTACCCCGGTATGTCATTTTTTCAATATATTTAACATTTTTGAGATGTCAATATAATTATGGTATGTCAATATTCTTTTTATGAGAAGTTGTTCTCTGCCAGTGGAAAAAAAATTGACTACCGGTAGCGCATTCTGTAACTTTTGCTGAAAATGTTTTTTATGTCTTTTAAATTTTCTCAAAAATGTGGAAATCAACTGACAAAATATGTGCCTCTACATGGGTGCCCACAATTTTGACCGTGTCACTGTGTCGATTTTTAGCAGAAAAGCCATGCCATCGTGTCGATCTTTAGGTATATAGAAATATAGAGAACAATCCCTGTGGGTCGATTTTTACCCCTAATTTTCCTGTGTCCGTCAATTTTTAAAAGGGCCTAAAACGGCCGTGTCGCCCGTGTCGATTTTAACCCATGTAGAGGCACAAATATGATGACTTTTTTAAAACTGACTTTTAAGGCAAATAAAACAAAGCTGACTTTTAACTGGCGGTGTATCAATTACACCGGTATATTCACAGGTATACATATATTCGGTAATTACATTGCACAATGGAAGTATGCCATACCTGGTGTTTCCTAGGTAACATGGGTCACCTAAGTCCACATGTGACCCCCCCCCCCTCCCCATCTATCCCACATACACACACTCATACACAAATCAAGTCCCACACATTAGCACGTTCCTCAAAGGTATTGTCGTCATGATGCTTTAATGCAGCCCTGGTGAGTTACTCGCCATTGCTGCATTCATGCATCACACCGGCCATGTCGATGCACTCCCAAAGGAGACAGGAGATGCACTAATGTAGCAGCAGTGAGTTACTCGCCGGGGCTATGTTGGAGCATCCGAGCTGACGGCAAATATTGCTTAATGTTAAGCATTAATTTAGTGCTACGGCCAAATAAAAGAAAGGTATCTTTCAGGTTACCCGACCCTACCTAGCAAAACAGGGATGAGCCTAGAAATCTTTATCCAATTTTGAAAAGATATTTGTATCTTAAGTAACCATGGGGCTATTTCAGAGTCTATTTGATAGTCCGCAAGTTTGCGAGTCAATTTTTGGGTGCTTTTAGACCATGTAAACAAATTGGCCTAATTTACACAGATCACGACCCATGTGTATGTTTTACACATTCACCCATCCCAGCGTGCACTCACCCACATGGTCTCCATGGTAGCGGCGTGCGGCGTCTGTTTACGGTTACCTTGGTTACCGGGTAGCGTGGACAGTAGCTTCACCTTGACAGGACTCGTCCTCCTCACCTGTCAGTCCCTACCTGCGTCCTACCTGCGTCTCACCTGTACCTAGGTAGCATCCCACATAGTCACATCACCTGCAGCCTTGTTAGAGCGGGAGGTTGACCAATGAGAACACTTGGTGATATTTACTCCCTAATTCTTAGGGTGTAAGATCTTTGACCAATGAGAAAACTTGGTGATATTTACTCCCTAATTCTTAGGGTGTAAGATCTTTGACCAATGAGAACACTTGGTGATATTTACTCCCTAATTCTTAGGGTGTAAGATCTTTGACCAATGAGAAAACTTGGTGATATTTACTCCCTAATTCTTAGGGTGTAAGATCTTTGACCAATGAGAACACTTGGTGATATTTACTCCCTAATTCTTAGGGTGTAAGATCTTTGACCAATGAGAACACTTGGTGATATTTACTCCCTAATTCTTAGGGTGTAAGATCTTTGACCAATGAGAACACTTGGTGATATTTACTCCCTAATTCTTAGGGTGTAAGATCTTTGACCAATGAGAAAACTTGGTGATATTTACTCCCTAATTCTTAGGGTGTAAGATCTTTGACCAATGAGAAAACTTGGTGATATTTACTCCCTAATGCTTAGGGTGATATATCTTTGACCAATGAGAAAACTTGGTGATATTTACTCCCTAATGCTTAGGGTGATATATCTTTGACTAATGAGAAAATGGCTGATATTTATTCCCTAATGCTTAGGGTGATATATCCTTGACCAATGAGAAAACTTGGTGATATTTACTCCCTAATGCTTAGGGTGTAAGATCTCTGACCAATGAGAAAATTGGCTGATATCTACTCCCTAATTCTTAGGGTGATATATCTTTGACCAATGAGAAAACTTGGTGATATTTACTCCCTAATTCTTAGGGTGATATATCCTTGACCAATGAGAAAACTTGGTGATATTTACTCCCTAATGCTTAGGGTGTAAGTTAGGGCCCCAGACGAGGGGTTGCTGTCACTTGTCGATTTTAAGAAATATCAATCTTCCTTTTGACTTGTCACTTGTCACAGTCTTTAAACAGGCTCTTGTCTATTTGTCGATTTGACCCATCTGGGTGCCTTTAGTAGGTAGCCGTGCTGATCTTGCAGAGACAGAGCAGAGACAGTGTCAGTCAGGAGGGTCCGGGGGTGGTGACAGCATCTTTATCACCAACCACAGCTTTACACTTATTTCACAAAGCAGGGTATTGCTGGCATCGGTCACGTCTTACTCCTCAATGCTTACAGTCCCGTGCCTAGCGTTGCTTTGTCCACCTTGTGGCGCTTAGTACCACTCCAGACTGAGCTCATATACTCGAAAAAAAAAAGAATTTCATTAATTCTAGACAATGGTATTATTCCCTTAAATCCGGAGACAGATGTCGCCCTACGTGGAAAAATTAAGACTTGGCCACAAAAGATGCGTTAAAAATCCTTACTGGTTTCGTCATTTTCAAACCTTAACCAGGTAATCTTTAAATACTACTTTCCTTAGGTTTAAGATCCACAAGTCAATTGTATGCTTATACAACAGGTATAACTATATCCTCCTGTGTCCAATTAAGCTGTAATGGCCTGTGTGATATGAATGACTGATGCTCGGATGGAGGCCTATGCTGGCATTGTTGTATACTAGTAAGACAGTCCACTCCCCCGCGGCCCTTTGTCATGTAATCTTTAGATACTATTTCCCTGAGGTTTACATCGCCACAGAACAATTTCCTTTTTGATACATCCTCCTAGCTCCAACTGAGCTGCTATGACCTGTGTATAAATTTAAAATCCTTTCAATTTCCTTTTTGACACATCCTCCGGTCTCCAAATGAGATGCCATGGCCTGTGTATAAATTAAAATCCCATTGCACACAGAGGGCCACTGCTAAACCAGGGCTTTTACAGAATGGAATTTAAAGCCTGTAAGGCCTATGCTGACAAGGTTGTATAGGGTTGTCTCCTGTCTCCAATTGAGCTGCAATGACCTGTGTATAAATTAAAATCCCATTGCACAGTGGCCCACCGCTAAACCAGGGCTTTTACAGAATGGAAATTAAAGCCTGAAAGGCCTATGTTGACAAGGTTGTATAGGGTTGTCTCCTGTCTCCAATTGAGATGCAATGGTCTGTGTATAAATTAAAAATCCCACTGCTTACAACCCAGAAGGCTCTGCTGAACCAGGGCTTTAAGTTTTACAGAATTGAATTCAAAGCCTGTAAGGCCTATGGTGACAAGGTTGTATAGGGTTGTCTCCTGTCCATGTGTCCTTCTCCAGGTGCAAGGTGCTACTGTCAGCTGCTGTGTGAGTAGTGTAGGTACTGGAGGTGGTACCCTCCCTCCTACCTCCTACCTGGTGGCATCCACCTGCCACCTGACACTCGCCATTCTGAGGCTAACATCCACCTAGAAACCCCTCTCTGATGGACTTCAACTCTCTAACAGAGGCCTCACTCTCTGACCATATTCTTTGTTGAGGTCCAATCCCAGTTGTGTACCCTATCATACATAAGGCCACACCAAGAAAAAAGTTGGTCAATGGATTTTGCGCACCTTATTTTCGGAAATGGAAATTATTTTTTTTGTCAATGGATTTCGCTCGCCTCATTTTTGTCAAAATTGAGAATTTTTTTTTCAAATTTTCTTCCAGTAATTCCCCCAGATCAACCAATAGATTTTTATGTTAGGGTCCACTAAGAACTTTTGTCAGAGGCTGGTTAAAAAAATGATAATAAATTGTTGCTCGCCCCAGTTTTCCACTGACAAAATCCATTGACAAAAAAAAATATCTTTAAAAAAAAAAAAGTGAAATCCATTGACCAATTCTTTTTGTAGTGTGGCGGGTTGTGTATGGAGATGGCAGTACCCGTACAGAGAGTTAGTCGGGGTAGGTGACGCCACCTCAGGCTCAGAATGGTCTCCTACCTGAGCTGCTCCCACCTGCCGCCCACGTGACCATGTCCCGCCTCGGTCACTAACACACCTGGCCGCTCTCCAAGCAGGGGCACAGGTCTCCAAGCACAACCTAGGTACTAATATACACTATGGTAAACCCCTGTCTGTCCTATTCGTCTTCAGCACTGCATTGTCCACTGTGACGTCTACATATCGTTATGAGTTGCATCTACCCTCCCCCCTATGCAGCCACATTGCTGGCTTGGATCTCCAAGCAGAGGCTTTGTCCTCTGTGTATAGTCATGTTATTGATGATACAGGTGTTTACTAGCTCGGCTTGGAGAGTGTAGCACGTGGTTGGGTGTGTGTCATCTGCCGGCGTCTGTGTGTACCTGGTAACCATGGTGACAGGACGCTGTCAGCTGCACCCAGCTGTCAGACCCCCAGTGTCAGTGTCAACAACACCGGGCACACCCACAGCATAAACTGGTTGATATAAACCCTGGCGAGTAACTCGCCAGTGCTGCATTCAAGTATCATGCTGACCCTATAGGATTGAGACACTCCCGAAGGGTGGGCATGATGCACCAATGCAGCACTGGCGAGTTGCTCGCTGGGGCTGCATTGGTGCATCATGACGACATCTTTTAGTGACATCCGTCCTTAAAGGGTTAAAGGGTTAATCCACTTATTAGTTGAGTGCTGGGATGGGAGTTGTTAATAGCCAATTGTCAAACAAGCGTCACAAGGCATATTAGTATGCGTAATAGAGCAGGGTAATATAATATACCGTATTCAACATAATAAGCGCCCCCGCCCCCTCCTTTGGGGGCGTTTTTTAGACTCCAACAAAGGGTCAAATATTCACAATTTTGGAGATAATTAAACTCCTAAGTACTTAAACGCCATGAAAAAAATTATTACATCGAATAAGGTAGTATCCCTTTGAGGACCACATGGTGCTTGAATGTTTTGTTGCCTGAATGGTGCAACTAGCTATACTAGAATGTACTAGGCAGATTGGGGCTCTAAAATCCGGGGGGGTACTCAAATTTTTTTTGACACGGGTGTGCGGCTAGCCCTTTGACAACCCTTACCCTTGGTGAGGGGGATTTTGGTCAGAATTGACCCTTGGTGAGGGGAATTTTGGTCAAAAGTGACCCTTGCTGAGGGGGATTTTGGACAAAAGTGCCTAGGTTTTAACAATTTTCCCCGAGGAGTCGCCCTTGGTGTAAGAATTTTGGTCAATAGTGACCCTTGTTGCGAAGAATTTTGGCAAAATGTGGCCCTTTTTGGGGGAATTTTTTTAAATATCCGAAAAGTGACCCTTGGTGAGGGGGCTTTTGGAGAAAATTGATCCTTGGTGAGGGGGATTTTGGCAAAAAGCAGACCCTTGGTGAGGGGGATTTTGCTCAAACAGTACCCTTCCCAGCCGCACACCTGTGTATACAAAACATACCAAGTGCCCCCCACCCCCGGGTTTAAAATTCACCTTCAAACTGCTCTTGCTCTTAACAGAGATGGTGTAATTTCTTCTGGGTTGTGGTAATGAACTTTTCCCAGGGGTGTGAAATGGGAAAAACAAAATATCTGAGGGTTTGCGTGGAAGATTGGTTGCGATATGAAACCATAAATTCATCTATGGATTGCATTATGGAAAAACAGCAGTGCTAGAAATAGTGGTGCTCCATAGGGGTGGGTGGAAAATCAAGGGCAAAGGGTGAAATTTCATATATTTTGGAGTTCTGCTCAGCTGTTAAGATCTCCCCCCTACATGATGTGAAACAGATTTCTCATTTGTTCTGGACGAATCACAAAAATGACCAATTTGAAGACCGAATGATCTAAATTCAGATTTTAATTTGAGCTTTCACAGCCCTGGATTCCCAAATTATATTATGTATTTTCTTGTAAAACTATTTTCACCGAGCGACCATACCATTTTATTTTTTGGAGTGGCCTTATGGTCAATAGATATTGAATCAAACAGGTCTCTATGCTAGATATTGTATGTCTAATGGGAATAACTTCTGTTCTAATTGATGGATTTTCAAAATTCAAAAACCTATAGACAGCTAAAATGACACCGGCGGTAATTCTGGGGTAATTTAATGCCGGCGGCAGTAAAAATGATGCCGGCGGTCCGCCGGTGTCATTGCAGTGTGAGGAGAACCCTGAGAGCTATTTGCTCGTTGCTCATGAATTCCCCTGGTTCTAATTAAAACTCCTGTAGGGGCTAGGGTTATACGGGTATGTTATATGACGAGTGCTGTTGGATGTTGTGTTGCGAGCTCAGTCCGAACCCTTCAGTCCGACGGTAGGTGGCAGCACCTGCCCCGGGCTTGGGGTATGGACAGAGGTCGCTATAGGCTTCCGGTCTGCGTGTGCGCGCGCAGGCTGGCTGCCTATATATACCCAGCATCTGACGGTACTCGTCGGTTACTCTGAGCCACGCTGGCAAGGAGACCCTGTGATCAATACGGCTGATTAGCCTACTGACCCGTTCCGAACTCTATAGGGAGTTCGCACACATAGATACTGCTTGTCTAGGTTTTCTGAATAAACCCGATTTGCAACCTGTAACACTTGATCCGAACTGTGTCGACTTTGTTCTTTAATTGATACTCTACCAATATCATAAAGAGACAAAGTATCGTTTATTACAACTCCTATATAATATTCCTCCAGTCCCATAGCCTCAATGCTCTAGGCCTCAGATAGGGAATTCCGGGGTCATTGAGTACATTATTAGGGAAAGAAGAATTCTGCAGTAAATACTAGGTGAGTTCTGGGTGGTCAAAATAGTTTGGAAAATTTGCTAAAATTCTGTAAAAAAATAACCAATGGCCCTCAGCATATCCTGATCCTCAAGATATATGATTATTGCAGGGATAGGCCTATATTTCAATGTTCATTTAGGTTCGGTCTGAAATGAACTTATTCACTGCACATATGGTCAATTATGGAGGTTCATTCATGTTAGGAACCAGCATTTCAGATTTCCGTGAACAAAAACCCGTTTAATTTTTTTATATAGTATATAAAAGGTTTTCCTATTCATTCCTAAGAGATTTTCAATCAATACCCGGCTGGGAATTTTTTATCCCATGTTACGTTACATTAAACTATAGTGAAAATTCAATTCCCTGTCTGAGACCTCTAGCCCCTACCACTGCTGTCTTCGACTAGCCCAGCTTCCGTTTCCGTTTCCGCACGCATGCGTCCCACTGGCCTCCCCTTACGCAATGAGGTGGTGTAACCATGGCAACCAATGCTGATCCGTGCAGGACTATCGGACACCCCGTACCTGCCCCATGGACCATCACCAACATTAGCACCAGGACAAGACGATGGTCAGCTCCCTGCACATAGCTACGGGGCCTAGGAGGAACAACAGGCCAACGGGCCTTGCCCCCCCCCCCCAAAAAAAAAAAAAGAGGAAGAAGAGAAAAGAAAAGAATAGATGGAAAGAGAGCGATAATGTAACACATCATAGTCTATTTCAGTGGAGTATGAATCACAGGGCCTGACTGAGGGCCCCTGACCTTGATGGGGGGAGGCTCCTAAAAAGCGTGACAATGCACCATTTCAAATCTAGACCGTCAAAATCTTCTTTTGGGGCCCCCTTTTAGACAATCCTGGATCCGCCAATGAGGGTCGCACAGTGCTTTCATGCACTTTACTCTTTGTGGTCATTAAATACATGAATGCAGTCCTAGCAAACGACGTGTCATCCCTGCATTAATACATCATGCTGATCCCGGGGGGGGGGGGGGGGGGCTACTCTACCATGTACTGGGTAACCACTGCAGCACTACTCTAAATAACCACTGCGGTGGCGGTGAATTTCCATTAGATCCTGAAAAGGGTGGCGGTCAGATGTCAATAGCCTGTTTACATGAATTCCCTAAATAGCCCAGAGCCTTTAGTAAACCTACTGACCATGCAGGCCAAAGCTGTAGGATTCAAGTAAAATCGCTAATGTCAACAAGGTCCTGATAAGTAGGGAGGTTAAAATCATATCATTAAATTGAGCAAGTTTGTTTTTGCTGAAAGAGATGAATAAAATTGCAATTTGTACAAAATTCAGAGAGACCTAATCTTGTATCGCTCAGAAAATCTCCCAAGCTCTGAAAAGTGGGGCCGTCAAATCTCCCAATCTTTGAAAGTAGGGCGGTCAAATCTCTCAAGCTCTGATAAGTGGGGCAGTCAAATCTCCCAAGCTCTGAAAAGTAGGGCGGTAGGGCGGCAGTTGCTATCTACCCTCAAACACTCAGTGCCCACCCCGGGGAATACATCATGCTGACCCTACATATTCGACTTAAAAGCGCACACCCCCTAAGAAGCGCACACCCCATTTTTTGGCCAATTTTTAAACTACAAATAACCAAAAATATCTCAATTTTTGACCCCAATTAAACTCCTAACTACTACCGTAAAACCTCTCTGATAAGCCGACCTTTTTTGGGGATTTGAGGCTTGATTCGGCTTATAGCATTGTCTCATAGAGGGGGTCGGCTCATCAGGGAGGTTTCTTATCAAGTGCTTTATAGTTTAACCATGTTTAAATGGACCTAAATTCGGCTCATGATATTCTCTCAAAGTGGGGGGTCGGCTTATAAGGGAGGTCCGCTTATCAGAGAGGTTTTACGCTAACAGGTGTCCATAACCATTTTTTAAGCGCACTGTGCGCTTATTACGTCAAATACGGTGCACTGATGGATAACATGAAGTAAAACTTTCCTACTTCTCGTTAAATTATCTTAGATTTAAATATCTTTTTCTGGCTGTGTTTCGTGACACTGATACAAGTTGATAGTCTTTGTCTGGGTGACATCTTTGACTGCGTGACGTCTTTGACCGGCAAGCGTAGCACTGGCGAGTTACTTGCTGGGGCTGCTTTGGTGCATCATGGCGACAAATGTTATTTTTTTAGCTACATGCCATCCTTAAAGGGTTAAGGACGGCGGATTCAGGACAGCAGCCCCGACGAGTAACTTGCATTAACGCATCATGGCGACGAAGGACATGGTTTATTTCATGTGGAGAAACAAAGTTACTATGCTTAAGTACTGGAATGGCCAGTCTCCACATCCCCGTGGAGAAACTGATGCTCCTTCTCCATGGGCTGTTTCTCCATCATGATGTCCATGAAATAGCTATGAAACCCATCTTTAAATGTCATATTCAGATATAATTTATCAATAATTAATGAAATAAACACAGAGATCTACTCTAATCAGTCTGCATTCCTGGTTTCTCCACTTGTGGTACCTTGGATGATATCACACTCGGCCCCACCTCGTGTGATATGATCCAAGGTACCACTCGTGGAGAAACCTGTCATTCAGACAGATCATCGTGGACCTCTGTCTATGTATTAAAGCTTGACCGTCATGGTTGAAGTGAGGCCAAAAGCAATTTTCGATATAGTTCAGTTTTCATTCACAAGAGGGCTCTTAAGGGCTCGGAGCTCAGCTCTTACAGGCACAAGATAGGGTGAATATGTTGTAGCTGGTCCCCTGTCCAAACACTGCTGCCCTCTGGTGGAACTGTTATTTTAGTCCATGTATGGAAAATGCTAAACTTATTCCCTGACGACCCAGCTTTAAGGCACCATGCCGTCCTTAAAGGGTTAAAGGGTTAGTGTGTATACTGAGTAGAACTGGCTGTTATTGGCTTATTGGTGAGATAAGGTCCTATGGCTACACCACAGGGGAACAGGGAGACCACAATTAGGGTCTTTATGACACATCATCCACCATAAAGGTACAGCACCACTAAGTTAATGTAGGAAAGCCCTATAACACTGGGGTTTACAAGTACCGTAAAACCCCGCGTATATGCCGCAGCTAGTGCGCAAGTCAGATCGCCAGTGTGGCTGACAGATCAGGACAAAGTCAGGGTGTGGCTCATCTTTACACAATTGTAAATATTCATTGTCACATAACCTAACATGTGTTAACAAAATAGAAGCTTTGTTGGAGCTATTGTCCATGCACCGCCTCGCTGTCAGTGGAGCTGTTTTTGAGTGTGTATTCCGATGTATTCAGGCACTAGTGGCGCCACCTATGCCGACTTTCCATCTGCATAAATTCAAACCTGATATGCAAAGCCAGTATGCGCTGATATGAATACTCATCTATTGATATATTTTTGTTGCATCCAGTTAACAAATGTACACCGCATTTTCTCTGTGATTATTTGTTAAAAAACTAGTTTCTCGAGAGCTTACAAAAACAAAAAAGGGGGCAGCTTATACACGAGTTAGGCTTAGGCTTTACGGTATGCAGGTGTATCCCAATGTTACAACATCCACATCCGGCCTAAAGTAGGAGGGTCAATACCAAGGGTCCCTGCATAGGACACAGGTTGTAGTGAGGTGGGGGGTAGACTAAGTTTCGTCTGTATCCGGAGGAATTTACAGACTGACTGCACCGTATCTAAGTTTTGCGGGCACTGGCTAAATATCACCATGGCAACATGCTACGTCAGATAGACGTCAAAATGGCGGCCGCTACTTTTTGGGCCTGATACATTTTTAAAAAGGGGGTGATAATTGTTAAACAAAAATGTGATTACATCTGGTTTTGTGTAAACCGCATTGGCAAGACTTTCCTCTTTCCAAATGTGTATGATATGATATCCACAACCAAGGATTTCAATGTAAACCACCCTTTTTAAGATTCGCCCCCCAAAATGAATGGGAGAGGAACGGGAGAGGAACGGGAGGCTTAGTAGGGGTACGAGAGTGGCTAGGTGGGGGATGGGTCTGTGGTGTTTGGCCAAAACAAATAGTTGTGTTCCGATATCCTGACCGACCATACACTTTTGGGGAGCGACCCTAACCCTTTTTAAAAAAAACTGTTTTTGAGAAAATTTATGACATTTTTGGACTTTTTAAGACCAGGTTTGAGGTTATATCGATGTCACATAGGTGTAGCTACTGAGTATGGATTTGGCAGACAGCCCTCCCCCCAGTCCCCCCCCCCCCCCCGCCTCTCTGTACCACCCCTCTCACTGTGGAGGCGTGGCGCAGTCGGCAGCGCGCTCGCTCACGGACACGAAGGTCGTGGGTTCGAGCCCCTCCCTGAGTTGACTCAGCTCTCCATCCTTCTGAGGTCGGTAAAATGAGGAGCACCAGAGACTTATCTCACTGTGCGAAAGTAGGCAAGAGGCAGTGACAAAACAGGGGTTGGTGACAGCCACAACCTGTAGCGACCACAAGTGACTCCCGTGGGCACTGTGTATGTATCCCGTAGACCTAGTATAGCCCTATGGTACTAGGATCTCAGAGATACACCTCCTGAAAGCTAGGGGTTTATAAAGGGGAATTAGCACCCAGCTCCAAGTTCATGAGAACGGCCCAGAAAAGACATGATACCGACTTAATGTCTAACAGATAAGGCAGGAGTGACAGCTTGCTTTACTGTTGTCATGGAAATAACAGCATCTAGCCGTTGCTAGGCAACACCTGGCAGTGCTGCCATGGCGCTGCATCTCTTGGCCAGGGAGGGAACGCGCCAACACTGCCGCCATCTTGGATTTCTGGGAGTCACTCTCTGGCCCCGCTGTCATCTGTTTGTTATTGTTCATGTATGTGGAATGTATTCAGTCTCTTATAATTCCTTTAATTTATGTACACGTCACAACTGTAAGTGTCAAACAGAATACACTACAAACATTTAGTAACCTAATACAATGTTCTAATAGTACCGGTAGATGTTTTTATACTTAACATGATTAATATATTTAAACTTATGTTGCATGTTTGCCTGTTTATGTAGGCTACATTGTCCATATAATATTAGTTGTGATTAACTCATTAAAGGCTCGTACAGTGCTTTATTGCATTTGTTGTCATGATGCATGAATGTAACCCTGACCACGGCCCGGCCGCATTCATGCATCATGTTTCAACCATGTAGAGTCGGTATAATGCATGAATGCAGCCCTGGTTACTACATAGTCAGATAGTACTCGCCTCGCCGGGGGTGCATGTATGCATCATATGCTCATGACGACCAATGCAATAATGCATTGAAGGGTTAAATGTCACATGTGGCATGACAATAATCGATTGTAGTTATGTAGACTGAGCCAAACCTCAACATAAATCCACACAGCCCCACCATAGTTGAGCTGTCAGATGAAACACCATCGATTACATATTCCCTAGGCGAAAAAAAAAGAGTTGTGCTCACGTATCCCTGGCGACCCTATTTTTTTGGCCCTACCCAATTTTTTTTTTTAATTTCTTTTTGGAAAACTATTTTTTTACTTAAATATTTTTTGAGTGAAAATTATACGAATATAAGAGGAATTTTCAAATCCTTAAAAAAATTTGGTAAAAGAAGAATCGATCTACCTACCCTATTTTTTGGGGGCCATGTTATCTAAACACGACAATTCCAGGGTCCCCACAACATTTTTAGATTGAAATTCCATGACCTTTCCTTACATCCTATGACCAAGAAATACCATTTTCCATGACAATATTTAGGTTTTAATCTGATAACTTGGATTACGGATCCGCCGATGGGAATTTTGGCATTGTGAAAAAAAAATCATCTTTTACTTTTCACCCCCAATTTTTTGAGAATTTAACCCCCCAAAAAATGAAAAAAAAAAAGTATATGCGGACCAGCAAACACCCACAATTTAATAGACCTTCAAAATTGGTAATATTTCTCAATATACCTCCATTCGATAGCCAAAAGAAGGACATTCCATGCTTTTTTCCCCCTCTGTCCCCATGGAAATTTCAGGACCCAGCTCCGCCTGAAGAGCAGCTTTTTTCCCTCTCGTCCCCATAAATATTTGCTCCAAGGGCCCGTAATCCAAGTTATCAAAAAAAAAGTGGCCCTACAGTACCATTTCTATATAGTGCGGCAAATAGGATTCACACACTGAATACAGAAATTATTATTAGGGCTGTGGCCTACCTTACGTATCCTAAATGTGGTTCTCACTGCAAACTGATCTTGTGCTCTTTTTGGTGGATGACACTGTATTTTCAACATCCGCTGTAGTCACTGAAATAAATGAGAGGTGAACATGTCAATTGTTATTGACTTTGTGGTAGCACCGTCTCTATTGTGGGCTATTTCTTTCAGTGATTGTTGTAGTATGGACCTTAATATTCATATTCGTGGTCGTAGTATGTGGGTTGTTTTTTTTTGGTGGGGGGGGGGGGGGGGGTCCACGGGGGGGGTCCACCAAACACTAAAGTACCGAAACGTGACGGGCCGCGACTCGCGGCGGATCAAATTATCATTAAAAATATCTACAAAAAAAATTCTAAGTTGTCAATTGATTTCGCTCTCCTCATTTTTTGGAATTATTTTAAATTAATTTTGAGAATATTTTTTTTTACTTCTTTCTATTGATTCTCCCAGATCAACTTTTTTTTGTTGTTGTGGGTTCTCTTTTGACCGAGGCTATGTAAAAAAAAATGTCGTGGGATATTTTTTACATCCCCCCTTCTTAATATCATTAAAGCCAGGGGTTACAGCCCTGATGAGACTATGTAATGGAGGGATCAACATGTTTTATCACTGCCCCCCCCCCCCTCAAATTAAGCCCCCCCCCCTCCAGCTCATGAGTCTTATCAAAATTGAGCCATTCCCTCTCCCTAAAGGGCCGGATGGCAAGTATATCTCAGCAACATCAACACTGAAAACGACAACGACAGTCAGGCAAAGACTCTGACTAGATTGGCACTAGAATTTATCATTTTTTATTGATGACTTGGAGGATTAGTCATCTCGCACCTTTCAGCATTGTGAATTGGATCTACCCACGTGTATCCTACGCATCCCACACACATCAACATATAACACATAGCCTACACTGTACAGTTATGGCGTTGAGGATTTAGCATTGACAACTGACCACAAGTCAGGCTGTCACAACTCAACATGTGCCATGATGTGGGTGTCATCCCGTGTCATCCCTCCTGTCACAGATGACAACAAACCATCCTCGTGACACCTCCAGCTACATCAACACAACGCCCTCTCCGCTCCTGCCGTCCTCACAAACCACACTTACCTCTCTAAAGATCCCCATATGTGTCTGATGCTGTTCTTCACTCTCACATCTGTTGTCTTGTTTCCTCGGCCACGTTGAGAGGTAGGGGAGACCGTCCTCACGTCAAGTCGCCTGTCCTCAACACTTATCATTTACCGCCATTCAGCGTTCTGATTAGATGCCGCTGGTTCCGGCCTCAGCCCCGTACAGTAGACGCGGCTCGCGGCGCACCAGCGGAGATAACTGGGGCGGCACGTGACCAATAGCGGCAGGTGCCCGCCGGCCGCCTGTGGTGCCGCGCTCTGCGGTAGGCGCAGGGAGGCTGGGGCCCAGGCCGCCAGTGTAGGAAGGATGAGTTAAGGTGGGTCGCCACTATTTCAAGCCAAAATTAAGGTAGGTCGATGCTATTTCAAATGCGATGTTTTATGGATCTTACATGAGTGTATGGATAGGGGAAAATAGATATGG
This sequence comes from Harmothoe impar, assembly GCA_947462335.1. Lineage (NCBI taxonomy): Eukaryota > Metazoa > Annelida > Polychaeta > Phyllodocida > Polynoidae > Harmothoe > Harmothoe impar. Next base: position 111,982,912 of record OX381704.1, read on the forward strand.
TGGTGAAGTTTTTTACCCCCCCTCTCCATCCCCGCTTGGTTGTCATTTTAATGTTAATTCTTTTTTTGTCTCATCCTCCTATCCAACAGATGTCTGCTTAGTGAAAACAGGTGAGCACTCCCTTAAAGGGGGGCTAGCACGGATGCTAGCAAAGACTGGTACCTGCCCTCACAGATCGTACAAAACGCACGGGAACTAGCGGAGCCCTAGCGACGCCCTGATTGGTCAATCGGCGGTCACGTGACTTGTTAAAGCGGGTAGTTTAGCGGTGCTAGCCGCCCTTTAATTAGGTCAGAGATCAGTAAAGGTAGGATAATACTTCAGTCTAGGTAAAACTACCAGTAATATAATAGATATGATATTGTAGTATGCCCTTGGTGATTCTTAACAGTGGCCACCAAGTTTTTACTACATACTAAACTGTGAGTAAACTGGATGTCGAGGAACTAATTATATACGGGACTAGCGCATCCTGGTACATCAGGTAGTCGGGGGCCACACCCCTATCTCCTTATCAAGCTAACCCCCTCCTTTCACACCTGGAACAAAGGGACTGATAAGAAAGTCACCCATAATGCACTGCTCTGGATTCGAGGGCCTAACCACAATGCATTGCTCTGAGTCAAGATGGCCATCGGCCTCCATGTTCTAATGCGCTAGTCCCGTATAAGCAGCCTATGTTGTATTTCCTTTACAGTCCCATACCTCATAACATGTCGTTCATGCCTTGATTTTCATACATTGAATTATTTCAAATTTAGGGAGTGTTCATTTATTATTGACCCAGGGGCACTACTGTGCCTCAGGGTCTTATACGACGGTTCTGCAGAAAATTAAGACATTTTTCACAACACTTTAACCGTCAATAATTCTGTCAATAAAAATTGCAGGATCTCAATTGTTGCTTTCAGCTGAAGCTCTGACAAATGCCTATTGATAGATGCTCCAATGTCAATCAAAGCCTTCTTCAAATGCCTGAAATATGCATTTGAAAAAGTGTCACTTTTGTGTTTTTTTGGCCATTTTACTTCAGCACTGCAGGTATAGGAAAAACCTCCACCAACTGCCCTCCACCAGAGTGTCAAGCCCATTGGTTTCTATGTTGAGCAGCAAGGGAACGCTTTTCTGAGACGCTATATGAGACGCTTTGGGATACCTCCCTTTGAGTTTTTTTTGTTTTTTTTTATTTAAAAAAAATAATAATAATAATTTTTTTTTAAATTATAAATTTTAACTCCCTGTCCCCATCCCCCATCCCCGTCCCTCCTCCCCTACCTCAGTCCCTCCTCCCCTACCCCGGTCCCTCCTTCCCTGTCCCTCCTCCCCCGTCCCTCCTTCCCCCGTCCCTCCTTCCCCCCCCCCCCTCCCTTCCCCCGTCCCTCCCCCCGTTCCTCCTCCCCCCGTCTTTACTCCCCCGTCCCTCCTGCCCCTGTCCCTCCTTCCCCCGTCCCTCCTCCCCCCGTCTCTCCTCCCCCGTCCCTCCTCCCCCATCCCTCCTGCCCCGCCTGCCCCCGCCCCTCCTCCCACCGTCCCTCCTTCCCCTCTCCCCTGGGTCACATGTGATGCAAATCGCCTATACCATTCATTTACAGGGGGGGCGTAACAAATTCTGATCCCTCTTGACGGGGGGGGGCGTAAAAATTTAAGCCCCTTTTTAGCAAAAAAGCCCCCGCGTTACTATAGTTCAAAGGGGGGGGCGAAAAATCTCACCACCCCCCCTGTAATTAATAAATGAACACTCCCTTAATCCAATACATGTACTAAATTGCATAGTCAGATTGAAACTATTAATTCAGGGGGATATTTCCCTTCCACCATAAATTCCATAAGAACCCAGTATGAAACCCGCACTAGAGATCTGAAAATTGCGATTTTAGCACTGTACTATAGTACCAAAAACCTCATATTATCTACACCTAGACCTTAAGAATTTTGTAGAACCCGCACTGAAGGCCTTGTTTGCGTATAACCCACGGGTTGTACATGGGAATTTACAGTATTTTTTATTTGCAGTATGTTATTAAGCAATTATCAATGAACAGAAACACTTAGACTTTATTTCTCCAACAATATGTTATCCACCCTTTATTAAACCATGTTTCTATTATATATAGACCGATGCAGCAAGAAGGGGTGACTTTCCAGAAAAGTTGTTGATAAAGGTTTTTGAACATTTCAGAAGTATGACCTACAAATATGTAAATATAAACTCAAAATCCTGCATTCCAATATACATTTTAGAGATATGATTGTCCTGTGAATTTCTGTCATGAATTGCTAGCAAGCATAGCTCTTTCAAACAATGTTATATAGATTCAGCTGCGATTAACATAAGCACAACTTTATTATGAAAAAGGCCCCCTTTCTTGACGCATCGGTCTATAGCGGGGAACTTGATCCATATCAACAGGAGGAGGAGCCTGGAGGAGACTGCTTCCCTGCAGGACACGGTGTAGCCTCGCTGCTTCCTGCAGGGCAGTAGAAGTCTACCGGACAGGTGAGTGACGCCTGGCTGCCGCTGGCTCGGGGACAGAAGTAGCCTGCTGCACATTTTCCTGTGATATTTGCAGATCCTTCTAGACAGAAGGAGCCTTCAGGACATACCAAACAGAAGTCAACTCCAGAGCGGTCCTCGGTAGGCTTGTAGTACCCAGCAGGACACATGTAGCAACCGCCTTCTTGGGTATATTGTCCTGCAGGACACAGCCTTGGTACTGGAATGGAATGGTATACTATTGAACTATCAGCGGTTCCCCTACTAAACACCAGATGGCGCTACTGTAAATGCACCCAATATCGCTCACGTTTGACGGGCGAGTCTGCTTTTTTGCTACGGGGAAAAACACGTTTCATGGCCTAGAACCATTAATATTGATCATACCAACAAACCATGAACATTTATGGACTCGTGACGGAATTTGCTATCGATATTCGCAACTTTATATTTATCTACGATGAGATATTTGCATTTATAGCCATATTTCAGTGGTAGAGAATGGGCAATCTGCCCGTCAGGAGACCCGTATGTTGGGGTTGGTGCGCGATCCCACAGACAGTTGTGGCACTGATCGATTCCCTGTATAACATTGGTGCACATATGGATGATTCAGCGTGGGCTTCTGATAGAGTTAAAGCAGTCTCCGTGAAAACTTTTTCACCATGCAGGACATTCGGTCCTGCAGATCTATTATTTTGCAGGACCGGCTTAAATTTTGCAGGCCCGGATTCCTGAGGGCACTTTTCATATCTCATAAAAAAATTTTATAAAGCAAGAGTTTATATTGAATCAATACAGCTTTCCCGTATATTTCTTTTGAAACATTGTAAAATGTACAATTTAGAGTAATGATTTTCAAAATATTTATGCAAAATGCTTTTCTCTCTAGAAACCTTAATAATGGTCCGATTTACAAGCCGTGAAAACTGACATGTAGCCAAGGATCCAGCCAGTCATTTGGACCGGCAGTACGACCAGTCCAGCCGGTCCAGCAGCCTGCTAGCCGGCTATAGCCGGTGTCCGGCACGTTTTCACGGAGACTGTTTAAGGGGGAGGTATTTTGTGGTTATAATAATCCAGTACCTTAAAACTTTGCGTACAGGTCATTGCTGGTATACAAGTCAGATCACCAGTAAAAGTATGATATTTACAGACTAGAGGTCAATTAAATGTCATTGATGGGGAACATTGGATCCATTCGTGACCTATTAACACCCAACTATGGGCTTTTCTAGTCTATTTCCAATGGTAAGAATAGAAGCGGGCATGCTCTTATTCCAAAATTACCCTATATTGCGCACTAAAATCGAATTAGAGCACAATCGGAGGGACCTAGGCAAAATTGAATAGATAGGAAGTCAAATACATATTATGTGTGAACTCATTTTTAGGAAAATCTTTTTTTTTTGTCCTACACACCGTAACTTTAATTGTACCAGATACTTACATTCTTTGCTGCAATCGCTACTAGAATCTGACCCAGGATATGACCATTTTCCACTGTAGCAATGGACTTTACCATATCCTCTTTGGCAGTAGTAGTTCTCAGGACAAATGTTGGCAATGGATGTGGTACTGCCACTAGGACAGTAGTACCCAGCAGAACAGGGGCCTGTCGGTGAACTGTTACCTACGCCAGAACAGTACTGATTGGCCGGACAGGGTAAGCATTCATCTCGTCCGTTGCCTTTTTTGTATGTACCTTCAGGGCAAGGTGTACAGAGCATTCCGTTTGGGGTATAGCCATTGGGACAGTCCATGTTATCTGGAGAAATGTGAGTATATAGAGGGGTGGGGGCATTAACATTTCCAAACCCGAAAACACCTCAGCGGACTAACAGCAGTGTGAAGGGTAACTTAAGATATCTCTGCCCTCTCATAAACCAATGCGTCCTACCGTAAATAGCTTATAGGCCCAGTGTCAGGGTGCAGCTTATACGCAAGTTTTGGCTAATATGGTACAGTACTAAAAGTCACCATAATCAGATCTCTGGTGCGCCTTAAAGGATCGGCCCAAAGTCGGGGTGCGGCTTATACGCGAGTCAGGCTTATACGCAAGGTTTTACGGTATATCAAATATCAAAATTGTCCTTCCACAGTTGGTAGTTTAGCACAACATAGTGTTACCATAAAACCTTGCGTATAAGCCTGACTTGCGTATAAGCCGCACCCCTAACTTTAACAGTTTATACAAGCTTCAGAGGGAGTCTGAAAATTAGTTAATTTGGTACTGTAGTTTACTTATAAAAACTCTCGTATAAGCCACACCCTATATAAGCATGTTTAGTATTGATCAAAAGAAAGCTGTGCAGCTTATACATGAGGTTTTACAGTATTTTTGTAAGAGTGATTATCAGAGTCATTACATTTATATATTTCTTCATAGATAATAGTTGTTAAGAAATGATGCAGTTTGTGAATGTATTGACTAGACTTCAGACCTATTACAATACCAGTAAAGACATACATACAATAAAGTGGAGAGAAGTAAATATCTATCAACAGGTACCAAGCAGTAAAGAGAAAGTAGGAATCATTAAATCTCACGACTTACCAATGCAGTCGGCAATGTTTGTTGATCCAAGCTTTGAGGTAGTTGCTGGTGGGCACGGGACGGGGGTACTGACACCTGACGGGCAGTAATGGTTAGCCAAACAAAGGTCTTTTGTTGGCTTCATGCTTTTGATTGGGCAGTAAAATCCCAGTGCGCATGACCCAGATGGCGTTGCTAAACCAGGGCTTCTACAGAATTTGCCTTCATCGCAATATTTGCAGATGTAGAGACCTGTACCATTACTCCAGCCCGGCTGATAGGTTCCAACAGGACAGTCTTCACACTCACCCTCACTGTTTGTATAGGTGCCTGGACCACAGTTCACATCTGGATAACTTGGTTCTGGCCAACAAAATACAAATACTTGTTGAGTCAATGATTGGTACCAAGGGTGAGTGTACTGGTTTATGAAACTGGATTTGAAAAATTAATATATTCTAAACCCATGTAACAATAGATCAAATGTGAGGGAAAATTGGCTAATGTGAATTATTGGAAATACTTTCCTTCACCAGCCAAAGTCTGTTGAATCACCATTCAATACTAATTATAATGTTTAAACTGTGAATAGCATTCACAATTGGTCTACGGATTTCATGTATGTCATTTCCAGAAGTACAAATACAAAGTGTTTTTTTTTAAATCTCTTTAAATAGGTTTATTGACACTTCTCCAGGGGCATAGGAAGCAAAGTGTCATCAGGGGACAAACAAGATGCTATTTTAGTGCTTAATACACAATTTCAAGTCCCTTGTACCCCCCGATGCTTACATAAAAACCAGCGCTGTTTTGAAAATGGCACTTTATCGTAATGGTATGGTATGCATTAAAAATTAAACTTTGCTGGCTCGCACCATTTTTTCAAAAATGAAATCCATAGATAATCCTTTTTGGAGTGGCCTAATGTTGACTCAATGTTAGCACTAGCATGGCAGCAACATAATCTATTCGTCAATGATTTATTCATGGATTTACATCAGCTGTAATCAACCATTTTCACTAGGATGGGGTGGTTTTCAAAATTTGAAACAGTGACATGGCTATTTCCGATATGCGACATGTAGCCTATTTGACATGAGGTATTTATTAAATCCGACATGGGATATGACAGTTTCCTGAAAGGCGACATGGCCATTATCTAAATCTGACATGGAATAAAGGGACACACTGTAGGAGGACTAAGACTTACCTTCCTTTCTACATCCTGAATCTGATACTTCACCTTTCTGTGATACAGTCCCATCTGGACACTTCTGTGGAGCACCACGCCCATACCAGCAATAATGATTCTCTGGACAGAGTTTATCGTTTGGCTGAGTGCTCCCTCCAGGACAGTAGTACCCTCGTGTACAAGACCCTGAAGCTGAATTAGCCCTGGGGTGCATACAGTACGAACCAGGTTTACAGGGTGTACACGTCCCATCCTCAGACATTGACGATGGTTGATACGTTCCTATAGGACAGATTCCACACTCAGATCCATTTTTGTATGTACCAGGAGGACAGGTAACGAGTACTGAAATGGTAGCAAGGTATCATAAACCTTGTCTGTAATAACCTAGAGCAATAACTACAAAGCATTAGTATAACATGTTATTAAGAGATAGAAGTACCGTATTAGACATAATAAGCGCCCTTGGGCAATTAAAAAATAATTTTGAGTGTAAAAATCTGCCTCAAATATTCATTCTAATGGGGGTGCAGAGGTGTCCCCCCCTTAGGTCGGAAAGCCGCTTTTTTAGACCATTTTTACTATAACTAAATTTGTCCAAAAGTCACCAGGTCGCTTTAATTATGGTACCAGGTCGAAAAGTCGCCTGGAAAACAGCCCCGGTTGCCGAAAACCCCTCTGCAGTCACTCTAATAAGTGCCTTCATGGCTGTCATATACAGACTACTGCCCCACCTCAGTGGCGCCTGCAAGGCTGCTACACATCCCTATTAATTAGCACTTGGCTTGGCCTTGACACCTGCAAAGGTGCGAAGTGCTCGATGTCACACACAGGGGTGAAAAACAGGAAAAAAAATTGGAGGAACACATTAAAATAATCTTGGAAAAATCTGGAAAAAAAGGGGGTGGGGGTGCTTAGGCAAAAAAAAAAGAAGGTTTGTTTCAGGTCACCCGACGGATCCTATCAAAAGAGGGCAGACCCTACGATTTTTTATGCATTTTCAAAAAAAATTTCATGTTTTTTTCCCTTTTTTGGTCAATTTTTGGGGATTCAAAAAAGTTGGGTAGTACATTCATGTAAAAGAAAAATTTAAAAACAAAAGAAAAATCCGACCTCCCGACCCTACATTTTCCTCCCATGTTACCTAAAACAAACCTCTTTTTTTTGGCCTTAGTAGGGGAAGGGCATATGGTAAGTTAAAAACATTGGTTTTCTGCTACTCCTCCAAAGGCTTTGGTTCAGAGCTCTGTTTACTTTGTCTCTCTTGTTACAATCTGTAGGAAACTTATTATTGATGGTTTGGAAAGGATATTTACATTCAACACAGTCAGAAACAGCTGCTGCACCAGGATTTGAAGACGTGCCTCCAGGACAGGGGATGGGGCCGGTGTTGTTGGCAGGACAGTAGAAGTCTCTGGGACACGTGTACCCAGTAAAATGTGTGCATCTCATGGGGCAGTGGCTGCCGGGAACACTGACACAGCGTCCACTTGGAGCAGCTAGACCAGAACTAGCACAGTACTGACCAGCTGGACAGGGTTGGCAACTTGAAAATGGGCTATAGTCTAGCCTGGATGGCTGGAACGTGCCGATTGGACAATCAGAGCAATAAGGATATCCTGACCCGTATTGTCCTGGAGGACAGATCTCTGAAATAGACAGAACAGTTCGGGTATAATGTAACAGGGTAGCTGGATGGGGCTAATATAGTGGTAGGTGCCGAAATAAGGGACTATTAAAAGGTGGTGGGTACTAGCTACCCTTTACAAAGGAAGTGAAACAAACACAAAGAAATATATCTAAAGAATATATATTGTCTAATATCAATGATACAAGGAGTACACAAATATAATGATCAGTGCCTTACCTCAATCCTGTAGTGTCCACTTGTCCTCTCATCCCACTGCCACTAGCCACCAAGCAGAGTCTGTGTCTGTGCGGGTCAATGTGGCTACCAGGGAATCAGGATCAAGTCTGCCTGAGTGGGGGGCTGCATGTCCCTTATGATACCTTGAGTTACTCAGTACCAGGAATTCAGCCCACCACTCAGTTCTAGGGAAGCCAGGAAGTAGGGTGTTTCTGGTGCAGGGAAAAGGGTGGTGGGTGAGGGCATAGGGTGCAATGACACTCAGCATTGCTGGGTCCCGTTACAATAATATAGATAATAGGTGGTAACCCACTATGCCAGGCTTGTTCAGTTTTCTCTCCCCCTCCTTGAATGACCAAAAATATTTATTGCCCCCCCCCTCACATGAGACCCTCCAAACAGCACCTGGGAAGTGAATGTTCTGAGGAAGTGACCAGAACACTTGAAAAGGCACAAGATGCTGTGCTGTTTCTGGGGTCCGGGTACATCTCCAGATTTGAACCAGATTTGAACCAATTCTTGGGTGCTGTTTGGAGGGGTTGAATATTTGCCCTCACCCCCTCCCAAGAGTGATCAAAGTTCTAACTGTCCACCCTCAATGCTGTGAACACACAGGCAAATATCAGCGTCAGCCAACGTCGCCATTAACACTCTCAGACAAGGGTCAGGCACTGCTGGACTATAATAGATGGGTCAAGGGCCATTCTAGTGAGGCTCAGGCTATGCTGGATCTTCAATAACAGGCTGGACTTTTGGTAAATTGCTTGAAAGTCTGGCCATGCTGGATCATCATGCCAGAGTCTGACAATGCTAGATTCTTGCAGGCTGAAAGAGACTCTATACCCAGAGTCCTGCATTGCCAGACTCTGGCATGAGGATCCAGCATGGCCAGACTTTCAAGCAATTTTGGTCCAGCATAGCCTGAGCCTCACTAGAATGGCCCTTGACCCATCTATTATAGTCCAGCAGTGCCTGACCCTTGTATGAGAGTGCTTATGGCGACATTGGCTGAGGCTCATATTTGCCTGGGTGAATAACTTACCACCCTGTAAAGGTATGGGTGGTTGGGTAGAGCTGAAGGGGGTGTTCTTTAGTAGGAATAGCTTGAAAGACTTAACATCATGTACAGATGAATATTTTACTTACTTGCCGTTGACAAACATTTTGAAAAGCCAGGACCAGATGTGCTATAAGCTGCACAAGGTGATGGGGCACCCACACCAATTTTACAGTAGAAGTCGGGCGGACAGGTGAGGCTTTCTGCGGCAGTGCTGCCATGGGGGCAATAGTAGCCAGACCGACAGGGAGCACCTTTGTATGTGATACCCTCAGATGGGCAGTATCTTCCAGAGGGACACGTCTTGCACGCCTCCCGTTCTGCCTTGAAGGTCTGGTCTGGTTGGTATGTACCGATAGGACATAAACCGCATTCAGTACCGTTGACAAATGATCCGGGAGGGCATCCGTTTATAGGCACATCAGCTGTTCATGTCCAAGGAGAAAGAAATTAAACCTTAAGGTCGCATTTAAAGCCTCTTTGAACCCTTATAGATAGGTAGGTCAGAGGTGTAGGAAGAAAATCTTTATACCAGACTGTAATTATATGGACCCTGTAATCAACGCAAAATGAGAAAATCACCTAAAATTAGCTGACATAGTAGCATTAAAATGAAAAATTGAAAATGAGACACTCAGGCCAAATTAAAAAAAAGGTATGTTTCAGGTTACCCGACCCTACCTAGCAAAACAGGGCCGACCCTAGAAATTTTTATCAAATTTTGAAAAAATATTTATGTTTTTAGGTTTTTTAGGTCAATCTCAGGGTCAATTTGATAGTCTACGAGTCAACGTCGTAGTCAGCAAGAAACTTTTATCTAATTTTGAAAAAATATCATGTTTCAAGTAATTTTGGGCCTATTTGATAGTCTACGAGTCAACACCGTTGTTGGCGAGTTGGCACTGAAATTAGAGAGTCAATTTTTTGTTACTTTTCAGTCCAAAGTAAAAAATCAAAAAGAAAATCAAAAAGAAAATCCGACCTACCCTACCTAGATTTTAAGAATATGTAACCTGAAACACACCTTTTATTTTTTTTGGCCTCAGTTTTCATTTTTGAGAGTAGTATATGTAGTGGTATTTGACGAGACCGAAATACATTTATTTGATTTTCAACGATGTTTTGAAACTTGGTTTGGTTTAGGGAGTGGTCATAATTCAACAACAGGGGTTGGTGAATTTATGCAAGAGCACAGGTCAACATTTATTTGGCCCTCCTCCCCTTTAGAGGAGTCATAATTCATTTTACCCCTCCCCCCCTAAAACCCACCAAGGGCTTCTTGTTGATAAATAATGACCACTCCCTTAGATGAGAAAACTCATTTACTATAGACATGCAATATGTTCTTGGGCAGCAGAAAGCATAAGACCAAAAAAAAAGAAACTGGTTTCTCATCACCGCGCTTATCATAAATGAAAAAATATATTGGCATATTTGGTACCAAATTTCAGCTCATGCTATCAGTAATGCAGTCAGCTAAGATGAACTTGCATTATGACAACTTTTACCAATCAATAAACTCTGAACGACTAAAATGTGAAAATTGCTCGGGAAAAGTCTGACTTTCCTTTTATATTTAAGCCCCAAGTAAAGAAATAGATTTAATAAAAAAAAAAAAAGTCCTGCTTGTTTTTTTTATAGTAGGGGGGGGGGGTATTTCTCAATCAGACCTTTAAGAGTGGGTCAAGATTACCCTAAGTTGCTGTCTATTTTGATGGAGCGGAGGGGTTGAAAAACCAATAAAAGTGCTGCACAGAATCGTGAATGCCCAGAACAAGGATATTTTCCATTATTTCAATTCTTACTATGCTGGATATATGACTTGGCTTTGAACAATAAGGGGGTAATGAGGTTGTACTATAGACTTACCTGATACAAGGCCTGCTAGTAGCAGCATACAGAGTAGAGCTATTGCCATGTTGTACGGCAGAATGGTCTCAGCTATCAGTGCTGCCGACACTCCCAGTGGTTAGTGTTAAACTGGCGTGGAGCGGAGGGTTCTTGTAGAGTGTGCCTATCTGGACAACAGCTGCTGGTTTACCACACTTACTGCTGACATGCATTTAGAATGCGTCACACTACATATCAGACCAATCTTCCACTTAAACCTAGTTCCCATTGTTTCTGCCACGATGCATGCATGATAATTGATAGCTGATTCTCAAGAGGCCGTGACAAGATGGCTTGTTCCCACATTTATATTAACAGTCGCTGGCTCCATATCTAGATTAAATAATGCAGATTTAAAATGGTGTAAAATGTTCATTTGCTAATATGAGTGTAATGTGTAATTTTGCAAGGGCCTGCTAATTTTTTCCTGTCCCCCTTGGGAGCGGGTTTTTGCGTTTACCCCTCCCCCCGAGACATGTTCATATTGAAACTGACTGACCACTTTTAGCTATAATGATGTGCAGGCTTTTTTCCGCTAAAATGGGTGGAATTTTTTTTTGATACCCCCACTTTGTTAAAAGATTTGCACTTCCTTACTGTGGCCAAAATGACAATTTTTAAAATTGGGTGGGGGCAAATTATTTCACCCATTAAGCCAAATATATGTATATTCCACTAAAATGTTGACCCTGTGAATAGGGGGGGGGGTTCCAGTGCTCAGGACCCTGGCCCTAGCGGCTGCCAATTTAGACAAGTTTTTCTCTATTTGTAATATTGCTTTAATCAAAGTCAACCAAAATATAAACTGGTTTCTCATTACTGCAGAAATCACATTTATCTTGTGAATCCAGGCAGTGTCTACACTAAAAATCCATAGGTTGAAAGGGTTAGTCAGTACAGACTGACCCAGGTTGGTCATATGAGTGTTAGTCACAATGGCAAAGTTATATTCAAAAATGACCAAGGGGTCAGTCAGTAGTGGCTAACCTAGGTTCATCATTGGTGTGTTGTATTTGTATACCACTAGTTGGGGCCACCTGTGACGACCACTCAGTGGCTCCCCCTGGAAATGAAAAGACTAAGGTGGGTTGGTCAGAATTGACCAACCTGACAATAATAACTAATCTAGGTTGGTTGTATGGGGAGCCAAATAATGACTAACTAGGTTAGGTATTAGTGACTGAGAGGTTGGGTGTATAGGGAGCCTAGGTTTGAGTTTTTTGAGTTTGATAAAGTTTATTGACCACATATTCGTTACAAGCGATTCTTCTCAATATATAGTCATTTGATAAACATCTTATGATATAGTTACAACCATTGAAGGAAGTCCATAACCGAACTGATACATACAGAAAAATACATGACATCAAATCATATGGTCACAGTGGTTTTGTATAGCAGACCTCTCACTAAGAGTATAGAGCGGCAGTGTTTTGCGACGGTTTCCACGAGCAATTGGCGGGTAACATGTGTTGGTAAGTTGGTTAACAAATCCGTGGATAATATTCACATAATAATACGAAGAACAAGGGTTGATTCAATGCTTGATTAGTGATGCATGTCACATCACCTGTTACTCTATTAGCATTCTGTCACTTCATGTGATCTTTTCGTGATCTTTTCAGGAGGCTTACATGTACGAGTAGTCTTGGCACAGAACCTTACAATGCGGACGGATTACAAAAAGAAAACTAATAAAAATAACAATGTAATGAAGTAAAATATGATGAAAAACAATATTTAAAGTGTTTACACTATTACATGAGGAAAAAACAATATTAAAAGTGTTAACACTATTATACGAGTGAATCAATTACTCTTTGTTTGAATACATGGATAGTTTCAGAGTGTTGGGTTGCTGCCTCAAGCTTTTTCCAGGCCAGCATACCCCTGTACAAAGGACTACATCTATATGATTCATAAATCGGTCTATTTACTTTTGGCTTAATAAACACATTCCCTCTCAGCTCTCAGCGAGGTATGACAACATTATCTGGTACCTGCACAAACTTATACATTAAATGTAATAGATGCTGATTTCTGCGTGTATTTAACTTGGTTATATTACACAGTTCATGGAGGTCACTGACAGAGATGTCAGTCGGGTCCTTTATGCTCATGCATAACCTAAGACATTTGTTTTGTATCGTTTGTAGGCGCCGTTGACACATTAAAGGACCACTGTCAGTAACATAATCGCAGTAATCAAAAATTCTGATTTATTGTGCGTTTGATATCACAGAGCTGTAAAAAACGAGAACGCGTCATTGCCCATACCTTCTGGCATTGTGACTTAAAGGATAGGTCAGAATCAACCATTACTCCTAGGTAATTAAACTTGACCACCCGTTTTAATATAGCATCGGCGAGTCTAATATCACAGTCAGCTAGGTTGGGTACAGTTCTGACAGGATGACACCATAATATTTGTGTCTTCTTGACATTAACTGTTAGCATATTGGAATAACACCAGCTATAAATACTATCCATATCCTCTTGTAAAAGGGAGGTGATAATGTCAGGGTCTTTGCCACTGACCACTACAGCTAGATCATCAGCATATAAATAGAAAGAAGCATTTTTTATCACATTTACAACATCATTGATGTAGATTATAAACAATAAAGGTCCGAGGACTGACCCTTGAGGGACGCCACAGGTTATGGGTTTAGTGTCTGATAAAATAGAATTAGCTAGGGTCTGCTGTAGTCTGTCGGACAGGTAGTCAGTAAACCAACCCAAGCAGTCCTCACTACAGCCAATGCCAGATAATTTATTAAGTAAGTTTACATGGTTAACAGTGTCAAAGGCTTTCTTTAAATCTAAGAAAACTATTGCTGAAAATCCCCCCGGGTTACGTGCCTCAAACAATGACTGTACTAAATTAAAAGTTGCATCTATAGTGGACCGGTGGGGCATGAACCCAAATTGGTTTTGATTAATTATATCATTTCTAATCAAGTATGATAATAGCTGTTTATGAACAAACCTCTCAATCAATTCACTAAAAATATTTAGTAAACAAATTGGGCGCCAATTAGCTACATTAGTCAGCGTACCTGTTTTTGGCAGAGGAACTACACATCCTGTTTTAAGGCCTGACGGCAGCTCAGATCCACTAATAGAATTGTTAATGATATGTCTAAGTGCATCAGGTTTACTAGTGAGGGCATCTTTCAGCACAATGGACCTGATGTCTGGGATTCCAGAGCTCTTGCCCGTGTCAATTCCCACTGCCAATTTCTTGGCAGTAGCTAGTGTGCAGGCCTCAAAATTGAAAACGGAGGGGATGGGGTCAGGATCATAAGTCTCAGCGCGGGCAGAGTCAAAGTCAGCAGCTAGAGTCTCACCAATTGTGACATAATAATTATTTACAAAATTGGCTGTCTGCTCACTCGATATTGTTTCTCCGGTGTCAGTTACAAGCCTCAACTGAGGGCTCAATTTGGCACCCTTCCATATAGAGTTGATCACCTGCCAAAATTTCCTGGGGTCGTTTTTGTATTTTTCTAGGTTAGAAACAATGACAGCCCTCTCCTTAGTAATTAGTAATATTTTAATTTGGGTCATTAGTTGTTTTGCTGTTCTCAGCGGACGATTCAATTCACCCCGGGGGATTCTCCAGGCTGCTTTGAGGCACCTGTTTTTGCGGTTGATCAATGCCAAGACTTCATGATCAAATATTGGATCATCAACCTTTACCTTGAAATTTTTAACAGGGTATCTGTCATCCAGAAAACTGCGTATCTTTTGTGTTAATAAATCTAAATTTGCAGACAAGTTATCATTAGCAAACAGTCCGGCCCAGTCAGTGTTCATCATGAAGACATTCATCTCAGCACCTGTATAGTTTTTGTAGGACCTGCCCGAGATGGTTTTATACCCAGTTTTGATTATTCTTGCTTGTTTTTTAATGACATATACGGGCAGGTGGTCTCCAATAATCTCACCAATTAGGCCTTGGCTGGCTATATGCTTACAATTTGTATAGATGTGGTCTAAAGTTGATTTCCCATATTTATGATAAAAAGTTGGACCCGTGTGAATTTTGATTAATTTAGTACTCCTTAGGAAGGCATTCATACGTCTGAACTTTACACAATTTCTACTTAAGCTATTAACATTCATATCACCCATAACCCAGACCTCTCTATTACCAATGCAGTCATTGCGCATGCATTCCCGCAAATACGAGTAGCAGGATTTTACATTACCACGTGGCGGACGGTAGACAACAAATAGGTACCGGTATTTCTGGTTTGGGTATTTAGTGATCAAACAGAGACATTCAATGTCTGGACTGCTAATTGTTAATTCATGACATATTTCTGTGAAGGGGGCGTATTTGTCATTGACATAAAAGGCTACACCACCTCTACTACCAGAAACCCTGTCTTGCCGGAAGATCGTATACCCAGGTATATGCATGTATGAATCTGGTGTAGTGCTTTTCAGCCAGGATTCCGTGATTCCCACGTAATCAAAGCCTTGTAATGATACTCTGAGGTAGTTATGCTTATCTCTCAGGCTCTGAGCGTTAAGAGTCAATAGCTTGAGCACCTTATCATATTTTAGACTATCAAAGCTCCTATACATCATCAGGACCCACCTTCTTGCCCCGTCCCTTACCTCTCGATCTTGGCTTACATGACAACAAAAGATGACCAATTATGACCAAAATGACAATTATTAGTAAAAGTGCGTCCATATCCTAGCGCTTTAATTCAAGGGCTAGGAAAGAGAGTAGCGTTTTTGCGAGTGTTACTCTATTACGGTAGAGCCAACCTAACAGTGAGACATACAGGCCTTACTAACGTTGGTTGACATAAACCTGGTGCAATTCAAAGAAAAGAAACTTAAGTTCTACGTTAAACACACATCTTCACACTATATGGGTGACAGAACCCACAGCTTTTGCTATCGGTACTCTAAGTACGTACACAATCTGTCCACTCGAGAACAGTAATACATATAGGTAGCTCCCCCCTTCTCCAGGTTGATACACAATTTCTGAACTTATTCAAAATCCAGCGTGTGTACGTCTGGCACCATGTTTAGATGGCCTTACCCACAGTCAGGCAAGTAAGTACCCCATGTTACATGTGGAAACGAAAATGACAAACGGCACACATTGCTTAGTGCCTAGTGATAGATGCAAATAGAAGAATGCAGTTATCCATGTACTGGATCTACTCGAACACATAAGTATTTCAATATCCAATAATACACATACCGGGATAATAAGATAATAATAAGCCCACTTGGGTTGTTTCTGGTTGTCCATATGGACCGAGTATTTTAGCAGTATTTTGCGACATGATTTATAGGGGGGGGGGGGGGGGGTGATTAACATTATTATGAACACTGGTTACTTTATATTACCGTCGGTCACCATATTTGAATCAATTAATTAAATTAAGTAGTCTAATGGAGTGTGATCATGTGACACGTTCCTAACATTATTAGTTTAACCTAGAATAAAACTTAAACACCTTTTTATATTATTATAAATACTTGCTGCTCTACAGTACATCATCTTTAAATATTTCAATTATATTGGAATGACAATAGTTGATTTATATGCTGGCTTTTAAACATGCATGTCACTATACACTCCAGTAGTATAGTATGTATCGGAACGGGACTATAGTTAAGTACTGTTTATTACTCAATCGACATGCAGCCAATCAGAGGCCTCCATTTGGTCACGTGACCGGAAGTGACCTACTTAGGGGATTAGTGGTGCATTCTGGGTAACCCTGCAGCCAATCAGAGGCCACCATTTGGTCACGTGACCGGAAGTGACCTACTTAGGGGATTAGTGGTGCATTCTGGGTAACCTACTGACCTACTTAGGGGACCGGAAGTGACGTCATATGACCTAATTTAGGATCACGTGACCGGAAGTGACCTGATGAGTCACGTGAGCGGAAGTGACGTCACATGACCTAATGGCCGACCGGAAGTGAGTGACCTCATTGAGGATCACGTGACCGGAAGTGACCTGATTGATCACGTGAGCGGAAGAAGAAGTTTTTTGTTTAGGAAGTGAGGGTCTTTAGGATCACGTGACTGGAAGCGACGTCGTCACATGAGTGACGCTTTAAGAGACTGCGCGACTTACTAGTAAAAGAAGACGTATGAAAATAAAAACACAACAATATTTTATTTTATTTTTTTTATTTATTTTTTTTTCAATCTTGATAAACACTCTATTTTTGAAAAGATGCACACGCTTATTTATTTTTTTTCATATCTCTAAAGGACTCGTTGTCACACCGTCAGAATGCACGCGACGCTTATAATACAAGTAGCGCACGCCGTCTTTCTCTATGGTGTAGGTGACCATTTTGTTTCGCACCACTTTGAAGTTTCTATTTACAGCAATGAGAGTTTTTCGTTGGCGAAGAACATCCAAGAAGTCGTCTGGTTCCTGAGGGTTTTGTTTCTTCTGTACGCCTTTTGCACTCCATTTTTTGGATTTTCTTTCACCGGTGTCGCTGACTCGATCGTAGCAAATGTAAGTCTTAGGGTTGAGACTTAGGATCCCGTCACCTTCCCACTCCGCTTTCATAAGCCCCGAAGTTCTCAGATCGTGAAGGTACCGTCTCTCACAACATCCGCCGGGCGGCGGACACCATTCTCGCACTCTTTCCGTTTTTGTCTTCACGAAAAGCTCTAAGTGATCGTCGCACACCGCTGTCGGAAGCCACTTTCGTTTCTCTCTGAAGTACGTCTCTCTCAGGCGAGGTTTGACTAGGTCATCCAACGTGTCACCGCTGAGAGCCATGTAAAGACTGTCGGTGTCCATTTGACAAAGGGCATAATCGCGCCGATCGACGAATCTATCCAAGAAGTCGTATGTGAACTCTAACATTTTCAACTTCGCGTACTGGTATACCATGAACCCTATTTGAATAGGGAGGTTGTTGTTGACTGTTTTCGGTTGTAGTTCGACTTCAAACAGATCGGAACTCAACTCGGACGCCTTTTTGAAGCGCCACGAATTGGCCAATAGTTCGAACTTCCGACTGTCAGTGTATCTCACCGCCGTGTGTTTTTCTTTGTTGCAGATTGTTTTACCGTACGTAGCGTTTCCCATTAACTTGTAACAGTCTGACAGAATTTTCTCGTTCTCGTTCACGTCGCCACGTCTTCGCGCCGCCGTTACTTCGTCCGCGAAACCGGCAAAGGAGCGTTTAGGTAGGTATTCTACCACCAGCTGCACTTTGGTGACTATCAAACCGTGCTCTAAATACCACTTGAGAAGCGGCGTTCCCAAGAGAATATTTTTTCCGTGGTAACTCCCTATCAGACATCTCTGAGGCGTGTTCAACAGCTTTTCTTCCTGCGCAAAGTCTGACATGTGAGGTCCTATGTCCGATTTTGAAACGGTCGCGTTCTTGAAAACGGGGGTCATTTCTTCGAAGTAGTCTCGTAGGTGAGGCGGCGTAGTGATGTCCACTTGAACTAAACCGAACATTTTCTCCTCTTTCACAGCGGAAAGGATGTCGCTCTCGCTCATCGCGTTTCGAGACACTTTCAAAGCGTCAACCTTCCAGCGTTGTTGGGAGGCCTTGACCCGCTCATCTCGACGCTTCATCTCTCGCCATTCGCACTCCCACACGACGACCAGCTTGTGACCTAGCGCTTTCAAGTAAGCGCTTACTCTGGTCGTTCTGTCGCGTCTCTCCTCTCTCAGTGAAGCGCACTGATATCGGTGCGACGGTATGCACTCGTGAGCGTGGAACCAACACCCGTGAAACTGGAAAACCGTATTAGAGGCCGCGTGAAACCCGTCCACGCGAATTCTCCGACAGCCTACAACCATCTCGCCGCCGTTCAAAGCGTGGCGCAGTTTCACGTCGCGGTCGTGCTCTACGAAGCGTAACCACTCCAAAGCGCTGTGAGAGTTTCTTTGCCTAATTTCGGGCTTGAACTCGGTCTCGGGCCGTCTCACCGCGTAATAGCCCGTGCAGTGCGCTTCGCTCATGCAGCGCAAGTACAGAGAGTTAGCGTCTAGTCCTAGGATGTGTTGGCACGGTCTCGCTTCTTCGCCGTACTTGTGCTCCCTTATCCGCGTGGTGCCCTTCTCGTGAAATCTATGGAAGATGATGGAAGGACCGCCGACTAGATTTTCTTTGATCAGAGCGTGGAGGACGGCGTCGAATTGGGGGAACGTTGTGAACGCGTCTTCTAGGTTTTGGAAGAGGAACCGTAAAGTCAAACCGGCGAGAGAAACTCCGTCTTTCAACATGTCAATGCCGCGATCTTGGAAAAATTTAGCGTGATTTTTCAGAGCTTCTATGAAAGGTTTGACGTCTTTGTTGTTGTAGTGGATCAAGTAGTCTTCCATAGTTTGCATCTTCTCGTCGGACCAAACTTTCTGACATGCGGCGTAGTCGGATTCGGACATTTTGACGCCCGTCAGCTCGCTGTCGAAAGCCGATCTCGGTGGCAGCGTTCTGTTTGCCAGTTTCCTGGTAGACGTCATCCATTCGTAAGGAAAGTGACCTTTCTCTTCGTTCCTGGTGAAAGCTCGCAAATAGGTCGCGTAGTTGTAACCGGGTGCCAAATAGTTGACTACGTCCAAGAAAACCGTGTGCTGTGTGTAAACCGCCAAGTATTGATTGCTTCTCTTTATGACGCTGAATTCTTGGTTTCTTCGGTCTCCGGAGGCGAAGAACGAGTGAAGGCGTATTTTGATCAGGTTCAAGTCGTAACGCCCTGAGTTGAAGCCCACGACTGGAGCTTGACGGATGTATCTCAGAAGACGCTTCTTCAGTTGAACTAACGGGTGTCTGGTCTGAGCCGCAGCGAAGCCGCCTGGAGAAGGGGTGAACGTCGCCTCCTCCAGCAGGAGAGCTTCACCTATCGCCGCATCTAACTTCGCTAAGGTCGGTCGGTAAAGTTCTAGCACAGCTTCCCCGATGACTTTGGCGTTCTCGTTTATGTGATTTAAAACTCGGTCCAACAAGGGGTCGGAATCTGTGTCGGATTCTCTGACGAAGCAGACGGGCCCCTCCCACCCCGGAAAGTCGGATGCGACGCTAGCCGACAAAGGGACGTGATCCCACAGCAGGGACACGTGTTCCGTCGACGGTTCTTTGCACGGTCTGAAGAAAGCCTCGAAATCGAAGGCGATCTTGTAAGGGTAGATTCCGGAATGTCCGTCGGGGGGAAAAATGGAGAAGTCTGCTAGCGCTTCGAAAATCGTTCTCGAATTTTGGTAGATGCCACCTACGTAGCGCAACTTGACTTGTCGGCAAGAGGAAAGCTGGTTCCTGTGTCTCTTCAGCAAGAACTCGGTGGTGAACGCCGCCTTACACTTGCAACATGCCCGCGTACGCATTGAAGTCCGTGACGAGAGAGACGTGCAAACCGCCTTTCGCCGTCAGGTGTAGGTTGACTTTACCTCGGGCGGCCAGAGTTCTGGAAGGCGGTCTGATCAGAGTAACGCGTCTTCTCAACTTCCGCCCCGGCACTTGACGCGACGCGGTGTAAACCGCTATTTGTACGTCAAACAAGTTCTCTAACGCGGGTAAGTCGCGGATGTTCAGACCCGGAAAGGATTCAGGTGTGGCAGCGGGACAGAACTGACGTAACAAATCTGAAGCGCGCTTGCTGGTGTTGTATAAGTAAAAGGAAATGCAGCGGAAGATGCAGAGGTTGTCCTTGTTGGGAAAATCTAACACGCCGCTTCTCTTTCCAACTCGACCGGCCTGAGTGATCCTACCGCCTATGGGGAATTCCCCCGGTCCCATGTAAACGCAAATGTTCAAATTGGTAGGAAAAAGAACGTGCCACTTGGTGTCAGCGTCGCAAAGTTTCCGTACTTCCTCGCAAGCGACGGTGTTTTCCATCTTTGAGAGGAGCTCTTCCAAAGTTTCTGAATTAGTTATAGTAGGGAGCGGTTGTATGAGAGTTGCGTTGTTCTGGGAGGCGTGAAAGTAGCGCAGTTTGCTCTTGTCTTCTCTGTGTTGTAAGAGTAAGCCTACCGAGAAACCCACTTTGTATCTGAATCTTTGTGTCAAGTGAATGCGACGCATAGTATCTACAGCGTCACTCAACTCGCCGGTTGGTAGCCTGAAGTTTGTTACACTCACGCGAGTCCCGTGCATCCCGACGCCCGTTTGTATCGCAGGCCAATTCGCCGTGAACGTTTCCTCCCCGTTCGGTACAGCACATATGCGCGGAGGGACGGTCACCCCGTCCAGAGATTCGCGTCGACAGGCGATCTTTCGGCAATCGCCTTCGCCGCATAGAGGGCAAAACTTAGGTACTACTCTACAATTTTCTACGTGTCTCTCGTGGTTGTACGGTCTTTTAAACATTTTGAAACACTTTTCGCATATGTACTGTGTCATGTTTTTTTTCACTCAGTTACCAACTACTTAGCCGTCTAACTATCTATCTATCTATCAATCTATCTGTCTATCTATCTATCTATTTATCTTTCTGTCTGCTGTCTGTGTATCCGTCTGTCTGTCTCATACAGCGTACGTCAAACGCTGTGTGTGTGTGTGCGCGCGTGAGCGTTGAGCGTCTCTCATTCCGAATCTATGCCGAGATATTTCAGAATGATCTCTGTTTTGTCATCCAACTCTTTGAGCGCTCTGGCGGACAGCGTCACTCCCTGCTGTGTGGGTTTTTTGTCAGGACCTTCGTACTTGCGCACGTGGACGAGGTTCTTACCGCTGTAGTAGCTCACAGCTGCGTACACTTCGCCCTCCTCATCCAGCACTGCGAACCAGGGGGTGTGATTAGGTCTTCCTTGCGCGGCCGCTGTGTCGCGTATGCGCACCACTGCGCGGATATCGGCGATGCGTGCTATTAGCTCGCGCAGCGCGTCGGCCGTGAAGTGCACTCGCTTGCTTCTGGTCAGAGACGCCTCTTTCACCTGGCCGTCTTTTGTGTAGCGCGGCCTCCTAGACAGTCTAGCCACGTCCTCCCAGATCTCCAGCGTCAAAGCTCCGTCTAAGCAGAACTCTAACACGAGAAGACGGGAGAAGGTTTTCTCTGCTTCTTCTCGTCCATCTCGTTCTTTTTCTTGTATTTTTCTCTTCTTACTAGGCCTTGTTGTTCTGGAACTCACCTTAGAACGTTTCACACCCGCAGGATGAGTAACACCATCAGCGTGAGCTGAATCAGCAGCAGAACCGATAGCAGGAGCAGCGTCAGCGCTGGTGGTATCCGAGGCCTCGTTGTTGGAACAGAGCAGCCACACGCCGTCGGTGCTGAGTGTAGCGGTAGAAGATGAAGCGCCGCCGCCCTCGTAAGGTGGCGGTGAGGGCAGTCGCCACGGACCGGACGGGGCGCTACTAGTGGAAGTGAGGTCGAAAGGTCGAAGAGGGGAGCCGAAAAACGTACCGCCCACCCCTTTCCCTTCGGGTTCTTCGTACGCCTCGTCGTCAGCGTCGTTCTCTGTCTCACCCTGTTGCTGCTGCTCCTCCTCCTCCTCCTCTTCTTCTCGGTTTAGGGGCTGAGTGTCCGAATAGCTGTCACTCTCAGCGCGAGCGGCGTCGAGGGCGTCGGTCGATGTAGTGGTGGAGGAGAGGGGCTGTGCAACGTGCGGCAGGTCATCAAAGTCATCAACAGTAGTGGGGAGGTAAAAACCCGGTTGCCAGTACTGCGCTGTGCCAGGAGCGTTGTCGTCAGTAGTAGTAGCGGTAGCAGCAGGTGCAGCAGAAGCAGCAGCAGCAGCAGCAGCAGCAGACGCAACAGTAGCAGGCGCAGCAGCCTCAGCAGGCGCAGCCGTAGCAGGCGCAGCGGTAGCAGGTGCAGCAGCAGCAGCAGCCGCAGCAGCCGCAGCCCGAGGATCACCAGCAGGCGGGGCGGCAGTAGCAGCGGCAGCGCGCTTAGCAGCAACGTGTACCGTCGCGAGTGTAACAACGTCGCTAGCACGACGACTACTACCAGTAGTACTACTACCACTACTACTACTACTACTACTACTAGTACTACTACTGCTACTACTACTGCTACTACTACTACTACTGCCGCGAGCGCTCGCTACAGCGGGAGGGTGATAAGACCAAGCGGCTGCGGCGGTAGTCTCATTTTCAGTAGCAAGAGGAGGCACTGACGCTAAACGAGCGCTGTTCCGCGTAGTCTTCTTGTTCTTGGACGGCGCTAGGTGTTGTCTTTTGCTCATGGTGGTGACTGTAGAGAGCAGCAAAAGAATGAGTGAGTGAATGGAGGTTTCCAGGCCCCTTATATACGCCTTCTCGCTTCTAGAGCTAAGCTACTTACTGACCCTGTTCAGCTGCCGCCGGCTGGCCGGTGGCCATTCACAAAGAGAAACAAAAGACATAAGGCATGACGTTTTCAGCTGGATCCCTTTCCCCCCTTTTGAGAGATCGACTGTCATGAGCTAAGCCGCTTACCACCCTGTTCAGCAATTCAACGCGCATTAGCTGTATAAAGGATTAAGCGGTTGCTGCCGTCGACTGACCGGCGGCCATTCACAAAGACATAAGGTATGACGTTTTCAGCTGGATCCCTTTCCCCTCTTTTTTTTGAGGGATCCACTGTCATGAGCTAAGCCACTTACCACCCTGTTCAGCAATTCAGCGCGCGTTAGCTGTATAAAGGATTAACGGTGATGAGCTTAGAGTGTGTATACAAAAAAACCTACAGGAGGCGTGTGGCGTGAAGCAGGACCCCCCCCCTAAGACGAACGTGTCTGTCTGTGAGTAGAGGCGTGTGCATGTGGTGAGCGACTTAAGTGTAAGACAAAAAAAAATCACCACCTCCTGCCGTGGTGAGTAGACCGGGCCGGCCAGGCGGCGGCCGGCTAGTTCAATAGGGAGGGGTGACAGCTGACTAAGGCTGTGCATGAAAAAAATCCGATTTTCACCTGACCTCTGACGTTTGTTACAATGAATGTCAGAGGGAGGGAGACGTCCTCAGGTAGGGGGTAGGAGGTAAGGCTATGGATGAGGAAGAAACACCGTTTTCAGCTGGTCTCCACGGATAGCGATGACATACCCCTCGTCATCTAAGCTCTTAAGGAGCGGAGCGGCTGAAAAAGCGTCATGCGGACAGGTCGCTAGACAGCTGGAGTGCTGTTGGAAATGGGATTAAACTCCCTCTGTATAAAAGCTCTGATTTCTGTTGGAAAAAAACCATATCGCCTCTGACCACAGTAACGTCTACTACCACCACCACCGCCACCACCGCCGCCGCCGCCGCCGCCGCCGCCGCCAAGACGAGACGAGATGGCTCAAGCTATTCCACTTTCAAGCTCGCCTTCACCGCCTTGTCCACCTGAAAAAAAGTTAATGCGGCTTGACGACGTGAGACGCGCGAGGCAGACCGATGGGGAGAACAGAGAGGTAGGACAGCGGCGGTTAGCCTATAGCGACGCCTTGCTTCGTCAACTAGGTAAAGAGTTGAGCGGCTGTTGGAGAGAGTTGGGCAGTAGCTTAAAAGTTACCGCCGCCGTATGGATGCTCTAGTAGAGCGCAGTGTCAAGACACCGGAGGAGCTGTGTACGGCGATGTTCCGAGTCTGGTGGGGTGAAACCCCGCATCGTCATAGATGGGGAGAGCTCGGTTGCGTCTTCACCCGCATTAGACGCGTGGAACTGTTGGCTCAGTGGATGTCCCTTCTCCACAGACAGGGGTTGGATTTCGAAAACCCCGACTCGCGCGCGATGCATAAGCACTTGGGCACCCTCGAATACGGAGGAAGTCCCGCTGAGTGGGCCTTCCGAGTGTTGAAAATGTGGCAAGATGAAGCTGACGGTGCCGGCGGTACACCTTTTGAACTCCTTCGAGTGTTGACTGAGGACATGGGAAAGTTTGACCTCGGCATCGCGATATTACTTGACTTTATCAAGCAAGAAACAACGAGAACGACGGACATGTGAATTGTTGTGTTTTATTTTCATACGTCTTCTTTATTAGTAAGTAAAAAAAAATATCATAACAATTAAGACGCGCGCCCTCTTAAAGTGTCACTTCCTCCAGTCGCAGCTGATCGCCTCATCGAGGCACGTGATAAACAAAAAAAAATGAAGAGACACGCTTCTTCCTCTCGAGAGGAAGAAGCGTGTCTCTCGATTGAAATCTTTTTCTTTTCTTTTTTTCTTAAAAGAGACAAACGCCCCTTAGAGTGCCCCCCCACCCCCCTAGAGTGCCCCCCTCCCCCCTCCCCCCCTCCCCCCCACCCGCCCCATGCATCCTAAAAGCGCCCCCCTCCCCATGCATCTTAAAGGGGCCCCCCTCCCCTTCCCTCCCCTCCCCTCCCCTCCTTCCCCCCCCCCCCTTATACACTCTAAAGAACGCTTCTACCTAGTTCAATAAGTCACTTCCAGTCGCTCGTAAAACAATAAAAAATGAAAAAAAAAACAAACTTATATCGTAGTGTTTTTTATTAGTTTACCGAAAAAAATAAGAGACTCGCCTCCTCCTCCTCTCCTTCTCCTCCTCCTCCTCCTCCTCCTCCTCCTCCAAAAAAAAAGATATCACATTTTAAAGCGCGTGACCCCTTAAAGACGCTCATCTCTTCATTAAGTCGCGTGACGTCACTTCTTCTTCCGGTCACGTGATCAATCAGGTCACTTCCGGTCACGTGATCCTCAATGAGGTCACTCACTTCCGGTTGGCCATTAGGTCATGTGACGTCACTTCCGGTCACGTGACTCATCAGGTCACTTCCGGTCACGTGATCCTAAATTAGGTCATATGACGTCACTTCCGGTCCCCTAAGTAGGTCATATGACGTCACTTCCGGTCCATAAGTAGGTCATATGACGTCACTTCCGGTCACGTGACCAAATGGCGGCCTCTGATTGGCTAACTAGGTCACGTGACGTCACCACTAATCCCCTAAGTAGATCACTTCCGGTCACGTGACCAAATGGAGGCCTCTGATTGGCTGCAGGTCGATTGAGTAATAAACAGTACTTAACTATAGTCCCGTTCCGATACATACTATACTACTCACTCCTACCGGTAGTCCAATACACTGTACATCCGTTATGAAGCGCAATCATAACAGATTACACTTATGCAATCTGTTGTATCATTGTAAGCACTTGTGGATTTGCTTTACCGGTAGTCACCTTACTAGAACAATTCAAATTCAATAGAACTAGAATGATCAGGGTTGATTCACATGCTAATGATTTTAACACGCGCACCACTGTCCATACTAACCGGTAGTCTATTACAATGTATATACGGCATAGAGAGCCTGACACACTTGATAACGTTATTTGTTCATTTAAATTACAATTAATCACATTGTAAATAATACAGTCTGTATACACCTGATATGGACGTAGATGTGGGTTTGAAATTCCAATTAGGTTGGTTTAAATTAGGACTCATGTAGTAGCGTTAATAATAATATATCATAACTGTTTTACCGGTAGTAAATGATTCATACCACATTGTTTATACAAAATACCGGTAGACATAAACATGTAAGGAGTTAATGAGCGCTTTATCCCGAGGATTGTTCAGTATTAATAATGATCATTCGCTGTAAAATAGCAGGAAGATTCGGCGGACTTAGTTAGAATTTTATATTCAATGAAAATACATAAAGAATTAAAATTTAAATTGCCAGTTTCGAAGTTTGAATACATATCAGGTTGTTACCCACTGAGGGATATCGGTGTAGTTGAAAATAGCCTTTGTATTGAAGATTGCGTAGAGGGCCTAGTGTCACCAAATTGATACAGGGTGTTGCAGTCGGCAGGCAGTAAAGTCTTCTATGGTAGAGGAGTCTCACCAAATTAATCCAAGTTGAATGTCTATGACTGGGTGCTATCTATGATCGGGAGCAATCTATGACTGGGTGCTATCTATGACCGGGTGCAATCTATGACTGCCTGCAAAACACAGAAACAGACTAAATCATAGCTTTGAAGCATTGCATTATAAGTAAATTCCTAGTAATCTGCATATATAGAATGGTCTCGTAGTATTGTACATATTCAAGCAGAATTCTCAAAATACCTAAAATCGATACATCAAAATTCTAAATGTAAAGTGCTATAAAATGCCTTTTCAATTTTGGGTGAAGTATTTTCCTTACCGTTGGTTACTGTCGTTTTTTTTCCCATTTGTGTATAGTTGTGACACCTGGTGTAATAGTGGCAAACCATTTCTATCTATGACACCTATCTTCTAATTTATAGGTTTAAAGAGAATATATATGATACCTTTGATACTTTATTATTTTCCTTTCTGAATATCATTGACATCACTGATATGATTTTAGCTTTTTAAATCATTTTGCAAATAGTATTGACTTCCCTTGAATGCTGTGACATATTCAAGCCCCCCTCCTCTGTGATTGGGGGGGGGGGGTGGGGGCATGCCCCCCTTTTTTCCTACGCCACTGTTATCACTTAACAAGTACAAAAACAAGTCATTCATTCTCTAACATTAGGCAATCAGGCTTTTATTAGCAGCCTTATATTAACAGGAGGAGGAGCCTGGAGGGGACTGCTTCCCTGCAGGACACGGTGTAGCTTCACCACTCCCTGCCGGGCAGAAGTGGTCCATAGGGCAGATGATGGCATCTTTGTTAGCACTTGCTGTAGGGCAGAAGTAGCCTGCTGAGCAGGTTCCTGCAGGACTTGTAGATCCCTCTAGACAGAAGGAGCCTTCAGGGCATACCAAACAGGCTTCTACACCAGACCGGTCCTCAACAGGCTTGTAGTACCCAGGAGGACACCTGTGACAGTTCCTCGCATCGGCATACTGCCCCTTAGGACACAGATTCGGTACTGGAATAGAATAATATGAGACGCAAAGGTTTAGTGAATTTAATAGGATGATTATTCTCATGTATTGTCACAAAGACAGGCTGAACGATTTAGAAAGATGTCATCAGAAAGTTTACTTAAGGGCAATAATATTGTCCTTGGGATAGGAACTTAACACCAGGTTCATCCCCCCGAAATTAAAGTCAAACCGCAAACCAACACCATGCCCTCTCTTGAAGGGATACAAAAACAATGCCTCAGTTACATATATACAAAATGAAAAGATGTACCAGACATACTTACAATTACCACTGCAGTCAGAGGACGATTTAGACCCAGGGTATGACTTGCTTGGATATCTGCAACTGTTTGGACCACCACCAAATTCCGTACAGTAGTAGTTCTCCGGACATATATTGGTAATGGGTGTGTTACTGCCACTAGGACAGGCATACCCAGCAGAACAGAGGCCTGTGGGTGCACTGTTAGCTACGCCAGAACAGTACTTATTTGCCGGGCAAGTTAAGCATTCATCTAGTCCGTTGCCTGCTTTGTATGTACCCTCAGGACAAGGTGCACAGAGCATACCATTTGGGGTATAGCCACCAGGACAGCGGGATTCACCTAGAGAAAAGCATAATTTTCAATTGAGTTGTCTTAACACTTTATTTACACTCAAATACCTATGTAATGGACCTATTTAACTATCACTTAGGGCAATGTTGGAAGGCATTAGTTGGAATGCTTGATGCTAAAATGTAAGATGTTTGGAGCCTTGTCACATATTTATGAGGTAACACATTATATACAAAAAAATGCATAAATGACAAATGAAAAGTTGGTTCTGCCATACATTAGGTGAAAAGGTGAATAGATGAAAAGCATTTTATAGAACTGCCGGGAATCGAAGCCAGGCCACCCTTTCCAGAGTCAAGAATGCTAACCATTACCAGTGACTACCGGAGTGAGCAACCCAGGCACAGAGGTCACTGATCCAGCATTGATCTCCTACAAAGGCATGAAAACGAAACTTAGATGACATTTCAATATCTCACAACTTACCAATACATTCAGCAATATTTGTCGATCCAGATTTTGATGTACTGCCTAGTGGGCACAGGATTGGTGTACTGACCCCAGATGGGCAGTAATGGTTAGCCAAACAAAGTCTTTCGGTGCGTTTTGTGCTTCTGATTGGGCAGTAGTACCCCAGTGCACATGACCCTGAAGGCGTTGCTAAACCAGGGCTTTTACAGTAGCTTCCTTCGTCACAATATTTGCAGATGTAGAGACCTGTACCATTACTCCAGCCCGGCTGATAGGTTCCAATGGGACAGTCTTCACATGCACCATTACTGTTTGTATAGGTTCCTGGACCACAGTTCACATCTGAAAGAATTTTTGTGTGCAGTATGCAAATGGTCGTCAAACTATCAGGCAAACACAATTTAAAGGCATCAGTTGGAAAAGGTAGTGTGGTGTGACAAGTATCATAAGTAACTTACATTGTTTTGTGCATCCCAATGCTGATGTTTCTCCATTTTGTGAGACAGTCCCGTTTGGACACCCGAGGGGAGTCGGGCTCCCTGTTGGGCAGTAGTTGTTCTCTGGACAGAGTTTCTCGTTTGGCTGAGTGCTCCCTCCTGGACAGTAGTACCCTGCCTGACATGAACCTGTCACGGTACTTGCCATCTGGTACATACAATAGTAACCAGGATTGCAAGGTGTACACGTCCCATCCTCAGACATTGGTAATGGTTGATACGTTCCTATTGGACACATTCCACAATCAGATCCATTTTTGTATGTTCCAGGAGGACAGGTAATGAAAACTGAAATCACAAATGTCAGTGCCAAAATTTTACATGTGGATGGGTGTCATACAATTTATTGTCTAAGAGAAGGTGATCCCTCATCTTTATCATACAACATTATTATTACCGTTCAATCATATAATTCTTTCCTTAATTCACTGAGGCCGGCCCAAAACTCTAGCCAGGGGCCCGGATTCTTTTTCAAATTTTATTTCCTGAGGACAGAGTTTTGCTAGATCCCATAGAGTGTAAATTATAGTAGACATCTCCAAGTACACATTGCTGTGGGCCACCTTTGTTCACAGGAAGATAATTCTGGCCAAATTACCCAGTGGGCACAGAACATTGAATCAACATTGAAAACTGGTTGAAAATGTTGATTCAATGTTGATTTAACATTGATTCGACATTGAACTGAATTTTGTGCCCATTGGGAAACCACAAGCACTCAGACATGCCATTGGTTGCCAGGCTAACATTAATGTCCACCACTGTATAGTTGAAGCTATAGTATACCAACCTTCAAGGCAGTCAGAAACAGTTGCTGCACCAAGACTTGAAGACGTGCCTCCAGGACAGGGGATGGGGCCGGTGTTATTGGCAGGACAGTAGAAGTCTTTGGGACAGGTGTACCCAGTAGGACTTGTGCATCTCATGGGGCAGTGTCTGCCAGGAACACTGACACAGGGTCCACTTGGAGCAGCTAGTTTAGGACTAGCACAGTACTGACCAGCTGGACAGGGTTGACAACTTGTCTTGTCACTATTTGTCCTCTTTACCCAGGATGGTTGGAAAGTTCCGCTTGGACAATCAGAGCAAAGACGATCAGAGTATTCTCCGGGACTGCAGATATCTTCGGCTGAATCAGATAGAAGAACACTTATTAAATATAATATCATTCACCCCACCCTCAATATCCTTTTGGCCTACCCCAGAGGACGTAGAAAATGTGTTCCTCCCCCTCCCCCTACTATTTATATGTTTTATCAATAACCTACCTTCTAAACTTGAAACATAGTTCAATAGCCATGTGTGCTGATGATGTCATGTTTTATGTAAATCATAAATCCTGGGTAGTTGCGGAAAATTTGTTGCAGTACGACTGTAGTCTTGTTTATAACTTGTTAAGCAAAACTTTGCATTAACACTAAGGAAACCGAAATAGTCATGTTCAATTGTGACACCAGTGTACCTCCATGTATAAAAATGGGAGGACATACTTTAAATGTAACCAATGAGTATGAATATCTGGGTGTCATAATTGATAATAAATTGAACTTCAATATAATGTATCTATAAAACTGTGAGCACGGCCTGCCATCACATATATGCTTAGGGAGGGTTCATTATTTATGGCCGGGGGGAGTGAGCATTTGAGGGGGGGGCAAATTTGTTTAGGGGTATTCAAAGGGGGGGGGGCCTTTTTTTTACCAAATTATGTCAACATTTTCAAAATTTTCTAAAATTGTCCTCAAACTCCCAGCAAATTTTTCACTGCATCACTTTTGACACTCAGAATAGCCCACCGTTTTGTCAGTCTTCAGTGCCGGCCTCATGTAAGCACTGAGGGTATATGGGAGCTTCCAATTTATAAGCACTGGGGCCCTTAAACTCAACGGTATGTAAGTTGAGTGTCTGAGGTTTGACTATTATCACTCACCAGTGAGTATCATGAGACGTTTACACTAAAACACTAAAACACCTTACGAATGAATGTATTTGTTGCAAGGTAGTAAATTGTAGGTTAAAATAGTGCCCATGATTAAATGCATACAATTAGTAGACACTAGAACAGTACTAGAATTGTGAGGGGGCAACGCTCAGTGTGCCACTTTAAGACTGGCCCATAAGGCCAAACGTGTGGGCGTTAGGCCCTGACCAGTTCTGATTGGTACACCTATCCGTATTACTTATTGCATAAATAGTTATAGTTATGTAATATCATCTTTGTATGTAAGGGACGACAGTCCTACTATTTGATATGGTTACCAATACCATGAACATGAATTTTGATTTTTGTTGTATTTTGAGATATCATTTCATACATAAATAAAAATAGTGTAGCACATTCTCTCGGCCCCCTAAAACATGTTAAAAACGACACCTCCACAAGGGCAACCACTGCTCTGGAATAGCGAACGCCTTACCTTCACCCCCTCCTCTCCTTGTTCTAGCTCTGCATCTCTGGTCTTGCTGTTCCGAACCGATTACAAGGTTTGAACTTTCTAACGAGATGCTCATGTTGCTTATGTACATTAGAAACAAAAAGGCTTCCCAAGATCGATCCTTGTGGGCAATTCTTTCTCCTAATTTGCAAGGACAAATGATAATTCCACTGGGATAATTCCTACTACTGTAAACATACTTTATTCGTACTGTACATATTTTTGCAGATTTTAAAATCCGCGAAATATATATACTTTTACGGTATACTAGAAACTGGGAATATTTGTCTTATCATTTGTACTGACGTTTTCCAGCACAATGGGCAAGTCGGAATATTTTACTTACATGATGTACAGGAAGCGGTGGCAGAGCCTGGACCAGATTGAGTGGAAGCTGGGCAAGCTGATGGGGCACTCACTCCAGACGGACAGTAGAAGTGGGGTGGACAGGTGAGACTTCTATAGTGGGTGCTGCCCTGGGGGCAATAGTAGCCACTCCCGCAGGAGGAAAACGCAACTGTGAGGCCCTTATATTTACAATATTTACCAGACGTACATGTCTTACACGCCTCTCGCTCCCCCTTGAAGGTCTGTTCTGGCTGGTATGTACCGATAGGACATTTCCTGCATTCAGTACCATTCACAAATGATCCAGGAGAGCATCCGTTTGAAGGCACATCAGCTGGTCATGCCAAGGAGAAAGAAATTTAGCCTTAAGGTCGCATTTAAAACCTCTTTGAATCCTTATAAATAAGTAGGTCCTAATGACAAGTACTTGGAATGTTAAAGCATGGGTGCGTTTAAAAGGAAAAATTGAAAATGAGACACTCAATTGAAATCAATAAAAGGTTTTCATTTTTGAGAGTATAGTACATGTACATTTTTGCAAGAGCATAGGCCAACATTTTTTTGGCCCTCCTCCCCTTTAGAGGAGTCAAAATTCCTTTTATCCCCCCCCCCTAAAACCAACCAAGGGCCTCCTGTTGATAAATAATGACCACTTCCTTGGATGAGAAAACTCGTTTACTATCTATAGCCATGCATCATGCATAACTAAGGCCACTCAAAAAAAGAAACTGGTTTCTCATCACAGAGCTTATCATAAATGAAAAAAT
Organism: Harmothoe impar; assembly: GCA_947462335.1. NCBI lineage: Eukaryota > Metazoa > Annelida > Polychaeta > Phyllodocida > Polynoidae > Harmothoe > Harmothoe impar. The sequence goes on from OX381704.1 coordinate 112,015,768, forward strand.
ATATTGGCATATTTGGTACCAAACTTAAGCTCATGCTATCAGTAATGCAGTCAGCTAAGAAGAACTTGCATTATGACAACTTTTGCCAATCAAAAAACTACTAAAATGTGAAAATTGCCTGCAAAAAGTCTGACTTTCCTTCCATATTTAAGCCCCAAGTAAATAAATAGATTTAATATTAAAAAAACGTCCTCATCATATTTTTCACTGCTTGGTGATGAGAAACAACTTTTTTTGACTGGCCTATATTACGCCAGTATTTCTAGTCATATTATGATATATCGCAATTACCAATATTTATAGTGTTTTCTTCATAACAATGAAAATCAATAATGTGCTCACAAATGTATGAAACCGTAGGCCTGGATGGCCCAAAAGTTGTTTTTTTTATGGTAGGCGGGGGGGGGGGGGTATTTCTCAATCAGACCTTAAAGAGTGGGTGAAGATTACCCTAAGTTGCTGTCTATTTTGATGGAGCCGAGGGGATGAAAAACCAATAAAAGTGCTGCACCGAATCGTGAATGCCCAGAACAAGGATATTTTCCATTATTTCAATTCTTACTATGCTGGATATATGAATTGGCTTTGTACAATATGGGGGTAATGAGGTTTTACTATAGACTTACCTGATGCAAGGCCTGCTAGTAGCAGCATACAGAGTAGAGCTATTGCCATGTTGGCAGGCAGAATGGTCTCAGCTCTCGGTGCTGCCGACACTCCCAGTGGTTCGTGTTAAACTGGCGTGGAGCTGAGGGTTCTTGTAGAGTGTGCCTATCTGGACAACAGCTGCTGGTTTACCACAGTTACTGCTGACATGTACGTATAATGCGTCACACTACATATCAGACCAATCTCCCACTTAAACCTAGTTCCCATTGTTTCTGCCACGATGCATGCATGATAATTGATAGCCGATTCTCAAGAGGCCGTGACAAGATGGCTTGTTCCCACATTTATATTAACAGTCGCCGGCTCCATATCTAGATTAAATAATGCAGATTTAAAATGATGTAAAATGTTCATTTGCTAATATGAGTGTAATGTCTAATTTTGCAAGGGCCTGCCAATTTTTTTCTGTCCCCCTTGGGAGCGGGTTTTTGCGTTTACCCCTCCCCCCCCCGAGACATGTTCAAATTGAAACTGACTGACCACTTTTGGCTATAATGATGTGCAGGCTTTTTTCGCTAAAATGGGTGGAATATTTTTTGATACCCCCTTACTGTGGCCAAAAGGACAAATTATTTTAGATTTTCCCTACAATGGAGTGGCAGCATGGTGGGGAGGGGCAAAACACAAAATACCGTATTCGACGTAACTGGCGCTTATAAAATTATTTTCATGGTGGATTTAGTACTGTCACCAAAATCGTGGAATTTGAGCTGTTGTTCTAGTCTAAAAATGCCCCAAAAGGGGGGGGGGAGCTTATCAGGGGGAGGGCGCTTATTACGTCGAATACGGTAATGTCTATTTTAGTGGGTGGGGGCAAAATATTTCACCCGTTAAGCCAAATATATATATACATATGCCACTAAAATGTTGACACTGTGAATAGGGGGGGGGGGGGGGGGGTTCCAGTGCTCAGGATCTGGCCCTAGTGGCTGCCAATTTAGACAAGTTTCTCTCTATTTGTAATATTGCTTTAATCAAAGTCAACCAAAATATAAACTGGTTTCTCATTACTGCAGAAATCACATTTATCTTGTGAATCCAGGCAGTGTCTACACTGAAAATCCATAGGTTGAAAGGATTAGTCAGTACAGACTGACCCAGGTTGGTCATATGAGTGTTAGTCATAATGGCAAAGTTATATTCAAAAATGACCAAGGGGTCAGTCAGTAGTGGCTAACCTAGGTTCATCATTGGTGTGTTGTATACCACTAGTTGGGGCCACCTGTGACGACCACTCAGTGGCTCCCCCTGGAAATGAAAAGACTAAGGTGGGTTGGTCAGAATTGACCAACCTGACAATAATAACTAATCTAGGTTGGTTGTATGGGGAGCCAAATAATGACTAACTAGGTTAGGTATTAGTGACTGAGAGGTTGGGCGTATAGGGAGCCTAGGGATATCAGTGTAGTTGAAAATAGCCTTTGCATGGGAGATTCCGTACAGGGACTAGTGTCACCAAATTGATACAGGGTGTTGCAGTCGGCAGCAATCTATGACTGCCTGCAGTCAATGACCGGCATGCAAGAAAACGGCTTATTTTAATAGGGCAAACATTTAAAGATGGGGTGTCAGCTAAATGTTTAGAGATTTTTTAGTTTTATCATATTACTATTGTATATCCTATCCCATACGTCTTCCCTAACTTTTAAAATTATTGGCAGTGTCTTAGTTTATAAGATGAGCACATGCAGTACAATATTTTTTACTGTAGGTCGACATTAAAACTCCGTCGACATTAAAATGTGTTGACACTGCATGGCTCAGTGCATTCTCTATCAGATTAGTTCCCAAAATACTCTCCTGGGGGAGTGCCTGAGTCAGTGAGGTAAATCAGGTACATTGTTATCAATCTCAAATTATGTATAAATAAACAAATATGTTTATCGGCTAAAATGATAATGCAACCCATGGCATTGAAGTGATATCTATTTTGAAGAAAAGGTTTGAGAAGTCTATTAGCTGGTATACCATTTTTAAAAGTAATTAGTAATATAAAGTGTTAAAACATCCATGAACCTTTCCAGCCATTGCTATGTACATCTGCCCTAAATAAACTGTTCTCTTTCATATCGGTCATGGATTTCACCTGGTCATAGATTGCACCCGGTCATAGATTGCACCCGGTCATAGATTGCACCAGGTCATAGATTGCACCCAATCATAGATTGCACCAGGTCATAGATTGCACCAGGTCATAGATTGCAGCCAGTCATAGATTTCACCTGGTTATAGATTGCACCCAGTCATAGATTGCACCTGGTCATAGATTGCACCCAAGCATAGATTGCACCCGGTCATAGATTGCACCCGGTCATAGACTTTCAACTTAAATTGATTTGGTGAGACAAAGCCAGAGACTCCTCTACCAAGAGACTCCTCTACCATAGAAGGCTTCTATGGCAAGCGATATGTTCACCCTGATATAGGAGTTTTTAAACTCTGATATCGGAGTTTATTATACGATAGGGCCATTCATCGTGCTTTTTCGGGGATATCCCTGTGCTAATAGTGATATTGGTACTCTTCCGGTGGATATCAGCACGTTTCCGGGGGATATAATCCCGTTTCCGGTGGTCGTGAGCAATTCCGAAGTTTCGTCACACATAAAATACGAGGTTTCATGGTGATTTGAACTTGGTACCCCAAGACACTCTACGTGCTGGTATGAGCAGGGGATGAAAGAAGGAATCTATATGCAGAGTTTTAGCCCTGTACGGACATTATTTAGCGAGTTACAGAATAAAAGACATTTTTTGGTATAATTTCTTTGAAATTCAATATTTTTTTGTCCTATGTTAATGTCATTAACATGTGTATATTGGGCGAGTTGATAATGTCTCCCTAGGTGGCCGCTGCCACGGTAGGGAGAATATGTATGTTCATTAGTGTGGGATATCCACACTAGGGGGCGACTCCCTCTTCATAGTGGCCGGTCGACGTTCTTGGCAATACGCCTGACGTATTTACAAAGGTCAAGGTCGCGGTTTTCATTTCCGCTTCTGCTTCCGGTTGCGATTGGCGAACCCTTTTACCTACCCAAACCTCACCCTAATCTATTATAACTACAAAAATAAATTCTGGTTATGGTTGGCGAACCCATTTACCTACCCTAATGTCACCCATAAGTACAAAGGAAAAAATTTAAAATTATTTATTTATAACGGTTTAAGCGGCCTTGCACACCAGGCGTATGACCAAGAGACACCAGGATAGTGGCCAGCGTCGGTCCCCGCACCGTTGGTTTTGAAACATCATAGACCAGGGTTGGTGGGATGTCAAAATCAACATGGCGCCCACCTTGCTCGACCTAGTCTACGTATGGGGCCCTTGATGGGGGGGGTCCCCATGTCGCATGTCGATTTTAAGAAATGGCCATGTTGCATGTCTATGTCGCTTAAAAATGCTCATGTCCCATGTCGATTTTAAGAACTGTCCATGTCCCATGTCACTATCTTTTTAAGCCTCATGTCGCATGTCACTAGGCCTCATGTCGCATGTCGAATTTAAGAAATGCCCATGTCGCCATGTCGAATTTAGGGGTCTAGGGCCATACGTATACGTATATCCTTCAAAATGGCGAAATTAGGACCTATATAAGGTAAATAAAGACATTTGAATCAAATAATCGTATAACAAACCTAATATTGAATGGATATGAGGTCACTCGTGCCGTCTAGCATCGGATGTCAGCATTCGTCCTATGGACTCATGCTGATATCCGACTGCTAGACGGCACTCGCACCCTCATATCCATTCATTATTGGTTAAATATCGAAGCGAAGTAATAATTAACCAATAATGAATGGCTAACGCCCTCACAAGGGGCTGTATCGCTGGATATCGGCACGAGTGCGTAGCACGAGTGACGATATCCAGCGATACAGCCCCGAGTGAGGGCGTTAGCCATTCAATATTAGGTTTATTATACGATTTACCCATAAAAATGTAATAATTTACCTTAATATCGTCCTAATTTAGCCATTTTGAACGATTTACGCGAAGCGAAGCGATGTTGATGGGCGGCGCCATGTTGTTTTTTTGAGAGCCTCGCTTTGGGACAGGGCGCTTGGGGAGCATTCATTATTTGAAAGAGTATAATGTCGTTTGGCGCCCAAGAAATAAGATCTCCACACGCTATAGGTAACAACATAATGCATTTTATTATAACAAAGGAACATTATAGGCATAACATAGGATACTTTTACAGTCAACTGACTTCATGTTATGCATTTCTCACATATCAATCATTATTTGTATAGAACAGTTACCTTACAATTGTTGAAGGTGGCATTATGGAAAAGGCCTGGGGCATTGGCACTTTTCTGGACATTTACCACAGATACCGTTGACTCATGAGGAGTTGACGACTCTTTAGGAGCTGACTCTTTTGGAATGCCAGCCAGAGTGTGGCTCATAGACTTTCTGATGGTGTCTGGGGTCTTCGAATAGGATTCAATGCTCGCCTCACTTTTATGCCCTGTTACTGCTTTGATATCACTAGAAGACAAGCCAGCTTCTCTCAGAACAGTGACACATGTGGATCTGACGCAATGGTTGGTATATATTTGAGACAATTTGGCTATTTCTGAAATAGTGGGCATAAATTTGCCTATCGTATTAATGCCGACAACAGATCTAGTGTACCAGATAGAGCTTAATTTCCACCCTTTGGCCTTAGGGGTCTGAAAAAAAGCTGGATTCGAAGGGGTTAGTTTGGACAGGTAGAACTTGAGTGTGTTAAGTGGACAGTCAGGTTTTCCAGTGGCGTACATTCTTTGCTCATGTTCCCGACCATCCTGGGATAGACCAGTGTGGTTCTTCTCGGCAGGGTTAAACTTCAAAGTACCAAACTCTATACCCTCCGAATCGGTTCTGAAAATAATATCCTCTTGCTTGAGCTCATACAATCCCTCACGGGCGCGCCTGCCGAAATGTAGTGAGACCTCGTAGTATACCTTGTGCTGGAGGGTCTTGGGTGTGTTATGAGAAAGAGTTCCAGAGGAATACATCAGAGCCTTGTCTGCCTTAGTGATAGGGGTGTAGTGTGTCGATACATCCAAGCCTGCAGCCTTGTTCACCTTTATGTGGCCTTTTAGGACGTTATTTGCAGAAATAAAGGCCGGATCAGTAATTAAATTATAATTTACATTATGGGGAGGCTCATTAATGTGTCTCTGTATGGCCGCCCTGATACACACTAACGACTTCTTGCTGTACTCTGTCCCCTCTTGTGTTCGTACTTCTGCATAGAAGCGTTTCAGCAGCTCACACACATCCTTCTTAGGGAGTACCTCAAACTGCATAGGTTGGTCAGTCTCCAGGAGCCATTCTGTAACATAGAATAAAATCAGATTGAAATGCTATTGACTTAACAACAGAAACACATACGAAGAGTAGCCACACGTCAGGATCGTTTGAAATAATAACCGCTCCCTGAGAGCCGAAATTGCATATTCATGTTGGCGCGGCCCTCTGCCGCAGCCCGGTAGTATGGATATTAAATCACCAAATCTGACAGCGCGCTTTCGCCGAGAATACACATTTCAAATTTAATGATAAGAAATTAAATATATACCTCGGAAGATCCTCATGCCCCATGCTGTCTGACGATGCGTGTTTTTAGCCTTAGCGGCCATTTCCAACTCGTTCACATCATGCGAAGCAGTCTTTCCGAATCTTTTTTTCGGGGCCGTGACGGGTGCCGGCTGGTAGACTTCAGGTAGTGGAATTTCTTCCTCGTCTCCCATATCGAGGTGGCTTTCCCTCATGTTTTTAGCCTTATGCATGCTGATACGGCCGTCAGTCATTGATTGAACGCTGTAAAACATATTTGGGTTGCTAGCTATATTTGTTATATACCCAAGCGACCATTCATTGTCCAACAGGACCTCTACAAACTGACCCATTTTGAAGCGTGAAGACGAAGCCATTTTGAGATTTGTTGTGGAACTCTCCAGTGGACGGGGTGCAAAAGGAAAGCGTCACTTCCGGCTTGTTCGACTTCACGCGATGAAAATTGAACATTTGAAAATTATTCATTTAGGCTCAAAATGTCTAATATATTAAGTTTCTATTGGTGGGAACGTCAAGACGGATGTCAAAACTATAACATGTGCGTTTTACAGCGCTTGATTCTTCATAATAAGGCCATAACACGACTACATTGGAAGTCGATTTATAGCTAAGGTAAGTGAGGATTTCACTCCGCTATTACGTATGGCCGGAATGGCCAAGCGCGTTCAGGCTTCGGCTTCTAGTCTTGGGGTTGCGGGTTCGAATCGCCTTAAAATGTCGGATTTTAATGCGAACGAAATTGCTCAAAAACTCAGGACCACCGGAAACGGGATGATATCCCCCGGAAACGTGCTGATATCCACCGGAAGGGTGCCGATATCACTAGATATCAGCACGGGGATATCACAGAAAAAGCACGATCAGAGCCCCGATCGTATAATAAACTCCGATATCCGAGTTATTAACTCCGATATCCAAGTTATTTACACCGATATCGGAATTAGAAACTCCGATATCTGAATTAGAATCTCTGATATCGGAATTAGAAACCCCGATATCGGAATTAGAAACTCCGATATCTAGGGTGAACAAATGGCTTGCCACAGGCTTCACTGCCTGCTGACTGGAACAACTTGTTGCCACCTGGTGAGAGATTGGTGAACTCTCAGTCGGTGGATTTATTTAGGGGTGACACCCAGGTGGCGTAGGGGTGAAGATGTATCCTCAACTACACTTTTAGGCCTGGACTTTTATGAACACCCTGTCCTAGACCAAAGAGCAAATTACATTAAGGTGGGTCGATCCCATTGAATCAGACTTCTGAACTTCTCTGAACATCTCCAGATTTTCTCTACATGTACCCTATAGCCCAAAGTCCATGGTGACAGCTAAACGGGTATTTCGCCCCTGCGGCCCTCTTTCCCCTGTTTCCCTCTGGACAGATACAAAATAGCTGCAAAATAGCAGTAGCAGAGGTTCGATACAGTTTTAACACAGGATCCTGCCAATGTGGCATATACATTTTTAAATATGGAATTTTGAAAAATTTAAGTATTTAAACTTTACATTAAAAAAACGAAAATTATGAAATGTTAAAATATCAATGATTTTATTTTCTATACAATCAATAACTGCGGAATTCTGAGATATCACACAATGAATGTAATTTCTGGGGGAAAATGTCATCTTTCAAAGATGAGTATTTGCTGACAAATAAGAGCAATTCCTGTGCATTATTTGAGTGTTGACCCTTTGAATTAAGAAAGTAACACAGAAACAGACTAAATCATATCTTTGAAGCATTGCATTATAAGTTAATTCCTAGTAATCTGCATATATAGAATGGTCTCGTAGTATTGTACATATTCAAGCAGAATGCTCAAAATACCTAAAATTGATACATCAAAATTCAAAATGTAAAGTGCTATAAAATGCCTTTTCAATTTTGGGTGAAGTATTTTCCTTACCGTTGGTTACTGTCGTTTTTTTCCCATTTGTGTATAGTTGTGATACCTGGTGTAATAGTGGCAAACCATTTCTATCTATGACACCTATCTTCTAATTTATAGGTTTAAAGAGAATATATATATGATACCTTTGATAATCTATTATTTTCCTTTCTGAATATCATTGACATCACTGATATGATTTTAGATGTTTAAATCATTTTGCAAATAGTATTGACTTCACTTAAATGCTGTGACATATTCAAGCCCCCCTCCTCTGTGATTGTGGGGGCCCTGCCCGCCCCCCCCCTTTTTCCTACGCCACTGTTATCACTTAACAAATACAAAAACAAGTCATTCATTCTCTAACATTAGACAATCAGGCTTTTATTAGCAGCTTTATATCAACAGGAGGCAGAGCCGGCAGGAGACAGCTTCCCTGCAGGACACGGTGTAGGTGCACCACTCCCTGCCGGGCAGTAGTGGTCTACAGGGCAGATGAAGGAGAACAACTTACAGTCTATATATAAAATTATGTTACAGATTCATGGGGCCAAAAAAAAGAAGGTGTGTTTCAGGTTACATGGTCTGAAAATGTAGGTAGGGTAGGTCGGATTTTTTTTTTTTTGATTTTTTTTTTTTTTTACTGAGGCCTAAAAAGTACCCAAAAACTGACTCGCAAACTTCAGCGCTGACTCATCGACAATGGCGTTGACTCGTGAACTATCAAATTGACTCTGAAATAGCCCCAAAATTGTTTTACAAATGTACAAAGACAGATTGATCCCATGGCATGAAAAGTACCTAAGAATTGACATGCAAACTTCAGCGCTGACTTGCCAACACTGGCATCGACTCGTGGACCGTCAAATTGACTCTGAAATAGCCCCAAAATTACTTAAAATATACTTCTCTTTTCAAAATTGGATAAAAATTTCCAGGGTCGGCCCTGTTTTGCTAGGTAGGGTCGGGTAACCTGAAACACACCTCTCTTTTTTTTGGCCTGGGCTAAAATTAACATACCTGGTATATTTTCTACTGCCGGTATGATGAGATGAGATGAGAAGATGACGTCATATATTACCATTACTTATACCACAGCGGGCACGGAGAACAAAGCATTTCACCCCTCTTGTATACTGCATACAGCTGGTGGCATAAAGTAGTTATAGGACTAGCACCAATCTGTAGGGGTATACAGGCTCCTTCACTGTATTTCGCGTACAGATTGGTACACGTCCTATCACTACTACATATAATGGGAGATGAGTACAGCTAATATTGTACTACTTACATGAGACAAGTGCTATAATTATTTTTTATCAAGACTTGAAGGACATTAAGGTCTTCAATAAACATGTATTCAGCCTTCAGACTATTCCATATCCTAACTTCTCTATACACACAGCTTCTAATAACTATGGGTTTCTAATGATTGTGGTACAAGTAATCGCTTTCCTACATGTCTACATGTTGGTATCGGTCTATTATCTACATATCTATCATCTTTTGATATAGTAAAAGCATAGAGAATTAAATGATTATTTCTTCTATCCTCAAGTTTAAGACTTTAGCTGCCTAAATAATGGTGATGGGGGGGTAGTAGATGGCTAAATTTGACATAGCGATATGGCATTTATCAAATTTGACATATGACATGAAGCTTAGTGACATAATGAAAAAAATAAGTGACATGACGTGGGGTATTTCTTTATAAAGGTGTAGTAGGACATGGAAATTTAAGGGACCGGTGACATGGACATTTCTTGAATTCGATATGTAACATGGGGACCCCCAGCCCCCAATCTAGACCCCCTAAATACCACGTTCTGAGTGGATGGCTTGGGCTACAACAATAAATCATAAGTTCCTGTCAGGCTGGTAACCATGTGACTATATAGGGAGGATCTATTATCAGCCACTGTTCACACCTAGGAACAATGGCCACAGATAACACTGATAAGACTGATGGATGACATCCCACTCCTATCTTAGTCACCTTAATCACCTCCCCATGGTCTCAGGTGTGAAGTGAGGGACTTAGCCTGATTGAGAGACAATGCATTGATTACACTCTGACTGACTGATATGTGGTCACCCACAGAGGTGTTGATGCTCTATTTCTCTAAGGTTTGAATAATTCACATTGCTGTAAGCTTATCTAATTAAAGACCATGTCATGGGGAAAACATTAATCCAATTTATACAGAATATAAACAGATAGTAGATGAGAGAGAAGCCTCCAAAGTTAACTACACAAAGGGGGGAAATGGAGGCTTGACACATGACTACCTGAGCCTCCTGGTATATGCCTCTGGAACCAGCATAGGCTCTCCCCCGTATACATGGATAGCTAGAATTATCACCTTGTAGCTGTGTCGATTTTACGCTAGGGTGCCGTGTCACTGTGTCGATTTTTATTTTATACCTTCTTCTCTACTTTTCTGTGTCCGTCAGTTTTTAAAAGGGCCGTGTCGCCCGTGTCGATTTTTACCAATGTATAGTCACAACCCTGCTGTATGTTATACAATGTGGTCAGGGGCATTTAAGTGCGCCGGCCAGTTACTTAAATCATAATATTTATGTCCATTTTTAATGATGAAATAATGGCAAAGAGCAAGAGGCTGTATCTCACGACCTTGGGCCAATGTTTTTGTCTCTGACTGGGTGCCAGCTCTGACCGGGTGCCAGCTCTGACCGGGTGCCAGCTCTGACCGGGTGCCAGCTCTGACCGGGTGCCAGCTCTGACCGGCCTGAATAAAAACGGGTTATTTAGGGCAGATGATGATAAAAATGGACAACTGATGACTAGTTTAGAGAGTTATAACATCCATTAACCTTTTCAGCCAAATTCTATCAGAGCTGGCACCCGGTCAGAGCTGGCACCTGGTCAGAGACAAAAACATTGGCCCAAGGTCGTGAGACACAGCCAAGAACATTACCATAGTAATGCGCACAATATGGTCATTATTTAAATCCATTAAAATTAGCTGAGTTTGCATCATACATATAACCGACAAAGGCGTATGGGGTGTGGTCCACGAAGCTATTGTCTCACACATATTTAGCACTGATGTAGCACGGTTGCCACCTGGTGAGAGATTGGTGAACTCTCAGTCGGTAGATTCATCTAGGAGTGACACCCAGGTGGCGTAGGGTGACAGCTAAACGGGTATTTCACCCCTGCGGCCCTCTTTCCCCTGTTTCCCTCTGGACAGGGACAAAATAGCTGCAAAAAAGCAGTAGCAGAGGTTCGATACAGTTTTAACACAGGATCCTGCCGATGTGGACTTAGGGCATATACATTTTTTGAATATGGAATTTTGAAAAATTTAAGTATTTAAACTTTACATTCAAAAAACGAAAATTATTAAATGTGAAAATTTCAATGATTTTATTTTCTATACAATCAATAACTGCGGAATTCTGAGATATCACAAATTGAATGCAATTTCTGGAGGAAAATGTCATCTTTCAAAGATGAGTTTTGACCCTTTGAATTAAGAAAGTAACACAGAAACAGACTAAATCATAGCTTTGAAGCATTGCATTATAAGTAAATTCCTAGTAATCTGCATATATAGAATGGTCTCGTAGTATTGTACATATTCAAGCAGAATGCTCAAAATACCTAAAATCGATACATCAAAATTCTAAATGTAAAGTGCTATGAAATGCCTTTTCAATTTTGGGTGAAGTATTTTCCTTACGGTTGGTTACTGTCGTTTTTTTCCCATTTGTGCATAGTTGTGACACCTGGTGTAATAGTAGCAAACCATTTCTATCTATGACACCTATCTTCTAATTTATAGGTTTAAAGAGAATATATATATATATTACCTTTGACAATTTATTATTTTCCTTTCTGAATATCACTGACATCACTGATAGGGTTTTAGTTTTTTAGTTCCCCACATTTCAGTTCTAAAATCATTTTTCAAATATTATTGATTTCTCTTGAATGCTGTTGGGTGAAAGTTGTTTATTTTGTTGTCAATAAAAACTATTATTATTGGAGGGGGGGACATATTCAAGCCCCCCTCCCCTTTTTCCTACGCCACTGTCATCACTCAACAAATACAAAAACAAGTCATTCATTCTCGAACATTAGGCAATCAGGCTTTTATTAGCAGCCTTATATTAACAGGAGGAGGAGCCTAGAGGGGACTGTTTCCCTGCAGGACACCTTGTTGTAGGGAGGAGAAGCAGGGAGCACTTTCAAGGCCCTGCATCTGTCACAGTGCTAAAAAAAACCAGCCCAAATAGATTCATTGATTTCTCAGCCAATAATGCATGGCATATCAGGAGAAAGAGGATGAATGTGTTTTCATGTATCATGTTAGTTTGGAGTTTTTCAGACTATAGATAATGAGAATTTAATTGGTACATTTAATGCAACTGCTGTGTCAGCTGCTGTGTCAGCAGGTGAATTGGAACCACATTTCCAGGACAGTTTCTGGTGCTACCTATACAGAAAGCTCAGAGAGGGCTCAATCTTGCTCAATAGTGTTTTCAGAGATGGTTTAAATGGACTTTACTGATTGCATGGAATAGGTAGATGATATATCTTATATTGTATGACAACAATAACTACTGTAACCATGTATAACAAAGATTCATTAATTTTGAAGGCAATTTCTCTGCCCCAAAACAACCTGGGCCCAACAGGGCCCCCCCTCGCACAAATTAGTATAGAGGTTCACAAATAAGAATGTTTTGGTTTAGAGTAAAAATGTGTGGGCTATTTTGAGCTATAATCATTTCCCTGAAAATGGTTGATTACCCTCAAAATGCCACCTCCAGTAGAGTGTCCTATATTATATTAGTCAAGCACCCTCTTGAGGGGGGGGGGTAAAGAATTTAGCCCCTTTTTAACAAAAAAGCCCGCACATTACTAGAGTTCAAAGGGGGGTGGGCGCAAAGCGTTCCACACGCTCTCGAGGGGGGGGCGTAAAAGATTTTCGTCCCTCCGCGTGAAATCTCACCACCCCCCTGTAATTAATAAATGAACACTCCCTAACTATGGGGTTCTAATGACTGTGGTACAAGTAATCGCTTTCCTACATGTCTACATGTTGGTATCGGTCTATTATCTACATATCTATCATCTTTTGATATAGTAAAAGCATAGAGAATTAAATAAATGTTTCTTCTATCCTCAAGTTCAAGACTTTCGCTGCCTAAATAATGGTGGTTGGGGGGGGGGGAGATGGCTAAATTTGACATAGCGATATGGCATTTCTTATATTCGACATATGACACGGAGCTTATAGTGGGGACTGAATTTCCGAATATCATGACCCAAGGAGCATTTCATTCTAAAAGTTGGGAAACGGTTTTCTATACTTAATTCAATGGTGTAGAATCTGGAAATGACACTCGCAACGTTATATTTTCAGGGGGTCTAGTCATAAGTTCAAATACAAAATGGCCGCCACTTTAGCAGGCAAACTACCATGCTTTTGGACATACTATGCTGGTTGAGAATCTATTCACATGAGGGTCGTTGATAAGATAGGCCCCCTTTTACCTTTAACCCTTCCACCAACTATGATTCCCAAGGAAGTTGGCATAAAAAACCTATATTTGCTATTACCTAGCTTCTATTCCTACATTGTGATAGTCCCTAGTAGCAAGCCCGCACGGGGCCAACTTGGTTTTAGCTCGGATTGGCTGTTTGAAGTCGGGCAAAACTGAGCTGGGTTTCATGTTGGGCAGATGGCAGGGCTGAAGTGTGGCCCCGATCGGGCTGCCCGATTTGGGCTCAGATCAGTTTCAAAGAGGGCTACCCGATTTGGGTTCATGTTGGCCAGATGACAGGAAACCCGTCCAAAACCCGTTCTGAGCCCAACATGGGAAGCCCGCACGGGGCCAGACCAAAGCCCAGTGCCCTAAACCGATGGGAGCCCGTCGGTTAGGCCACTCCGGGCCAGACTTGCAAACACAGTCTGGCCCCGTCCGGGGCCACAGTGTGTTTGCTACTAGGGGTGATATCCAAATGACAAGTGGACTAAGAAAATAAAAAAATAAAAATTCCCCAACTTGACACAATACGCATACACCGTCCCATACTACACCCCCCCCCCCCGCAAGACCCTAATACTATGCCAACAAACACTATAAAATGACATGATTGCATTCAGGAAGGCCTAGTCATTGGCTATCAAACGCTTCAAATATGGAGTCAATCGGACCAGCGGTTGCTGACTTATCGCGTTTTAAAGATTTCAGGCAGGAAGTGAATTTTCTTCCCATTCCTGATTGGATGAGAATACGTTAAATTCTATCTCGTGAACCGTTACCCCTAGAGACCTGGGAGTGGGTGCAAATCGAAGCTAGTCGCAAGGGCTACTTGCCTGATGTAAACAGGTGTACGTACAAAACTCTGTGCATTTATGGTACTCACCATCATTTTTCTAACCATCGCTCGGTAATTCTGTGCATTTGCACAATGAAATTTTGCTCCGCCTGGTATTGTGGGCGGCCATTTTGTTTTTAGGCTCGTTGCCATGGAAACGTCCATTTTTCAGCTATGCGAGTGGTCAAATCCCGATCAGCACTTCCATATTACCTTAGAAACAATGCTCGCAAAGTTTTAGAATGATTTGCCCCTTGGGCCATTATGGAGGACATATCTCATGCAATATTCCAGACTATTAGTGACATAATGGAAAAAATAAGTACCATGACATGGGGTATTTCTTTAATTCGACATGGGACAAGGTTCTCAAAAGTGTAGTAGCTAGGACATGGGAATTGAAGGGACCGATGACATGGACATTTCTTGAATTCGATATGTGACATGGGGACCCCTTCCCCCCATCTAGACCCGCTAAATACGACGTTCTGAGTGGATGGCTTGGCCTACAACAATAAATCATAAGTTCCTGTCGGGTTCCTGGTACCGGTAACCCTCACCTGTGACCATGGGTAGCCAGAATTTTCACCGTGTAGCCGATTTTAAGCTAGGGTGCCATGTCGCTGTATCGATTCTTATTCTACAATTTTGTCTATATTTTTCTGTGTCCGTCGATTTTTAAAAGGGCCGTGTCACCCGTGTCGATTTTTACCCATGTATAGTCACAAGCTTGCTGTATGTTATACAATGTGGTCAGGGGCATTTAAGTCCGCTGGCCAGTTACTTAAATCATGATATTTATGTCCATTTTTAATGATGAAATAATGGCAAAGAGCGAGAACATTACCATAGTAATGCGCACAATATGGTCATTATTTAAATCCATTAAAATTAGCTGAGTTTGCATCATACATTTCACCGACAAAGGCGTATGGGGTGTGGTCCACGAAGCTATTGTCTCACACATATTTAGCAC
The DNA here is from genome assembly GCA_947462335.1 of Harmothoe impar. NCBI lineage: Eukaryota > Metazoa > Annelida > Polychaeta > Phyllodocida > Polynoidae > Harmothoe > Harmothoe impar. Next base: position 112,031,231 of record OX381704.1, read on the forward strand.
TGATGTAGCACGGTAGCTGGGAGACACCGCGCAAATGGCTGTGTCTCACCAGATCGATGCAGAGCATTGGTCCCTGGGGCCCATATGCGTTTTACTTGGGCCAGCTGGGCTTGCCCATATCTGGGTTATGGTCCTTTTTGTCCCGGGCTACCAGTGGGAGCCTAGATGGTATATAGACTGACATCTGATTTCCCTAAAGAAATAATCATTTATTGTTGACTTACAGCGTGTGCTAAATCTGGGCTGGGGCGGGGCACTTTGAATCTGGGCTGACCCATCTGGGCTGAACCATCTGGGCTGACCCATCTGGGCTGTGACTGGTAGCCCTGGACCAAAAGGACCAAAACCCAGGGTGGGCAAATCAGCTTTCCCAGGTAAAAATACATATGGGCCCGATTAGGCAATGACCAGGTGACCACTATGAAAAGAAAAGCAAAAAAAGGCCTAAGATCGGGCACATGCACACCGAAATTCAATAAATTTATTTCGCCAAGTTTTAGAAATTAATAAACCTTAACTTTTAATTGATAGTCTCCCTTACCTGTGTTCATATTTAGAGAACAAGTTCCTCGGACTAATAAATGGAAATTTAGATGTTGGGAAAAAAATAGGAGCCAGTCAAATGTCACCCGGTCATAGACAACTGGGTCATACATGTCACCCGGTCATAGACTATCAACTTGTATCGATCTGGTGAGACACAGCCAAATAGTCATATGTAGTTCACTGTTTGATCAATCTACTTTGGAAAAAACAATTAATTGGCTGTTTAACTGTTGTATAATCAAACCACACCCCGTTATGCAACTTTCTTAATTAGTAAGTCAAAAATTAATGTGGGGATTATTATGAGGAGTCAGCAAAATGTGATGAGGAGTGATGGCAATGTTATCATATGTTAAACCACTCTCCATTACCTACCAGAAAGTTTTTGCTGACCCCAGTCGTGCCCAATATGCAATGTATACTATTGATCATATTTAAAAGCTGCTAATGTATAAATGAAAATGAACGATTTGATGTATAAATGGTATCTCCTGACTACCTGAATGTAATCAGTTGGATGTATACCATATTGATGCAATGTTGTTTTGAGCCGACATTATTTTGGCTCTTATTAACCATTTGGATGTACTGTATTCTTTGGAAAATCACCAAATGCAAATAAAAAATACGACATAATCAAGAAAATACACACATTTTTAATTTGTGTCATTCTTGAGTTCTGTTTGTGGGGCGGTCACCCTATGCTTGACAGAGAATTACTCTCTATGTTTTATATTAGACATTTGTATTCACTTTGTTTTTCTAACCTCAGAAAATCAAACAAGTTGTGTACAGTTGAGTCTGCAAGATTTATTCGTGGTATTTAAACATCAAAGTAGTTGAGGATCATTTAATTTTTTTTCTAGCTGTTATTATGATTAGTAAACGACACCAAAATTATGCCTATTTTCATTTTATTACTATGTCACAGTTTGTACAGAAGTGGTAAAAGCTGACAATATGGTGAAATCAAATATACATATATCCTCCTATATTTTACATGTGGTTTTCTTATTTCATGACAGTTTATCCAATCAAACACTACACACAAACTAAAGATTTGATACAAAGATGAAAACAATAATAAATACAAACATACAAATAGATAACATATAATATGTACAGCAGAAACAATACATTGCACCATATATGGGTCTAACACGTTAAGGGGTGGTGCTACCTGGTGGCACACAGCAGATCTAAATGGTAGGACAAGATGGCACTGAGCCTCTTTGTATAGTCTACTTGGGACACTTCTTACTGTGTATTTATGATTGATTAATTTGTAGTTTATGCATACATGAAAACTGTATATCATCCTGTAAGCATCTACCAACTCATTTTTTTAAATTTCTTATCATAAAAATGAAATAAATAAGAATTAAAAAACTAAATTCTGCTTGGAGAGTGACCAAATAACTGTATGGAGAGTGAAACCATGCAGGTAGGACAGAGCCAGTGAGTCTAGCCTCATTGTTGGTAGTACACTGAGTGGGTGTTGTTACTACAGACAGGGTGGGCATTTATCAGGTGTGGTCACTCAGGAGGACCCCTAAAACAATGGCCATCCCATTAACACTTGGGCCCAGAGGTGTGTACAGTGGTCAGCTGCTGGTAGGTGTGAGGGCTCTAAACACACATCCCTACCATCCCCCATGCTAAGAAAGCTGTGAAATCTCGCCAAAGGAGTGAGAAATCTTGCCAAAGGAGCGAGATTTCTTGTCCTACAAGATGGCGGCCTCCATCCAGAGGCTCCACTGGGACATCGTGTTAGAGCCTAATATGAGGCCATGTCTCATCAAATCAATCCAAGTTGAAAGTCTATAACCGGGTGCAATATGTAACCGGTTGTAATCTATGACCGGCTTGAAAGAAAACAGTTTATTTAGGACAGCTGTAGATCTATAGAAATGGATGGAAAAAGTTGATAGATGTTTTAAGACTTAATATTACTAATTTGATTTAATTTTGTATACATTTGCGCTAAAAAAGTTCTCTTCAGGGCCAGTCATAGGTTGTAGTCAATCATAGATTGCATCCGGTCATAGACTTAAACTTGTATCATTTTGGTCAGGCACAGCCCTGCACACATCAAAGCACGTGGGGACGAACTTGCCTAGTCACTAGATGCCGCCCATTCTGTGCGTAATCTTAAAATCGCCACTTCAAATCTTAATCAGCTTCCAGGTGATACCTATCCTCGAGATGGCACCACTGTAAGTTTGTAACATTGCTGTATATATCGGGGGCTCTACCCCCGCACCCCCTTCTTCTTTCTCTCTTTTTATTTCTTTTCCTGGAATAAGATTACACCAGAAGTGGCGATTTAAGATTACGCATAGAATGGGCGGCGTCTAGTGACTACTCAAGTTCGTCCCTTGTTGCTATATCAAAGGTTATCTGCGCTACATTATGCGTGTTTTGTTGTTGACTGAGGGTGTTCTCTGTTTGATTCAATATTTGTTTTGAGCTGTTTCTATGCTTAGCAATTCAGTTACAATTCAGTTTCAATTTCTTTACTGGAGAGACAAGGAAACTAAGGTAGTGGTCATTTTTTATCAACAGGGGAGGGTTGGTAGTGTTAGGGGGGGGGACCAAAAGAATTTGGACCCCTCTTGAGGGGGGACCAAAAAAGTTGCACCCCTTTTTAGCGAAAAAGCCCGCATGTTACTATAGCTCAAAGGGGTTGGCCGCGCATAGTTTTAGCTTGCCTGAGGTGGGAACCGAAAAATTTTCGACCCCTCTCAGGGGGGAACAAAAAGATTTCGACCCGCTCATGCGAAAATCCACCAACCCTCCCTGTTGTTAAAAAATGACCACTCCCTAACAGGGGCCAGAGATGGGATATACATGGTAGATATGGTACAAGTGAGTAGTTATATTAGTGTTATAGACCAAGGGCAGGGTAATTGTCCAAGGTGCCAGCCAAGGACAATTGCCATTATCCAAGGCTTACAACACCCATTTAGCTACTCCATATATCCATATAGATCTGACTTACACTCACAGTAGCAGAGTGTGCTCAGTGGACTGCATCAACGTACAACCTTGTATGTAAAGTGCAATCAGTCCATTTCATTTGTTTCAGTGGTAGATATGATACACGTGACTTGCTGCATGAGTGTTACAAGCCTAGGACAGGGTAATTTTCCAAGGCTTCAGCCGCGGATAATTGCCATTGTCCAAGGCTTTCAACACTCGTGTAGCTAGTCACACGTATCCATATCTGAATAACACCCACAGTAGGAGAGTGTGCTCAGTGGACCGCATCAACATACACCCTTGTATGTAAAATACAGTCAATCCATTTCTATTTTTCTCTCAGCCAACTGTAATGTAAGTAGGGTCCTACCGTACCATTGCGATAAAATGCCTGGTCTTGAAAGAGCACTGGTCTTGAATAAGCGCCAGGGGTATAGAGGCCTCCAAATGTTTCTTAAGGACTCTCAACAAGTTCGTTAAAATTAACACATATGAAAATTGGCGAAAATTGTTGAAAACAGGCGAAAATATGGGAAAATAGAGGATTTTGGCCATTTTTCATGAAAAATCATCAATTTACAAGTGACTATGCTACTTTGAACAGCTCTGTAGAGCTTGATAATTGAGATATAGCTAAAAGAAAAAAATGGAAACCAGGGAATGCCACCTAGATTAATCTCCAATTACTGATAATTATGAAAATGTTCTTTTTCCAGCCCATAATGCTGTTCTTAGAAAAAAGAACGTTTTTGTTCCATTTGCACTCCATGGCTTCCAAAATGGAAATAATTTGGTAGAAATATTAAATATGATCAATTTGGTGTATAATATGTATAGTCTTAACATATCTGTGTCAAATAATGCATGCATATGTGCTAATTTTAACGAACCTGTTGAGAGCCTGTAAGCGCTGAAATCATGACCTTGAATAAGCACCTGTCTTGAATAAGTGCCTCTGTAAGAGCCCCGCCAAATTGAAGCGCCCCCCCCCCCAGCACTTAATCGCGACGGTACAGTAGCCCTACACCATGAAGTCCTATGCAAGTCCTGGGACTTCATTGAAGCTGCCTGTTCCTGTAAAGATCTTTTTGAATGCAATCCTAAAGTCCTTAAATCTATACCCATAGATGAGTGGGTTGATCCATGTGTTGGCAAAGTAGAAGAAACTGCAAAGTCTCAACAAGGTGGAATAGGTCTGGGTCTCAATGCCATACTTGATGAGGCCAATTGTGGACAATGGTATGTAGGAAAGCAGATACACCCCTAGTACCATACCCAAAGTGCGGCTGATCTTCCGGGTGCTCTGGTTGATTGCTACAGCTAAGGTGTTGTAGGGCTGTTGCTCTGCTGCAATCTGCCGCGCCTGCTTGTAGGCGATCTTGGCAATGGCAAGGTTGAACCCGATCGTCGAACCAATGAGTAGAACCAGCATTGGTGTTAAGTAGATTCCTGTCTTAGCATCAAGGAAGATGCGATACTGGCAGGGCATACCGAGCTGTAGGTGGTTTGTTGTGTACATGATGGTTGGGTAGAGCAGGAGGAAGTAGACCCAAGTGACTGCCAGTATTATGTATGTACGTCGTGGTGTAACGAGATTGTGGTAGCGCAGCGGGGAGGCAATGTAGATATAACGGTCTATCGACATGTACATGATGTTATGTAGGTTGCCTGATGAGGATATGATGCTGAAGGTCTGTATGGGTGTGAAGATATGACCAATATGTTTGTAAATGTGAAATATATATGAAGGTCACTTTAAAAAGACTGGTTACTGATCACCAAGCGCATCATAAAAATTGGGGATTTGGTGAAAACCTTTTTTCCCTTTTTTATTTTTTAAAACATTTTTGATGGAAAATAATTATGTTTGATATCGATAAATATTGGTATTTGGTATCAAATTAAAGCTTAAACTGTCCGTGATGCCGTGGGCTAAGAATAACATACATTTCCCCACCTTTTATTGATCAACAAACTCTTAACTACTAAAATGTGAAATTTGTTTGTGAAAGTCAAAATTTTCCCAAACATTCCCCCCAAAGAATAAACAAAAAGTGCCTTTGTCATATTTTTCGGTGATTGGTGATGAGAAACCATCTTTTTGAGTGGCCTAACAGACCTTGATTATCACTTCACCTAGGCCAAATAAAAAAAAAAGGTGTGTTTCAGGTTACCCGACCCTACCTAGCAAAATAGGGCCGACCCTAGAAATTTTTATGCAATTTAGAAAAAATATTTATATTTTGGGTCATTTTGGGGCTATTTAAGGGTTGATCTGATAGTTCACGAGTCGAGGCGGTCGCCGGCAAGTCAGCATTGTAGTTTGTGAGTCGATTTCTGGGTACTTTTCAGGCTTAAGTAAAAACAAATTATTAAAGAATCCGACCTACCTACCCTAGATTTTCAGACCATGTAACCTGAAACACAAATTCTTTTCTTTTTGGCCCTACTATCTTAAAGGAGCAATAACACCACTCGCGGTGCTACCCCGTAGTAGACTAGAACAGTACTAGAATTTTTGAATGGGACACTCTCGGTGATTATGCCACTTTGAAGATGACATGAACTAATTAAAGCTGGGTCGTCAGGGAATAAGTTTAGCATTTTCCATACATGGACTAAAATAACAGTTCCACCAGAGGGCAGCAGTGTTTGGACAGGGGACCATGACCATGAGATAAAAGACCACCTTGGCATGTGCCAGCCCAAAACCCGACCTTTGTCAGCTACAGATTCTATTTGTGGGATGGTAACCTGATGGTTAGACAACTTTTGACTCGTTTATTTTATGATAGTCACTTTGACGAGTCTGGAGACAAGTTTATTTTTTCAGTAAAGAGTTTTTAAAAACTAGGGACAAAAAGGTGTTTTAACTTCTAAACATTGGTTTTAAACACAGTTTTACAGTGTATTAGGTAAGGCCACTAAAAAAACTGGTTTCTCATCACTGCACGCACCACTGTCTTTGTGAAAACTTTTTCATGCCGTAGGACATTTGGTCCTGCAGATTTTCAGTATTGCCTGACCGGCTACATTTTTGAAGGACTGCGTAGCAACATATCTGATTATCTATGCAATATAATTAGAAAATAGTTTTTTTATTATATATTTTCAGTTATGGTCAAATCAGGATAAATACACAGTTCTACACAGTATATTGGCAAACATATTTGAGGCTTAGAAACCCAACTAAATTAAAGTTCAGAAAAACCCAACTTGTGACTGGACATTCGGTCCTGCTACACCTGTTAATCTGTGGCACTTTAGGTGGACATTGCCACTGTCCTGCATGTTTTTTCGTTAAGACTGGCATAATCGAAATCAGGTTTTGAGGAAAACCTCTTCATTTTGCAAATTTTTAATGGAAAACATGATAAGAATTTATAGATGTTGGCATATTTTGTATCAAATTAAATAATTTCCATTTTCCCATTTTCTGAAGATTAATAAACTCTAAACCACTAAAATGTGAAATTTGTTCTCGAAAAGTCTGTATTTCGCTATACATACATTCTGACATCTCAGTAAAAAAATAAAAGAGAACGCCCACATCACATTTTTCAGTTTTTTTTTCACTTAGGGGGGTGATCATTTTTTAACAACGGGGGGGGGGGGGGGGGTGGTGGGGCTAAGTTTTTTACACCCCCTAGGTCAAGGGGTCAACATTTCCCCCCCCCCCCCCCTTAGGGTGCGCGGGCCCTTTGAAGCATAGTCACACGCGGGCTTTTTGACTTTTTGCCCCCCCACCCAAACCCACCACCCCCCCTGTTTTAAAAACAAACCAGTTTTTTTTGAGTGGCTTTAATGGCTGGAAACCTACCTTCTGAAGCAGACAGCCAGGAATGTAGAACGTACTGTTTGGGTAGAGCTCATAGACCACCAGCAGGGGTACAGACACCGCAGACAGCAGGTCACTCACTGCCAGGCTGCAGATGAAGTAGTTGGTGCAGGTCTGTAGACGCTCAAATCTGGTCACCGCTAAGATGGTCAAGCTGTTACCTGCAACATAACACAGGTATCAATAGATGGTTTTTGACGTCAAACACTGAGCACAGACTAGCAATAATAGATTACTAGTTGGTACAGGTCTGTAGACGCTCAAATCTGGTCACTGCTAAGATGGTCAGGCTGTTACCTGCAAGCAAGGGTGTGAACCTACATCTCCAAGCACAGTCTTTGCGAAAACTTTTTCATCCCACATGACATTCGGTCTTGCAAATTTTCAATGTTGCTACATTTTGAAGGACCGGATAGCCACATATCTGATAACTTATGTACTTTAAGTATAAAATATTTTTGTCCTTTGAAAATACATTTTATTTGTAATCATCTATGGCTAAATCAGGATAAATACATAGATTTACACAGTATATTGACAAATATATTTCAGGTTTAGAGACCAAATACCGTAGTGGCCTGTTTAAGTGCCCCTGTGCTTATAAATTTCAACACCCTGTTACCCCCTGCGTTTATACAGGGACCTGTGCTTATATGAGTCCCTTTAAAGAGGGATTTTGGGTTTCAGAGGGGTCCTAGACCTGTGCTTAAACGAGACCTGCGCTTATTTAAGACCCGTGCGCTTAAACGGGCCAATACGGTAAATTATTTTAGTTCAGAAAAGCCCAACATGTAACTGGACATTCAGTCCTGCTACACTTGTGAATCTGCTGATACCACAGTCCTAAACCTATGGGGGGAGAGCTGTGATATGTAGTATATACATGAAGGCCTGCCACCTGGATTTCGGCCATTTTATTTTTATTGTTGTTGTTTGTGATGTTGCCTATGGTGTAAGGGGCACGACGTTACTTCTTCCACATATTAAAAATACTCAGCATAGGTAAATAGATAAATATATTTTTATTTACCTTATATAAATTGCCTGTATTTGTATTAGTTAGATTTTTCCTATAAGCCTAAAGCTTAGTTACACAGTGCACTGCAGACTGCCCATGTGGAAAGTGCTCTGCAGCTATGTTGACACCCAGATGAAGGGGGACTAACAGAAAATGTGATATTCTGCACAATGTCATGTAAAATATACTTTCATGGGGTCTGCATATATTTTGTATTTCCATATATATCAAAATGTGGCAATGCATATAATTGTATCCTACTTCAGCTCTTCATATGGACCCCATAATCGAAGTGTCTAGATGATCGAACCATCTCAGTGACAAGCCTTTCTATATTTAGAACAACACACCTCTCCCGCCATAGGTTTAGGACTCAGAGTACGCCTGTGGCTGGTGCAGTGACATTTTACAAGGACATTGCCACTGTCCTGCATGTTTTCGCAAAGACTGCAAGCACAGTCCTGGTGGTTGGGTGGTTAGTAGAAGAAGGGGCCGTCACTAGAAGTCCCTCATCTCCTTTCAGCATTGTATTCTGGTGAGAATACATATAGACCCCCCGGGGTCCCACACCGACAAGGCAGCCCAGCTAAGGGAGTGGTCATTTTTTAACAACAGGGGGGGGTCGGTGGATTTTAACGCGAGCTGGTCGAAATTTTTTTGGTCCCCCCCACGGCAGGGGTCTAAATTTTTTTGGTCCCCCCCTCAGGCAAGTTGAAATTGAGCGCGGCCGACCCCTTTGAGCTATAGGCGCGGGCTTTTTCGCTAAAAAAGGGTGCAATTCTTTTGGTCCCCCCTCAAGAGGGGTCCAAATTTTTTTGGTCCCCCCCCAAATCCACCAACCCCCCCCATGTTGTAAAAAATGACCACTCCCGATCAAGAAAACGTTATTTTACGTCAAAATAACGTTCTTACACTTTATATAACGTTATTCCATAGTAAGGAGCCTTAGAGAAACGTTATACAACGTTATATAACGTTATAAAATGTTGTATAACGTTTTTTGTTTACTGGGAGTGCCGGTTACCCATCACCTGATAGCAGCTCAGGTAGACATGGGAGAATACAACTTTATATAGACTGGGTTCTGTTTCTCCACAAATTTGTGGAGGTCCGCAAATTTGCGGAGGTCCGCAAATTTGCGGAGGTCCGTAAATTTGCTTCCCTAAATTTGCGGACCTCCGCAAATATATATGGAGCTCCGTATTTGTATGCTTAAGTACTAAAAAACGATCCCCATATATATTTGCGGACATTCATGAATATATGGAGAGTGTATTTACGGACCTCCGCAAATTTGCGGACCTCCACATATTTGTGGAGAAACAGCATCCAGGAAGAACAAAACATGCCAGACTCATTTACTGAATCCTTACAACCTGCAGTGAAGTATGACTCATGTAAAACATATCTTGACAGCACAAATGTGTTAAACACTTTACAGGCATTTCTAATAATGTATAGAATCCTTAAGGAAAGCACAGAGCTCCCATGTCTCACCTGTTTCACCTGTGAACTTTGTCACACATGTCATGATGTACGCCTCTTGTGTGGGCGATAATAAAGCACATTGTCAAAAGATACCTTTATTGTTTTGCTCATGTCTCGAAGCAACAAACCGAACCAACGGTCACTGAGCAGTAGCTCTACCACCCGGCTCTACCAGTTAGCAGGCTGTGTCTCACGACCTTGGCCCAATGCTTTTGTCTCTGACCGGGTGCCGTCTCTGACCAGGTGCCGACTCTGACCGGGTGCCGTCTCTGACCGGACATCACTTTGGGAGTTGATGTACCTTCTACCAACAGCAGGAGGCTAATTATGATTACATAACAACTGCCATAACGTTTTACAAATCCTTATATATATGAGTATAGGTTAACAATTAAAAAACACATTCCTCTGACAACAGGTCAGAGACGGCACCCGGTCAGAGACGGCACCTGGTCAGAGACGGCACCCGGTCAGAGACAAAAATATTAGCCCAAGGTCGTGAGACACAGCCAGCAGCGCTACCTGATTGGTTAGAACACTCAAATGCGCTCAAAGCATCTAGCCAAAATGATTCCTGAGATAATGATGCACTAACAGATTGTTATTGAGGCATGTATGGCAAGCGATATGTTCACGCCGACATCGGAGTTTCTAACTCCAATATCACAGTTATAAACTCCGATATCGAAGTTATGAACTCCGATATCAGAGTTATAAACTTCAATATCGCCTCTATCCGGAACAAGTGCCTCAATAACAACCTTTTACTGCATTTATCCCACTATTTCCTTGTAAATGTGATACACAGTCTGTGCGAAAACATGCAGGACAGTGGCAATGTCCTTTTAAAATGCCACCGGTCCAGCAGATTCACAGGTGCAGCAGGACCGAATGTCCAGTCACGTTTTGGGCTTCTCTGAACTATTTCAGTTGGGCCTCTAAAGCTGAAATATGTATGTCAATATGCTGTGTAAAAACTATATCTATCTATCCATCCTGATTTGGCCATAAATGATTACAATTAAAATGTATTAGAATTTAAACTCTTCTATACTTAAAATGCAGAAATCAGATATCTGGCTATCCGGTCCTCGAAAAATTTAGCCGGTCCTTCAATATTGAAGATTTGCAGGACCGAATGTCCTGTGGGATGAAAAAGTTTTCGCAAAGACTGAATACACTCCCCAGGATTCAGAAATGCAGAAATCAGATATCTGGCTATCCGGTCCTCGAAAAATTTAGCCGGTCCTTCAATATTGAAGATTTGCAGGACCGAATGTCCTGTGGGATGAAAAAGTTTTCGCAAAGACTGAGGAGGATTCGGCATGATGCAGTGTGGAATTGGTGTGTTTTCTCTCCTACACTGATATTCCTAGGCTCCCTATAGGGCATTAGCGAGATGATCAGTGGGCAGCGCCATTTCCACTGGTTCTAGGTCTATTCCCATAACTTACAGCAACCAGCTTAGCCAAATCTCGTGGACGAGATTAGGGTACAATCTGGGTACAGGTATTGTGAATAGGTTGTACCTGGACACTCCTTATGTCACCTGTGTCCAGTATAGTGTAATGGTTAGGACAGTGGACTCACAGTCCAGAGAGCCTAAGCTCAATTCCCTTCCAAGCCACATCTGGTGACTATTCAACTCAAAGGTAAAACTGTTTCCTTTTTCATATATCTACTACAGGAAACCAAGCATTTTCAGTCGAATACATAGCAATAAAGTTAATTGCTTTTGTAAGGGAATGTAAACAGAATACCACACTCTTGATATTTCTCTACTTAGTCTTAACAAATGGCTTGTACTCACTTCTAAAAATTCAACCAAAATATATAAGACATAAATCTCTAGGACTTATTCCCATTTTAGGCAAAGATTGGGAGGGATTTGAGCTTAGGTCCTCTGGAGTGTGAGTCCTCTGTCCTTACCACTACACTATACTGGACAAGTGACATAGCTAGTGACCAGGGACCACATATTCACAATACTCACAGATTACGACCCCTAAAACTTCCTATTTTGGACATGGCAGGTACCAGCTTCAGCTAGTTATAGTTACAAATACTCCTATCAGGTGGAGCCACTGTATCCCGCTAATGCGGAATACGCCCAACCTCTCAGTCACTAGTACCTAACTTAGTTAGTCATTTTTTGGCTCCCTATACGACCAACCTAGATTACCGTAAATTCTCGCGTAGAAGCCGCGGCTTGTACGCGAGTCAGACTCAGCTTTCTTTTGATTCCAAACATGCCTATATAGGGTGCGGCTTATACGAGAGTTTTTATTAGTATACTACAGTACCAAATTCGGAATATTCAGACCCCCTCTGCGGCTTATATAATTTGTCAAAGTCATGGGTGCGGCTTGTACGCGAGTAAGGCTTATACGCAAGAATTTACGGTAGTCATTATTGTCAGGTTGGTCACTACTGACCAACCCACCTTAGTCTTTTTATTTCCAGGGGGAGCCACTGAGTGGTCATCACAGGTGGCCCCAACTAGTGGTATACAAATACAACACACCAATAATGGACCTAGGTTAGCCACTACTGACTGACCCCTCAGTCATTTTTGAATATAACTTTGCCATTGTGACTAACACTCATATGACCAACCTGGGTTAGTCTGTACTGACTAACCCTTTCAACCTATGGATTTTCAGTGTACCCCCCTCCGACCACACATGCACACTGTGTCTATAAACAACACACCTTTGGATGTATGCACCCCTCATAGCCATGGGGCTACCAAGTCCTAAAAGGGTCAATACTGACTGACCCAAAGTGAAAAAAACATAAAATATGATGAAAAATAGCAAGGGTCTTACCTTTCATTTTAGACTATGTGATAAATGCTACAGTTGGGTTGCAATAAATTTCCATTTTAAGCCACTTATAAAAGATAGGCTCCCGGACTAAAAAGCGGTGAAATCCGTTTGGTCCCCCCACCCTTCAAGGGGTCCAATTTCTCTTGGTCCTCCTCCAAATCCACCCCCACCACATTGTTAATAAACAATGACCGTTACTTTACTATACTAAATGGCTACTTACCAAATAAGGCTAGGACTGCCCAGAGGATGCGAACTGCTAGGTACATGTACAATGACACGCTCTCTGCCACACTGGCATCACCACCAGGGCCCTTTGTCTGGGTGGAGTTAGATATTGAGGAGGGGTTGGTCACATTCCAGCTGTTAGGGTTAGTGGTCCTTCCCATGTCATCGTCAATGGCAAACGGGTCCAAGCTTGTCATGGCATCCATCTTGTAAACGCAACTGTTGAAAAATCAAGCACTCAAAATATGTATTTGGCACGATATCATTAGTCGTGTATGAGAAGTGGTTACCACCCCCTTCCGCGCACCGAACCGACCCAGTAACGTACGGAGCGGTCAGACGGGAAAGTAGCTCAGTTGGTAGAGCAGCAGGTTACGTGATCTGAGGGTCGTGGGTTCGAGTCCCGCTTTCTCCAGATGATTTTTCCGCGACCGTTACAGTCGCTATGTTTAGTTATACCACAGCGGGCACGCAGAACAAAGCATTTCACACCTCTTGTACATGCTGTATACAGCTAGTGGCAAAGAGTAGTTGTAGGACAAGTACCAATCTGTAGGGGTATTCAGTGAAGGAGCCTATAAGACGCCTTCACTGTATTTCGCGTACAGATTGGTACACATCCTACAACTCCTACATAATAACCTCAATTCAACTTCATGAATTTTACCGGAAAAAAAGAAAAATGCATGCGTGATTTGTAATGCTTATGAGCTCATCTTAGCCCTCCTCCCATTCACAGATGAAAAGTGCAAATTTGTGAAAAATGAACAATATTGGCAAATTTGGTATCAAATTACAGCTTAAACTATCAGTGTTGCAATATGGTGAGCTACAAATGAATTCCATTACCACAACCTCCACAGATTAAGAAAGTCTTCTCTACTAAAATGTGAAGTTTGTTATCGATAAGTCTTTATTTTGCTATGTATATTTCCTCCTGTTTCCTGGGTTTAACATACTTGGCTACAAAAATTCTTATGTAAAAGCAGCAGCGAATACATGAGTCACATCATTAGTCAGTAAATTAGTGTGGCTTATGGGATCGGCCCAAAGTCAGGGTGCCGCTTATACACGAGTTAGACTTAGGCCTATACGCTAGAATTTATGGTAATTTACTGACAAGCTATTTTATATTTAAGGTTTGCAAACAATGATAAAAAAATTAACATTAACAGTTGATATACAGATAAGTATACGAAAAATGGTGCTATCTTGGTATTTTTATCTTTATCACATAGAAAAAATGAATCATGGACAGGATGTTTACATAATAACAAAACATGTCTACTACAAACTTTTTTAAACTTTCAATGTAGTTGGCATTTGTGTTTATTTCTTTTATTAGAAGCCATTTAATGAAGGAGAGCGTTTTTTTCTTAGCCCATTGAATACGGCCACATTGTATTCAAAAGGGGGGCATTGAATACCAAGCTGCCTATATTTAAGCATAGTAAATCTTGTATTTGAAAACAATAAGTCAACCTACCTGAAGCAGCTCAAACTCGGTCAGCGTCTATCCTACCAGTTGGACAGCCTTGGAGCAGGGTAGCATCCTACCCGAATACACATCTTTCAAGTAAAGGTGTTGATTACACAGTAGCATCCCACCTAATTTAATTACCCCTTTGATCTAGATAATAATCTGTCTGTTGTTGGATGTGTATTGAACAATACACACCCATTTGCGCCACCAAACTGGCGCAATTAGGTATCAAGTGGGATAAAGGTCTGCTCCCATACCATATTCAGCCGGAGCTGTGTTAGTATGGCCGTGCTGTAGGTGTGGAGTGTGGATGTAGCAGGAGCTGTGTGGTGATGCCTACGCAAATACTGGATAGCTCTCTCAGGTGAGAGGACAGGCGTTTAGAGCGTTATCTTAATCTTAAGTCTTTAAGTCTGAATTCAGTGTCTTAAAGTCTTAATTCAGGGGCCCCTCCTTCCTGGTTTACTCCAGCACCCCTGACCCACTTTCGGGTCTTAATCAAGTCTCAATAAGTCTTAGTCTTAAAGGCTTAATAGTACTCACCATTAATAAAGAAGGAAGAAAATAAAATAAAATTGGGGTTGGGGGGCAGAGCCCCCCATGATATCAACAAATAATGGCACTTGAAGTAAGGGTGGCTCCATCTGTCGGATTATGTAGAAGGTAAGGTGGCCACTTCAGGAACTAACATTAAGACCATTAAGACTGTCTTAATAGTCTTATTAAGATAACGCTCTAAACATTTGTCCTCTCACGTGGGAGAGCTAACCCGTGTGTGCGATGCCTACTGCCCCACACATACCCAGGTCTCTGAGACACTGTATCCACCAAATACGTGCTAGCTCTCCTAGGTGCGAGGACAAACGTTAAGAGCGCAATCTTAATTAAGACACCTTAAAATGTCTTAATGTGTGGAGCACAGTATACCAGCAAGTATTACATCTTAAAATGTCTTAATCTACCCAGAAAGAAAAAAAAAGAAAAAAACGGGGGTTGGGGGGCAGAACCCCCCTTTACATACTAGTCGACTAGTCTATCCTATACTGGACTGTGTAGTTTAAGATAGAATTAAGATAGGTTTACATAAGATTAAGACTAATTTTAAGATGATTGAGATGGGTGGTGCCCTTTATGGAGGAGTGACAGTATCAATTTTAAGACAATTAAGAGCATCTTAATTCTTAGGTTAAGATTGCGCTCTTAACGTTTGTCCTCGCACCTAGGAGAACTATCCCGGGCGTGCCTGAGACACTGCATCCACCTCTACACCCACACATTATCATTATACATTAGTAGACAGGTCATTTCTAATAAGTATCTCACCCAATTGGTTGATAAACTTTATTAAGAGTTGATTCTTTTGTAATTTGTTTTACATAGAATCCGAATGTGCCTGGGGCCATTGCGAATTTTGCATATTAAGGCCCCTAATTAGCACATTCTGATTAAGTAGGTCAAATATCAATATGGGCCAGCTGAAGCAATGTAAAATTAATCCAATTGGTCTAAAAATGATACAAAGTCATCAGATATCCGTGATGATTAAAAATGCATACTTAGGGGCCTTAATATGCAAAATTCCCCAGGCAGATTCGGATCCTATGTAAAAAATTACATAAGAATCAACTCTCAGAAGTTTATCAGCCAATTGGGTGAGATACTTATTAGAAATAACCTGTCCATAGGGAGTGGTCAGTGGGGCTGTGTCTCACGAACATGGGCCAATGTTTTCGTCTATGACCAGGTACATTCTTTGACTGGGTGCAATCTTTGACTGGGTGCAATCTTTGACTGGCTAGCAAGGAAAAGGCAAATATAGGGGCTATGTAGACAGAAATGGGGCGAAAAGGTTAATGGATATTTTAACAATATATTTCACAAATTTCCCGGCATTTCCGTGCACATAGCCCCCATTTCAGCCCTTTTGAATCTTGCTGGTCAAAGATGACACCCAGTCAAAAACGTCACCCAGTCAAAGATGGCACCCAGTCAAAGACGCAACAAGGGACAAACCTGCGGAGTCACTAGGCGCCGCCCATTCTGTGCGTAATCTTAAATCCCCACTTCTGGCGTCATCTTAAAGTCTTAATAGTACTCACCATTATTAATGGAGGAAAAAAATGGAAAAGAAGAACGGGGTTGGGGGGGCAGAGCCCCCCTATCAACATTAGACACCATCCATATTAGGACTAGATTGAGTTTCATTATTAAGATTACGGGAAAAGTGGGGTTTCGTTATTAAGATTACATGAAAAGTGGGCTTTTTAAGATTACACACAAAATGGGCGGTGTTTAGTGACTTCACAGGTTCATCCCCACGTGCAACGTCAAAGATGTTCACATTGGCCCAGTCGTATAAGACACGGCCTTTGGCTAAATAAAAGGTGTGTTTCAGGTTACATAGTCTGAAAATCTAGGTAGGGTAGGTCGGATTTTTTAAAATTTTAACTTTTACTTTGGCCTGAATAGTAACAAATAGGGTTGGCCCTGTTTTGCTAGGGAGGGTAAAAAGTTGGCCTGCAACTTATTGACAAGCAAACCAGCTCTGAAATAGTGCAAAAATTACTTCTTTAAACACATAAATTTACCCAAGCACATTATAATCTAACACTTTCACCGAATCTCAACGTTTAAGCACTTTCTTCTGTCAGCAGGTGAAAGGGTATGGCTGCTGATGATAGATGAGCCTACAAAAGTGAAACATTAGTGGGCAGGGACAGTTTGGCTGGCCCACTGGAATATTCTGGACAGCACTATGTACTCATTATTGTGGACATTATCTAAATTATAATTGATGTTAAATAATATTATAGTTACTGCAATTGAATAGGGAGATCCTATTCATTGGGGACAGCCTGTACAAGGAGTAGGAGAATAATACCAGTGGGCTAGCTAAACTTTCCTCGGCCACCATTTTTCACTGTTGTAGCTTCCTCACCACTGGCAAACATATCTTCACACTTTTTTACAGAAAACAAAGTTTTTAGATCTTGCCATCAATATGTTTGGGTGAAAGTGTTTAATTTACATACTTTTTTTACAGTGTATGGGTAAAGGGTGCGACGAGCAGTGGGACCAGGTGATCACGCTGTCCCTGGCCAGGTAACTTCAGTAGGGTGACCATGAATCAGGCATTGCTTGGAATTAAATAGTCTATAAAGCATAATAAAACTATAACACCCTCTTAGATCTGATGATTACACATTTGCTTCTCAGTATACACAATGTACAATGGTATCATTTGGTATACCTCATTCAACCTGATATGCGTCCTCCCCCTAATAAGCACCCCTCCCCTTTTTGGGCAAAAATATTTTGATTTTGGAGACAATTAAACTCTTAAGTACTCAAAATGCCATAAAAAGAACTTTATAAGCGCACAGGGTCGAATATGGTAGATGTTTTTTACCCAAATTAATAGCATGTGGCCTATTCAATATACCGTTTTCTGTGGACACACTGGTGGTAGTCAGTACACTGGTGGGTATCAATAGTACTCGATACTATAATACCGGCACAGTGCAACTGCTGGTCACACCAGTGCAACTTGTCTAGACCAGAGGACTGCTGGGAAGGAACAACTAGTAAACTATTTGTTTCCTGAGCCTTTATGCCATTTTGCTGGGAATACAGGCTCACATGTCTAGGATATGCCTGCATGTGGGGGATTGTGTTTGGGTGATTCTAAATATAAATCATGTGTTATATAAACCTAATCAATAGGTGTGTGATTTACATCACAGGAGACTCAGGGTGTCAGGCTACTTTATGTCTTTAACCAATCCCCAATCACAAAATGGATGACAATTATGACTTGACCGCACCTGCAGCATTGAAAAATGAGCCTGATAATCAAGCCTGATATTCGAGCCTGACGATCAAGCCTGATGATCAAGCCTGATGATCAAGCCCCCTAACACCCCACCCCCCACATTGGATCAACTCCTCAGACACAGGACACTCCCACTGTAAACAAGCAATGACAGTGCACACACGGGTTGTCTAGTCTAAAACACTTACTTGTAGGCACTAAGCCTATAGCAAGGCAAGCACACATTGGTATATAGAACTTTTATTGAATTCAAAACATAGCAGGGAGCAAGGTTGTCTAGAATGGTGCACACTGCTTCAGCATAGAGTTCAATAGGAGGGCAGGATCTGTGCTTTGTTGATTCAAGAAAGTACAAAAATTTTGGCATGATTTATTGGCAACAAAAAATGTAAAATTGTGTGTACAGTGCATTGTGTGCCACAGATAAGGTGTGAAAGTAACAAGCCATAAAAATATTTTTAAATTGACATGAATAGTTGATGAAATATGATTGTGTGAAGTTGGAAATTTGAAAATCTCTTAACCAACATTGAGAATCGGCTCACTATAGACCAATACAGCAAGAAAGGGTGACTTTTTCCAGAATAAAGTGTTTATATGTTGGTTTTAGCGGAATCCTCACATCACTGTCTGTAATTGCTATGTTTCCAAATATCTCAAATCAGCAGATTCACAGGACAATTATTTTTCAAAAAATATACGTATTAAAATGCTGTTTATGAGGTTACATTCATGTCTTTGTTGTTCACACTTCAGAAATGTTCAAAAACTTTATCAACAACTTTTTTGAAAAGTCACCCTTTCTTGCTGCATTGGTCTATAGACTCAGGGGTACACCCTGAGTCAACAAGCCTGGCACAATGGTTTGGATGCAGGAACAGAGGGGTTTCCCATTAATATAAATGTGGGAACAAGCCATCTTGTCACGGCCTCTTGAGAATCGGCTATCAATTATCATGCATGCATCGTGGCAGAAACAATGGGAACTAAGCTTAAGTGGAAGATTGGTCTGATATGTAGTGTGACGCATTCTACATGCATGTCAGCAGTAAGTATGGTAAACCAGCAGCTGTTGTCCAGATAGGCACACTCTACAAGAACCCTCCGCTCCACGCCAGTTTAACACGAACCACTGTGAGTGTCGGCAGCACTGAGAGCTGAGACCATTCTACCGTACAACATGGCAATAGCTCTACTCTGTACGCTGTTACTGGCAACTCTTGTATCAGGTAAGTTTATATCATAGACTTAAACCACATTGGCTATAAGGGGTCAATTCCTACATTAAGTATATGTATATTTGCAGTAAAAATGTGTAGGAGGGGAATAGATACATAGGCATGGATAGATAATTAAACTAGCGATAGTAGAAATATCATATATCAGTTATTTGATTAAACCTTTGAGGTCAGCATAGTGCTTTAACCCTTTAAGGACGCATTTTGCTAAAAGATGACATTTGTCGTCATGATGCACCAATGCAGCTCCAGCGAGTAACTAGCCAGGGATCCTGGGGCTGCTTTAGTGCATCATGCCAACCTTACTGGAGTGTCTCAACCCTGTAGGGTTGGTAGGATGCTTGAATGCAGCCCTGGCGAGTTACTCACCAAGGCTGGATTCATCCATCATGACGACCAAGGCATGATGCATTAAGGTATTATGCCGTCCTTAAAGGGTTAAGGTGCTATTCTACTTGTTGTCACAATGTATGAATGCAGCCCTAACGAGTTACTCACCAGAGCTGCATTTAAGCATCATGACAAAGCTATAGGAGCGTACATTTAATAATGTGGCTCTGGAGGGGTAAAAAGCGACCTGGCGACCATGGCTGTTTTCCAGGCGACCTGGCGACCTGCTACAATAATATAAGTAACCTGGCGACTTTTGGACAAATTTGGCAATTGTCAAAATTGTCTAAAAAAGCGACTTTTTGTGACCTGGAGGGGGGGGGGACCCTTTGCACCCCCCAATCATGTATGGTCGGCATGATGCTTGAATGCAACACTGACCAGTTACTCCGGGGCTGCATTCATGCATCATGATGATAAAGGCATAGTGCATTAAAGTGGCATCATCACTGAGCGTATCCCACTCACAATTCTAGCACTGTACTAGTCTACTACAGTGGTGAGAATGCTCCTTTAAAGTAAGAATTACGTTTGTTCCCTATGGACTGAGGGTCCACTGATGGTCTGACCGAGGGCCCCCTGGACCCTTTATCATTTCTAACTCTTCTGCCTTTTCACCCATGCCTTCATTAGAGCGTTCATAAATCTCCATAAATGTCCTAACCTAGGAAAGAGAGGCTTAAGGCCACTCAAAAAAAAAGTTGTTTCTCATCACCGCACGCATCATAGAAATCGTAATTTGGGGAATACTTTTTTTTTCTTTTTAGAATTTTTAATGAAAAATATTTAAAAAAGTGGTCAAATCTTGGCATAATTGGTACCAAATTAAAGCTATTATTGCCAGGAATGCAATGGGATAGAAATAACCTTCATTTTCCCACTTTTAAAGGTCATTTAATTCCCAACTACCAAATCGTGATATTTGGCCACAAAAAACATATTATCCTATACATTTTATCCCGCGCAGTAAAAAAAAATTTAGGGCTATACTTAGGGACATATTTTGGTTAAAATTACCATTTCTTCATGACTGACATTTAGGTTTGTCATGTATAACCTGCCATCCCTTTAAGAGTAATGCACTAAAACCAGCAAAAGTGTATGCGCTATTACCTGTGCTGGGTGCTGTTTCTCCACAAATATACAGACGTCAGATGTCCGTAAATACACTCTCCATATATTTATGGAGCTCCGCGAATATAGGCCTATATGTCTTTTTGGTACTTAAGCATACAGATACGGACCTCCGTATATATTTGCTGACATCCGTATATATTTGCGGAGGTCCATAGATATATTTGCGGACGTCAGTAAATTTGCGGACATCCGTATATTTGTGGAGAAACACCATCCAGGACGAACATTCCTCCTATCAACAAATCCAGATTGACAAAGAGTCACATGGAGTTAATGATTAAATTACCATTGATACCACTGGGTGCTGTTTCTCCACGAATTTGCGGAGGTCCGATTTACACATTCCATATATTTGTGGAGAAAATAAAAATGATGATTAGAACCGTTTTTTTTTTGTATTTAAGCATACAAATACGCACATCCGTATATATTCGCGGACCTTCATAAATATATGGAGAGTGTATTTATGAACCTCCCCAAACAGCCCCTGCGGAGGTCCATAAATTTGCTTCCATAAATGTGCGGAGGTCCGCAAAAATATATGGAGCTCCGCATGTGTATGCTTAAGTACTAAAAAACGATTCCCATATATATTTGCGGACCTCTATAAATATATGGAGAGTGTATTTACGGACCATCGCAAATTTGCGGACCACCGCAAATTTGCGGACCTCCGCATATTTGCGGAGAAACAGCATCCAGGCGCTGTAACTGTGTAAATATGATGATCAAAATAAAGATAGATCAAATGAAAAAATAATAATTTAAAGGACAGATCCCCCAAGGATCACTCTCTCAGTCTTCGATTGTGAGTTGTGCCCTTTATACCGTCCCATCCCAAGAAGAACACCGTCGATCAGGTCTGCTGGCTGACCACTGGGCACCTGCACTGAAAATCCATAGGTTGAAAGGGTTAGTCAGGTTGGTCAGATGAGTGTTAGTCACAATGGCAAAGTTATATTCAAAAATGACCAAGGGGTCAGTCAGTCAGTAGTGGCTAACCTAGGCCAATCATTGGTGTGTTGTATTTGTATACCACTAGTTGGGGCCACCTGTGATGACCACTCAGTGGCTCCCCCTGGAACTAAAAAGACTAAGGTGGGTTGGTCAGTAGTGACCAACCTGACAATAATAACTAATCTAGGTTGGTCGTATAGGGAGCCAAAAAATGACTAACTAGGTTAGGCACTAGTGACTGAGAGGTTGGGCGTATAGGGAGCCTAGGAATATCAGTGTGTGCATCGTATAGTCAAGACCGGAGAATTTGGCGAAACTCCCCACTGAGAGGTTTTAATGCCTCTTGATAGGTGTTAACATATTACCATTAGATACCATCTTACAGTACTAGTTTAACAAGCCCTTCAAAATGTGATTGAGGTTATATTGATATACCACTTCTGAGAATTTAAGGGCACACCCTGGAGTTGAGGGGTGGTCATTTACGGTGGTGATAGGACCGTGGAGGTAATAAAGCTGACCACTAGACATTTAGGGATGCTCCCCTGTTGAGAATGTTACACTCACCCTAATTTTATATTGCATCTCAAAGTAGTTTTATACATGTTTCAGTTCAGAAAAGTCCTAAATAGGAGCGTTTATGGCTGTGTCTCACGACCTCTGGCCAATGTTTTTGTCTCTGATCGGGTGCCGTCTCTGACCGGGTGCCGTCTCTGACCTGGTGTCAAAATTCTATTTTATTTAATTTTTAACCTATAGTCATATAAATGAGGATTTGTAAAAACTTCATGGCAGTTGTCCCAAAGTAGCATCCGGTCAGAGACGGCACCCGGTCAGAGACAGCACCTGGTCAGAGACGGCACCCAGTCAGAGACAAAAACATTGGCCCAAGGTCGTGAGACACAGCCCTATGGCTCATGGCAGCCATCTTGGATTTTTTGGGGACTTCAAAATAGCTCAGTTTATTCTATCATATTTTTATATTGCATTCTGAAGGACTTTCATGCATGTTTCAAGTGAGTAAAAGCCTCAGCGATTAAAATAAATGAACTAAATTTTAATTAATTTAAGATTTTCCGACTTTTTATCTTCCGAGGGGGTGACGAAGGGGGTTACACTCCTCAAATTCAAAAACGAAGGTGATATTCTTGTTTGCGATGATGAGTACCATATTTTAGGATGGGCCCCGCAATGTGAACTCCAATTTTCCAGATTAACCACCCCCCTATTACTAGGGCAATAAACAGTGTTCCAGCTGCACTTAAAAGTTTAAATATTATATTGCGATACATTGATATATTGACAACTATATGTCAATAATCGTCATCGACATAAATTGGATGCACTGTAAAAAGTTGCTTGCTATTTGTGTAGGTGTACAGTAGATTCTACTGTAGGTGTACGGTTCATTGTAGGTAAACAGTAGAATCTACTGTAAATCTACAGTAGATTCAACTATAAATCCATTCTACAGTAAATTCTACTGTAGATCTACAGTAGATTCTACTGTGTACCTACACTAACTAATTACAGTGTGTCCATGACATCCCTACTAGATACATGTGGTTTTTTTCTCCTTGTAATTAACAGCTGATATACCTCCAAATGGATGTTATCCTGGTAGGTTTGTCGATGGTACTCTATGCGGGCTCTGTCCTGGCGGTACATACCAACCAGACCAGACCTTCGAGGGCGAGCGGGAGGCGTGTAAGACGTGTACCTCTGGATCGTACTGTAGCTATCGGGGATACTCCAAACCTACTGGGTACTGCAGTCGTGGCCACTATTGCCCCCAGGGCAGCACCTCTAAAGATACACTTCCCTGTCCACCTGACTTCTACTGTGATGAAGATGGTATGAGAGCACCAATACCATGTCAAGCTTACACCAAATCTGGTCCCGCCTCTCAAAGCATCTCTGAATGCAAATCAAGTAAGTAGATTATTAAGGGAGTGTTCATTTATTAATTACAGGGGGGGGGGTGGTGAGCTTTTGCGCGGAGATGCAAAAAAATTTTACGCCTCCCCCTCGAGAGCGCATGTAACGTTTCGCGCCCCCCTCGCCAAAGGCGCCGACAATTTTTCGTCCCCCCCTTTGAACTATAGTAACGCGCGGGCTTTTTGGCTAAAAAGGGGCTTAAATTTTTACGCCCCCCCTCAAGAGGGGTCAGAATTTTTTACGCCCCCCCCCCCTCAGAAGGGGTCGGAAATCTTTACGCCCCCCCCCCTGTAAATAATAAATGAACACTCCCTAAGCATGCAGCAACCTAATTCAGGTGTGCATATAATAGTTGATTATTGGCTAGACTACCTTGGAAGTCGTAACCATTAAACTGTATAGACATAGCGAGGCATACAAACCATGTTTAAATCTTCCACTTTTATCGATTTGCATAGACTTGCAAAGGTCTTATATGATTATAGTTTATTTTCAATTTCTTTAATTGTATGTATTGAATTTCCCATTGGATTCCCAAAATAAGAATAGCATAATGTAGGTGTAATATCAGGCACATCTACCCTAGTTGAATCTGCATTGTTTGTCAGAGGTGTCAAATCATCCAACACCTAATGCAAACAAAGGTTCACTGCCCGTCAAGCATCTAACACCTAAGGGGGTGGTCACTTTTTAACAACATGGGGGGGTTGGTGGATTTGGGGGGGGGACCAAAAAAATTTGGACCCCTTGAAGGGGGGGGGACCAAAAATATTTAGACCCCTCTTGAGGGGGGGACCAAAAAAATTGCACCCCCTTTCAGCGAAAAAGCCCGCGAGTTACTATAGCTCAAATGGGTTGGCCGCGCTCAATTTCAACTTGCTTGAGGGGGGGACCAAAAAATGTTGACCCCTTCCTTAGGGAGGACCAAAAAATGTTTGACCCTCTGCGTGAAAATCCACCGACCCCCCCTGTTGTTAAAAAATGACCACTCCCTAATGGTAGACATGGAGATTAGAATATCTGCGTCAGGCCCACTCCACAAGGCACTCATAATGAGTAGAAAGTCCTCTGCTATTTCCTATACAGCTCTCTGTCAATGAGCCTGGTATATTTATTTACATTTTTATTTCTTATTTATATTTTTATTACATTCTTTTTCATGAGTAGGATTTCATTGGATTTGCATATGTACCCATCGAATTACCTTAAATATCTTCACATTTTATTGCCATTTCTTGAAAATTGTAGGTAGTCTAATTCTAGCATTGTTCAACCACCATCGGACCTACTGTGGAATATGAATGGACCAAAAACATTCTCTTTTTTTTCTTTTTTAGCTTGCTTTGCTCTTAAGAGCATTATGTGATAACTATAGAGAATACTTTAAACATAGATATTTTCGCTGGTATACATTTTCGCGGGTTTGCTAAAAAATACAATTTCACCGGGATTTAAATTCACAGATTTTGATAGGTGGTCCTTCTAGAGCTATATTGGATAAATTTTTGCTCTGTACATAATTATTTCCACGGATTTTAAAATCCGCCAAAACGGAGAAAACATGTCCAGCGCGAAAATATATACGTTTACAGTATAGATAAAAACTTTAATGATTCTGGACTGATCTAAGAATGATTTCCAGGAGCTGGGAGTTTCCTTTTACGCCACACTTTTTTAAAATTTGGGTTACAGACACTTCAAAAATTTATCAACGCACGGAGGACAAAATAAAAGAAATTAAAAATGAAATAAAAGTTGGCCTCTGGGTATTTTATTTATTGTATGTATAGAAAGCTTGCACATCCCAATGTCGGAGGGAAAAATAAAATAAAAAACACCACCCACCATAGAAAGGATACGGAGCCCCTAAGGGGACATGCTTTTTTTTTTTTTTTTTTGAGCTCCAGAAAGTTGTGCAAACAAAATAAAAGTTGCGCAAACAAAATAAAAGTTGCGCAAACAAAATAAAAGTTGCGCAAACAAAATAAAAGTTGCGCAAACAAAATAAAAGTTGCGCAAACAAAATAAAAGTTGCGCAAACAAAATAAAAGTTGCGCAAACAAAATAAAAGTTGCGCAAACAAAATAAAAGTTGCGCAAACAAAATAAAAGTTGCGCAAACAAAATAGCTGCCTGCCCTTTTTTACAGATTGTAAATCTGAAAATTATTAAGGATTCTACAGCAGGTTAAAGTTAATGACAAAAAAGGCACCATCCCAGTGGGCACAGAACATTGAATCAACATTGTTAAATGGTTGTCAATGTTGATTCAATGTTGATGCAATGTTGATTCAACGTTGGACTGAATTTTGTGCCCACTGGGATTGACATACATTGAGGAGTCACCCCCTCCACATGTCATTCCCACCTCACGTCACCCCCCACATGTCACTCCCACCTCACGTCACCCCCCTCCTAGCCCCAGATGTCACTCCCACTTCAGGTCACCCCCCCCCCCCCCCAAGCCGCACATGTCAATCCCACCTCAGCTGTCCGATTGCTGTATTTTTTTATATTTATATAAAAGAATTACTCTACTCAACTCAACTCAACTCATGTCACAACCACCTCACGTCACCCACATGTCTGGATAGGGGTTATTACCCCTTCCACCAGCATGATCCCACCTCATGTCACCTGGAGCTAACCCTAATTGGGATCATCTATCTATCTATCTATCTATCTATCTATCTATCTATCTATCTATCTATCTATCCATCTATCTATCTATCTATATATATATATATATATATATATATATATATATATATATATAAACACTAGTAGTATATGTGTGTATTATATTGATATGTATACATATATATATACATATATATAGCAAACCCTAATTGGGATTATCTATCTATCTATCTATCTATCTATCTATCTATCTATCTATCTATCTATCTATCTATCTATCTATCTATCTATATATACATATGTATATATGTGTACAGGCAAAGGAAAAGGGATATCCAACGAAAATGTCAACTTTAAAATTGATATAATAAGCTTTACATTTATATATTACATAAGGGAGTGCTCATTTTTTAACAACAGGGGGGGGTTGTGGATTTGGGGGGGGTCAAAAATTTGGACCCCTTGACCCGGGGGGGTAAAAAATTTAGACCCTCCTGGGGGGGGTAAAAAAAATTCAACCTGTTTTGAGGGGAAAAGCCCGCGCGTTACTATGCTACAAAGGGGCGCGAACGCGCGCGATTTTCGGCCTGCCAGGGGGGGGGGGTTAAAAATTTCGACCCCTCTAGAGGGGGGGTGACAAAATTTTGCGCGCTCCGCGCGAAATCTCACCACCCCCCCCCCCTGTTGTTAAAAAATGAGCACTCCCTAAGAAGATATCATTTCTAGTTTATGAGAAATGGCTATTTGAATATGGGTGGGCACATGCCTATCCAAAACCCAAATTAGCTCTTAGTCTCATAGTTTCCAAGATATCTCTATCTAATTAGCATAATTAGAATAATTAGAAAATGATCATACATTTTCATTCTATAACCCATAGATTTTGATCTAGAAATGATAATTTTATTCTGTTTTGACTATAGTAATCCTCATGAATCATTCTATTTTTTTTTTTTTTTTCTTTGTTTGGAATGAGAATCATGTTTCCATGGCAACACATATCAACGAAGGCGCCCATTTAAGCTCTAAAACGTTCTTTTCACATTCCAAATAAGGAACCTTTCCACCAAAAATGGAATGTTTTGTATGAAACTATTGAATTCGCCAGAAAAAAGTACCCAAAAGAAAATATTAGCCTGTTTCTATCATTTTAGGCCATGGTGGAGTCCCCTGGTGACTAAAATTGGTACTATTCCCGCGGGGATACCCCTTTCTGCTTGCCTGCTCACATCGTTTTACATAACTAAACCTAACAGGTGGCGCTGCTAGTACGGTCACGTGGCCTACGCAGCGGTGTATATAAGGTGACTGCTTCCCCATTGGAAGTCAGTCAGGTTTGGGACTGTCGTGACATGACCACCCTGTGCTCCGGGTCTAACTCTATGCCGTAGAGTTGCCCACTGTATTATATATCTGTTCTGATCCTGTATATCCGATGGTTATACCTGTACTATAATACACCAGAGTTTCCTTCATAAATAAAGTCGCCGTATATTAAAGTCTAATTTACCTTGTCTGGTTTTTGATCTCATGTGTTACAACCGTAGTAAGAGACCAACTACAATATTATACTTTAACTTGTTGTAGCATCCTTAATAATTGTCCGATTTACAAGCCGTAAAAAATGGCAAGTTGCCAATTTCCTTCTGCAACATATACTTTGTTTGCGCAAGTTTCTATTTTGTTTGCGCAAGTTTCTATTTTGTTTGCGCAAGCTTTTACATTTTGTTTGCGCAAGTTTTTACATTTTGTTTGCGCAAGTTTTTTATGCCGAAGTGGTGGCGTAGCCACCTGGTGGTGCCGCCAGGCACCACCAGAACGAGGTATATGATGTTTGCATTTTGCCAGAAGTCAGAACGGGCGCCGCCATCTTGGATTGTGCCGCCATCTTGGATTAAGGTGTCACAACACAAATTTATGCTATGTGATAACAATAATTTAAATCAACCTTTGATAGTTCCTGAGGTTGATTATAATCATACCTACCCCCCTAATATGGACCCAAGGAATTCAATGGTTCTATCGGTTTGTTGCATATACAGCTGTTTGCCTAGCAACGGCTATTCTAATTGTTTATCTGCCTAGCAACGCACATTTCCATGGTCCTGAAGTTGATTATAATCATACCTCCCCCCCTAATATAGATGCAAGGAATTCAATGGTTCTATCGGTTTGTTGCTTATACAGCTGGTTGCCTAGCAACCGCTATTCTAATTGTTTATCTGCCTAGCAACACACATTTCCATGGTCCTGAAGTTGATTATAATCCAACCTACCCCCATTAATATGGATGCAAGGAATTCAATGGTTCTATCGGTTTATTGCTAATACAGCTGGTTGCCTAGCAACGGTTATTCTAATTGTTCATCTGCCTAGCAACACACATTTCCATGGTCCTAAGGTTGATTATAATCATACCTACCCCCCCTAATATAGATGCAAGGAATTCAATGCTTCTATCGGTTTGTTGCATTTACAGCTGGTTGCCTAGCAACGGCTATTCTAATTGTTTACCTGCCTAGCAACACACATTTCCATGGTCCTGAGGTTGATTATAATCATACCTACCCCCCCTAATATGGACCCAAGGAATTCAATGGTTCTATCGGTTTGTTGCTACTACAGCTGGTTGCCTTACAACGGCTATTCTAATTGGTTATCTGCCTAGCAACGCACATTTCCATGGTCCTGAGGTTGATTATAATCAAACCTACCCCCCTTATATGGACCCAAGGAATTCAATGGTTCTATTAGTTTGTTGCTAATCCAGCTGGTTACCTATCAACATCTATTGTCATTGTTTATCTGCCTAGCAACACACATTTCCTTAACCCCTAACATGGGCCCAAGGAATTTATAGGAACTGCCATATTTGAAGTAATATCATCCTTCCCCCTGATAACCCCTTCCCGAACGGGTTCCCTTCAAACATACCAACCATGTAGGCATCATGTTTCTTCGAATGCAAGAATTGTTGCCGCGTATAAAAATGCCTGAGGCATTTTTTTACGCGGCAACAACCGCAATTCTTGTTACATTTTGTTTGTGCAAGTTTTATTTTGTTTGCGCAAGTTTCCATTTTGTTTGCGCAAGTTTATTTTGTTTGCGCAAGTTTCCATTTTGTTTGCGCAAGTTTCCATTTTGTTTGCGCAAGTTTCTGGGGTTCCAAAAAAGAAGAAAAAAGTATGTCCCCTTAGGGGCTCCGTAATACGATGATCCAACAACAGAAATACAATATTTACATGAACAGATTTTTATTTAGGATTTTCAAAAATCGAGAAAATGTTGACGTCCCATTTTACCTTAATGAAAGGTAGATAGTTGTTTTCCTGTTGATTTTAGCTTTCCATTGGTATATTATGCCATATATCTTCTATTTTTTTCTTTATTTAGTTTTTTCTGGAATACACATGGGAGGGAATAAAAAAAAAGTGTAAAATCCCAATTTTATTTTTATTCTGATTTTGGGCTTTCCTCGTGCAGCTGGCCGGTAACCCAAATAAAATAAAAAGTGTGGCCTTACAGTGGTTTTATGTGGTATTTTCAGCATTCGTTACATGCCTAACAAACATGCTGTGACTCCAAGCGGGCGCCACACTGTGTTTGCACATGTGGGCTAACCAAGGGGCTCCCATCAGTTTAGGGCACTGGGCAAGGGTGTGGCCCACAGTGGGTTACTGTATGCGTACATATTTTCGCTGGTACAAATTTTCGCGGATTTGCTTCAAAGTACAATGTTGCTGGGATTTAAATCCTCTGATATTGAAATATTATAGTTATATAGCTATATTGGATACATTTTCGCTCTGTAAATATCTTTAAAATCCACGAAAATATGTACAGCGCGAAATAAAATATGTTTACAGTAACCAAGTTGGGTACAGAGCGGTTTTTCGATGGGCTGCCAACTTTGAGCTCAGAGATTGAATACCAAGAGCCATATTTTTCTGTTTCAGTTGACCGTATCTGCAGTCCTGGACAATTTGGGTCAGGGGCCCCTTGCTCTGATTGTCCAATCGGCACGTTCCAGCCATCTTGGCTATATTCTAGTTATAGTGATGAGACAAGTTGTCAACCCTGTCCAGCAGGTCAATACTGTGCTAGTTCTGGTCTAGCTGCTCCAAGTGGACCCTGTGTCAGTGTTCCTGGCAGACACTGCCCCATGAGAAGCACAAGTCCTACGGGGTACATGTGTCCCAGAGACTTCTACTGTCCTGCCAACAACACCGGCCCCATCCCCTGTCCTGGAGGCACTTCTTCAAGTCCTGGTGCAGCAGCTGTTTCTGAATGCTTTGAAGGTTGGTAAATTACAGCATTCATTATAATAGAGTATGTAATGTACATCAGCATACCCTTATTCTGATTGTATCAGAGGTATGCATTAATGCTGATCCAGGAGCCAATATCCCATAATTCTTTGTGCAGGTCCACAGTTGTGGCCAGAATTCCAATTTTCTTGCGATCCCGACATTGGTATGGAATTTGTGCAAGAAATTTACAAGGAATTTACAAATGTGGAAAGAGAAACAGATGAGCAAAGCAATAATGTGTTGATGTAAGGATATGATGATTTTTAATAAGAATAAGCATAATCACGAGGGCCAAAAAGTGATTTAGAAAAAAAGGGGCACTGAAAAATTCTTTTTTAAAATTTTGTCAGCCATTTTGGTGAAAATCGACTTTTTGCGATTTTGAACTTTTTTCTCCCCAAGTCGGCCATTTTGGGGAAAATCTCACCTTTTGCACATTTGTAGGAAATTTGACCCATTCCAAGGGTTCCTTTCACAAGCTGTTCTGAATAAGTTGACAGTTGATAACAACCATTTGGAATTTCATTTTCCATGTGGACTGTTGAGAAAAAATTGAAAATGAGTAGATTTTAAATGATAACTCCCCCCCCCCCCCCAAATATTCTTTATTTTCAAAATTACTTTCTGACTCCGTGGACCACTGTACATAATTTATGGTGCACTCCCACCTATAAACTTATAGAGACGGTCTAACATTTCAGTTCTCGTCACCTGTCCTCCGGGCATGTACAAAAATGGATCTGAGTGTGGAATCTGTCCAATAGGAACGTATCAACCCTCGATAATGAACAAGGATGGGACATGTAAACCCTGTGATCCTGGTTTCTATTGTATCAATGACAGAGCAAGTGAAGTGACAGGACCATGTCAAGGACGGTACAATTGTCCCGGGGGAAGCACTCAACCGACCGAGAAACTTTGTCCAGAGAATAATTATTGCCCAGCTGGGTTTCCACAGAAGTGTCCAGATGGGACTGTATCACAGAACGGTGAAGAATCAGTGTTCGGGTGTTGGGAAGAAGGTAATTTATTTCTTAGAATAGGACTCCCAGAGAATCTGGGCATTGTTTTTCATCCTTTGGCACTCATCAAAAACAGGTCACACAAGACTAACTCAGATTTTCATTGTATGTAAAATTGAGCAGTTAAACTGGCGACCATAAAATGTTGCATATAAGCCTCACTCACGTATAAGCTGCACCCCTAATTTTGACAAATTATATAAGCCGCAGAGGGCTTCTGAAAATTGCTTATTTGCATCTTTACTATACTTATAAAAACTTGCGTATAAGCCACACGCTATAGGCATTTGTCATCAAAAACTCGTGAACAAGCCGCGGCTTCTACATGAGGTTTTACGGTATATGATATACTGTCTGGTCTTTCTCAGTGTTCTATTTGTATTTTTACCCAGAACCAAGTTTTCCGGATGTGAACTGTGGTCCAGGCACCTATACAAACAGTGAGGGTGAATGTGAAGACTGTCCTGTTGGAACCTATCAGCCGGGCTGGAGTAATGGTACAGGTCTCTATATCTGCAAATATTGTGATGAAGGCAAATTCTGTAAAAGCCCTGGTTTAGCAGCGCCCTCTGGGTTGTGTGCTATGGGATTTTATTGTCCGATCAAAAGCACAAAACGCACAGAGCAGCTGTGCCTAGATAACCATTATTGCCCAGCCAGAGGCAGTGTTCAGATTCCTTGCCCAGCAGGGACTACGTCAGAGTCTGGATCGACAAACATTGCTGAATGTATAACTCGTAAGTTAGAGTTCCCCTTACTACACTTCTACCAACATGAATTTTATCATTGCTATCTTGGATTCTGTATCACTAATTTAACAAAAATATTAGGGGTTGTTTTAGATTGGTATTTTCCTGTTACTAATTGTTTTAACGCACAGAGAATTCCAAGGAGTTTCAAAAATTTTATTTTAGAAATCTATTTTCGTTTTCATTTTCACTGGAATGTACGTTTCAGTGTCGGGGGGGGGGGGGGACCTGCATGTAGTAACAGAGGCAACACACCCCATCCATCCTAACCTAATATCAGGGGTTGTCCTTGTGAGTATGTGAAAATTTCTTTCACCTTCCCAATGTGTTATATGTCTACTGCCGCCCCACCCAATCCCTCCACCACTGATATTGATAATGAGGACTCCTTTAAATAGGTCAATGCTCGCTTCCAGATGCAGTTGACTGTCCTGGTGGTTATTCTCCAAATGGGGTACTATGTGCACCATGTCCCGAGGGTACATACAAAGCAGGCAATGGACCAGATGCATGCTCTCCTTGCCCTGAAAACAAGTACTGTTCTGGCGTGGGTAATACTGCACCAACAGGCCCTTGTTCTGCAGGGCACTACTGTCCCAGTGGCAGTAACTCATCCATTGCCACCTTGTGTCCTGAAAACTACTACTGCACACATGATGGTATCGACAGATGTTATGAAAGTTACAGATCATACCCAGGATCGACTTCTAGCTATGACTGTAGTCCAAGATGTAAGTATGTGGCCCCAGGTACAGTCAGACCGCATTCATCCGGGTTTCAGTAATCCGGTACCCTTGAGATCCGGCTGCTTTTTGCAGGGACAGTTCGAAACAAAAAATTTTTTTTAAAAGTTTGTTTCAGCTAACATGGGAAGAAAGTCTAGGGTCGGTAGGTCGGTAGGTCGTTTTTGGTTTTCTTTACTTAAATTGAACAAAAGAGTGTAAACATCTGAAAACCTAAAATTGACCGCAAAAAAAAAGAAAAATTATAAGAATTTCTTCAAAATTGCATAAAAAAAGTATGGTTGGCCCTGTTTTGATAGGGTCGGTAGGGTGACCTGAAACAAACCTTTTTTTTGGCCTAAGCATATAAATATGCTGCAATAGTCTAGCAGATTAGACATCCGGTCATATTTTGCCTGAAACAGGGGAGGTCAGATTTCCGGAGTCTGAATGTCCCAAATATTTACAGTAGTTCTATATATATTATAGGAAATCTTCAAAAATATCTGAATGCAACATCAGCTGTCTTAAGCAATAGCTCCTACTCTTTACAATACACAACAATGTTCAAATTTCCCCCCATTTACCAAATAAGCAATCAGTGTGCCATCTACATGTTGTTCTTGCGGTTACATTCCAGTACCAAGGCTGTGTCCTAAAGGGAGGTATAACAAAGCAGGTACCTGCTATAAGTGTCCTGCTGGGTACTACAAACCTACTGAGGACCGTTCTGGGGTTGACTCCTGTTTGCCATGCCCTGAAGGCTACTACTGTCAGAAAGAATCTGCAAATCCTACCGGAAAATGTGCAGCAGGCTACTTCTGTCCTCTAGCAAGTGGAGCACGCATCATCTGCCCTGTGGACCACTTCTGCAAGGCAGGAACGGGCGAACCTACACCGTGTCCTGCAGGGAAACAGTCCCCTCCAGGCTCCTCCTCTTGTTAAGGCCAAAAAAAAAGGTGTGTCTCAGGTTATATGGTATGAAAATCTAGGGTGGGTAGGTCGGAATTTTTTTTGATTATTATTTTTTTTCTTTGGCCTGAAAAGTTCCTAAAAATCGACTCCCGCACTTCAATGCTGACTCCCTTACGACCGCCTCGACTCGACTCTTCTATCAGATCGACCCTTAAATAGCCGGCCCTGTTTTGCTAGGTAGGGTCGGGTAACCTGAAACACACCTTTTTTTTATTTGGCCTAATGTGCCCAACCATGGTTTAATAAAGGTCAAATGCCTATCATCAAAAGAATATACAAGTGTTATCATTCTTCTTTTTTAAAGATGGGGAATGATTTGGAATGATTTCAGATATGAAAATCTTTCTAAGGGTAGGTTGGGACTGACTGTGTGTTAGCCCTCCACTGCTATCACATGATCCAACTGGCGGATTCTACTAGACTTATATTTTACACAAGGCTGCTAGACCGACAACCAGGAGGGAGGCTATAAATAGATGCGCAGGATCGTGTGCACTGTAGCCGCCCAAACAGCAGCGTGAGAAGCATATAACTTTCCCACCCACCATCCCAGAAATCAACAATAGAGACATTACAACATGAGGATTATTATACATATTATTTTAACATGAGCTCTTATCTGAAACCATATTGTGGTAATAATAAAATGTTAAAAGCCAATCCTCTTCACCTTATTTCTAGCATAATTACAACAGCTTAAAGTGATTGAATAAAAGTTTCAGTCCTCCTTATTCAACATGCTTCAAATAAAAGGCAAATGGCTAAGAAATTCAGACTGGTTCAATCATAGGGTTGGAATGATTTGTGATATGATAATCTAGGCATTCTTGACAGATAAATATGGTGAAACAAAGGAATTACAATATAAGCTAGTGTAGAAATGTGCAAACCAAAAATGCCAAATATCTTTAAATTTCCAATGTTTCTCCATACATTTTTTTTGAAAATATTAATAATATCAACAATATTGTGAACCTCAAACATGAGAATACTACATGTTTGTAGTTACACTGCTTCCCCCGGATAACCAGAAGAAATCAGCAAAAAGTCACATGTCCTACTTAAAGTAAGTACAATGTACATCCGATGTGTGTGACCAGAAAAGGTACAACAGTAAACCCCTACACACCTAATATAATCCGCCCCTAGACTTTTAAGATAACACTTGGTAACCATGAACTATATATACCAACGCATAAGCATAACCTGAGTTAGTCCATAGTATTAGTTAAGCTAGATTTATACCTGTTGATAATGAACCCAGTGCGCAGGTCCCTATGCATACAGCTTAGATATATCAGAACAATCTGATATTACATTGCCTAATACATATATAAGTACTCCATAACATATTCGGAAATTATATGGAAGATTTTACGGTAATGCCCATATTGCCAAGGCTGCCGTAATCCATTGTTTGGGACCCACCAAAATGGAGGAAGAAGGGAGAAAAGGGCAAAGGAGGAAACACAAGAAAACGAAGGGGGAACCTGACCGACCGGCGAAGAAGGCCCGGAAGGAAATGACGGAGAAGCCGGAGGCAGTGGTCCCCACCGGGGACTTAGTGACAGTGATGGAGCAGGAGGCAGTGGCGCCCACCGGCACTCTCCGGATGGGAGTGACGGCCGAGGTACCACCGGTTGGAGGCGAGGGACTGGGGACTGGAGAGACGACCCCGGGTAAACCCGTGGACACCGCCAGCCTGGTGGACCCGGCAGGCATAAAGCTGCCATCGCTACTGACCACGCAATCAGCCCCGGGTAAGGGTCCGGGGGGACCACTGGCAGGCCCATCTACCTCACAGGCAGGAGAGGTGGGGCAGGATGAGGAGGTGAGTCCAGAAAAGAAACTGAAAGAAAAGGAGGAGGAACTAAAAGAGCAGCTGGCTAGCCTAACGAGGATGGCGGGGAGGGGGGAGATGCTGGCGCAGATGGCCGCCTCGACGCTCCGGGGGGTGCCATTTGACCCTAACATGTTTGGGGGGTGCAGTTCGCTGATGAACTACAGAAGCGACAGGGGTTGGTGCTGCACCAAGGAGTAGATTTTGCACTTGACTATGACATCCTAACGGAGACGGGGGTTGTGAAGTCACCACCCCATGTAGGGGATGGGGTGGACGACAACACTCCTGCGACTCCCGAACACCTGCGTGGGAAATGACAGGGGAAGGGGAGGAGGAGGAACCTGACAACGGAGGGGAGAAGGAGGTGGAGGCCCAGGAGGAGGAGGAGGAGGAGGAGGAGGAGGAGGAGAGGAGGAGGGGAGGAGGAGGGCGAGGAAACGGAGAACAAGCCGGAGACTGTCACAGTGACAGTGGGACGTCAGCGGGGCCGTCAGACTCCGACGACTCCTCCAGCACCTCCAGTGGGTCCTCTTCATCCTCGTCATCTTCGGAGGTCCTCCGCCAACTCCGCAAACACCTCCGGCGGGGGAAAGTCTACAGCGGCGAAGGAGGAGGGATCTACCCCCCCCCCCCCCAAGGAGAAAATGCAGGGGGCACGGACAATAATCGTGGGGGAGGATGCACTCATTGTTAATTCACCCAAGAGGGTGAAGGTGGACGATGAGACGGGGGTAGATACGCGGGTCCTACTACCACAAGAGGCCTGGGATCGGCAGACCATCACCGTAGTAAGAGAAGGGGATGGACGGCAGGAGACGGTGGCTGGACCTAGCACTCTGGCTCCGGCCCCAAACACGCCGGCCCTGGCTCCAACAGAGCCCGAACAGTCGACATCCACAGGGGTGGAAATGCCCTGGGATGTGGGGTACCGGGGTCCACGGAGACTGGCAGGACTAGCGGGGCCTCTGGAGGATGAGAAGCAGGAGGTAGTGGAGGGTGGCCAGGTATTGACCGCCCTGGTCACGTTGCCAGAGGTGGAAGTTGTACAGACAACCCGTACCCGGTACGTCATGAGAGGGGGACGACAGCCGCCGGAGCAGCCTCAGAGGGACCGGACAAGAACGGGGCATTATAAGCTGACACATGGTAAGCAGAACCTTGACTCAGGGGAATCATAAGCAGCGGGGAAACTGTGATGATGATCAAGAAACGAAAGGGAGCTGTGAGGTTCAGCAGGAGGTGCTGCGGGATGGTCCGATAGTATAACGGGCCGGGGAACCTGGTAAAGGAGCATGATGGCCAAGGGGAAAAAAGGGGGGGACCTTCTTCTTACCAAGGAGGTGCAGTAACGATGGGTGCTGTTGATGCTGCAGAAGCTTATGGTCGAAGGACGGAGCGGCGAGCGGAAAGCAACAGCACCGGAGGAGTACTGGGGAGGCATAAGGACTGGCGGAGGACCGGGCGGGAGCGGCACCCGCGACAGCGAGGCGGGAGGAGGCCGTGGTGGATGGACAACGGAGGCGGCGGAGGATGCGGAGAGTAATTACGGCGGCATGCTGGGGATATTACATTGTCACTATGAGTTATGGTTGTGTACATAAAACGGCGAGAAGAAGGCCTTACACCACCTGATGTATGTTTTGCGATGTAGCGGTGACAAGAGGAGAAGCTGCGGGGGAGGGACAGGGGAGACAGCGGAGGAGGCGGAGAGTAATTACGGCAGCATGCACAATGCCATGCCGGGGATATTGCGATATACTGTTGAGATATGATTGTGTACATAAATGGTGGAAAGAAGGCCTTACGCCACCTGATGTATTTGTTGCGATGTAAGGAAAAGTAGGGACAGGAGGGGAGGTAGTGCCCGATAGGGGGCCCCCGGTAATAATCTTTTAAATTACTACTAAGTAAGTTAGGACGCTGTGTTAAGGCTGGAGTTTTTAATCAGCTGGGGAGAGTGTAGTGGCGACGGAGGGGGGACTGTGGGCTCAACGAGTGTACAGAGTTAAAGTCTTGGTGCCGGGCGGGAGGGCGAAGTCGGCTGGTTCCGCTGCTTATTAGCGGTGGCGCCGGCGGAATCCCGCCAATGCGGGAACATTCAAAAGGGAGGCGTCGGCGAAGCTTGGCCGGCGCTCCGGGTGGAACATTTCCAGAGACGGCAAAGCCTATGTTATCTATATAAGGGGGTTGGAACGGAGGGTTCCCACAGTCTGATCTGACGATTGAAGCATAGAGGATCTCCGACGATACTTAGATAGTGTGGCCAGAGAGAGCCAGGGCAATAAAGAATCTCCGTTTTTACTGTACTTGACGAGTTCTGTCTCCTTCCACATTATGGCAGACGCTACTATATATATATATATATATATATATATATATATATATATATATATATATGTATACATATATATACATATACATATATATGTAAATATATGTGTGTAGTGATTGCCCTAATGCCACCCCTACCCAGGGATGGGGGGTAGCTTATAGGAGGGTTTTTGCCACTATGGAACAGTACTAAAATTATCATAATAAAATAGCCAGTGCGGCTTATAGAATCGCCCAAAGTCAGGGTGCGGCTTATATGCGAGCTAGGCTTCTACGCGAGGTTTCACAGTACTCCTCATCCCTAAAGATCTTCCCCTTGAGGATCAAATAATAATAATTATAATGGTTAATGGTTGAATTCGACATCTGTTTGCCCCCCCCCCATGTTATCTTCAAATCATAAATGTGAATTATCTAATCAATATAAGTATGGGAACCAGCCATCCGTTTTCTCAATGATAGACCTATTTAAAATATGCTATCATGCATATATCAAGGCATAGCAATGGGGACTAATTTGGTAACACTTGTCCTTGAGGAGTGGTCTGATATGTAGTGTGACGCATTATACGTACATGTCAGCAGTAACTGTGGTAAACCAGCAGCTGTTGTCCAGATAGGCACACTCTACAAGACCCCTCCGCTCCACGCCAGTTTAACACGAACCACTAGGAGTGTCGGCAGCACTGAGAGCTGAGACCATTCTGCCGTACAACATGGCAATAGCTCTACTCTGTACGTTGCTACTAGCCAGTCTTGCATCAGGTAAGTCTATAGTATAGCCTCATAACGCCTTTGTTGTAGAGGTTAAAAGAAAAGGGTGAATTGAGAAGGACAAAGCAGATACATGGATATGGTCAGACTGGCCATAGTTTAAAGATGGCCAATCAGTTATTTGAGTATAGGCATAATTATGGTGCATGAATATGTTTAGCCAAATTATTTTTCCACAAGCCCCCTCTTTTTATCATTTTCAACTCTATTGCATTTTCAACCCATATTTGTCACTTTTCCATGATGCATGAATATAGTTACAGTTGTTAATCATCAGTTGTGCATTCAATCATCATATGGATCTACCATGCTGCAATGGTTGGCATTCATGCTGTACTAATATTTCTGCATCATGACACCAAAGGGCATATCACATTAAAGCCCTACATGTCACTTGACCCGTATGGTTAATTTTTGGATAGAAGCCACAGGTAATTCACAAGTCAGATGACCAGCGTGGCTTATAGGATTAGGGAGCGTTCATTATTTATAGCAGGAAGGCATTTCACTGTATCATCTGGAGGGTCTGCATTTTGTTGTATTTTTGCGTTTCTGTTCATAATTGCATTTCAGCTCTAAAATCCATACCGTAAAACCTTGGTTATAAGCCGAATTTTATTTGGCGTTTTTATTTGCTTTAAGCTGAATTTTAAGCCCCAAACTACCATTCAGCTTATAGGCGAGGTTTCAATTATGTAGGAACATAGTGAAAACAAATTTCAAGCACTTTTGTTATAAGCCGAATTTTTAATCCCAAGGTCGCTTTATAACCAAGGTTTTACGGTATGTTGTGTTTTTGACATATGGAAGGCAGTCATTTTTGCATTTGAGCTCAACATACGGAGCACATAAAATCCATATCTTTGGCATATTTGGACCACAGCATACGGAGGGGTAGAGGGTGCTCCATATGGTAAAAATCACGTAAAATGGGTTGCATGTGGGGCCGTATGTTATAAATAGGGCCCGTATATTTGGGAATGAGCTGAGGAGGTCAGGGCATGAACTGAGAACGGACAGAGGATGGACAGGTAGTCATAGGGCAGATGGAGGATGGACAGGTGGCCACAGGACAGATTGAGGATTGACAGGTGGCTATAGGACGAACAGAGGATGGACAGATGACTATAGGACGGACAGAGGATAGAAATATAGTGAGGGATACTTATCTATATTTCTATTTCTTTTCAATTTTTTATTTCAATGGATATGAACTTTAGAAATAAGCCCGGGACCATATGTTCAAAATAGATTCCCTAGAGCGAGAATATTAAAACCTATATTCTGAGAGAGATAAATAGAAATTTAGCTACCTTTCAATATATTTTAAGTAGATATGTGGCCAAACACTGTATACTCCTATCACATGAGACAATAACTCAAGGCTTGAATATCTCAGAAAACAGCTCGTGACCCCCCTATTCTCTCATTCTTTGGAAAGTGTATGCTATTTGTAATTTTATAGCAAAACCTAATGAAAATCTAGCTACTTTTACACTAAGGGATCGAGCCACTTTAAAGCTGGGCCGTCAGGGAATAAGTTCAGCATTTTACATACATGGACTAAAATAACAGTTACACCAGAGGGCAGCAGTGTTTGGACAGGGGACCATGAGCATTGTCCAGCTACAACATATTCACCCTATCTTGTCCCTGGAAGAGCTGAACTCCCAACCCTTGAGAGACCTCTTGTGACTGAAGACTGAACTATATCCAAAAGTGATTTTGGCCTCACTTCAACCATGACGGTCAAGCTTTAAACACTAACAAATAAATCTTGAATGAGCCCCTATTCAATTAGTTGTGATGAGTTTTAACCTGGTCTGCACTGAAGAATAACTGCTCCCCCACATACCAAGGCAAGGGACCATGGACTATAGCTTAGCTATGCTGTGATTAGTCAATGAGTTGTGCTGGTTCCCATGGGTTTTAGAGGGTCATACATGATGAATGGTGATCAGGAATGTCTCTAAGCACCTTCTTATTCTTGCTAAGCACTCCTGAAATCTTCTCAGTATGTCATCTATAACTTCTGTTATTCTGAGAATTAACTCTTCTCAGCCCATGTTTAAATTCCTGGTTGCAATTCCTGGTTGCATATCTGAAACAAAACCATCCCTGCTTTCACCACTCATCTGAATTGTATCAATGTAATTGTCAAACCAATGCATACATCATTTCTCATGTAATGTTGATGAGCTTTACTTGCCATGGTGGTACTATCTGGGATTGGATGATGTGAAGAAAGTGACACAAAGAAAATGACCTTATAGCCATAGTAGCTCATGTCTCCAATATATCTCTGACTGATGATTGGTCTGATGAAGACATTTTTCCATGAAATCATGTCTGATTCAGACAATCAAAGAAACCATTTTTCAGGGTGAAGCTATGTAGAAAATTATTTCGGATATCAGAACAGTTTAGTCATTGAACATCTCATGGTAACTATATCAGCACGTCATGACAAAAAAAGGAGAGTTGGTCAATTAAGTTTTTCTTCACCCCCTTGTTTTCTACATGCTAGATACTGGTGATCTTCTCATTAATGCAAATTTTCCGTATTTGTGATTCATTCATATTTGATGATAAATGTGTGTCCTTTAATGTGTATGTGGTATGTGGGGGGGGGGGGGGGCAATTTAAACAAATCAGAACACCAAAGGGAGGGGGATGGACATCCCCTGCCCCCCTTGATATCTTTGTGCCAAAATACATAATTTCAAGTCTAGAAATTCAATTTTGAAAAACAGATACCCGACAACAGCCCTGAGCCTTGATATATTGTGTGCCAAACTCATCAGATTGGACCATTTCAATTTCTAGAATTTCAAAATTTTGCACAAACCTTTCCCTCAGTAAAACAAGTTGCAGCTCTAATCATAGCTAGGCCCTAGAGGTTGGATAATATACCATTTCAAATTTTCCAAAAACAATCCCTTCAAAAACAATGTTCCATTCAGCCCTAATCATAGAAGATAGTTGAGCCTTAATATATTTTGTGCCCAAATGAATCTGAATGCACCATTTCAGGTCTAGAATTCCAGGTCCAAATTTTCCCCAAAGCCCCAAGTTGCACACGCCTTGGATAGCTCTCCTAGGTGTGCGGACAAACGTTAACAGCACAATCTTAACACAGAATGAAGATCGTCTTTATCTTAAAATTAGTCTTAATCTTATCTTAACCTATCCTAATCCTATCTTAGACTATCTTAAAAATGTTACTAAGCAAATGAGGATGGCGCCACTAGTAGTGGTAAGACTACACAGTCCGTTCTGGGATAGGCTAGTTGATTAGTATGTAATGGGGGGCTCTGCCCCCCAACCCCCGTTTTTTTCTTCTTTTTATCCTTTTAGATGTTTATGTTGTCTCATCTGTGTGTAGGGTATATACTATAAAGGCAAACCCCAGCTAGCATAGTGTAGGTATGTGACACTAGGTG
Source organism: Harmothoe impar (assembly GCA_947462335.1). Classification (NCBI taxonomy): domain Eukaryota; kingdom Metazoa; phylum Annelida; class Polychaeta; order Phyllodocida; family Polynoidae; genus Harmothoe; species Harmothoe impar. The sequence continues at coordinate 112,073,942 of OX381704.1, forward strand.
GCAGATACAAGTCAAATACAAAACAGGACTGCCCTAGATTAAGACATTTTGAGATGTAAGATTGAGATTGCGTTGTTAACGTTTGTCAGCACACCTGGGAGAGCTATCCCGTATTTGCCCAAGTTGCACCACTGTGCTTGGCTTGCACTGTTCGGAAGGGCATACATTCACCAACTTCAGAAAATCATGGACTTTTTTCCTTTTTAAAATGTTTGTCTTCTATTAATGTAGCTATAATGTATCTATATCTAGATGTGTATTGTAGCTGTGAAAGGGAATTGTATGAGGGTCACATGGAGTAAATCTGTATTTAGAGACAATTTAGCCTGCTGTTTTCAGTGAAATAGCATCTCCCTTACTAGACCTAGAGGGCTTGCGCTAAAGGGCGCATCGTGAAAGAATTCCAAACAATTAGGGGTGGGGGATATGAACAATGTTTGTAGCAGGTAATGACCATTTCTTTAAGTTTACCCTGTCACACAATTGTTTGTGCTTTCCTTTAGTTGGGGGGGGGGGAGTTTAATTTAACATATTTCCAAGGGGGGGGTTATTTTTGGGTATTCGCGAGGGGGGACGGTTCATTTTGGGGTATTTGCCGCAGGAGAATCTCATCCACCCCTGTCCTTAAATAATGAACGCTCCCTTATATGTGAGTTTTCAGATGTATACTACAGCACTTAGGTCGCCATAATCAGATCCCCTAATTGGCTTATAAGGTCCTGTAAAGTTAGGGGTGCGGCCTATATGTGAGCTCGGCTTTTACGTGAGAATTCATCATTTCAATATAATCTGGACCAGAAAAATTTTTGGCTAAAAAATTATAAAGATAATCAAGTTTGTGCATTACCTTAGCGCTTATAACTTTGGAGGGGTGTTTACCCCCAGCGCTTATACAAGGCAGGCGTTTATTTGAGATCTATATTTAATGCTTAAGAGACCCCCATACCCCGGCGCTTATACAAGAGCGGCGCTTATTCAAAACCCAACCCTGAAACACAACGGTACGGGAAGTTGATCAAAAGAAATGTCTTGATTAACAGCTGATGTTCCTGTAAACGGATGTTTTCCTGGAACATTTGTCAACGGTACAAAATGTGCACCATGTCCTGTGGGTACATACCAGCCAGACCAGACCTTCAAGGAGGAGCGGGAGGCATGCAAGACATGTACCTCTGGATCGTACTGTCGATATCTGGGGCAAGATGTTCCTTCCGCCAACTGTGAGCCTGGCTACTATTGCCCCCAGGGCAGCACCCAAATTGGAAGTCTCACCTGTCCCCCTGACTTCTACTGTCCATCTAGCATGAGCATACCCTCAGCCTGCCCAGCTCACTTTGTGTCTGACCCCAGGTCTGATAAATCATCAGATTGTACAGAAGGTGAGTACCGTCAAACCTCGCGCAGAAGCCATGGCTAGTATGCGAATCAGATCCCAAGTGTGGCTTATGGAATAGTTTTCCTTGTATTGATTTCAAAAGTGACCTTGAAATGAGTGGGGGGGGGGGGTGAGCTAAGAAACTATTCATGGATGCCCAACAGGCCAAGGGAAGGCGGTACGGGGCCATCAGGAGGTCGCTCAGGACCGCCAGGAGGACTGTTGGGCTCATAGACTTAGGCCTAAGTTTGGGGTGCAGCTTATATGCGAGTTTTTCCCAGGGACCATTCAGAGGGGAAGTAGTGGCAAAGACTTTAACACTATAATAAATAAATTGTATGGCCTATTTACCAGAATAAGTGAAATATTTCCCGCGACTGTGAAATTCATTAGAGAAGGGTGACTTCCCTGGTAACAAGTCACGGGATATTCCCGGGAAGTTTTGGGGATTCTGTGAGCAAAATTTCCTGTGATATCACGGGATTAAAAGACGTGATTTTACATGTAGAATCTTGTAAAATCACGGGATTTACCCCAGCAAATCAGCAGGATGTGGGTTCGAATCCCTGTGTCAGTTCACTTATTGAACCAATGGTGTAGAATTGTGCACACCATAGCATAGGTGTATTTCTACCTTATTCAAGCATGAGTTGATGATAAAAAAACATTAACAAAGTATCTTCTACATGTTGGTGTGAAATAAATGTTTTCTAAATGACTGATACAAAAATAAAAGATCAATAGGGATTCGACCCCTCAACCTTCAGATCTATAGTGCTAGGCTCTACAGACTGAGCTAACCCGGCTTGCTGAATGGTTGATGCATGGAATGGTAGTGTTTAATCTGCACCCTCTCCCTGTTTCAATGGCCCACATGCTAGTGCATGGGACAATAGGGACCACGTAAAAGCTCAATAAACGCAGATATAGCCTATCCCTTTAGCACTAATACGTCTGCATTCAATGAGCTATGTCGGGTTTGCTAAAGGTCCAACCATGTAAAAGCTCATTAAACGTAGACGTAGCCTATCCCTTTAGCACTACTACGTCTGCGCTTAATGAGCTACGTCAGGTTTGCTAAAGGTCCCGAATGTATTTGTAGTTGGAAAGCTTAGTTTCTATTACTAATTACTTTGCATTAGAAATCCAAAGCCAAGTCAATGAATCTCCTGAGGGATTGCAAGTATCACTTTTACACCACAATTAATGGGAAAATAATGCAAGTGGGTGTATACATGTGTTAAACATGCAAAATGCCCCATGTTAAAGACCTTTAGCAACCTGACATATCTCATTAAATGCAAACATAGCAATGTTACAGGCATAGGCTACGTCATCTCTAAATGGGCTGCATCAACATTGCTACAGGACCCTATTACCTTTCCATGCATCAACCATTCAGCAAGCCCGATTAGCTCAGTCTGTAGAGCCTAGCACTTTAGATCTGAAGGTAGAGAGGTCGAATCCCTAATGAGCTATGATGGGAAAAATAGGGAACTTTAGCAAAGCTAAGGTAGTTCATTAGACCCAGATGTAGCCTACAATTTTGCCATTGCTACATCAGCGTTTAAGGAGCTACATATCAGGTTTGCTAAAGGTCCTATTTGTATCACCGAGAGAGGGTGCAGAATGAAACTCTATCACCCTAAGCATCAACCCTTCAGCAAGCCCGGTTAGCTCAGTCTGTAGAGCCTGGCACTGTAGATCTGAAGGTGGATAGTTCAAATCCCTAGTGATCTTTTTTTTTGCATGAAAGAAATAATGGGAAAATCTATATTCATGTACATCTAAGCTTACTATACACAGACGTAGCAGTGTTAAAAGTATAGGATATGTCTATGTTTAATTGGCTACATTGGGTTTGCTAAAGGTCCCTCATGTCTATCCTGCTTCTCTCTTTGTCAACAACAACTCTATGTATACATAATATATTATAGTATAGTCACCACTGGTCACAGATCATGTACCTCTCCCAATACATGTCCCAGTAGGTCAGTCGCTAGAGCACGGGACTATGGGTCTGAGGGTAGCAGGTTCAGTTCCCGAACAGGACAAGCACATGTTGGTTAGTGGTCAAAAGGAATGTATGTGGATGTTTTTGTAAGAATATTTAGATAAATCACACTAGACAGGTGCACTAGAACCATCCAGGTCTACTAGTATGGGATTCGAACCCATGCACCCCTCTTTAACAGAATCCCGTGATATAACGGGAAATTTTGCTCACAGAATCCCGTGATATCACGGGAATAGAACCCGGGTTATTCCCGGGACTGACCCCAGTTCAACCCGTGTTATTCAGGGGGAATTCACGGGAATTTGTTTCCAGGGTTTAAATGGAGGGAGGTGGGAGGGTCAGTGCAGAAAAAATGGGAAAACATAACACATATTTTATGTTTGACCTAAATCAATTTTAGCCACTAAATGAATAGATATCCTGTTATATCTTCAACGTAGATCTATCTTTTTTGCTTTATTCAGTAAGTCTTATGTGCGGTCCTGGAAAATATGTTAAGAGATATGCGTATTGCTTGGATTGTCCAAGTGGCACGTTTCAGCCATCCTGGTTAATTGATGATGACACTGATCTTGACGAGACAACATGTCAACCGTGTCCGGCTGGTCAGTACTGTGCTAGTTATGGTCTAGCTGCTCCAAGTGGACCCTGTGTCAGTGGTCCTGGCAGACACTGCCCCATGAGATGCACAAATTCTACTGGGTACACCTGTCCAAAAGACTTCTACTGTCCTGCCAACAACACCGGCCCCATCCCCTGTCCTGGAGGCACTTCTTCAAGTCCTGGTGCAGCAGCTGTTTCTGATTGTGTTGAGTGTAAATATCCTTTCCAACCATCAATAATAAGTTTGCTATGAATTGTAACAAGAGAGACAAAGTAGACAGAGCTCTGAACCAAAGCCTTTGGAGGAGTAGCAGAGAACCATTGTTTCTAACTTATCATATTCAACCTAATATGTGTTCTCCCCCTAATAAGCGCCCCCCCCCCCTTTTTTCAGATTTTCACCAGATTATTTTTAATGTGTTCCTCCAATTTTGTTACTGTTTTTCACCCCTGTGTGTGACATGGAGCACTTCGCACCTGTCAGATGGCAAGGCCAAGCCACGTGCTAGTTAATAGGGATGTGTAGCAGACTGGCAGGGGCCACTGAGGTGGGGCAGCAGTCTGTATATGACAGCCATGAAGGCACTTATTAGAATGAATATTTGAGGCAGATTTTTTTTACTTAAAATGATTTTTTAATTAGCCAGGGGGCTTAATGCTTTGTACTTATTGCTCTAGGTTATTACAGACAAGGTTTATGATACATTGCTACCATTTCAGTTCTCGTCACCTGTCCTCCTGGCACATACAAAAATGGATCTGAGTGTGGAGTGTGTCCTATAGGAACGTATCAACCATCGTCAATGTCTGAGGATGGGACATGTCTGCCCTGTAAACCTGGTTCCTACTGTATGCACCACAGGGCTAATTCAGCTTCAGGGTATTGTAAACAAGGGTACTACTGTCCTGGAGGGAGCACTCAGCCAAACGATAAACTCTGTCCAGAGAATCATTATTGCCGGTATGGGTATGGTGCTCCACAGATGTGTCCAGATGGGACTGTATCACAGAAAGGTGAAGTATCAAATTCAGGATGTAGAAAGGAAGGTAAGTCATCTTAGTCCTCCTATAGTGTGTCCCTTTGTCGCATGTCGAATTTAAGAAATGGCCATGTCGCCTGTCACTTAGATCCCCATGTCCCATGTCACTTTCAAGAAACTGTCATGTCCCATGTCAAATTTAAAAAATACCTTTAAATATTTTTCCCCTCATAAGCTCCATGTTGCATATTGGTATAGGGTGCGTAAGCCAACCCGTTCCAATTGAATTTAGTAGGTCACAAAAACCCTTGAATCATGACAGGAAGTGATTTCATGCTATGGGCGATTACTTATCAGCAAATAAAGATCTGTACTGAACATCCATTGATATATTTGTGTGTCAGACATGTCCCCTGCTGTACCATATAGTAATCCTGATTCAAGGGTTTTGTGAACTACTAAACTCCGTAGGAACGGGTTAGCTTTCGCAGCCTATTAAGAAAAAGCCATGTCGCTGTGTCTAATTTAGTCAATCATCCCCATCCTAGTGAAAATAGTTGATTACAGCTGGCATAGATCCATGAATAAATCATTGACGAATGGATTATGTAGCTGCCATGCCAGTGCTAACATTGAATCAACATTAGGCCACTCCAAAAGGCCACTTTTGAAAAGATGGTGTGAGTGAGCAAAGTTTTATTATTATTTTTTTTTTTTAGAATTCTATGCACCTAGAAAAGTAAAGCGAACTACATTTTGCTATTATCTTGACTCCCGACCTATACCCTTTGTATTGTTGCGATAAACCACAGGTTTCAAAGAGCGCTGGTTTCGTGCAAGCTTGTGGGGCTTGAAATGTACATTGACCACTAAAATAGTATTTCGATTAAGAGCCTCTCCTGGCAGTAGGGAAATATGTTTTTCCACAATAAATTTAAATTTTGCACTTCAGGAAATAACATACACATTTACATGAAATCTGTAGACCAATTGTGAATACTGTTCACAGTATTCACGGTTTAAACATTATTTTACAGATTATGGCTGGAGAAGTAGGTTATTTATTCAGATTGACAAGTTCTTCGTTGCTATATGGGTGTAGGATCTATTCATTATTCAAATCCAGTTTCATAAACCAGTACACTCACCCTTGGTACCAATCATTGACTCAACAAGTATTTGCATTCTGTTGCCCAGAACCTAGTTTTCCCGATGTGAACTGTGGTCCAGGCACCTATACAAACAGTGAGGGTGAGTGTGAAGACTGTCCTGTTGGAACCTATCAGCCGGGCTGGAGTAATGGTACAGGTCTCTACATCTGCAAATATTGTGATGAAGGCAAATTCTGTAAGAGCCCTGGTTTAGCAGCACCTTCTGGACCCTGCTCATTGGGGTTTCACTGTCCCATCAGAAGCACAAAACCCACGGAGACACGTTGTCTGGCTAACCATTACTGTCGGGTTGGAGGTACTTCCCTGGTCCCATGCCCAGGGGTAACTACTTCAAAGTATGGATCAACAGATGTGGCAGAATGTACTAGTAAGTTGTGGATTATATAAACATATAGAGAGGAGGGTCCACACATTTTGGTCTGTTGGCTGGGTTATTTCACAAGTTAACCTAGGGCTGTATTTTATGAGATTGTAGGCCAAGTGAAATGCAGCGCAACAGTAAAAAAAAAAAGTCATTCAAATGTAAACAAACCACCATTTTTGATGACCTCACAGGCCATGAAATACAGAAGAGAGTTATTTCACAGGGGGTGTTAAATCAATGGGGCTCCCGTTTATACCTATATTCAATCTGGTGAAATGTCACAGACTCTATGGTTTGACCAATGATGTGAGTTTCGCATATTCACCAATTTCTGAAACTTGGACATTAATGCATCCGTATTGACTTTCGAATACTTATATTTAACATTACTATCTTATTTTGTTCTCTTCCAGAAAAAGTGGACTGTCCTAGTGGTTATTTTCAAAATGGGGTTCTATGTACACCCTGTCCCAAGGGTACATACAAAGCAGGCAATGGACCAGATGCATGCTCTCCTTGCCCTGAAAACAAGTACTGTTCTGGCATAGGTAATATTGCACCAACAGGCCCTTGTTCTGCAGGGTACTACTGTCCCAGTGGCAGTCACTCATCCATTGCCACCTTGTGTCCTTCAGACCACTACTGTACTACTTATGGTATCTACAGATGTGATGGAAGTTACAGGTCATACCCTGGATCCCGTCTTCATTCTGACTGCGCTGAGAAACGTGAGTATGCTTGGCATATTTATTAGTTTTGCATAGGTAGCCCGAACAAGAAATCTTTAACTATGTTTCATAGATCTCATTCTGACACTATTACATTGTCTATTGAAACATTGATCAATGTTTGTGCCTTTTATTAATACATATGATACAAAGCATAAAAACTTGACTACAAGTCAAATTCCTTTGAAATTCTTTTTTATCATTTATTCATTCCAGAAGTTGGGAGTCCAGTTATGGGCAATATTTAAACATTTTATCTATGTCTAATTTCTTCAAAGTAGAGCATCGACGTATAGCTGGGGTTTCACGGTATGTGTATTTTCTTACAGTCCCTAGGCTATGTCCCAAAGGGCAGTATAACAAAGGGGGCAAATGTCACGACTGTCCTGCTGGGTACTACAAGCCTCTTGAGGACCGGGCGGGGGTAGAATCCTGTTTGGCTTGTCCTGCGGGCTTCTACAGCATAAAGCAATCTGCAAGCCCAACTGGAACCTGCTCATCTGGCTACTTCTGTCCCCGAACCAGTGGAAGCTATAGATCCATCGTCTGCCCTATGGACCACTTCTGCCCGGCCGGGAGTGGTGAACCTACCCCGTGTCCTGCAGGGAAGCAGTCTCCTGCCGGCTCCTCCTCCTGTTAATGTGCCCAACCATGGTTTAATAAAGGTCAAAATGCCTATCATCAAAAGAATATACAAGTGTTATCATTCTTCTTTAATAAAGATGGGGAATAATTTGGAATGATTTCAGATATGAAAATCTTTCTAAGGGTAGGTTGGGACTGACTGTGTGTTAGTCCTCCGCTACAACAACATGCTCCAACTGATGGATTCTTATACATATTATTTCAACATGAGCTCTTATCTGAAACTGTATTGTGGTAATAACAACATTTTAAAAGCCAATCCTCTTCATCTTATTCCTGGCATAATTATAACAGCTTAAAGTGATTGAATAAATGTTTCAGTCCTCCTTCATATGGGTTCAATCATAGGATTGGAATAACTTATGATATGATAATCTAGGCATTATTGACAGATAAAAATGGTGAAACAAAGAAATTGCAATATCAGCTAGTATAGAAATGTGCAAATGAAGAAAGCCAAATATCTTAATATTTCCAATGTTTATCCACATATGTTTTTGAAAATATTAATAATATCAACAATATTTCAAACCTCAAACATAAGGCCAAAAAAAAAGTGTGTTTCAGGTTACATTGTCTAAAAATCTAGGTAGGGCAGGTCGGATTTTTGATTTTTTAATCTAATTTGATTTTTTTTTACTTTGGCCTGATGAGTAGCCAAAAATTGACTTGCAAACTCCAACGTCCACTCGCCGACAACAGCATTGACTCGTGGACTATGACATTCACTCTGAAATAGCCCAAAATTGCTTGAAATATAAATATTTTTACAAAATTGGATAACAATGTCTAGGGTCAGCCCTCTTTCGCTAGGTAGGGTCACAAACTTCAACTCTGAAATAGCCCAAAAATTACTTGAAATTCTTTTCTTTTTCAAAATTGGATAAAAATCTCTAAGGTTGGCCCTGTTATGCTAGGTAGGGTCAGGTAACCTGAAACTGATCTTTTTTCCTCTTTTTGGCAATTTTACTACATGTTTGTGGTTCCACTGCTTCCCCTGGGTACCCGGAAGAAATCAGCAGCAGGTCACAGGTCTTAACTTGCAATATATGTGGGCAGGTATTACCAACTTTCAAGTTCACATTCTGTCAAGTCCTACATGCAACGTTCACACCTGTGGTCAATTGGATATCAACAAAACCCGGTTCAGCTTCGGTTCAAGGCAGCAGATCTTAATTTCTGAATCCTGCTTACAGCCAGCTAATGTGTGTTGTTCGGGACCAGTCTGACCACATCCATCACGACGAGGTGACATGCACAAGAGTGGTTCAATACAGGTTCGGGATGCATTCGGGAAAGCTTGGGGGCAGGCTCGGGACTGCTTCAGGTCAGCTTCGGGATAGGTCCGGGACTGATAGGGCAGGTTTGGGACTGCTTCGGGACTAGTGCTGTATGTCACTCAGTTGATTCAAACCAAGAGTAGAACTTCGCGAAAAGGGGAGAGGGACTGGTTAGTGGCGGATCCCGGATTTGGAAAAGGAGGGGCACACCCCTATTGGGCTAAATTGGGTCTAAAAATGACAATTAAACTCTTAATTACAGGAGAAAATGAGGGGCTGTACACCCCCGCGCCCCCATCTAAATCTGCCACTGCTGGTCTGGTGGATAGTGGGGTTGGCGAGAGGCCTCTAACGAGGAGCAGGGGGAACGCGAAGCACCAGTGGTCAAGTCGAGCTTGGACCAAAGACTGGATTTTTCAGGTGGAACGTGCCGCCTTGTGTTGTAGTAGGGTAGATGACCAGGCTGACACCTGGGGATAAGATCCGGTACCACGGGTGAGTAGGAAAAAGCTACCTGGAACTCCATACGGAATGGAGGGTACAGGTAATGTCTGGATCACCATGCGGCAGACCGATTGGGACTGCCAGACGTCGGCTGACGCAACACCTGACCGTGTGGAAGGGACAGGTTTGAGACAACTGGACCTGAAGTGGATGAAATGTGGCATTAGCCACCCAGGTGACCTGAACCGGACCTGAAGTGTATGGTATAGGGTAAATTTAGTGTGTAGTGACCCGAACCGTACCTAAAGGGTGTGGTAAGGGACGAACGTAAGATATATATGGTTTTAGGTACAATAGTAAACCCCTACACACCTAATGTAATCCGCTCCGAAACTTTTAAGAAAACACTTGGTAACCATGAACTACTGTAGTAAACGTATTTCTTTTTGTGCTGTACATATTTTCGCGATTTTCGCGGAAATGAAAATCCGCGAAAATATGTACAGCGTGAATATTTATCCAATGTAATAGTGTAACTACCCTATTCTTAAATCCGTGAATTTAAATGCACGTGAAATGATACTTTATAGCCAAAAGGTGAAAATATCTACGTTTACAGTATATATACCAATCCATAAGCATAACCTGAGTTAGTCCATAGAATTAGTTAAGGTAGATTACTACCTGTTAAGAATGAACCCAGTGCGCAGGTCTCTGTGCATACAGCTTAGATACATCAGAATGATTGGATATTACATTGTCTGATACATATATAAGTACTCCATATCATATATTCGGAAATTATGCAGTAATGCCCATATTGCCAAGGCTGCAATAATCTATCGTTTGGACTATACAGAACTCCCAATGCATCATGCATGGGTTTATAACCATGAAATATAGAGTATGGAAGAGACCAGAAAGGAGGAACGGGAGACAAGAGTAGGGGGGGGTGATAAATCTACTTTTCTTCGGGGACAGGCTCAAACTATGCATTTGGGTCCAAAAACTCGGGGTATCTCATCCCTTCCCATCCCAGCAAACTGACGTGAGCTAGGGTCAATCTGCGTGAGCCTGGGTTAGCCTATTTTGCGTTAAGCACTAGGTGTCTGAATGAGTCAGCTCTGCGTGAGCTTCCTCAAAGCTCACCCAAGCTCACACCTACTGACTCAAATGTAACCCATAGTTTGAGTTCGTTTGAGTGAAGATGAGCCAGGCTTGAGTTAGCTTAATCCTATTCCCAAAACAAGGTGTGAGGATGCGTGAGCTATGCGTGAGCTGACACTCATGTCATGCATCTTCACTCAAGTATACAGCTGAGAGAATGTGGAAACTGTATGTATAAGTCTACTATTTGTCCCATGTAGAATGGACACATAATGAAAATACTGATTTTATTGGTTTTATCCCATGGATTTTTATGATTTCTTTAATGTTTGCAAACATGTGATAATGGGGAAAATGTTGATTACAATCAACAATACTTTGTATTCATATTGAAGTCATAAAAGATGATTACTTTTCTCTATGGGATATAGCACTGCAGTGGTATAATCTAGATTTCACACAGTGTTTAGATAACCCCTGGATCAATTCTTACTAAAATAAGTAAGCTTAAGGTGCAGGGATCAAAGTGGTAGCACATACTTGCTTGGGGTTGATGCGAATTCTGAGGATGGGGATAAAACATGTTGCATTGGGTGATAATAGGGGCACTGCTATAGCTATATGACCTTCAGAGCTGTCCTATGGAGGTCACTCAGGCTCACGCATCCTCACACTCTGAGAGCATGCTTATAAATGGAAGCTCACTCAGATTGACTCATGCTCACGCAATGTATGCTCAGTCCTTTCCTCTTCTCTGATTGGTCAATTTTCAAATTTGAAAGTTCTTTGTCCTCAAGGGGGTTTCCCTCTGCCATTTTGAACTGACAGACACTGGAGGAAGGTTGTGAGGTAGGTTGGCTCTGCTTATACTGATTATTCTGAATTTTGTAGAGACAAAGTAATTGGGTACCTATTGCACAAGCCTATACATTACAGAGCTATGGTTATTTAAACTGATCTTATTTTGAAGATAAGTGTAGGTTTTTATACACAGAACCTATACACATGTACAAATTACTTAGCTTCACTATTACCTCATGCACAGGATATCTGAATTACCCATCTTCTCCTTTTCAGAATGAAGTGGTGATAGAGGAAAGGATACACTATGGTGCGGAGACCAGGCACAAGACAAAATACACTAGTTAATATATGCCACACAACAAGATGCTTCAAAAAGACTACATTAACATTGATGTGAATAAAGATATCTGTCCCAGTATGAAATGATGTAGGTCCTATAGTAGGAATATAACCAAGTGTCAGGTTGAGTCAGCCTGAGCCTGACACCATCTTACTACCAAGTGTCAGGTTGAGTCAGCCTGAGCCTGACACCATCTTACTACCAAGTGTCAGGTTGAGTCAGCCTGAGCCTGACACCATGCTGACACCATGTACACGTTTTTAACACCTGGTGTCATACACTTGCTCAGGCTGGAGCAAACTGGCGCCAATTTGCTGGGATGTCTCACGTCCTTTTCTGGTCTCCTGCCTCTCTCTTCTAAGGGGGTGGGTGTTAAATTGCTAATTTTGTCGTACGGTTTCAGGGACAGGCTCAAACTATGCATTTGGGACCCAAAACTCGGGAAATCACAAAAATATTTTTTTCAGACCCCCGTGACCCCCCGTACATGGGGTCTGAAGATCGGCCAAATAGTGAGAAAACAGACAAAATTCAGGCTTTCAGATTCCTTCTCAAATCTCATGATGTCTTCATGAAAATGGTCAGAAACCTTCATATGGGACCCAAAGAGACCATTTAAGGTCATATTGTTGCATTTACAGAGGTTTTACCCCCTCTGGGGAGGTGGTTCATTCAGAATAAAATACCAATGAATCAGCTTTTTTGAAGATTTGCTCCCATACAATCAGGTCCTGTACTGCCATAAAAAAGATCATCAGGACACCTAATCAGGCAGATTAAACCCTTCTGGAGGGCCCCCTCTTTCTGTTAATTCCTCCCTATGCCCCCCACCACCCCCCCCCCCCACCAGCATGCACCAATAGCCATTAGATAACTCCCCCCCCCCACTCCCCCTTTGCCTCCATATTAGAAATAATGCATTATCAGACAGTTTGAACCTTTCATGAGGGCTCCCTGTTTCTTTTAACTACCTCCTACGATCCCCCCCCCTCACCCACACCCACCCTCCCCCAGAATGAGGGAGCTGGGTCCTGGTAGGTCTATCAACTGCTATCAACAGCTGGTAGAGGGATACTGCCCTTCAAGTCAAATCTGGGTTCAATATTTGGTCATATATCAAGATGTGTATTCATCTGTCCTCAAAGTTTGATATTTGGATCTACCAATTTGCCCTTTACCCCATATGGGGAATGGCATAGGTCTACCAGGCCTATGATATATTTTCATATATCTGAATATTGCAGCAGCACCCTCAGATGTTGCATGTATGCCCATCTTTGACAAAATATGACCTTTAGCATTGAAAATGAGGTATCAGAGGAAGAGGATATGGACACCAGTCCTTATTTAGGGTCATTTGCAGCCCCCCCCCCCCCACTCACCCCCTACCAACCATCATTCTATGCATTAAACTTGGTTAAGGAGGAGAGTCAGGGTATTCATTCGTTGCTGTAGCAGTCTATTGGGGATGTTAATATTAAATCTCTGCTATAACTATTATATAATTACTATGAATAATGTATATAGTACTATGTGTAATTAGTGTAACAATATAAAGCAGTCATCTTGACTATGAATACGTATGGGGTGGGGTACTAGGCATAGATGAAGGAGGAGTTGGGGTTGTGACTATTGGTAGGGTAACTCAAAAAGGAATATAGAAACCTTTGAAAAGGTATTATCTATCTGATCTAAACTCATTTTGATATGTTGACAATTCAAATATATTGAAGCAAAGGCCTGCAAAACAGCTCATGTATCTCCATTACATCAAGGATGATGCACTTCCCAAATTTTGGTTATATTTATGCAATCACAAAAATATAACCTTTAATTGTCTCTTTGGGTCCCTTATCAGTTTTCTGATGGTGATGAAGCCATTCATGTATGATAAATAAATCATAAGATATGTGTTGGTTGGAGTACTTCTAAGATGGGCGGAGGTAGCCCTCCTCTTACATCTGTATAGGGTAAGGGACCCATACCCCTCTTTTCAACACATCACTGTCTTACAATACAGGTTAAGGTGTATGTAAATGCCTATTGATGTCCTGACATTCTGTGTACAGTGTAATACGGAGGCGACGGGGGGTTGAGAGTTATCTGATGGCTATTGGTGCATGCTGAGGGGGGGGGGGGGGTCATATGGGGTAGGAAACAGTAAGAGGGGGCCCTCCAGAAGGGTTCATGATGATGTTTTATGGCAGTATAGGGACCTGATTGTATTGGAGCAAATGCCTTCAAAAAAGCTGATTTACCGGTATTTTACCATGGACAAACCACCTCTCTAGAGGGGGCAACACCCCTACAATCACAACAATATGACTTTAAATGGTCTCTTTGGGTCCAAAATGAAGGTTTCTGGCCATTTTCATGAAGACATGGTGAGGTTTGAGTAGGATTCTGAAAGCCTAAATTTTGGCTGTCTTCTCACTGTTTGGCCGATCTTCGGACCCATGTACGGGGAAGGGGGGGTCACGGGGGTCTGAAAAAAATGTTTTTCTGATTTCCCGAGCTTTGGGTCCCAAATGCATAGTTTGAGCCTGTCCCTGAAACCGTACAACAAAATTAGCAATTTAACACCCCCCCTAACAAGAGGGAGGCAGGAGACCAGAAAGGGACATGAGACAAGGGAAGGGATGAGATGCCCCAGGAGGGACGGTGACCCAAGGGAGGGAATAAATGTTTGCCCTTTATAGGCCACATAGAGCTTTAATATGCCCTACCCTTTTGTCAGCATAATGTATGAAATGCAGGATATATTTTTGAGTGTGCTAACAGTCAACACCTTTTCCTTCCCCTAAGCAGGGTTTGCTTCAGGGCCAATTCAGGGCCAACCTCTATCATATATATATATATATATATATATATATATATATATATATATGTAGGGCCACGAGTAATATTCGGTACCTTCGATACTTTCGACCACGGGGCACCTACACCCCTTCCACTCTCTGGCCCTTGAACCAGCTTCGCTGGGGCAAGACCAGACCATCCAGCTTTGCTGACTTTGAACTGAGTAGAACACTACTTGGACACTTCGAACCTTGTTTGTTGGTAAAACTGTACGATGCTGAAATCTACCTTCGAGGCCGTAATCGTGAGACGGAATAAAAACCTGTTGCATTCAAACCGAATTGGAATCTGTGTTCTCGTCATACTTTCGCAACCCCTACATATATATATATATATATATATATATATATATATATATATATATATATATATATTTATACGTAGTGATTACCCTACTGCCACCCCTACCCCTCGTCCCTCAAGATCTTCCTCTTGAGGATTGAATAGTATTATAATAGTTGGATGTCCCCACATCACCCAGAAAAGGGGTCGACATCTGTTTGCCCCCCCCCCCTAATGTTATCCTCAAATCATAAATGTGAATTATCTAATCAATATAAGTATGGGAGCCAGCCATCCGTTTTCTCAATGATACACCTATTTAAAATATGCTATCATGCACATATCAAGGCAGAACAATGGGGACTAATTTGGTAACACTTGTCCTTGAGGAGTGGTCTGATATGTAGTGTGACGTATTATACATGCATGTCAGCAGTAAGTGTGGTAAACCAGCAGCTGTTGTCCAGATAGGCACACTCTACAAGAACCCTCAGCTCCACGCCAGTTTAACACTAACCACTGGGAGTGTCGGCAGCACTGAGAGCTGAGACCATTCTGCTGTACAACATGGCAATAGCGCTACTCTGTACGCTGCTACTAGCAAGTCTTGTATCAGGTAAGTCTTGTTGAGGCCTTATGGTTATTTCCCTTACCCGCGAATATAGTGACACAGCTATAATATAGTATATTATACTGCTAATTTTCTTGGAATGTATTGTCTAGTTTGTCATCACGTAAGTTAACTGGAACAACTTTTTCGATGACATCCTTTCACTTCACCATTTAGACATAGTGGACCTTTCTTGAATCAAAGAATCAAAACTGTATGGCATGTGAAAAATATCTAAAGTATATTCCGCACTAGCTGGATGTCCACTGTACAGCACCATGTCTGACTGGTCCCAGAATAGATCCTCTACTTCCCAATCACTAGCTTCAGCAAATCCTGTAGATGAGGGTGCTCAAACTCTGCTTGGAGAGTGGAACTACTACATTCCCTGTATATTGTGTTGTGAATCGGGTGTACCTAGGCATCCCTTATATCAGCTGTCCGGGATAGAGTAGGGGTAAGCACAGTGGACATAATACTTCTGGGGCCCCAAGTTCAAGTCCCTCCCCAGCCATATGCACGTATATCCTTATATATTTTTATATTTCCCGGTAGAAATGAGTAGCAGGATTTGTGACATTTAGATGAATTTAAATATCAATAGTTATATGATGGTATTGTGTTGCCATTCTCTATTACAATGTGTTGTATTTGATTTATATTCATATGCATTTAGCTATAAAGGCTTATTTCTCCTTTACTCAAAAGCAGTATTATAAATAAGAACTATCTTTACATATGAATGGTATGATCACCTGACATAACTTGGAAGTGAGTTGAACTCAAGATCTTTGAGTCATGAGACCACAGACATAACCACTATCCTATCTTGGACCAGGTGATATAAGGGATTTCTAGGTACACCACATTCATGATGGGAGAGCTGGTCCCATCAAGTGCACCTCCACTCTCCCCCAGAGGTTGTGCACCCCTAAAACCCTGAACTGCTAGTTCTAAATGCTCTCACCCTCTGGCACCACCGGTATCCCGCTAGTGCGGAATAGGTAGTCGCCCTGCAATATGATTACCACTGGTACCAAACTCGTGTTGGTGGCCCCATCAGCTGATTTCATATGCAACTATTATCAAAGTCAACACATTTTTAATTTGACTCTTTATGAAGAGTCAAACTACAAATGTCTCTGCTGTGGGCAGTCAAGTGCACTTGACTCTGCACTGAATGTAGAATCAAGTTGCATAGGGGCCAGGGGGAATGACTGGAATAGCTGTGAGCCCTTCACCAGATTCATTATGACCTTGCTACCAGAGTCAACTAGAATTGATTATGGTAAGGCCAAAATAAAAAAAAGGTTGGTTTCCGGTAACATGGTCTGAGAAAGCAGGCCCGGCCGAACGGATTTTTTCAAAAAATTCTCATTTTTAGGCCTGGATTTAGGGTTTTTGCTCTAAAATCCTTAATAATTGTCCGATTTACAAACCGTAAAAAACAAAAAGTGGCAAAAAATCTGGGAAATCCAAAGAAAGAGGGGGACCCGGCACTGTTTTGCTAGACCCGGTGAGGTGACCGGAAACAAAACTTTTTTTATATTTGGCCTAAAAGGGCAATGACGACACCTTTACTTCCCGCTGTGAGCCTGGGCACACCAACATAGATTTTTTCCTTAAAAAATAGTTTGCACCAAAAGACAATGCATTCACCCAGGAGAGATCACATTGCAGGCCACCAGCATGAAGGCCCATGCCTGCACATATTATGGGTACTAGCCGCCAACACAGTAGGAAGATCCCTCAGGTTTTGTCGCCTTTTGCAATTCTGTTGTCCATTAATTAGGGAAGGTGTCCAATAAAGCTATTCTACTCCTTAATTCCCCCATTATGAAGGTCCCCACAATACAGGGGGAACAAAAAGATGATTTAGATAAAGAAGCAAACAAAGAATTAGTAAAGTAGATGCTTTTCTTTCTCCTTGTGATTCACAGCTGATGTTCTCGTAAAACAATGTTATCCTGGATCATTTGTCAACGGTACTGAATGTGTGTTATGTCCTATGGGTACATACCAGCCAGACTACACCTTCGCGGAGGAGCGAGAGGCATGCAAGACGTGTACCTCTGGATATGCCTGTGACAGGAGGGGGCTCCGAGCTCCTGAAAGGGACTGTCGCCCTGGCGGCTATTGCCCTCAGGGCACCACTATTATTCCATTTTCACTCTCATGTCCACCCAACTTCTACTGTGACTCATACTATTTGAGGGTACCAACGCCATGTTCATATGATGCCATATCTGGTCCTGCCTCTACAAGCCAAAATGATTGCAAACCAAGTAAGTTATTTAGCACTATATCAAAATGATTTATTTAAAGTGGGATTAAAGAGTTACTGCTGAAAAGTGAGTTTCAAAAACCAAAAGTACACCTGTATATGTATATATATATATATATATATATATATATATATATATATATATATATATATATATATATATATATATATATATATATATATATTATACCCCCCCCAAAAAAAAATATGAGGGGGGGATAAATCTCATATAGGGGAAAGTGCCCAAAGAGTTAGGCAGCTGTTGGGGACTGGGGGAATGAGAACGTTTGGATTCCGCTCACCTGGGGTGCAAGGGCACATTTTGTTGTGCCCCAACCTAGGATCACTATCTTACCCAGCAACAGTGATTCCAAAATTTGAATATAAGTTAAGTTTTAAAGAAGACAAGATCAAGAGACCGGGTCTTGCCTCCATGCGAGCTTAAAAAAAGAAAAAAATATATATATATATTTTTATATATGCCAGTGAATACACACTTTGATTCAAGAGTTCATAAAGTGTTGACTTAGTTCTCTTTAACTTCCATGTATTGCTGTTTACAAAATTAATGGCTGGTTATATTTGAGCAGGACTTATTTCAGGGAGGCTTGCACTATTAATGATTACCCTATATCACAGTGCGTACTCCATGACCGTAATTCCGAATTACGGTCATACAAGATGGCGGCTGCAAGTGAGTTCAGTCTATTTCTTCTCCAGTCTACTGTATGAAATGTATAACATATTGAAGGCTGCTTTTTGGCCAGGCTGTAGTTTATATGACAATGCTACTGACCCAACACTCTGATCTTGTTCATATGTACTGGTTTATGCATAAATCAGCCATTTAGAGCATTCAAAACATGGTATGACCGTAATTCACCTCAGGTATGACCGTAATTCTGTCAGTTCATGGTCAGTTGAAGTCATATTTCTGGCTTTATAATGCCTTGTTCAGTGTTCCCATATATGAGACATGTGCCAAGGAGTAATAGGACATCTCCTCTCCCTATAAGTTTCAACCAAACATCCTTAGAGAACAAAATGCCAACCATGTGGTCAGGTATGACCGTAATTCACACAGTATGACCGTAATTCACACTTACAAATAGAGTATGACCGTAATTCAGTACCAATTGTCAGTCACAACATTCCCATCACTTTCGTTCTGGCACATGCCTGTACCATTGTGTGCTGCCAGGTATGTAATTGTGGTACTCATTGAGTCACTCATCCCAAAGCCTAAAATGCAGACATATGCATCCTTAATAGGCATATTTATATTGAATACCTGAATTACTGTCATACTTTTTGATAGAATTACGGTCATACCTGACATTCTCATGACAGAATTACGGTCATACCATCCAGCTCTAAATGGCTGGTTTATGCATAAACCAGTATACATGAACAAGATCCGAGTGTTGGGTCAGTAGCATTGACATATATACTACAGCCTGGCCAAAAAGCAGCCTTCAATATGTTATATATTTCATACAATGGACTGGAGAAGAAATAGACTGAACTCACCTGCAGCCGCCATCTTGTATGTATATGTAAAAATGGATAAGTCATGTGCTAGTTTAAATTCTCAATTTGTGCCTGCTTCAGCCTGGAATACCAATGGGGTAGCAGGATGCTGTTTCTCCGCAAATTTGCGGACGTCCGTAATTTTGCTTCCGTGAATTTGCGGAGGTCCGCAAATATATACATGGAGCTCCGTATTTGTATGCTTAAGTACTAAAAAATGATTTCCACATATATTTGAGGACCTCCATAACTGTATGGAGAGTGTAATTACGGACGTTGGCAAATTTGTGGAGAAACAGGACACTGATGAAGCAAAGTTTTTCGTATTTGAATCAGTTAGGAAAGTGCCAGCTAACTTCATTCATAACTTAAATGTCTTTGATTTAATATTTTCAGCACTTTGGATTTATTACCAAGTGAAATTACATTCAGATATTGTTCATAAATCATCATTCTTGCTAGTAAAAAAGGGTAAACGTTCAATATCCATACTTTGCTGGACCACCAGTGAGTGCCACCGGGTGCCACCATTTTATCCCTATAATTCAGTTATTGAATACAAGTAGATAAGGCCAAATAAAAAAATAGGTTTGTTTCAGGTTACCCGACCCTACCTAGCAAAACAGGGCCGACCCTAGAAATTTTTATGCATTTTTGAAAAAATATTTATATTTTGGGTCATTTTGGGGCTATTTAAGGGTCAATCTGATAGTTCACGAGTCGGGGCGGTCGTCGACGAGTCAGCATTGTAGTTCGTGAGTCAATTTCTGGGTACTTTTCAGCTAAAGTTTTAAAAAAAAATTAAAAAAAAAAAAAAAAATCCGACCTACCTACCCTAGATTTTCAGACCATGTAACCTGAAACACACCTTTTTTTTTTTGGCCTAAGGACACTCACATGTTCAGCTAATAGAGAGTTCGGGCAAAATATGAATATTGCAATAGCCCTACCGAAGACTTCTTTTCTTCAATCTGTTTACTCTAGGTCCAACACCAAATGCAGCCGGTTATATATCATATAAAAAGCGTTTTCTGAACTTTAAACTAAATGCAGAGAAGATGTGCATATAATAAGCAATGGTGAACATGTTGTATCAGCAAAATTTTCCCTTTGATTTAGTCTCCCGTATCTGCAGTCCTGGACAATTCGGGTCAGGGGCCCCTTGCTCTGATTGTCCAATCGGCACATTCCAGCCATTCTGGCTATATTCTGGTGATAGTGACAAGACGAGTTGTCAACCCTGTCCAGCTGGTCAATACTGTGCTAGTCCTAAACAAACTCCAAGTGGACCCTGTGTCAGTGTTCCTGGCAACCACTGCCCCATGAGATGCACAAGTCCTACTGGGTACACCTGTCCCAAAAACTTCTACTGTCCTGCCAACAACACCGGCCCCATCCCCTGTCCTGGAGGCACGTCTTCAAGTCCTGGAGCAGCAATTGTTTCTGACTGCCTTGAAAGTTGGTGTACTAAAGCATTCATTAGTAATAGTACTTGCTGTATCCTTAATGTTAATGCTTGGTATACAGGGGTAGACAGTAACTTTTTCAGCTGTGGGCCACCCGGGCCCGTAGCTCTAGAAAACTACAGGCCTGGATCAAGATCTGTGGGCCAATGGTCAAAATTATGATTTCTTTAAGACAAAAAAAACATGTATACTTCTGATTGGTCTATGAAACACTGAAATCAATATGATCGATTCTGCCACATTTCCCTCTTTTCAACGATATCTTGCATGACTACAGTTGTCAGGAAAACTTTCTTTAAATGTCTCCCAAATACTTCTGTGGGCCACCCGGGCCCGTAGGAATGCTATTGTGCAGAAAACTGCGGGTCCGGACCAATAACTATGGGCCATTGGCTCCCGGGCCAGCGTTATTGTCTACCCCTGGTATATATTGCTTTATACATGTCTCAAAGGTGCTGATGCAGAAGCTAATACCCTATGATTTTTGTGTGTGAGTCAGAATTGCAATTCTATGAGCCCAGGCAAATCTATTATAACTGTACTTTAAATGTAGGAATATTCATTGATATGATCTTCATTGAAAAGTACATAGTACCTTACAAGTCCCAAATATTAAACTATTTTCAGACAAGTTTACAAAAGGTGTATTATCAGCAGAGCCCGCTGATAAAAATACAGCAAAACCTTGCACAGAAGCCATGGCTAGTATGAGTGTCAGATCGCTGGTGCGGCTTATAGGATCGGCCCAAAGTAGAGCTGCAGTTAAAGGGGCATTCTCACCACTCGCACTTAACCACATAGTAGACTAGACCAGTACTAGAATTGTGAGTGGGATACGCTCGGTGACTTTAATACTAAAGTGACCATAATCAGACTACAGAGCTGGTCTATGATACCTTGCTTCCATTTCAGTTCTCGTCACTTGCCCTCCTGGCTTTTACAAAAATGGATCTTCGTGCGGAATATGTCCAATGGGAACCTATCAACCATCACCAATGTCTGAGGATGGGACGTGTACGCCTTGTGATGCTGGTTACTATTGTATGTACCAAGCAGCAACTGAAGCAGTATGTAAATGTCAGGCAGGGTACTTCTGTCCAGGAGGAAGCACTCAGCCAAATGAGGAACTCTGCCCAGCGGATAGTTATTGCCCTACTGGAACTGGGTCTCCACTGAAGTGTCCAACTGGGACTGTATCACAGAATGGTGAAACATCACTATCTGGCTGCTGGAATGACGGTAATTCACTTTTTAGACCAGTACTATCGGAAAATCAGATCACATGAGATTTAGTATATATAATTCATTGTAAGTAGATTTGTGCATTAAAGCTGGCCATTATGATATATCATACTCATTTTTCTGTTGCCTAGAACCAAGTTATCCGGATGTGAACTGTGGTCCAGGCACCTATACAAACAGTAAGGGTGAATGTGAAGACTGTCCTGTTGGAACCTATCAGCCAGGCTGGAGTAATGGTACAGGTCTCTACATCTGCAAATATTGTGATGAAGGTAAATTCTGTAAAAGCCCTGGTTTAACAGCACCTTCTGACGCATTTACAATGGGATTTTATTGTCCAATCCGAAGCACAAAAAGTACAGAAAAGCTTTGTTTGGCTAACCATTACTGCCCAGCTGGAGTCAGTTCCCCAATTCCATGCCCACCTAGGACTATATCAAAGGCGGGATCAACTGATGTAGCTGAATGCACTGGTGAGTTGTACAATTTAGTTTCACGTGTTCCCTTTATCATCATCGATATTTGTATTACAGTGAAACCTCGTTATAAGGAACTCTGATATAAGGAGACCTTGCTTATAAGGAGCAGATTTGTGTGGTCCCGAGTTTTCCCTATACATTTTTATAGTAAGAAAACTCTCTTAGAAGGAGGTGTTTTTACCTTAACCTCTGATATAAGGAGGTAATTTTGGCTCATTTCCTTATTTTGTACGTGCAAACCTTACCCAGGGAAGTTATTTCTCAGGATTACAGTCACATACTGATTAAAATTGCCCACTGCCCCATCCCATAGAGGTGGGGAGAATACATTTGTAGCTTCCCTAGGGAGGAAGGGAGATCAAAAGCTCCATGAAGGGGATCTAGAAGGGGTTTTGACTTGAAATAATACACACACCCATCTGAATTGTATTCAAAATCAAGTCTAAGAGACACAGGTAGGGAGTGTTCTGTTGCTGGACCTTCATAAGGCTGACCTTGCTTATAAGGAGACCTTGCTTATAAGGAGCAAATTGCACTGGTCCCAAGGTCCTCCTTATAACGAAGTTTTACTGTACTATATCTTGTTGTTGTTGTTAATTTGTTTATTTTTATCCTGAGGAGATACATAACCATTATAGATTGTATTTCTGTATTCCACAGCTTTATAATATGATATAATCCGCGCAAGGTTATCCACTAACCCTGTATGGGGGTGGTAATAGAATGAGGGAGTGACCGGGGTATAAGGCTCAGTCTCATGAGTTTGTAACATTTCAAACGTCTTTGACCGGTGCCGTCTTTGACCGGTGCCGTCTTTGACCGGTGCCGTCTTTGACCGGTGCCGTCTTTGACCGGTGCCGTCTTTGACCGGGTATGTGATTAAAATGAAGAAAAAAGTAGTGTATAGTAAAGAAATGGGTAAATATTTTGTATAATATGTTATAACACATCATTTCGAGGCATTATTTAAAATTGATATATTTCATATATTTATGTTACTTGCTCAGTCTCATGAGTTTGTAACAGTTGAAACGTCTTTGACCGGCGTCGTCTTTGACCGGTGACGTCTTTGACCGGCTGAAGAAAAAAAGCCCAAAAGGAACCCTTAATATGTGCATTAAAATATTTTTTTTAAATTGGGTAAAACAACCATAGACTGTTTATTACATGAAGAAGTTGAAGCTTAAATTTCTTTACTATATACTACTTTTTTCTTCATTTTAATCACATACCCGGTCAAAGACGGCACCGGTCAAAGACGGCACCGGTCAAAGACGGCACCGGTCAAAGACGGCACCGGTCAAAGACGTTTGAAATGTTACAAACTCATGAGACTGAGCCATAACTGGTCATCCCCTCTACCAAGTGTTAGTTCTATGAATCTTGTTAACGGGAATTTTTGGAATAGTAAATAATGAGCTTTAAGCCAAGTTAAGGCGATGTGTATTGTTCTTTGCCATATGTACCTAAGGTACTGACAGCCTCATGAAAGTGAGATAAGATCTTTAGGAATTGGATTTTATATATAACCCAATGAAATATCACAGACTCTAATGATACATAGCTAGTACATCTCAATTGATGCCTATTTGACACATAAAGAAATAGAATATCGGGGATCGGGCGACTTCCTTGTGAGGATGTGAAAATGTCTTTCCCCCCTCCCCAAGGTGTTATTATATTCCTGGTTTCATCCCTTCACTAAGAAGAGATGAAATGCCTCCTGTCCAAGAGTGTCCACATCTTTACCACCTCCAACCTCAACCACCGAAATCTATCAGCCCCCCGCTCCTTCCTCACTTTGAAAGCATGCTCTCTTCCAGATGAAATGGACTGTCCTGGTGGTTATTCTGCAAATGGGATACTATGCACACCTTGTCCCGAGGGTACATACAAATCAAAAAGTGGACGACATGCATGCTCTCCTTGCCCCGAAGATAAGTACTGTTCAGGCTTAGGTAACATTGTACCAGGCCATTGTTCAGCAGGGTACTATTGTCCCCGTGGGAGCAAATCATCCATTGCCAACTTGTGTCCTGAAAACCACTACTGTAATGAAGATGGTATGAGCAGATGTTATGGAACTTACAGGTCATACCCTGGATCGACTTCTAGCAATGACTGCAGTCCAAGATGTGAGTACCGTAAAACCTCGCAAATAAGCCGCGGCTAGTACGCGAGCCAGACTCAGCTTTCTTTTGAATACAAACATGCCTATATAGGGTGCGGCTTATACGAGAG
This sequence comes from Harmothoe impar, assembly GCA_947462335.1. Classification (NCBI taxonomy): domain Eukaryota; kingdom Metazoa; phylum Annelida; class Polychaeta; order Phyllodocida; family Polynoidae; genus Harmothoe; species Harmothoe impar. The sequence continues at coordinate 112,098,794 of OX381704.1, forward strand.
TTTTTATAAGTATACTAAAGTACCAAATTAACAATTTTCAGACCCCCTCTGCGGCTTATATATAATCTGTCAAAGTTAGGGGTGCGGCTTACACGCGAGTTAGGCTTATACGCAAGGTTTTGCAGTATGTACCCCTGCATGTAGCCAGACCTTGATTATCCGGTCATCAACAATCCGGCACACTCAAGATCCAGCTGCTTTTGGCAGGGACAGTTCTGAACATTTTAGCATATAAATACGCTTCAATAATCTAGCAGATTCAACATCTGGTTGAATTTTGCCTGAAACATGGGTGGTCGGATTATCAAGGTCAGAATGTCGTAAACATTTAGTAGTTCTGTATGTATCCCATGAAATCATGAAAAACGTTTATCAATACAACATTGTCTTCAGCTGTATAGCTCCTGTTCTTTTGACAGTATGCAGATTTCCTCCTAATTTATCAAATAATCAATCAGTGTGCTACCAATATGGTTTTCTAGCGGTTCTATTCCAGTACCAGGGCTGAGTCTTAAAGGCCAGTATAACAAAGTGGGTCATTGCTACAATTGTCCAATATGGTTTTCTTGTGGTTCTATTCCAGTACCAAGGCTGTGTCCTAAAGGGCAGTATAACAAAGCAGGCACGTGCTACAGGTGTCCTGCTGGGTACTACAAGCCTACCGAGGACCGGTCTGGTGTAGATGCCTGTTTGGCATGTCCTAAAGGCTCCTATTGTGAAGAGGAATCGGAAAATCCTACAGGAAAATGTGAAGCAGGCTACTTCTGTCCCCCAGCCAGTGGCTCGGCTTACACCCTCATCTGCCCTATGGACCACTACTGTCCAGAGGGAAGTGGTAAACCTACACCGTGTCCTGCAGGGAAGCAGTCTCCTCCAGGCTCCTCCTCCTGTTAAAGTTGGTATCTCAACTGTTGCGGTGACTAATTTCCACTTCAAGCATGGGGATAAACATGCTGATGTTCTAAGACATATGTGAAAGTATTAAAGCTCTAGGAGAACTATTTCCATACCAAAATCCCCACACAGTAGCAAAAACAAATTTTTACTGAGCAGTCAAAAATAAAGCAATTAGCATGCCTCTCTTCTAAGCCACAAGGTGGCAGCTGTGTATAGTGTTTACAAGATATTCTCATTGCAGACCCAGTAGCTCAACTCCATTCATGAACACATTAGTGCATAGACATCTGCACAGGTGGCAACATATCTCAGATGGTTTGCCAATGCTTCAGTTTTCTCCATGAAAGCTGTAGATCTAGATCTATCGCACACTTTACATTAAAGCCTTTAAGGCTCTTGGTAACCAGAATAAAGCACCCATTTCAGAAGAAAAGTATACATTCAGGACTTTCAGGCAATCATTGAGAGGGGCCAATTCTAGTCACCCCAATTGGGATACCAACTTTAACCCTTTAAGGATGGCATGATGTCTTAACCCTTCAAGGATGGATGTCGCTAAAAGATGACATTTGTCGTCATGATGCACCAATGCAGCCCCGGCAGGAAACTTGCCGATGCTGCATTGGTGCATCATGCCAACCGTTTGGGAGCGTCTCAACCCCATGGGGTCGGCATGATGCTTGAATGCATCGCTGATGAGTTACTCGCCAGGGCTGCATTGGTGCATAATGACTGCAAATGTCATCTTTTAGTAACATTAGTGTCACGTCACATAATGCAGTCTTCCCGAAAACTTTTTCGACATGCAGGACATTTGATCCTGCAGATCTATTATTTTGCAGGCCCGGCTTAATTTTTGCAGGCCCGGATACCAGAGGGCAATTTTCAAATCTAATAAAAAGATGTATAAAGCAAGAATTAAAATTAAATAAATATGCTTTCCTGCATATTCCCATTGAAACATTGCAATATGTAGAATCTTGAGTATTGATATTCAAAATATTAATGCAAAATGTGTTTCCCTCTATAAACCTTAATAATGGTCCGATTTACAAACCGTAAAAACTGACATGTAGCCCAAAATCCAGCCAGTCATTTGGACCGGCAGTAGGACCAGTTCAGCCGGTCCAGCGGCCTTTTAGCCGGCTATAGCCCGTGTCCGGCATGTTTTCGGGAAGACTGCACAGAGTAGAAGCATGGTTCAATAAAGGCAGATTGCTCATCAAAATGCTGCAAAAATGTTTCTGTTATTAATGATGGGAACAGCTCCATAAAACAACACACTTTAAGGACGCACCCCACCCTTATTCAGGTGCACATAAGCTCATGCAAATTTCGATGTGTTGGAACTGTGTATATCATACATCAATTTGATCATATATAATGTATCTTTCAAATCAGTTCCATTTTTTAAACTTTTGATACCTATGGAATGTATACGGAACAAAATGGGTCTTTTTTTACCAAAAAATCTGAAATTTCACCGAAAATAGTGAAATTTCACTGAAAAATGACGAAAATCTCCACTTTTTGGTAATTATGCAACTTTGAACAGCTCTGTAGACCTTAATGATTGGAATATCAGTAAAAGAAAGAAAAAGGTCCTGCAAAATCACTCTAAGATCAGTTCCCACTCAATTTATCCAATAAATATACACCATTTCTATCCCATAATGCTATTGAAACCTAAGGAAGCTAAAAAAGAATGTTTTTGTTCCATTTACATTCCACAGCAATAAAAATCAGAAAAAAACTGAAATGATTTGATGGAGGCATTAAATAGTCAAACCAATGTGCAATACACGTATCTCCAATACATTTAAGCCCAAATAATACATAATCATGGGCACACCTTTAATAGGGTGGGGTGCGTCCTTAAATACAAGGAATAGAAAGGCTTGGAGCTATCGATGCACAGCTTAGCTGTGGTGACCAAGCAGCCATAGGCAGACCGGATTAAAGCAATAGGGTACGCATGAATGCCACGGGTTACTCACCAGCGCTGCATTCATACATAATGAAATGGTCATAAACAATGCAGCAGCCAATGCTGCATTCATACATACTGGGGAAAAATAACTTTTTTGTGATTTTGAAAGATAAAAATATGAATATAATATTAATAATTGATACTTAAGCGTTCAGTGTTAAGCAATTTTATCACAATTATTATTATCCAATCAAGAACTATAACGATCGTCGTTGGCTTGATAGGATTCCTGACTAAAGACTTGCCTTTTAATTGGAAGATCTTTAAAAATGTTCTGTTTCAACGCCCTGAAGCTCTATACTACTCATCTAACAGCGCCAGGAGACATGAAAAAATCACGCACCAACCCTAACATACGGGTCTCTCGCAGGGCAACTTCCCATCCCTCTACCATTGCAGTACTTGAACTTATCCTTGTATCTACCTTAGGCTATAATTTAATGTGCTATATCCGATGGGAATCGCTCCCCTGATCATGTTGATGTGTTTGGTTAGTAGATACGATGGTTATTAAAGCTTCCAGAGCCAAATAACTGAGACGCCCCATAGGCTTAGCACTACGGCTGCCCGAAGCCGATGGGCGATAATATGACATAATACATGACGCGCCGTCTGGTGAGGAGCGGGAGCACTGCTGGTCATTTACTAGTATATGGTATCAGATGGATTCATAAGAAAGGAAACAAATAAACAAATATCAGACTTGACTTTGTTTATTCTCGAATAAATGACCATATGTACAATACGTGAACAAACAAGCATTTTTAACTTTGACGAATGGTGTGTGTATAGTGATATCAGGACAAATAACTATGCAGTATTTATATCCTAAATAGTTAATAGTGTTTTTGACAGCTTTTTTTAAGGGATTGACATTTTTTCCAATATGAATAATATTTTTATATCTTTATACGACTAATGCAATATCACAGGCAAGCTTTGTGAATCAATTGTCTATTAAATAGTGTAAATAGTCTATAGTATTTCTTTGGTCTTTATATTAACAATTTTTAAAGTTATGAGAAACCTTTATAAATATCACATTCAATCACATTTCTAGACAAGCTCACAATGATGAAACAATTCTAGGATATCTATTAAAGTCAATATAATTGTCATAAATAATTGTGGATTCTGTATTCTCAATCTAGGTCTGTTTACCAAAATAAGTACCTCAACTGTACAGAAAGTATGAGCCTAGTCATTTAGAATTTGTAGCCAGAGTGTGTCTTTTCTAGGCAGAACTGTGAAGATGTGGAGGGATAGCTGTGTGTAAGTCGTTCTCGGGTGCGTCTCACACCATGCCTGGTTTGGCGTACATGGGAAGATGGTAGTAGTTGTAGCTCAAGAAACTCAATAGGCGTGTCTCCACCGCACGCTTCGCACCAGAATCCTGGAACTCCTCTGATAAGGTCTTTCGCTGGTCCTTACTCAACTGAAAAATATATACATAGTTTTAGTATATAATTTTTTATAAATATATTTAAAGTGGGTACCGTATTCGACGTAATAAGCGCACACCCCCTAATAAGCGCACACCCCCCCCGTTTTTGGCCGATTTCTATACTACAAATAACCAAAAATATCTCAATTTTGGACCCTAATTAAACTCTTAACTACTAAAAGGTATCCACAATAATTTTTTTAAGTGCACTGTGCGCTTATTACGTCGAATACGGTATATCCGATTTTTCTTCAAATTCTATATGTTACTCCAATGTGCTCCCAACACAGTTAAAGTATAATATTTAGAGAATAGAGGACAATTAAATGTCATCAATGGGTGTTAATAGGTCACAAAGGGTCCAATGTCCTCCAACCATGGTATTTTCTAGTGTATATTCAATGGGGGGAATAAAAGCGTGCACGCTTTTATTCCAAAATGGCCATATATTGGGCAATAAAATTGAATTACAGCAAAATCGCAGGGGATTAGGGGGAATGGAACTGATAGTAAGTCAAATATATCATTTGTGAATATTCTGACTCATTCTTAGAGAAATCCATTTTTTTGCCCCACACAACAGATGTACTAACTTTAATATAAATTTGTAAGAATTTTCTCTGCATTACTTTTACTTTTGAGTGGCTAGGATTAAAACAGAAATGGCTTACCGCGAGATCTTCCTCGATCATATGCCGCACCTTCTCTTCCAAGGCGGCTATGTCAGCAGCCTGAAATGGAGTAAAAATACACAATTAATGCACAAGTTTTCATAGAGAAAATGCTTTATCCATCTAGAAATTTTGCCTGCAGAAATGCCACACTCTTGTCAATGAACTACAGGAAATGTTGGTTAACCTTCTATGGTATACAAAAGTCCCTTTTTCTTACAGAGATGGTTTAGTGTGTCTATTAACCCTTTAAGAGAAGCATAATGCATTGATGCATCATGCAATGGTTATCACAATGCATGAATGCAGCCTTGGCAAGTAACTCGCAAGTGCTGCATTCAACCATCATGCCGACACTCCAAAAGAGTCAGAATGATGCACCAATGCAGCACTGGCGAGTTATTTGCCAGGGCTGCATTGATGTGTCATGACAATAAATGTCATATTTTAGAGACGTGCTGTCCTTATAGGGTTAAAGGGCCTGTAGTGTATATTGGACGTTTAAATGACAGTGTATGCCCCCCGCACACACACTCATAGCACCACATCAACATTGATATTTCCCAGATACACTCCCAGGCTTGTTTTAAAATACCCAAATTTAACACAAGTCTCAAAAAGTAGGCCTACCTAGACCTAAAATAATCTGTGTAAGAAGAAACCAAAGCCCCCTGTGGTTTAATTTATCTTCTAAACACCCAACACCCAATCTCCTTGCAGTAAGGGTACCGCGAATAGTAGTCACAGCTCTGACCATCACTCCCAGTGACAGTCAACTAGACCACAATTGTAGCCTGATGAGTCCCTATGGATGAAACCGCTTCAGAATAAGTTCTAGTCCCTTCAATACACTAAAACTAACCAATAACCATCATCTATCAACAACCAATGTTGGTAACCATGGTCCCCTAGCAACCACATCACCCTGCCAACCCAGGCAGTAGTGATGTCATCTGTATCTATGGAAACTACATGCCATGACGTCATAACAGAAGGAAACTCAAATCTCCTTCATTCAAGCGGTAGCTACTAGAAGAGCAGGTGTTGGTTTTAGTTACTCGTCCCCCTTCACTTATATTGGACGTATAAATTACCACATCAAGGCTGTACTTACTGGTCGTGTGATGAGCAGCTCGCGAACCTCGTCTCTGAAGTCTGGGAAGCGGTCGTGGAAGATGGCCATGCACCACGTCTCCCGGAAGTAACTACAATGTACACAGAGGAGTCAGTATCAACTCAATCAGCTCAAACAGGTTTGTTAGCTTACTCCATGTTTATGGCACACCTGGGCTAGCTCTCCTAGGTGTGCGTACAAACGTTAAGAGCGCAATCTTAACTTAAGAATTAAGATGTCTTAATTGTCTTAAAATTAATTTTGACACTACTCCCTAGATGGCATCATATGTTGATATCATGGGGGGGGGGGGTTCTTTTCTTTTTTTCATTCTTCAGTAATGGTGAATATGACTTTAAGACTAAGACTTATTAAGACTTGATCAAGACCTGAAAGTGGGTCAGGGGTGCTGGAGTAAACCAAGAGGGAGGGGGTCATACATTAAAATATTTTAAGATGTCTTAATTAAGATTGCGCCTTCAACGTTTGTACGCGCACCTAGGAGAGCTAGCACATATTTGCATGTTTATGGCCATCTGTACATAAACTAACTTTATGAAACTGGTTAAAGGGCCCGCGGTGTTTACTGTAAACAAATTGTATAAATTTTCGGGAAATTACAATTTGGCATGCATCTAAATTCACGGAATTTGGAATATGGTAATTGTATAACTATACTGGATATACTCTGTCCCTTGGGAAGGACCCGTGTTTTAGGAACTAATTCCCTGGTACTCCAAGTACTGCACTTATAAGTGTATCAGACATAGACACTTCTTGTGAATAACGCCTTCGTTCTTCCAGGCTTTGAATATTAACTTGATCTGAATTTGTCACATGCAAACCCATGATACCCAAACAACTAATGATTACTTAAAAACAAAGACATGTTTTGCTGACCTGTACAAGTCCTTGATGAGACCCTCCTTGTGTCGTGAGAGCAGGTTGTTGAGGAAACGCTCGTGAAGACCGAAGAGGCACATTACGTTACTCTCTGCCATAGGCTGCAACAAAATGAAAACAGTGAGTGAATTGTGAATTGTGGAATTGTGTTTTGATATGCAACTCTCCTGAGGTTGAGGGAATCCCCCATTTTCATATACTACTGTCCTGATGGTGAGGGAATCCCCCATTTTCATATACTACTGTCCTGATGGTGAGGGAATCCCCCATTTTGATATACTACTGTCCTGATGGTGAGGGGATCCCCCATTTTGATATACTACTGTCCTGATGGTGAGGGGATCCCCCATTTTGATATACTACTGTCCTGATGGTGAGGGGATCCCCCATTTAGATATACTACTCTCCTGATGCTGAGGGAATCCCCCATTTTGACATACTACTCTCCTGATGGTGAGGGAATCCCCCATTTTGACATACTACTGTCCCGATGGTGAGGGAATCCCCCATTTTGATATACTACTGTCCTGATGGTGAGGGAATCCCCCATTTTGATATACTACTGTCCTGATGGTGAGGGAATCCCCCATTTTGATATACTACCATCCTGATGGTGAGGGAATCCCCCATTTTGATATACTACTGTCCTGAATGTGAGGGAATCCCCCATTTTGATATACTACTGTCCTAATGGTGAGGGGATCCCCCATTTTGATATACTACTGTCCTGATGCTGAGGGGATCCCTCATTTTGATATACTACTGTCCTGATGGTGAGGGAATCCCCCATTTTGATATACAACTGTCCTGATGGTGAGGGAATCCCCCATTTTGATATACTACTGTCCTGATGGTGAGGGGATCCCCCATTTTGAGATACCGCCCGCACCATTAAATAAGGGCCGCATTGGGTCTTTTTTCATGGTCTTAGAAAAAACTTGCCCATAAATGGCGCATGGAGGAAAACACCAGCAATACAATTGCAATATTATCAATATCTCAGCTATTAATTATGATAGAAACGCAATTGAAACGGTGTTTTTAGCCTTACTTTCATGTGCAGACCATCAACATTCTAGAAAAAAAGAAAAAGTCCCTCCCGCACCTCCAGAAAAAACTGAAACAAAATAAAATAAAAGGCGCCCTCCCGCACCCTCTATTCATAAAAAGTGTCCGCAAAGCTGATAATTGAATTTAAGTGGCCTAATAATAATAGTAATAATATGAGAATGTGCTCACCTTCTTTGATAAGCATGTGATTGTTTCCACAGATTTATACTGGTTGATGTGTAGGCGGAAGTAGTCTGACTCTGCTCCGGGAGCACCGGTGATCACAACTGTACCCTGAAAGATAAACGGCCACAAAATAAAAGCTAATATAACATTTATAAAATGCCCCAGAACAAAGAGTTATCTCAAACTACTGTAACATGTTAATAACCTAAGTCATTCTGTCTGAAGCTTGGTGCCGCTGAAACCATTGGAAGATGGTCCAGCAAGTAAGCTTCAGTTATCTAAGGTAATCTCACTGGTTTTAATGTATATATTTTAGCGGGTAGTAACATATTATTGTAAGTTTATTTAGTACTATATGTTTGTACAAAGTAGATTAGACGGCGATATTGTGCAGATCTAGTCTTAAGTTATGTTTGGTGCCCTTATATTATTATTGTGGGCATATGGTCCTGAAATACCTACAAAATTACTCACTTTATAACTTGTCATTTCACTGTATGTCACTATAATATGTTTCTGTATCATATTTGTATATTTGTATATATAAATATATATATCCATGACCCATGTATCTCATGTACCTCCCGCAGGTTTTAGAGAGAATAAATCATTGTCATTGTCATTGTAACTGTGTATGTACTTACATATTCCCCTTGGGCCATCACAGTTTCGAGCGGCGAGTTGAGGCCTGGCTTGGCTACATGTAAATACCGGTATCCTCCTGCAGAAAACAGAACCAAACTGTCAGATCCTGTCAAATATACTTCAAGATTTCTAGTTTTTAGCCAACTACTAACCAGGGCATCATGAAGATAAAGGGTATAGCATATTAAAGCACTCTGCTGTTACTAAAGGGTTAAAGGGTCTCCAAGTACTGTGAAATCTTACGTGTAGGTTGCCGCTAGTACCCAAGTTAGATCGCCTCATAGGATCAAGACAAAGTCAGGATACAGCTTATAAGCAAGTTTTTAAGATTTATACTACGGGACTTGAGGCCACACCAAAAAAAAAAAGTTGGTCAATGGATTTCGCTCGCCTCATTTTTTTCAAAATTGAGAATTTTTTTTTTTTTCCAAATTTTCTTCCAGTAATTCCCCTAGATCAACCAATAAATTTTTATGTTAGGGGTCCACTAAGAACTTTTGTTGGAGGCTGGTTTAAAAAAAAAAGAATTGTCGCTCGCTCCAGTTTTCTGCCGACAATATCCATTGACAATAAAAAATTCTTTAAAAAAAAAAGAAAAAAGTTTGCTCACTCGCACCATTTTTTGAAAAGTGAAATCCATTGACTGTTTTTTTTTTTTGGTGTGGCCTAATTAACAATTTTCAAACCCCTGTTAGGCTCATAGGATATTCAAAACTCTAGGTGTGGTCAATATGTGAGTCTACGTGAGGTTTTACAGTAGCATAATTACCTGGCAGGTATGCGGCTTGTATCTTGGGGCTGCGGTACATTGGGATCAGCTTCAGCAGGTCCTTGGGCGGTTCTGGTTCCGGCTCCAATGTCGGGTCAAACAGCGACAACATGGTGGTCGCCAACTAGCGAAGGTATTAAATTATTATTAAATGGTTAAATAAAATGTTCCTGGTATTAAGCTTTAAATGGCAAAACATTTCTATTTAGAGGCTATTTCATGATAAAATTTACATTTTCTTTGATATTTTTGAGAAATTTACCAAAGAGAAAAAGGGAAAAAAGTACATGAGGCCTTTCAGATTGGGGACATTTCTCAATATACTTTTCATAAGTTGTCCAGAAAACAGGGGTTTTCCATGCTTTTTTTTCCTATTTTTTTTTTTTTGCCTCTGGCTTCTGGGAATTTTTCGTACACCGGGGCTAAGTATGACAGTTTTTCATCTTTTTTGCCTCTGCCCGGCCAAATTTTTACTGCAAAGGCCGTAATCCAAGTTGTCACAATGAGCAGGCCTTACCTGTATGCCGACTTCCTTAGAGTTGAAGTTTGCGTGCGTCCACTGGTCGGCATGGTAACTGCGCTGGAACTTTGTAAGTGGTCCGGCAGCCCGGATGGACACGTCGTTTGTGTGGAAGTTGGCATCGATGACTAGACGACCGTCGTATACCAGACACGCATCGTTAACAGCTGGAATAGAAAATGTCATTGAATATCATGAATGGCTTTAGCATAAACTAATGGTAGGTTTTAATGAGAATACAGAAATTAGTTGTTTGTACTTTATGACTACCATACATCTAAGATTTCATAATAAGTCAAGGCCTAGAACCTATAAATGTAATATATACCAATTCCTCTTAAACTGTCAGTGAAGTAGTTGTACTGGTTTTGGAAAGTTAAAAATATGCCAATTTTATATTTTATCCATTTTTGTGTGGGCTGCTTTCTCTCAGTATTGGATGTGATTGTGGAGATATACCAACCTTTAAATGCAGCGTGATCCACCATTTTCTTGTAGTAACCGAAGAATGCCTTCATTAAAGAAAAGTTATCATCGTTTGTCATTCCTATTTGTTATGATAAATATCCTTGGTAAATCATTGAAAATTGGTGGCATACATTTCTAATTTTCCTTGGACTGTTCAAAAACCTGTAACATCAACTCACAAAAAATGTTGCTCTTACAAGTCAAAACAAGAATTCAATGCCAGGATCCATTTGTTCTAGTTCATGTTTCTCATATTATTGCTACAATCCAGGTTGGCATGTATATCATTGCAGCACTAGCGAGTTGCTCGCCGATGATGTATCTTGACAACTAAGGTTGGTTTGAGGCATCATGCTGTCTTCAAAGGGTTAACCCTTTGAGGATGGCATGATGCATTCATACATCATGCTGCATGAATGCAGCCCTGGCGGGTAACTCACCAGGGCTGCATCCAGGCATCATGCCAACCCTACGGGGTTGCAAGACTCCCGTAGGGTTGACATGATGCACCAATGTAGCACCAGGGCTGCATTGGTGCATCATGCCGACAATTGTCATCTTTCAGCGACATCCGTCCTTAAAGGCTTAAAGAGTTACTCACCATGCACTCGAGCTGCAAGGGTTTAGTCTTGGAGGTGAAGGACGCTGACGTGATCATGTCGCCTCCCTTCCCATCATTCCACTGAGCGAGCAGGTACCCACAATGCACTGCTACACCGGCCGCCTCGAGCGCCTCGTTGACCGCCTTCTCCACATCGCTGTTGTTGAAACACGTTGTCTGCAGACAGCAACAACAAAGGTGAAAAGATTGAATGTGTGATAAACATCACAACTGACTCAGGGTGCTTGAGGGATTGAACTGATCTATTGAAATGTTTTTGGAAGAAGAAACAATATTTTGTGTGAGAGAAGTTTGTGTGAGAGAAGTTTGTGTGAGAGAAGTTTGTCTGAGAAAAGCTTGTCTGAGAGAAGTTTGTCAGAGAGAAGCTTGTCTGAGAGATGTCTGAGAGAAGTTTGTGTGATAGAAGTTGCTCTTACATTAAGAAGTTTGTCTGAGAGAAGTTTGTGTGAGAGAAGTTTGTCTGAGAGAAGTTTGTCTGAGAGAAGTTTGTGTGAGAGAAGTTTGTGTGAGAGAAGTTTGTGTGAGAGAAGTTTGTGTGAGAGAAGCTTGTCTAAGAGAAGCTTGTCTGAGAGAAGTTTGTCTGAGAGAAGTTTGTCTGAGCGAAGTTTGTCTGAGGGAAGTTTGTCTAAGCGAAGTTTGTCTGAGAGAAGTTTGTGTGAGAGAAGTTTGTGTGAGAGAAGCTTGTCTAAGAGAAGCTTGCCTGAGAGAAGTTTGTCTGAGAGAAGTTTGTGTGAGAGAAGCTTGTCTAAGAGAAGCTTGTCTGAGAGAAGTTTGTCTGAGAGAAGTTTGTCTGGGAGAAGTTTGGGAGAAGTTTGTCTGAGAGAAGTTTGTCTGGGAGAAGTTTGGGAGAAGTTTGTCTGAGAGAAGTTTGTCTGGGAGAAGTTTGTCTGGGAGAAGCTTGTCCGAGAGAAGTTTGTCTTCTTTATTCACAAACAAAATTATTTAGACACTAGACTGGGAATTATTACAACAGTGACAGCATGTCTCTATTCTGTACCAGAAAAAGCAATGACCTCGTAGTTGATTGGAGGTTCGACGAGCTGGATGCGTTTAGCAGCGACACCGAGTGTGAGCAGGGTCTGGATACAAGCGAAGGCATCCAGCGTACTGCCATACACCACAATGGGACCTGGGGGGGAGAGGTGGACAAACACAACCGTTAAAGTAATCAACATTATAACTCTTTAAGGACAGACATCGCTAAAAGATGACATTTAGTAGTCATCATGATGCACCAATGCAGCCTCAGCGAGTAACTCGCCAGTGCTGCATTCGTGAATCATGCCGACTCACCAAGAGTGTCTCAAGCCCATAGGGTCAGTATGATGCTTCAATGCAGCACTGGAGAGTTACTTGCCAGTGCTGCATTCACACATTCATTAATGCATTATGCAAATTCTGAAATCATGCATGCCCTTTTGTTGCATAGTAATGTGTGGGCTTTTTCGCTAAAAACAGATGAATTTTATTTTACCCCCCACCCCCATGTTAGAGGGTTAACCCCAAGATTTCCAAGAAGGGTCGAAATCCCCCCCCCCCCCCCCGCCCCTTTCTTAAAAAGATATGAGTCCTTTTAGGTCCTATGCTGTATTCACAGATGGGTTAGGAGCTAATTTGAGGTCAATTTTTATTTTTCATTTAAAGAACGTATTAGTGTTCCTAATGTCCATACAAATATGTGTGTGGCTTATAAAATCATACTTATCCATATGAATGCATTAAATGTAGAGAAAACCAGATTAGAATAGGACAGGGGACCTGTCCCTATTACAGAGAGGGGTCCCCTGACCTGGTTTAAATGAATGGTTTAAAAAGCTATACACATACTTATATGGACATTATGAACACAAACATGTTGTCCAAACTGAATTATAAAAATTTAACCCAAATTAGGTCCTAACCCATCAAAACAAATAATAAATTTCGCTAAAAAATGAGTCAGAATGTTCATAAATAATACAATGAACTCCCTATCTACTCCATTCCTCTTTATTCCCTCAGATTTTGCTCTAATTTGATTTTATTGGCCATTATATATTATGGTCATTTTGGAATAAAATCGCGCACAGTTTCATACACCCCATTGGAAATACACAGTAAAAGACCATGGTTGGACACGATATGGAACCCACTTTTTGAGCTGATACTGGCAATGAATACAATTTTAATGTCCCCCAACCCACAAATAATTTATTTTTACAGTATATGGAACGTCTCTATGTAAAATTAAAATTTGGTAAAAATCGGATATACCCACTTTAACCCCATGATTCTGACAGTGAGCCTCACCTGCAGCGTTGATGATGTTGTGCTCTGCCCAGTACATGGCCACAGCTGCATCGTATGAGTCGTTGACGATGAGACAGTTCTTGGGCACCTCCCCCATGAAGCGCCGGTCAGGGCTGTTGGGCACCTCGCTGTTGGTGAGCAGTTTGGAGATGTCTGCCTCGGTCGGGGCGGGGGTGCCGTACTGGATCCCTGTGGTCAGGATGAGGTGGTCGTAGGGAACCAGTGTACTGCCGTTTACTACAACCTGCTTAGACTTCCTGAAAGTGGACAATGTTAATGCTTTGAGGACGGATGTCGCTAAAAGATGACATTTGTCGTCATGATGCACTAATGCAGACCCGGCGGGTAACTTGCCGGTGCTACATTGGTGCATAATGCCGACTCTTTGGTAGTGTCGCAACCCCGTAGGGTCGGCATGATGCTTGAATGCATTCATGCATCATGACGACCAAGGGCGTTACCGTAAAACCTCTCTGATAAGCCGACCTCCCTTATAGGCCGACCCCCCAGTTTGAGAGAAGGTTATAAGCCGAATTTGGACCCATTTAAACATGGCTAGACTATAATTTACCTGATAAAAAACCTCCCTTATAAGCCGACCCCCCTCTTAGATACATTGCTATAAGCCGAATCAGGCCTAAAATCCCCCAAAAAGGTCGGCTTATCAGAGAGGTTTTACGGTAGGTATCATACCATCCTTAATGGGCTAAAGGTGTTTACAGTCAGAATGCACGGTGGGTGAACCTTTGCTACATTTCTTGCTAAAAATGCCTATTTTGAGTTTTCTCCTAATTTATATCAAGTGTAAGTACCCTACTTTTCCTAGTACTGTTTGTGTTATTTATAGTTTAAAGTGGAACAATCTCAGGGATGAAAGTGACCAATCTGAAAAAAACATGAAATGTTCAAATTTAGCCCCCTGAATAAAAGTCCTCTATAGTCAAGTACAGGTCTTCGTGACATTAAAAACTTGAAATCAGAGAAAGACTTTCATCCCTGAAACTATAAATGGTGTTACTATTTGTCCTTTTTTATCAATGGTAGCACTGACCTGTCGATGGCGGTCATTTTGCCGTAGACGACGTTGACCCACGCCCTGAGTGCCATCTGGTCATAGTCATCCTGGCTATAACAATGACTGCAAATAAACAAAATAAAAATCAGCATCAGAAGGCAGGAACTGTTGAAGAGAAGTATGTGCGATTTCTAATATTGAGGTTTAATTCTACAGATTTTATCTCCTGATGGATTCTGATAGAAGTGGATTCAAGATTCAAGAAGGCTTTATTGACTAATGTAAGGATACATTTATGTCAGCACCGAGTTAGCATTGATGGCATTATACACAGTTTTTATATAGGAATATACAGTTGATGGCTCCCGGCCTGTTTGATGATATACAATATGGTTCTACAGTTAATATTTGTGAGACCTTTCTGTTGTCTCGATGCTTATCATAAGCAGTGGCAAACTTAATATAAATATATTTTTCTTCAAAGCTTTTGCGGGCACTTTGAATCTCCGGCTGATTACAATATAGTATTACATGCTTAACATTTTGCGTAACATTGCAGTGTGTGCACATATTATCCAATATTGGGGATGGGGGTGTATGGCTAAATTTGACATGGGGGCCGATGGCTAAATTCGACATGGCAACTTGGTTATTTCTTAAAATCGACATACGACATGAGCTTTCAAAAGATAGTGACAGGGGACCTCATTAATTCTTATTATTGACATGGGGCATGTGTATTATTATGCGACACCGACATGCGACATGGCCCTTTTGTTTAAATCAACATTCAACATAGGGACTGTCCCCCCCCCCCCCCATCCAGACCCTCAGATGTGATGACTCATCGCATTTTCTCCATCTGGGTGTAGTGCTGCAGGAACCATATCTCATTTTAGGTGAAATTATTGTATTTCACATAAAGCAATATGCTGAAAGTGTTAATATTTACAATTTGTACGGTACCTACCTTTCAGACAGCATCTGTTCCCGGACGGGGTCTGGAGGCAGCTCTCCGGGCAGGCCGTGGGGTGAGACGAGCGTCAGGTTGTTAAACCGCAGATGGGGGCTGAAACACAGAGAAGTAAAGGTGCAAAAACCCGGGTAGCAAAGGCAGAGGAGTGAGCAGGGGGGGGGGCGGTTTCATTCTTCACACATGCGTGACATTCTTCACACATTTCTACTAGTTAAAGAGTTTAATTGCACCCAAATTTTACATATTTTTGGGTTATCTAAAATTTCCACCAAAGAAGACTCATTAGGGGATATGTGCTAATGATATTTAATGCGCTATGTTATATTCATGGTGAGGGAGATAATATAGATCTCTAACAACCATGTAGATCTCTAACAAACGGCTCAGGAATACAAAAGATAGGAAATATAAACGGGAAATATTTACCAGAAAGCAAAGCTCTCGAGGAACGCCACTCCAACATCTGAGGCGCCAACAACGACAATCCGTGCGTTTATTGTAACCTGTAAATCACGAGAGTCAAGACCACACATTAGAATAGGTAAAACAAGAACTCACTAATTGGTAAATTGCACTAACATAAAACCTTGCCTATAAGCCAATTTCTGGGGTATTTATTTTTAATATAAACCACATTTTCACGTGGCAGTTCAGGTTATAGGTAGGGTTTTGATACATAAGATTAGAGAAAAGATGTTTTAAACTTTATTATCATAAGCCAATGGGTTGATGAATATACATGGTTTTAGAGGAAATCATTGCGAGGCCACATATTTCCTTTCTTGGTCGGGTAGGTCTTTTAACAATACAAAGAAAGTTTCCTCGAAAACACTTGCAAAAAAAAAAAAATATTCATGAATAAAAAATTTAATTTAAAAAAGATTAAAATAAATTAATTTTAATATTGTATCTTTTTAAAAAAAATCAATACTTTAAAACACTTGTAAACGTACCTTGGGTTCGAGTGTGAGTTTGCGGTTGATGTGGTTGAGTGCGTACATGTGTTTCTTGTCGAGGATGCGGTCGGACGGAGCGTTGCCGTTGAGGTGCTCGGCGGGGTACTCGATCTGTCTGCGTGCGCGGACAGGTACCATGTCCTGTAGGGCCGTCACCAGCGTGTGCTGACCCACCACCTGCAGGTACATGGGTATAGGT
This sequence comes from Harmothoe impar, assembly GCA_947462335.1. Classification (NCBI taxonomy): domain Eukaryota; kingdom Metazoa; phylum Annelida; class Polychaeta; order Phyllodocida; family Polynoidae; genus Harmothoe; species Harmothoe impar. The sequence goes on from OX381704.1 coordinate 112,115,508, forward strand.
GTAGGCAACCGGAATGGTTAATTAACCCTTTAAGGACAGCATGATGCATTAATGCAGCTTGCCCTTTGTCATGATGCATAACGCAAATACGGGATATCTCTCCAGAGTGTGTGGACAAAATGTTTTGCGCATAGTCTTAAGATATAATCTTAGTCTTAATGTATAATCTTAAAGTATCGATATATTGTAATCTTAAACATGGTTTAGGGCCAAAGCCCCCGATGTTTTTTAAGATTATTGATTTAAGATTACTCACAGAATGTTTATACGCACACCCAGGAGAGCTCTACCCCATGCATGACACACGTGGGGACGAACTTGCAGAGTACTAGACGCCGCCCATTCTGTGCGTAATCTTAAAAAGGCCACTTTTCCCGTAATCTTAATAACGAAACCCTACTTTTCCCGTAATCTTAATAACGAAACTCAATCTAATCCTAATATGGATGGCATCTGATGTTGATTACGGGGCTCTGCCCCCCAACCCCCGTTCTTCTTTTCTTTTTTTTCCTTCTTCAATAATGGTGAGTACTATTAAGACTTTAAGATTACGCCAGAAGTGGGGATTTAAGATTGCGTACAGAATGGGCAAGTTCGTCCCTTGTTGCATGCATGAGAGTTTTGAGAACCAGTTTTATTTTATCAAAAAATTATTTCTTAAACATCACTTTATTTATGATAGTAGCTTTAAATGAGTTAACCGCTGTACCTCTCTGGCTATGTGTCCGGGGTAGAGGGGGTAGTAGAGGCATGTTTTGTGGGCGAGGCGCAGCACGTCCTTGAGGAACTGCTTGGAGTAGTGTTTGAAGATGGGGTTGAGTGCGTAGTGGTGCAGGTGTCCGTGCTCGTCACGCCGGTGGTGGTTGTAGTAGATGAAGTCCTCGATGTTGTAGTGCGACCGGATGTACTCAATGTCCTGTCACGGTAAGGGATGGCAATTAGGGAGTGTTCATTTATTAATTACAGGGGGGGGTGGTGAGATTTTGCGCGGAGGGCCGAAAATCCCCCCCCCCCCCCCCTCGAGAGCGCGTGGAATGTTTGGCGCCCCCCTTCGCCGAAGGCGGCGAAAAATTTTCGCCCCCCCCCCCCTTTGAACTATAGTAACGCGCTGGCTTTTTTGCTAAAAAGGGGCTTAAATTTTCACGCCTCCCCCCCTCAAGAGGGGTCAGAATTTTTTAGGCCCCCCCCCCCTCAGGAGAGGTCGGAAACTTTTACGCCCCCCCCCCCAAAACCCACCACCCCCCTGTAAATAATAAATGAACACTCTTATTCTCTGATGAATACGGCAGCCCCATAATCCATTTAACAAAACAAAAAATATATCTAGCAATGACCCTGAAAAAAAACATGACAAAAATCATGCACTTATGCAGCCCCAGCGAGTTACTGGTCAGTGCTGCATTGGTGCATAAGGCTGACCTTTCGGGAGTGTCTCAGGCCTGTATGGTCGGGATGATGCTTGAATGCAGCCCTGGCATAACTTGCCAGCGCTGCATTCATGCATCATGAAGACCAAGGGCATGATATACATTGGCATTATCCCCTCCTTAAAGGTGCAAAAAGGGTTATCTTGGCTGATATTGTGAAGCTTTGTCTATATAATTGAATATGTAATGCAGTAATGAAACTCTTTTTGGTTTGAATTTTTGATTATCATTTTTTTCTTACTCGGATTGTGAGCAACGTTATTTTTGGAATCAACAACAATTCTTTTTTTATTGGGAAAAGACAGTAAAACAATACTTTCCATTTATTTAAGGACAAGCCTCAAAACTTTGCAGCCTTGTCACTTACCTCTTCTGCCCGTATGATGGCCACGCCCACCACCTGGTTGTAACTCTCCGCGACAAACGCCTGGATCGGAGTCCCGTCCTGCGAGTTAAAAACATGAAAGTATTAATTGTGAACCATATTTGGATGCATATGATACAAGGAGATGGCGACCAACCTAAAGGATCTCTTTGGGGCAATTTAACGTCACTTTAATAGGTTCTCTTGAGGAGATAATGAGCTTTCTGAAAAAATGTTTTTGTAGCTTTGTGGGATTCAAACCAATTGTACCTTTGTTTTGTCGCTGTATTTCCCTACAGAAACATGCAGACTTCATAATAAATCGTATGTAAATATTTAAACGCTATGTCGACATACTCATACAAAACCCTGTAATGGGGCCGCAAAACTTCGACTGGAAAACAACATCAATAAAGGAAATGAGGTGTATTTTTAAAAGAAATTGAAAAAACAACAAAAAAAACAACTTACGTCATCACGTCGTGCCTTGTTGAACTGCTGCAGATCCGAGAGCAGGTTCTCGTGCAGATCGAGTGTGTCGACGAGCTTCTCCACTCCCGCATAGTCTTTACTGCACGCTGAGCGCACATTGAAGTCTCTGTAAATCAATAAGTTAGTTAGCCAAAGAAGGAAAAAAGTTGATTCAGGTATCCCAACCGACCCAAAAATGTTAGCCCTATCCAAATTCTTTAATTTTTTAAAGATTTTGAGATGATATTTTTGGGGCTTTTGCACCAAAATTTAAAGAAAAGGGTGATAACCCCCATTTAACCCTTTAATAATTTGGTAAAAAAAAATCTGCCAACTGACCCTATCCTTTTTTAGCCATCTTACCTGAACAAAACCTGAACCGAAATAATAAATAAAGTGTGGCATCATGCCGACCCTTCAGTAGTGTCTCAACCCCGTAGGGGTAAGACTCGCTTGAATGCAGCACTGGCGGGTTACTCTTCAGGGCTGCATTTATGCATGTGACTATACATGGGTGCCCACATTTCTGACTGTGTCACCGTGTCGATTTTTAGCAAAGATGCCGTGTCACCGTGTCAATTTCTATTCTATAGAAACTACTCTAAAATGTTTTGTCCGTCGATTTTTAAAAGGGCCGTGTCGCCCGTGTCGATTTTTAAAAGGGCTGTGTCGCCGTGTCGCCCGTGTCGTTATTCAACCCATGTATAGTCACATGCATCATGACGACCAAGAGCATGATGCATTAAGGTATAATGCCGTCCTTAATGGGTTATGGTTTACTCACCTGAGGAGGCCTGGTTTGCTGAAGATGTAGAGTTCCTGAGACAACGTGCTGGGGGTACGTGGTGTCACACGCTGTAAGCAGGTAGCCAGCAGTTAATCAACAGTTCAGTTTCAATTTTTTTTTAAATCGGATTAAAACAGTCATATTACAGTAAGTTTTTTGCTTTCGCCAATGTTGTAAATTCAATAAAACAAATACAATGTACAGTTAATAACAGTGCCAAAGCAAAGGCCATAATTGTTAATAACTAGGAATGGGTCGTTCCATGAAGGAGGTGTTACAAATTCGCTCAACATGTAGAGCTAAAGGTATTCACCTCGATGAAGCTAATAGGGTTCAATTAAAACTATTGGCAGCATGATTAAATAGGGCGATCAGCAGGTTAAACAATTGTTAAAATCTTCAAATTTAATAAGATTTAAGAAAAATTGTCATTTACTCTCAAATTGGTTATCATTATATTATAAGTTGTGTGCTACAGTTTAAAGGGAGCACCTCTCCCAATTAGTTATAAATATTGGTATTTGTTAAGATGCAAGGGGGTTGACATGATTCTCCACAAAGGCATGCATAATGAGAATGACGTCTACGGCGGTTCTCGCGCCTGGCTCGCTAAAGGATCCAAGGTGTGGGAACCAGGTGTAAACATGTGTGTACATCGGTAACTATAGCGACGTGAGGTGTATTATACAAGTCATGCATGGAGAAGCTTGTGACAGTTTGCAAATAAAGAATACGATAAAACCAACGGAGATAATAACAAAATGGGAATGGAACAAGAGCGCAATTGCCATGGAAATGCTGAAAGTGAAAATTTGTGTGTTCTATGAACCCATAAAGGAACGTGTCAATGTTTTAAATTTAGAAATATATATATTTATTTTGCAATATCTTTCTTGTCTATTTCATCCTATGTACCGGTACTCCTTTTTTCTTGGAATTTCCCAAATTGTAATTTTGATCCAAAATATGGATTCTACAGCCTAGATAATGCTAAAATCCATGTATTACACAAGGATATCGGACAATCTTGAGTTTATGGCGGCCGTCTTGGCAGCCATCTTGGAATTTTCCAAATTGTAACTTTGATCCAAAATATGGATTCTACACCCTAGATAACCCTAAACTCCATGTATTACACAAGGAAATCCGACAATCTTGAGTTTTTGGTGGCCATCTTGGCAGCCATCTTGGAATTGTCCAAATTGTAGTTTTGATCCAAAATATGGATTCTACACCCTAGATAACCCTAAACTCCATGCATTACACAAGGAAATCAGACAATCTTGACTTTTTGGTGGCCATCTTGGCAGCCATCTTGGAATTGTCCAAATTGTAGTTTTGATCCAAAATATGGATTCTACACCCTAGATAACCCTAAAATCCATGTATCACACAAGGAAGTCACACAATCTTGAGTTTTTTGGCGGCCATCTTGGCAGCCATCTTGGAATTTTCCAAATTGTAATTTTGATCCAAAATATGGATTCTACACCCTAGATAACCCTAAGATCCATGTATGACACAAGTAAATCAGACAATCTTGAGTTTTGGGCTTTTGCCGTCTTTAAAGGGTGAATATCTTTGCTGTTTACACAGATAAAATTGCCCATAGTACTGCCCCCCCCCTTTTTTTTCAGTAGCCTAGGCTAGTTAGTAGGCCTACATTACATTGATAGAATTGCCAATAGCACCGTCCCTCCCCCCACCTTTTTTCAATAGTCTAGGCTACAGTTAGTAGGCCTACATTGATGAAATTACCTATAGCACTCGCGCCCCCCCCCCCTCCCCCCCCCCACCTTTTTTTCAATAGTCTAGGCTATCGATGATGGTGTTATCGAAATTCTGATCAGAGACAGAGCAGTAGAAAATGAGTTGTAGCCGATTTCCTGATCCCGCCGTGATATCTAAAGCAAATGGTACATTCTAGGCCTAGCCCTAAGGGAATTTGAAAAATTGATTCCATTATTTTCCTGAGCCCTGAGAAAGGGCTAACTTTTCAACTAAAAATCTAACATTTAGCTCTATATCCACTATATAGTGACATACTTGTCTAGGCTACAGTAAGTAGGCCTACATTGATAAAACTGCCTATATCACCCCCCTTTTTCAATAGCATATTAAAGCTACCGTACAGTTAGTAGGCTTATATGAAATTGGCCGGGTGGGTGGGGGGGGGAGGGGGGTCTCTCGGATTTATAGAAACCATGTGCCTACATTAGCCTACCTACCCTGGATTTGGACCCCCTTTCAGCGGGGCATAAATTCTATCAAAACACCCCTTTTGGCGGGATAACCCCTATTAAAAATGGGTTTCCAAAGAAACCACACCCCCTTCTTTAGCACACAGTTAGGCCTACAACCGGTATAGGCTATGGAATGGTAGGAATGCCCCCCTCCTGTTTTCTCTCAATAGTCTACCACAGAATAAATATAGGCCTATCATTACACCGTTTAGGCTTAAAATCAAAATTGTCTATGTAGTATTAAAAATACAGGGAGGGGTTACTTTTTACAGTACGCCTACCTATATTTCACTAGATCTTCAATATATGGCTTATGTGTAATGGCAGCATGGGCATCTTAGTACATTGTTCATGTAATAGGCCTACTTGCAGCATTAAAAAAAAACTCAAGTGTCGGCGGGGAGGGGGGTGCGTTCGCCGGGTCAAGGTGTGAAGTACATTCATGCAGTAGGCCTATGGTTAGCTGAGTATTGAGCATCTACTGTCTAGGCCTAGCTATAGCCTATAGCCTAGATATTTTGTCTCGTAACTTCTTTTGAATCGTCTTGAGGCCCTAGACCTGACTTGATAAATACCAAATAGACCCCCCCCCCCCCCCAACCCCCGTTCATGTGTGGATCGTAGCCTACATACTTTATGGAAGCTCCCCATAAGGCCCAAAATCCCAGCCCAAGATGATCCTGAACCAGACCAGACCCCTGCACCACCCCTTGTGCCAGCCCACATGGCGCAGCGGTTAGCGCGCTCGCCTACGACGCAGACGGCCCCGGGTTCAATTCCCGACCCCTGCACAAATTCGTTTTTTTGTCGGACACGCCAATCAACTATTTTTTCGCATGGGAACAAAGTCTAAGGGCTAGAAAACATTCTATATTTAGAACATAACTTTAAAAAGGAGTGCACCTTTAGGAATTCAATCATTAGATATGGTATTATGCCGTATTCTATGCCGATATACTGAGGAAATAGTGAAGAAATCCAAGAGGCAAGACGCCATCGATTCCACATTTTTGTTCCTTGCCACTTTGTGCCCAAATGGTGATGTCTGTCCAGAGAGACCCATACATTGGTTAGGGATCTTAGGTCTGTCGCGTGATTCGGCCTGTCCAATCAGGTCAGTGCCACGTGACCCATCCCTGCAATCTGATTGGTGTTGAGACCGTCCTAAAATAAAAGCTACAGCGATCCACCCGAAACCAAAGTTCTGGGGAAATTTAGCTTAATTCATCTATTGTACGTCCAAATATAGGATCTTTTCTCATGCGTACGCTTTGTTTCCATGCAAATAAGTCTATTCTAACCCCCAAAACAAATAAATCAAGAAATTATGTTATATATTGTAAATCGCAAAATGTGGCCCGATTGATCAACTCAAAAGTGACGCGGGCGAATGAAGCAACATGGCGGAGGTTGAAAAATCAAAATCGAAGCCGCAAACCGGGTGGAAAGATTTGCCTATGCTGTGTCTGTCGTAGGTGTACCATATCACTTGTTTATTAAACTGTGTGCCCCTCTTTCTTTAGAAGACAGTGTAGTATAGAATGCAAGGAAAAATGTAATATTGGGGTAGATATGAGGACGTTAGTGATCTGTTATTTTGGTGTCCTTCGTGAAAAACACAATGCTGAACGGCCATAGACGAAAGGTCATTACATTTTGTCATCGAGATTCATCTTATTATATTTTTAATCCAAAGTGAACCATGGCTGATATACCGTGGACAACAACTTGAGAGGGAGTAGGAAGAAAAAAAAATGGGTGAAATACAACATAACATATGAAAAATAAGGTTCTTGCAAGCGTGACGTTTGACAGAAAACTGACCCAAAGACGCAAAAAGGCAGTTGAAACATTAAAATACATGAGAATTGAACAATATCGAAAAATGAGAAAATGTTAGGACATGTCGTGGTACAATACAACTCAGTTCTTTCATTGACACACTTTAATGATTCTGAAAATGTGAAATGGCTGAAATATTTGAGAAATAGTGCATGAAAATTGCGGGTATATAAACGTTAGTCCATGTTGGCATATGCCAAATAAGGACATAGAGTCACAGTAACAGAAAACCAACATTGACACGTTAATGACCATTGAGGACCATGCATGAAGTATATCCTGGGTATGGGGTATAAATGTTCTAGTTTACAAAAAAAATAAAATTCATAACTGCCCTGTACAACATTTTGACATAGGCCTCTGGTATCATTTACCCCTGCGTGCAAAAAAGTAAATGCGGTGAAGGGAAGACTTGGTATGAATACAAAAGTAAATTACTTAAGTCTTACTTCGCTTTGTTTATATACAGACTTATCGAGATAAGCCGTATGGCCTTTCTTGGGATAAGCCTCTTTACGCAAAGGTCGCTGCATTAGCATTAATAAAAATGATCATTTTTATTATGCAACTCGTTCGAAAGAGAAAATGTACAAAACTACAATATCATCACATCAATCAATCCCACACAGCCTGTTAAATATTATTGATTAAATGATTATCACTTCTCAAAAATGAATATGCATTTTATTTTTATAAATTAGATTCTTCTACAGCAATATCTTTGATATCTACTGGTGAATGCAGCACTTAACACAGAGTTAACGCGTGTAAAACATAACTTACGACAAAGCCTTGGAGGAGTGGGAACTCGGGTACGAGGTGTGGCACCGTCACAATGCAGTAGTCAGACTTCCCGAACAACTCAAAGGCCTTTGGCAAGAAGTCCATAGACCTGTTATAAGAAGATGCAACTAGGTTGTTATTTGGGCATCGATTTACTCAAACTTGGACAAATCATAATGAAATCATTTATGAAATATGTAGTAAGCAACATATAACTACCGTATTCGACGTAATAAGCGCCCAGGGCGCTTATAAAATTTATGGTGCTTTAAGTACTTAAGAGTTTAATTGAGTCTCCAAAATCGGGAAATTTGAGCCATTGTTCTAGTCTAAAAATGTCCCAAAAAGGGGGGGGGGGCGCTTATTAGGGGGAGGGCGCTTATTACGTCGAATACGGTATTCATACGGTACATTATCTTTGTCTACTCGGTAGTTTAAATAGGATTTTTTTCTTTCTTTTTTATTTATGGTCAGCCACTTCATAATTATTAAAGCTTTATTCTCATGACTCGCGCTTCACCACATATTAGAGTAGAACAGTACTAGAAATGTGAATGGTAAACGCTTGATTATGTCACTTCAATATCTGTGCTCTGCACAATAGAACCTACCTCATTTCGTATCGCTCGTCGATACAGAAGAGCTGCAGACAGAAGACGCTGCTGGGTCCCTTGTAGCTGGGTACGAAGCGTTTAGCCGGGGGCGGCCCGGGGGACGGGGGTTTGGGGGTACCTGGGACAGCGCCACTACCCTGAGAAATAGAAAAGATGTAATCAATATTTAATCAGCATTAGGCTGGCCAGTATCTGAGGAAGAAATGATTATTCAGTTTCTATTTTCATGGAAATACAACCGTATTCGACATTTTAAGGCCAGACCCCCAAAAAATGTTGGTCAATGGATTTTACGCACCTAATTTTCAGAAATGGAAATTATTTTTTTTTGAAAAAAGAATTTTTTGTCAATGTTTTTTTCAAAAATGAAGTTTGTTTTTTTACTTCTTTTTTTCTCTTGATTCCAACAGATCAACCAATTCAATAAATATTTTTGCCGTGGGTTCACTTAGAAGTTTCGTCAGACTTTCGGTATCTCCAAGCGTTGGGACTCACCTCGGCTGTGGCAGACTTGGGGAGGTTGCGCTCGCTGGCCGTGCTCTTGATGGACTCAACGTCAGCATTGTCGCTCAGGATGGACGAGTTACTCTCCCCCAGTTTGCCGTCACTCAACTTGGACTTTGTCTTCACGTCCTCACCGGTCACACTGCCGGCTGAATGGGAAGACAGGTTTGTACATGTTAACCCTTTAAGGACAGATGTCACTAAAAGATGACATTTGTTGTTATGATGCACCAATGAAGCCGAGGCCAGTAACTGCATTGGTGCATCATGCCAGCCTTTTGGAAGTATCTCAATCCCATAGGGTTGGCATGATGCTTGAATGCAGAACTGGCAAGTTACTCACCAGAGCTGCATTTATGCATCATGACAACCAAAGGGTATCGTATTATAGCGATATGTGGCCCTTGAATGTAATAAACCGTAATAAATTAAAACAGATATAAAATACAGAACTTGGCAAAAGAATTAGAACAGTATTAGCAGTATTAATTAGAATTACTTTTGGAGCTTGGCCTGGATCCCTTGAGTGAGCTGGCAGAGGTGCTCCCCTTGCGCTCGCCTGTCGTCGACACCTGCTGAGAGAGCTGCTCCTTGCTACCGGCCACCGGGGTCGCTGTGCCGGACTTCTGGGACGCCTTGGAGGCCGTCGAGCGGTCAGACCGAGCGGACTGTGGGCGATCTGATGACACTTCTAGAAACATAAAAGGATTTTATTTATAAAATATCATTTTTTAGATTCATTCTTCACAATGTAATATTTCACTATGGGGTAGGTATTTGATCTTACTTTGTCTGAGTTTTAATTACGGCAATTATGGAATATGGGGAAATGTCAAGATGGACTGGACTATTACCATGGTTCCCACAACATATATTTAATAATCTGACAAAATCCACAAGAAGGGAAAGAAAATATCTATAATTTAAACCACAGCGGAGGGCTAAGACAAAGGAATTCACACCTTGGTTATTTCTCACATAACCTCACAGCTGTGGTTTAAAACAGATAGACAATGGTTATGTGAGGCTAACTCAAAATATAACTACTCTAGAGTGGCAGGCACCCTATAAGGGTGCCAGCCAGTTTACTGTGGTAATTTTGAGTTAGCCTCTCATAACCATAGTCTATCTATTACATATAGTATGAGTTACCAAGTGCTTTTTCTTTTTTCAATTCTTTAATCTTTTAAAAATGTTTAAAATTTCTTTACCTAGTTCTGGTGGTGGGGTGGGGGCTGGTGTTTTGGGAGGTGCCAAGATGTCGGCTGGGTCGGGTTTCCGCAGACCATGGAACGGTCCCAGCTCGAAGCATTGGTTCAGCAGGTCCACGTTCACATCTGTACTGAGGCTCATGAAGCCGACTGCCGTACCATCAACCTGGTTATAACAAATGAGACTTTTTATTTCTAATTTCATGTCATTGAATATTACCTCTAAGGTTTCTGATAAACCCACCAAGTGACAAAGGTCAACAAGGGACGAACTTGCCAAATCACTAGACGCCACCCATTTTCCCTGCAATGTTAATGATTCCCCGCTCTTCTCTAGATGGTGCCACTGTAAGGCTGCAAGTATGAATTTCCTCTCCCTTAGTTCTAACCACCCCATCCTTTAGTGGTAAATAGATTCAGTTATAGTTCTATTACAGTTTTAAAAAAGAAAAGGAAAAAAAAAGAGATAAAGAAAAAGGGGGTGCGGGGGCACAGCCCCCCGATGTATATAGCAATGTTACCAACTTACAGTGGTGCCATCTAGAGGATAGGCCTGGAAACTGATTAAGGTTACTGGAAAAGTGGGTCTTTTAAGATTACAGGTAAAATGGGTGGCGTCTCGTGACTTGGCAAGTTCGTCCCCACGTGCATCCTCTAGTAAGCAAGTATTAAAGATCGCCAGTGTGGCTTATAGGATTGTCCCATGGTTGGGGTGCGGCTTATATAAGAGAGATTTTATGGGTATACTATGGTACTCAATCAACAATTTTCAGACCCCCTCTATTAAAGGCTTATAGAATATTTCCAAACTCTCGGTGCGGCTAATACGCGAGTTAGGCTAATATGCGAGGTTTTATGGTATATATCGGGGGGTTTCTTTTTCTTTTTTGAAATTAGTAACACAACTTTACCCAAACCCGTTACCTTTAGTTTTAACGATTAAGACTACAGGAACGATTCAGATTACAGGAAATATGACTTATTCAGATGACAGGAAATATGTGCGTCATCTAGTCACTTGGTGAGTTCGTCGCTTGTTTCCCTACTACACAAGCTTGTTATACCGTAAAACCCCTCCTTCAAGACGACCTCACCTTTAAGATGACCCCCTTGTATGAGGAAAAAATGGAGAATGGTCTTCTCTTTAATACTATATAAGAAAACCGCACCTTTAAGACGACCCCCTAGTTAGAGAAAATAAATCCCAAAATAAGGTCGTCTTAAAGGCGGGGTTTTACGGTAGTTATAATAATATTAGTCGCCATCCTACCTCGGCTACGATACACTTCATGTCCTCGTCCTGGGCCTCGATGAGTTCGGTCAGGAAGAAGTCTCCGTACATCTCGGTCAGCGTGCTGCTCTGACGGTTAAAGATGGGCACCAGGTCGTCGTGGTCCTCCACCCTGACAACATGAGCCACAACAAACTGTAAACTTCTGTTGTATTTGGATTTTATTTTGGGTTGTTCTTGGACACTTCCGAAAGGTTTTAGAAAAGGGAACCATATTCAATAGCATGCAGACCCTTTAAAAAAACTGTCTTTTATAAGGAGTCCAGAAATGTTTGTCCGCGCACATTAGAGAACCCCTTGATTCACTTGTTTAGACCACTTATTAAAGTCGATTATCTTTAATATCTTTAATATCTGTAATTTGAGGTATAAACGTAATCTAAAAGGCATTTAAGACCTTATCTCAATGTGCAGACCATCAAAATTCTAGAACAAAAGAAAAAGTGAAACTACCGTAAAACCTTGGCTATAAGCCGACCTCGGTTATAAGCCGAATGTGAGTTTGGGAGTAAAAATTCGGCTTATAACAAAAGTGTTTGAAATTTGTTTTCACTATGTTCCTACATTATTAAAACCTCGCCTATAAGCCGAATGGGAGTTTGGGGCTTAAAATTCGGCTTATAGCAAATAAAAACGCCAAATAAAATTTGGCTTATAGCCGAGGTTTTACGGTATATGAAATAAGATAAAGGGTGCCCTCCCACACCTTTTTTTCATAAAAAAAGTGTCAGCAAAGCTAATAATTAGCTTTGCCGATATATTTTTTATGACTTTGAGTGGGCTTATTGAGTCTACTCACCGTGCGTGCCTGACGTGCAGCACGGGCACGTGGTCGTGACGGTTACACACAAACATGCTGCAGTTCTCGGGTTTAGCCTCGCCTTTAGCCGGCATCGGTTTGAAGATGTCAGCCAACGCACCGTCTACAGAAAACAGAGAATTAACATGCGTTAGTCAGTAAACTTATTTATCTAATCCATCAAATTTAAAGTCAATTACAAGCAATCTGTAATTCATATCATTCTAAGAATGTCGTAAAAGATTATTAGCTGCATTGATTAATTTTAAGAGTGTGTAGTATCCATAACTTAACAAGTTTTTTTCACTGCAGACCATCATGATTAATTTTTGTTTTATTTGTTGTTATTAATACTATTAAAGCTAGATCAGAGTTGGCTATAATACATTTTTCTTTATTGCAGGCTGTTTATGGTTTGTTATATCAGATGTTATAAATACTAAGGCCAGACCAAAAAAAAAGTTGGTCAATGGATGTAAAAAAATAGAAAAAAAAGGTCGCTCGCTCCTCTTTTCGATCTACAAAATCCATTGACGAAAAAAGATTTAAAAAAAAGATAAGATGAAATTCCGCTGGCTTGCACCATTTTTTACAAAGTAAAATCCATTGACCAACATTTTTTTTTGGTGTGGTAAGGTAATTTATCAAAGTTGACTTACCAGGGGAGACTCCTACAGGCACCACGATGAAGCAAGAGTGTAGCTCAGGGACCGCATTGAACATGGTGCGGATGATCTCCCGAGCACAGCCATGCGAGTACTCGGGCTTGGCCACAAAGTAGTGCATGAAGAGCGTGTTGAGTGATTTACAGTGGCCGGCGTCGTAGTAAGTGTTGAGCCACTCCTCCCAGGCAGCCGAGTCGACTCCCGCGATGTTGGGGTAGTCGAAGAAGGCGGCGTGTCCCAGCACTTCATCGTGCTCGTTACTTAGGGTTACAGCCAGCACAGCCTTCTCACTGAAGGTCAATGGAGAGAAAGTTATTGTTTGTTTTTAACCCTTTAAAGGCGTTTGTCGTTAAAAGATAAATCTGTCGTCATGATGCATCAATTTTTTTTTTTTTTTTTTTTTTTTTTTTTTTTTTTTTTAATTTTTTTTTTGCCGGGAAACATCTTCTCCAACACAGGAAGGTTCACCCTGATGAACCCTCCAATCAAAGCCTGTGTCATCTATTGTGGCAGGTATTGACCATGAATAGCTTCGATTTTGATGGAAAACACTACGTCCAAATCGCAGGCACGGCAATGGGCACTAGGGTAGCACCCACCTACGCCAATATATTCATGGGGGACTTTGAGGAAACACATGTCTACACTTACCGACTACAACCTATGTTGTGGCTCAGGTTCATAGACGATGTGTTCTTCATTTGGACCCATGGGCAAACAGAGTACAACAAGTTTGTAGAACACTTGAACACAGTCCATCCGACTATAAAGTTCACTGGTGAAATCTCAGACACGTCTGTAAATTTCTTGGACACGATTATAAATCTGACTCCAGCAGGAATTGAGACTGACTTGTACATAAAGCCCACGGATGCCAACAACTACCTCAGATATGACTCTGCCCATCCCCGGCATTGCATCAGAGGTATACCCTATGGACAATTCTTGAGAATCCGTAGAATCTGTTCAAATGACAAAGACTTCATACGCCATTGCATTATGAAGGGCCGTCATTTTGTCAGACGAAAATATGCACCCTGCTTCATTGTGGCGGCCTTCCTTCGGGCCTGGGCCCAACAGCGAGACACTCTCTTACTGGACAAACCCAAGAAGAAGGATGGCCACCCACACAAGCTGATTACCACGCACAACCCAGGCTCTGATTGCTTGAGAGTTATAGTGAAATCAAATTGGGACATGTTAGTGAAATCCTACCAGACAAGGGGGATCCACGAGAAGGGCTTCATGACCACGTACAAGAAGCCCAAGAATCTACAGTCCTACCTGGTTCGTGCAAAATTGGGCAGACCACCTAGTGATCTCCCGAATATCAAGGTCAATATCTGCAAAACCAAAAATTGTGGATATTGTACCCGCATGAACTACACAGGGAAAATAAAGTGCACCTCTACAGGACGCACCTATTCCTGTAAGCAACACGTATGTTGCAAGAGTTCGAATTTGATCTACTGCCTCGCCTGCAAAAGGTGTGGCAAAATGTATGTAGGTCAAACTCAATCTCGCCTGATGGACAGATGCCAAACACATCTGAGAAACATCAGAACAGATGTTAAAACGAGCATCATTGGTGCCCATTTTAACTCGGCCTTCCATAAGCAGTTGGATGATTTGGAGATCTACATAGTAGACTTCATCAATGCTCACCCCTTGAGTGACAAGGCTGCCTACCTGAGGAATCTCATTGAGTTCAATTGGATTCAGAGACTCCATACAAATGCACCCCTAGGGTTAAATGTAGCTGATGCACCCTTTGGTGCTGGCTAAACATGGGGTACATTTGACCTTGGGTTATATCATAGGCCTAGCCTACACCATAACCCACCCTTCTTGAGCCTAGCACACCTGGAGACTCCGACCTAGCGCCGTCAGAAAATTTTATTTAATGCCCTCGGAGTTTCCGGAGATAGGCCTACCGGGGTTTTTTTTGAGCGAATTATAGTCTATCTTTAATTCCAAGGTACACCATTGAGGATTTTTCTAAATCATCCTTACTCTAGAAATTAAATTCTTAATTAAATTTCGAATATATATTTACAACCTACTTGTATTTATATAGTTCCCAAAGCCCTGAGCTGAAGGAACTGGGGAGCTGTCAACAACAATCACACTTGTGGTTGACAGCAACCCAACAACTCCAAGTTTCCTAGAAACTTGGGACCACTGGCAATTTAAATTGTCACTGTTTTAGCACAAAACAGGTGCCTGATGAGTCCCCACAGGACGAAACTACTAAATTTGGCCCTAAAACTTGGTTTTGGGACCTGTCACTAAGGTTAGTTGATTTCCATAGTGACTGTTGTCATGTAACCTAGTTACTCTGTCAACAAGTGACTGTTGCCATGCAATGGTGTTCCTAATGACGTCATGGTCCGACGACCTAACCGTCATTAGCAGTGGTTGCACCGTGCATTGAAGTCGTTCCTCCCTAGCGCTGTCAAAAATGTCATGATGCATCAATGCAGCCCAACATTTAACTCACCTGTGCTGCAGTGGTGTATCATGGGCTGCATTCATGCATCATGACGACCTTACAGGGTACTCGCCAGGGCTGCATTCATGCATCATGACGACCAAGGGCATGATGCATTAAAAGGGTTAAATATATTTCATGACAGGTTTCAGGAGAGAATCAGATATGGTTATCTTGTTCCCATTTATCACTGAAGCTGTTGTTGTTATCAGGGTCTTTTGCAAATGAGGAGCTCAGAAAATAAGATATCACCCAGCTTGGAAATCCAAATATCTTAATTTCATTTGTCATTTCAATTTCAATGTACGATGTTTGGGAACCTCCTCCTGCTGGCAATTTTCTATTTCAACTTTGATAAATAATATTGCTGAAATCTGTTACCAATACATCATGATAAACAATTTTTTTATTTTGTTATTGTTTATTCATCCTTTCTGATGAAGGCTATTGCCTGTATTGCCAACAAATAGCCATATGAAGATCTGATTCCTTAAATCAAATAAAGTTTTACAATTTTATATTTTGAAAGTCCTGTTACTTACATGAGGTTGACCACATTGATGCGGCCAAACAGTGACTCTGTGCTGGGCTGCACCAGTTTAAGGATGTTAGGAGCGTCCAGCGACTCGGTCCGCCGGGCGTTGATCACCTCAGCCGGACCGTCCGGCGACATCAATGTCGTCATCGTCCTACACACACACAGAAAACAGTATATAAGTGGTATAAGGGGGTTTGAAGGAACTAGGCTGTAGAAAGTGAGCTGGGGATTCACATTTCTTCATGTTGTATTTGGCATAATCTGACAGTTGTTGCTACAGTAATGATAGGTGGTATTGCAGTTAGGTTTTAAGATTGTGGTAGATAGGGAAGAAATGGGGGAGGGTTCTGAGCCACATTATATAGTATTATTTTAATACATATATAGAGACCGAGTCGTAAGTACAGAAATAAGGGGGGGGGGGGGGGGTTCGGGGGCAAAGCCCCCAATACCTCTATTTAATATACACTTTAGACTTTATACACCCCTGTGCACAGTAAGATTATGCAGGATACGCAAGTTTTAATATTATAATTATGCAGAATAGGGATTGTACAAGGAGCAAGCAGCTTAGCTTGGTGAGTTTGCATAGATATGCAATAAACTTTATAATTAAGTCAATCACACAAACAGGCATAACCATCATACCCCAATATCGATTGTCCAAGGTCCTACTAGGCAAAACACATATGATGATATGTACGGTATTGAACTCAATAGGCCCCAAGATTTCAAGACTTTCATTCAGAAAATATGTAATGTTTGTCAAAATTGTGGATAGTTCTGTCTTTCATTGATAGGCCATAGCATAGGGGTACATAGCCTCATAGGCCATGATAGGGCATCACTGACTCACTGTCATGCAGTCTTTGTGAAAACATGCAGGACAGTGGCAATGTCCTTTTAAAATGCCACCAGTCCAGCAGATTCACAGGTTCAGCAGGACCGAATGTCCAGTCACGTTTTGGGCTTCTCTGAACTATTTCAGTTGGGCCTCTAAAGCTGAAATATGTATGTCAATATGCTGTGTAAAAACTATATCTATCTATCCATCCTGATTTGGCCATAAATGATTACAATTAAAATGTATTAGAATTTAAACTCTTCTATACTTAAAATGCAGAAATCAAATATCTGGCTATCTGGTCCTCGAAAAATTTAGCCGGTCCTTCAATATTGAAGATTTGCAGGACCGAATGTCCTGTGGAATGAAAAAGTTTTCGCAAAGACTGGTCATGTTCTGTAAAATGTAAGCTAGTACAGTCACTGAGTGACTGCTGATAATATTAGCAGTCCCTCAGTAATATCATGGACCTACAATGTCTATGGTAATATTAAAAAGGTGATCCTAATTTCATTTCAATTTTATCATTTAACCAGGGAGGTCAAGGAGGGGAGTGGAGTCGACCACTACAAGGCATGTCGCCGGCTCCAGATGCCTGCCACGGCACCTTTAGGTGGGGGGGGGGGGGGGGGGGGTGGAGGGGGGTTGGGAGAGGGAGGGGCAGTGAGGTGTGACCAGTGTACAGAAGCCACATACCTCTGTACCCGGCCCTGGTGCCTCTGTACCCGGCCTTTGTGTCTCTGTACCCGGCCCTAGGTGCAGGAAATACAAGCCAAAAGCCCCCTACCTCTCAACTTTAACAAAACTCGATGTATTCATATACAACTAGGATAGGGCTTTCTAATCCTATACTGCATTAGTATGTGGACTAGAAGTTTCCTCAGAACTCAAAACTGGATTTATTCATATACAACTAGGCTAGGGCTTTCTTATCCTATACTGCATTAGTATGTGGGATAGGTAGGTTTCTCAGAATATCTGCTGAGTCACCCTGGCGGTCGGTCCGAAGATACATTATCAGTACCCCATCCCCAGATTTTGATCAAAGTGGAAATTTGAACAAACCCAATTTATTCATATACAACTAGGCTAGGGCTATCCAATAATATACTGCATTAGTATGTGGGATAGGTAGTTTTCTCAGAATTAATTGTCAAAGATGGATCCGTTTTCATATCTGCTGAGTCGCCCCGACGGGGCGACCATAAGATATGTTATCAGTACCCCACCCCAGATTTTGATCTGATTAGAAACTTGAACAAAACTCAATTTATTCATATACAACTAGACCAGGGCTTTCTATTCATTTACAGCATTAGTATATGGGATAGGTAGTTTTCTCAGAATTAATTGTCAAAGATGGATCCGTTTTCATATCCGCGAAGTCACCGCGGCGGTCGGTCCGAAGATATGTTATCAGTACCCCATCCACAGAATTCCATCAAAGTGAAAATTTGAACAAAACTCAATTTATTCATATACAACTAGGCTAGGGCTATCCAATCCTATACTGCATTAGTATGTGGGATAGGTAGGTTTCTCAGAATTAATTGTCAAAGATGGATCCGTTTTAACATCTGCGTAGCCGCCCCGACGGGCGACCCTAAGATATGTTATCACTACCACACCCCCAGTTTTTGATTTAAGTCAAAACTTGAACAAAACTCGATTTATTCATATACATCTAGGCTAGGGCTTTCTTATCCTATACTGCATTAGAATTTGGGATAGGTAGTTTTCTCAGAATTAATTGTCAAAGATGGATCCGTTTTCATATCTGCGGAATCACCCCGACAGGTCGGCCCTAAGATATGTTATCAGTAACCCATCCCCAGTTTATGATCCAATTAGAGACGTGAACAAAACTCAATTTATTCATATACAACTAGGCTAGGGCTTTCTTATCCTATACTGCATCAGTATGTAGGATAGACAGTTTTCTCAAAATTAATTGTCAAAGATGGATCTGTTTTCATATCTGCAGAGTCAACCCTACAGGTCTGACGAAGATATGTTATCAGTATCCCATCCCCAGATTTTGATTGAAGTGGAAACTTGAACAAAACTCAATTTATTCATATACAACTAGGCTAGGGCTTTCTTATCCTATACTGCATTAGTATGTAGGACAGATAGTTTTCTCAAAATTAATTGTCAAACATGGATCCGTTTTCATATCTGCAGAGTCAACCCTACAGGTCTGACGAAGATATGTAATCAGTTTCCCATCCCCAGATTTTGATTGAAGTGGAAACTTGAACAAAACTCAATTTATTCATATACAACTAGGCTAGGGCTTTCTAATCCTATACTGCATTAGTATGTAGGACAGATAGTTTTCTCAAAATTAATTGTCATAGATGGATCCGTTTTCATATCTGCGGAATCACCCCGACCGGTCGGCCCTATGATATGCTATCAGTACCCCTTCCCCAGAATTTGTTCAAAGTGGAAATTTGAACAAAACCCGATTTATTCATATACAACTAGGCTAGGGCTTTCTAATCCTATACTGCATTAGTATGTAGGATAGATAGCTTTCTCAAAATTAATTGTCAAAGATGGATCCATATTCATATCTGCGGAATCACCCCGACCGGTCGGCCCTAAGATATGTTATCAGTATCCCATCCCCAGATTTAAATTGAAGTGGAAACTTGAACAAAACTCGATTTATTCATATACAACTAGGCTAGGGCTTTCTAATCCTATACTGCATTCGTATAATGGATAGATAGTTTTCTCAAAATTAACCGTCAAAGATGGACCCTTTTTCACATCTGCTGAGTGGTGTGTGCAGCCAACCATGACCCCTACCATGCAGGCAGCCATGACACCTAATTTGCATAACACCCGCGGCAGGCATCCTGGGCCATATCTCCTGTGTCCCATCTCCCCCTCCATGTCTCTGATTTAACATTTGTTTTTGTCCCACAGGGCACAACATTTATATATTATTAACAATCATGAATCAAATGTCTGCATGGTATTCTTTAATATATCTTGCCATGACTATTTAGTGTCTATGATAGATCTACCCATTAATCATTATTATTGGGTATGATATAGGCCTAGTGTCATGACATCTCATTCCGTACAAATTGACATTGTGACAACTGCTCGTTTGTTTACATTCATCCACGGCGTCGGTGGTGTGTATTCTGTCAGTGTCAGAAATGAAGCAACTCTCTCCACAATAAACGCAGGCTATAACATAGAATATACTCACAGCCTTTCCATACCAGTATAATATCGAAGAATACTATGTTCACGGTGAATAAGGTATACTTACGAGCGTTGTGGATCCACCAGATTATAAGTATATCCAGCTTAATGAAAAAATCTAACGTCCGGACGGTGTCGGATCAAAACGTAGCCGCCATCATGGTATTTACCATGGCAACCGCGATTCTCCGCATTTTCGTAAGAAATTATCTGCTTTAGATAAAGCTTCATTAATATTTAACTATAAAATATGTAATGTATATATGTCCTATAAAGACTGAAGGAAATAGATATAGGTTTACAAGAGATTTTACGTGAATTTGATTACGAAAAACTTCAGCAGGTGCGCGGCCAATGATTTCCGGAAGCAGCGCTTTACGAATTTTGCGTGTTTGGCACGCTCAACAATTTGTGGCTTTTTATTAAAAGTTTGGGATTCCTGCGGGAAATTAATTCACCATGGAGTCCACAGCGGACGGAAAGACCAAGATGCCAAAGGTGGCAAAGGTAAGACAACGTAGATAGCCCCAAATACGATCTAGAATGACGCCGACAAACCCGAATGTGGGCGATAATAAAGGAATCCACCTATCAAATCTGTTGATTGTACACAACCTGCCACTGTGACTAGGCCTAGGGCCCGTGACTAGCACTAGAACTACAGCACATGTAGTATTAAAAAGGGCTACACTAAGACTATGTCAGTATGTGTATTCGAGTAAAACTATATTTTACAATGTATACTAGGCCTAGGGATACGGATAAGTCATTATTGACAGCAATGTTAGGCCTAGTAGTAGTAGCCTAGTGTAGTTGTGGATATAAAATGGAGGCGGCAGGTGAACAGGTCCAACAGAAATTGTGGCTCTTCCTCTGCAAGCTCTGGCCCTAAACCGAAGCCAAGGCCAAGTCAGTGGCAAGTGTAGGGCCCTAGACGGGGGGTTGCTGTGTCACTTGTCGATTTAGAAAGGCCAATGTCCCTTGACGTTTTAAGAAAAGTGTCTTGTCCCTTGTCACTAACAGTAACACTGTAAAAATGTCACTAGCCCTCATGTCACTTGCCGATTTTAAGGAATGCCTGTGTCACTTGTCGATTTTAAGAAATGGGTCTCGTCACTTGTCATTAGGGTCATGTCGATTGGTCGATTTTACCTGTCTGGGGCCCTAAGACTAAGTCAGTAAGTGTCCCAAGTTCAGAGGGCTTTGTCATGGATGCTGAAAGCATCCCGACAACGTCTTAAGAAATAGGGCATTGTAGGGCATAGGAAAATGTATTGTAAGGACATGGGGCATAGGAAAATGTATTGTAAGGAACAGAAATTAAGCCCGTTTCTGGGAAAAGGGCTTTGTTATCATTATGACAGTTGACACAAAAACACAATCAAAATCACAAATAAAAGCTTCGAAATGCAGACAAAATCTAAAGATGTCAACTTAGGGGCAGCTATCTTGTCATTTTAGCCAATAAGAGTGCAGGATCCTCTGTGACATCATCAAAAATGCATGTGACATACTCAGACTGGGAGGGCCTAGTCGTAGAAACAAAGGGCGCATGTGGATCTGTCATCACACCCAACTGCCCGAGGTCAGAAGGCTCGGTCTCAGGATGGCGAAGCCATCTGACCAAGCCCGACGATCGAGGACAGTTGGTTGTGATGAACAGAGACAAACTCTTTGTTATCGTTCTGACACGCAAACACGCTTAAATTACATAATTAAAGCAGTTTACAGGTCACCAGACGCCACAAGATGGTGACACCCCCCGCCCCTCCCCATGGCCTAAATCCAAGATGGCGTCTTTGTTGTTGTTGTCTGCTCCTGAAGTGATCTAATTGTTATCTAGACATGATGTTGTATCAGAACGATAACGAAGGTCTTCAGTTTGTCTCTGTGAGAAACCCAAGTGCCCTGGGTCGTCGGGCTTGGTTGAGATCGCGTGATCCTGTGACCGAGCCCGACAACCTGAGGACGCTTAGGTTTCCCAACATTGGTACCCTTTGTTTCTATAACTCAATATAATGGTGATGCAGAAATCTAAGATGGCTTTTCTATTATTGTCTGCATTTTAAGGGATTTTGTAATTGATACCCGGTACATGTTTTCAGACAAGGCCTTCAGATTGTCTCTGTTCCGCAAATCCAAGGGCCCTCAGGCTTTGCTTGGATGCCTATGGTTTGAATGGCAAAGCCCTCAGACCTTGGCCTTGGGGACTTGGGTTTGCTGACACAATTGATCTGGTGCTGTTTATCTTATTCGTTCGATCCTGGGTCGGGGGTGGTTTTGGGGTGGATATTAAAACTAGTTCTTAGCTAGGGGGGGGGGGCGTGTTTAGGCCACACTTTTTTTTTTATTTGGGTTACGGACACCTCAGGAAATTTCAAAAGCACGGAGGACGAAATAAAAAAAATTTAAAATAAAATAAAAGTCGGGCTCTAGGAAGTTTACTTATATATGTTTAGAAAACCTGGATATCCGAATGTAGGTCGGAAATATAAAAGGATGATCCAGCAATAGAAAATAATTGATGTTTTGGTTAACCCATATTCTGCTGTTTTCTTTCAAATTTTGAGAAAATGTAAATTATCATTTAAGCACAATTAGAGCTATATCATTGGTTTCCTGTCGATTTTAGCTTTCCAACGGTATATCATACCTTTTATCTTTCATCTTATATCTTTAATTTGTTTTGTCTGGAATGCAGATCGGAGGGAATAAAAAAAAAGTGTAAAATCCAAATTTTATTTTTATTCCGATTTTGGCCTTTCTTAGTGCGGCGGGCCCGTAACCCAAATAAAAAAAAAGTGTGGCCTTATCGATGCCTGAACACATTAGCGAGTCTCACTACATTGTGTTTGTTTTCCTTTTCCCAGGTCAAAAACAAGATGCCGGCCCCGGTGCAGATCACGGCCGAGCAGTTGTTACGAGAAGCCAAGGAGCGTGAACTCGAGTTGGTGCAACCGGTTAGTACCATCAAGATTTATTGATATATATTTCTAAATTTAATGCAAATATAATATTGTTGTAGTAACCTCCACGAACTGAAATGTTGTAGTAAGCTGCACGAACTGATTATAATATTATGTTATTCCCAACATAGTTTAATCGCATTATCTTGAACATTTTTTACCCTGAAGAGGATTTAGCAATTTCTTTATTAAATTACATTGATCAATAATAAAAAATGTTATATTAGCGGAGCAAAGTTGTACAATTAATTTGTGTTTATCATGTTTACAGTTTTCATTCCTGTTTGACTGTTTCTATTATAGCCACCAAAACAGAAGGTCTCCGACCCAGATGAACTCAATGAGTATCGACGGCGAAAAAGAAAGGTAAAGTTGCAACAACAAGCGATAATATTTGCTCTCTGCAAAATAAAACTTAAGACTGTCCCTTAGATATATCTAGCAGGTAACACACATATATATGAAACACGTTTAGTTTCCCAATAATAATAAAATGATTTATGTTAGTTCATTTCAGATAAAATTGTCTTGGTAACATAATTGTATAATAAAGTTTGATTTTCATTTAATGATTCTTTTCATTTTCATTGTCCAGATGTTTGAAGACAACATCAGAAAGAACCGCACCATGATGCCAAACTGGCTGAAATACGCGAGTTGGGAGGAAAGCCAGAAGGAGATCCAAAGGTATTACACTGAAACATGATATGATCATCGCTATTTAAGGCCACTTAAAGTCAATCGTCAGCTTTGCGGACACTTTTTAGGAAAAAATGGTACGGGAGGGCGTATTTTTAATTATTTTTGTTTCATTTCTGGTAGGTGCGGGAGGGTCTTTTTTATTTTTTCCAACTCATTAACTCACAGCACATCGAAAAAAGGCTGAAAACGCTGTTTGAATTGTGTTTCTACCATAACTAGTAGCCGAAATTTTGATAATATTGCAACTGTGTTGCTGGTGTTTTCTTCCATGTGCCATTTTTGGACATATTTTTTCTAAAACCATGAAAAAAAGAACCAATGCGGCCCTTTTTTCAAGGGTGCGGGCGCTGTCCGCAAAGCTGATAATCGTTTTTAAGTGGCCTAAGTTTATATGGGATTCAGTAAAAAAGTACGGTATGTCAAAATCAAGCCTAGAGGTGATGGGCTTCAAACCGAGCTGGTAATTAACTACATGTATCATTCAATCCTTCGATTTCGTTCGGGCTTAAATAAAATAAAATCCACAAAATGATATTCCATGTCCTTGCTCCAGTGTATGTTTGAATATAAATAGTTAAACACCCATTTACTCACTCATATAAAAAGTGTTTTTACAAGTGTTGATTAATGAGAATGTCGCTAACCGTGTCTACTTGGATGTGTTTCAGAGCACGGTCGGTGTTTGAGAGGGCCCTAGATGTGGATCACCGTAACATCACCGTGTGGCTCAAGTATGCCGAGATTGAGATGAAGTAAGTAGGTCTTGTAAAAGTTGTTAACCCATTAACGCTTTATGGACGGCATAATGCTTTAATGCATCATGCCCTTGGTCATCAACCCTGAGGGGTGGAAACACTCCCGAAGGGTCGGTATGATGCACCAATGCCACACTGGCGAGTTACTTGCATTGGTGCATCATGACGACAAATGTCATCTTTTAGCGACATGTCCTAAAAGTGTTAAATACTGCATCATGCTTGAAGGCTTGACATTTATTTGGCGTCATGAGTAGCTAATTCATGCATCATGGCGATAAAAGAAAGTTTAAGAGAGTGATTCTGAGTTATAAGCTTATACATCGAAACTACAAAACGTATTTTCTTCTTTGGTAGAATAAAAAAGTGAGAGAGTCAATATTTTAACTCAAAGACTGTACTAATATAACTTTCCCGCATTGACAGGAACCGTCAGATTAACCACGCGCGTAACGTGTGGGACCGTGCCATCACCATCATGCCCCGTGCCAACCAGTTCTGGTACAAGTATACCTACATGGAGGAGATGCTCAAAAACACGGCAGGTCAGTAACCCTTTAAGGACTGTATAGTGATTTAAACCTTTAAGGACAGCATAGTGCTTTAACCCTTTAATGACAGCATACTGCTTTAATGTAACCACTTCCGGTACAAGTATACCTACATGGAGGAGATGCTCAAAAATATGGCAGGTCAGTCAACCTTTAATGGCAGCATAGTGCTTTAACCCTTTAAGGACAGCATAGTGCTATAAACATAGGGTCGGCATGATGCACCAATGTTGCTGGGGCTACGTTGTTGCATCAAAACGACAAATTTTGCTTTAAAGGCAACGATTTAAATGCACTATGCCCTTTGTCATCATAAAGCATAAATGCAGTCCTGTTGGGTCTTTGTTTAAATTGATGGTACCTCTAATGAGATAACACCTGTAATACTAAATAGGAAATTACAACCCTCAGCGAGAGGGCTTGCCAAATCCTCCATTAGTTAATTGATACTACGCCATGTCGTCTACATATTAATGTATGTGGTTGCAGGGTGCCGTCAGGTGTTTGAGCGCTGGATGGAGTGGGAACCAGAGGAACAGGCCTGGCACTCCTACATCAACTTTGAACTGCGCTACAAGGAACTGGACCGTGCACGCGCCGTTTACGAACGATATATCCTTTACGCCACATTTAGTGACCATGTATCTTATCAACTTATGTTCAATATCTCTTATCTTATTCTATAGAAAGTGATTTTTAAAAATTTCATTAACAATTTACACCCATATTTAAATTTTAGTGCCAACCAATTCTACCGTACATAGGTACTCAAAATAAATCTTGACTTAACCCCGTTAAGGGCCACATAATGTCCTTTAACATCATCATGCTTGAGTGCAGCTTGGAGAAGTAACTCGCCACTGCTGCATTTAAGTTTCATGCCAACCCTACAGGGTTGATACACTCCGGAAGGCTGTGTATGAATAATGATGCATGAATGCACTCCTGGTAAGGCTACTAATCATGACGACAAAGGGGACAGTACATTAAAGCAGAGGCCCTTAACCCTATAAGGACGGCATCATGCCTTAATACATCATGCCATTGGTCGTCATGATGCATGAAACCAGGCCTGGCAAGTAACTCGCCAGGGCTGCATTGGGGCGTCATGCCGACAAATGTTACCTTTTAGCGACATCCATTCTTAATAAATGGTTAAATAGGTTCACAACACAAGGCACTGTTGATATGCCAGAAGATGAATCAAACAGAAAATCAAACAGATAATTTCCTTGACCTACCATACTTGTCATGATCCATCCTGAGATCAAGAACTGGATAAAGTATGCTCGGTTTGAGGAGAAGCACAGCTACATCCAGAGTGCTCGCCGGATCTACGAGCGAGCCGTCGAGTTCTTCGGAGACGACAACATGAACGAGCATCTGCTCATCGCATTCGCCAAGTTTGAGGAGGGCCAGAAGGAGGTATGTGTAGATATAGTGCATAACCCGTACCCCAAACTCAGGAAAATGCTATAACCTTTGTATAACCCTCACTCTATATAGGCATGTTTGATATCAATTTAGAGCTGAGTCTGAACGGGCAGATTTCACACGGGGATTTATGGTATTTAAAGATAAATATACAGAGGTCCACTATTTAAATGCCCATTTATGATTTCACCATTTTTAACACCTATACTCTAAACCATGAAAGTTTTCTCCTAGGAACTTTAAGTATATCAGAAAAAGACTTAGGAATCACGAGTATGGTCTGACATAAAGGATGGGTCATAAGTAAATGAAATAAAATTAACGATGTTTCATTATCATGATAGAGCTTTCTGGATATGTCATTTATACCACGATGATTACTAATTTCAGCATGAGCGGGCGCGAGTCATCTACAAGTACGCTCTGGATCATTTAGCGAAGGACGCCTGTCAGGATATCTACAAGAACTACACGATACACGAGAAGAAGTTTGGGGACCGGAGAGGAATCGAGGACGTCATCGTCAGCAAGCGGAAGTTCATGTATGAAGAGGTGGGTGGCATTACTATATCACGAGCAACCATGCAGAATGATTGCTCCCTGCATCAGATTTATCAACCCTTTAAAGATGGGTTAGAAGCTAATTCCGGGTCAAATTATATTTTTCATTTTTACAATATATTTGTCTTCATAATGTCCATATGGATATGTGTCTAGCTTTTTGAATCATTTTGACACATATAAATTCATAAAAGGTAGAGCAAATTATGGTCAGAATAGGTCAGGGGACCCGACTGTATTAAAGAAAGTGGTCGGCTTGCCTGGTTTTCTCTATATTTTATGCATTTACAAGTATCAGAATGATTTAAAATGGTACACACATATCTATATGGACATAATGAACACAAATATGTTGAAAAAATAAAAATGAAAAATCGACCCCAAATTAGCTCCTAATCCATCTTTAACAGTGTTCCCACCCATCAGTTAAAAAGCAGTTGTTTTTTATTTGCTTAAAAAGTCAGTATTAATAAGATTTTCATATTTTATCAGTTATTTTCTAGATTTTAATAAAATGTCAGTTAAAAAATATTTTGAGAAAAATTGTCAAAGTGCTACAAGAGAGACCAGAACGCTGCATTTGACTTATTGATTTTCAAAAATGTCTGGGTGTGGTCATATGCGAAATGTCGGTTTTGCACAGGAATTTCCAGCACTGAGTTTCTCAGTTGAAATAAAAATTTGTCAATTAAAAGTCTGTTAAAACTGTGATTGAAAAAAGTGGGAATCCTGCGTACGTGAGTAGCCATGTAGTATGGCTGCTCCGAACAGGGAAGTGCCACTGTCACCAGATCCCTACATCTAATTTATTTAAACCCTGTAAGGTATACCGTAAAACCTCTGATAAGCCGACCTTTTTTTGGAATTTTTGGCCTCATTCGGCTTATAGCATCTCCTTAAACATGAACGTCGATAGTTTAGGTTCATGCCTTAAAGTAGGGGGTGGGCTTATAAGGGAGGTATTTTATCCAGTACATTGTAGTTTAAAGCTCTCTAAATGACCCAGAATTCGGCTTATATAATTCTCTCAAACTAGGGGGTGTGCTTATAAGGGAGGTCGGCTTATCAGAGAGGTTTTATGGTAGTGCTTTAAAGCGCTATAACATTTGACATCATGATGCATGAAAGTGACCCTGGTGGGTAAATCATCAGTGCTGCATTCATGCATCATGCTGACCCAAGTGAGTTGGTAAAA
This sequence comes from Harmothoe impar, assembly GCA_947462335.1. Taxonomy (NCBI): domain Eukaryota; kingdom Metazoa; phylum Annelida; class Polychaeta; order Phyllodocida; family Polynoidae; genus Harmothoe; species Harmothoe impar. Next base: position 112,143,771 of record OX381704.1, read on the forward strand.
TCCCGAAGACTTGGCTTATTGCACCAATACAGTGTCAGCCGACGAGGTGGTCTACGGCTCTGGTGAATCATGAGTAGTGTTGCTTTACAGCAACTTGCATTTAGGCCAAAAAGAAACATGTGTTTCAGGTTACCCGAGCCTACCTAGCAAAACAGGGCCGACCCTAGAATTCTGAAGTTTGAGAGTCAAATTTTAGGTACTTTCAGGCAAAAGTTGAAAAAAAAGTTGAAAAAGTTTAAAAAAAAGTTTAAACTGAAACACCTTTTACTTTTTTTGGCCTTGGGGATTAAAAGAGCAAGAAAATGTGTACACAAACTGCACTATAAGCCTAACATAAATATTTGATTTGTACATGTATTAAATCCTCTGCTTATATCATGTTATCCTCAGGAGGTGAAGGCTAACCCGCACAACTACGATGCCTGGTTTGACTACCTGCGTCTGGTAGAGTCTGATGGGGATGTCGACACCTGCCGCGATGTGTACGAACGTGCCATCGCCAACGTACCACCCTCCAAGGTAAGCAACCAAGAATAGGGACTCAGATTATACTTGCGCCTTGGGGTTAATCCGGGAGGGTGTATCACTCTGGTTATCCTACTCCCCTCTGTACAATAGTGATTCAGTAACGTGAGACACGGTCTATCTGATAGGACAAGGGATGTAGCTCAGTGGTGAAGCAATCGCGTGGCAGGCCAAAGGCCCTGGTTTCGAGTCCCGGTTTCTCTGAAATTTAACTACAGATATGATTTAAGCATTCGGATTAAGATCTAGTGCACTATTCCGGTATCAAGCTAGAAGTCTTTTGTGGTTAAGAGACCTCTCGTTTGATATCATATTCTCAGGCCGGAATAGAACCATCAAAAAGGTGCATCATTGCAAGTTGCTCAAAAAAAACCAATTAAAATGAAAACAAAAATTTGGTATTTTCCGTTTGTCAGGAGAAGCGTCACTGGCGGCGGTACATCTACTTGTGGATAAACTATGCGTTGTACGAGGAGTTGGGGACGGAGGATATGGACCGGGCCCGGCAGGTCTACAAGGTCGCACTAGAGGTCATACCACACAAACGCTTCACCTTCGCCAAGGTCTGGCTCATGTTCGCTCACTTTGAAATCAGGCAGAAGGAGCTGGGAAATGCACGGAAGGTTCTGGTAAGTAACATTTGTGGTCATGATGCACCAATGCAGTGCCGGCGAGTAACTCGCTGGTGCTGCATTGGCGCATCATGCCAACTTCTTCGGGAGTGTCTGAATCCCATAGGGTCGGCATGATGCATGAATGCAGCATGGGCGAGTTACTCGAGTAATACACAGGAATTCACGGTAAATCATATAAAAAGAATAAATTTCCTCTGATATAGTCTTGAACAATGAAGGTCGTTACAACAGCACAACATATCTTTGTGCCAGCCAAGACAACTCAATGAATATATCTGCTAACGTTTCAGCGTGTCTCCATTGTAAAATGTTTTTTCATGATATACTGTTAAAACTTGTGTATAATCCTAACTTGCGTATAAGGCGCATTCTGACATTTTGGCTGATTCTATAAGCCACAGTGGCGATCTGGTTATCGTGAATTTTGTACTATAGGAGCAAAATCTTGTGTATAAGCCGCACCCTGACTCTATGCCCATCCTATAAGCCGCACTGGCGATCTGATTCATGTACTAGCTGTGACATATACGTGAGGTTTTACGGTACCTTATAATGTTTCAGGGAGTGTCCATTGGTAAATGTGTCCATGATATATCTGCTAACGTTTCAGGGAGTGTCGATCGGTAAGTGTCCCAAAGACAAGTTGTTCCGGGGCTACATAGATCTGGAGATCCAGCTGCGTGAGTTTGAGCGGTGTCGGATTCTGTACGAGAAGTTCCTCTGTTTCAACCCCGAGAACTGTACCACGTGGATGAAGGTAAATACTACCAGGCTTTTTTAAAGAATCTCTCTTTTTTTTTCTTGTCGACGGAATTTATTTCTATACATATAAAAAATGAAGCAGGCGACTTAAAAGAAAAGGAAAAGTGTACCCAGCCTCTAACAATAGTTTTTACCGTAGTAACAAACATTTTGATTTATCCGTGGGATTCAAGAAGATATAAGATAAGTAAAAAAGTATTTACTTGGATGTTTAACCGTTTAAAGGCCATATAGTGCTTTAATAGATTATGCTCCTATTGTTGTCATAATCTTTTTCTTTTTTGTTGGGAGACTGGGACTTGCAAGCACCGAATGTAAAAATTTACCCTAAAAAGAAAAAAATAAACTTGGCTCTAATCAACAGGACGTTTTATGGAATCTAGAAATAACAAATTACTTCTTTTTTTTTAAAGATTTTCTTTTCTTTTTTTAATTGCCAAAAAGAATTATTATGGTCGGCCCTGTTTTGCTGGGTAGGGTTGGGTTACAGCAAACACACGTTTCTTTTTGGCCTAACTTTTTTTTTTTTTTTTTTTTTTTGGTTTGAAACAAATTTATTCATTTTCATGATATTCGATAAATTTGTCTTGAGTTACAGAAGAATCACTTTGGCCTTTCTAGGTATTTATACATAATATGATATATGATTTATAATAAGAAATGATTTACAATAATTTGATAATACATTCATGACTTTTAAGCAAAAGGGTCCATTTTGCGACATCATCACTGGTATTATATCTACGTCATTTTGCTTTATGCTGAAAACACATTTGGTAAGATGAGGTGATGTATGATAAATGAATGATTGATATGAGTGCCTCTAGATGGGTAAAAATCGACACGGGCGACATGGCGACACACCCGTTTTAGGCCCTTTTAAAAATCGACTGACACAGGAAAGTTGGGGGTAAAAATCGACCCACAGGGATTTTTCTCTAAGTTCTTATATAGCTAAAATTTGACACAGTGACACAACTCTTTTGCTTAAATCTGACACGACGACACGGTCAAAATTGTGGGTACCCATGTAGAGGCACATATGAGTGTCGGTAGAGGCCAATGTTTGGTACTGGGCTGTTGGCATTTTGCAGGTTCCAGTTTTTTGGGCTACAATATACAGCAGAACTTGACCCCTCTACCTCTACTCCATGTTTCAGTATGCGGAGCTGGAGACGATCCTGGGTGACGGTGACCGGGCGCGGTCTGTGTACGAGCTGGCCATAAACCAGCAGCGACTCGACATGCCCGAGGTGCTGTGGAAGGCCTACATCGACTTCGAGATCGAGCAGGAGGAGTATGACAAAGTACGACTCCTCTACCGGCGACTGCTGCAACGCACACAACACGTTAAGGTGAGGCCAAAAGAAAAAACTTGTTCAGGTATCCCGAGCGACGCTACATGTTTTGGCCCTACCCTAATATTTTTTGGAGGGCATTTTTGTTGTCTTCTTCCTACTAGATAAAATTCATTTTTACTAAAATTATGTGAAAAAAGGGGAGGAATTTTGTCTCACAATCCTTAGCAAAATTTGGTAAAAAAAAACACCAAAACAACAGGGGGTGGGACAGGATAGGGTATGGGGTGGGGGTGGAGTGTAAGTAGGGTAGGGTAGTATATGGTAGGGGTAACTTAGAGATAGAACAAGAGGAGTATGACAAAGTACGGCTCTTGTACCGGCGACTGCTGCAACGCACACAACACGTTAAGGTGAGTTAATATGGGGAGGGCGGGTGGGGGGTTTGGGTGGGTAGGTACCCCTGGTTTTGACTGTCTTTTTTTCCAATCTGGGAATAAAGAATGATATGAGCACCAACCTTGTAAGGGCTGTATTGTGTTGTCCTCTTCATCAATGCGGGAATGTTTCTGTCTTTTTAAAAAAAGCACCCATGCGGCCCCTTTTACTTGATGCAGGCTGTGTCTGCAAAGGTGATGAACTTTTTTATGTGGCCATACTGGCATAGATGTGCACTATTCACTTCCGCAATGTTTGTTTACTTCCACAGGATTGCCATTTTGAATTCTGCGCCCTCCCATTGCTTTAACCTAATCGTTCAATATTCACCATGAAATGACCTTTCCCGCCTCTCCGTCTGCAGGTGTGGGTGAGTTACGCCCAGTTTGAGCTGAGTGTCCCCGGAGACCTGAACCTGAGCCGCACACGGGAGGTGTTCAGACAGGCTAACCGCCTTTCCATGAATGCGGGATATTTCTGTCTTTTGTATGAAAAGATTAATAAAAAAGTACCCATGCCCTGGCATGCAGCCCCTTTTACTTGATGCGAGCGGTGTCTGTAAAGCTGATGAATTTGTTTATGTGGCCATAGATGTGCACTCCATGTTTGTTCACTTCTGCGATGTTTGTTTACATCCACAGGATTGCCATTTTGAATTCTGCGCCCTACCATTGCTTTAAGCTTCGCACGCAGGAGCTGTTCAAACAGGCTAAACGTACCCTACGGGAGGCCGACAAGATTGATATGCACACTAACCCTTTACCATAACCATAACTAATCCCCATGTCTCCCGTCTGTGTCCAGGTGTGGGTGAGTTACGCCCAGTTTGAGCTGAGTGTCCCCGGAGACCTGAACCTGAGCCGCACATGGGAGGTGTTCAAACAGGCTAACCGCCTATTCATGAATTGGCGAATATTTTTCTTTTTCATGAAAAAAAATTAATAAAAAGCACCCATGCGGCTCCTTTTACTTAATGCGGGCGGTGTCTGCAAATCTGATAAAAATAATTCATGTGGCCATGTTTGTTCACTTCTGCGATGTTTGTTTACTTCCACAGGATTGCCATTTTGAATTCTGCGCCCTCGCCATTGCTTTAACCTAATCGTTCAATATTCACCATGAAATAACCTTCCCCGCCTCTCCGTCTGCAGGTGTGGGTGAGTTATGCCCAGTTTGAGCTGAGTGTCCCCGGAGACCTGAACCTGAGCCGCACACGGGAGGTGTTCAGACAGGCCAACCGCCTTTTCATGAATGCGGGAATATTTCTGTCTTTTTTATGAAAATTTTTAATAAAAAGCACCCATGGGGCTCCTTTTACTTAATGCGGGCGGTGTCTGCAAAGCTGATTAAAAAAATTCATGTGGCCATGTTTGTTCACTTCTGCGATGTTTGTTTACTTCCACAGGATTGCCATTTTGAATTCTGCGCCCTCGCCATTGCTTTAACCTAATCGTCCTGTATTCACCATGAAATAATCCCCCTCCCTCTTCGTCTGCAGGTGTGGGTGAGTTACGCCCAGTTTGAGCTGAGTGTTCCCGGAGACCTGAACCTGAGCCGCACACGGGAGGTGTTCAGACAGGCTAACCGCACCCTCAGGGAGGCCGACAAGGAGGAGCGCCTCATGCTGCTCGAGGCGTGGAAGGAGTTTGAGGTACGTACAGTTTTCTATAATAGAAAGTATTCAAGTTTTTCCCTGATTTCATGTTTTTTGATGTTGCGAGGACCTGTACATATCATTTCAAGTGGGTTTTTTTAGATTGGTCACTTTCATTCCTGTCTATTTAAAGATAGCTTTAAAAATTTTGGGTCGATTTTTGTTTTAAAGTTTTTCATCGGGTTTGTGTTCATAATGTCCCTACAAATATGTGTATAGCTTTTTAAATAATTCTGATACTTGTAAATTAATAAAATATAGAGAAAACCAGGTCAGGGGACCCCTTTCCGTAATAGAGTTGGGTCCCCTGACCTGTTCTGATCATGACACATAAAGAATCAGAGAGCTATTTTAGGCTAGCGAAATTAATAAAAGAATTAAACTAATCCAATTTAACGACTTTCCATTTAAGTATGAGCACGGAGACGAGACGTCCCAAGCTGACGTCAAGAAAATGATCCCGAACCGCGTCAAACAACGGAGGAAGGTGCAGACGGAGGACGGGGTACGTAACAACTTTACATTCACACCCATGGATTTGTGTATCAATTTCAGACAGACAGTAGATTTCCTGCTTTTCTAATAATAGCTATCACACCTTGCAGTCTTTGCGAAAACTTTTTCATACCACAGGACATTCGGTCCTGCAAATTTTGAATGTTGCAGGACCGGCTACATCTCTGAAGGACCGGATACCCACATATCTGACTATTTATCCATTTTAAGAATTAAAAATTCATTATAATTATGATTATTTATAACCAAATCAGGATAGATACATTGTACACAGTATATTGGCAAACACATTTTGGCATGAGAAAATTCTTTTAGTTCAGAAAAGCCCAACATGTGACTGGACATTCGGTCCTGCTACCCTTGTCAATCTGCCTGACCGTGACATTTTAGGCTGACATTGCCACTGTCCTGCATGTTTTCGCGAAGACTGACCTTGTAGGTTGCGTTATCACATTTAACACCGAGCCCATACCTATAATAGGTATTGGTTTTGAGACGTCCCCCCCCCCACTTTCACACCTTTAGGCAGGATAACCATTACTTTGAACAAATAATGGAGGCTATTTCTATTTAAGCCCATTAAGATGTTGAGATGTACCCCTCCCCACTCCCCGGTAAGCAACATGGGCAGAAAGATCATTATCAAATAACAAATGTCTTTTTAAACTGGTGCATTATCATTAGATTAGTACTAGCGACACATAACACCCTTTTTAAAATGATATATTATTGTCACAAGAGGGCGAAATCAATTACATTTTAATAAAAATAAAAAAAATTATTCTTTTATTCAGACGGACGCTGGTTGGGAGGAGTACTGGGATTACATCTTCCCGGACGACGAGGGAGCCCAACCCAACCTCAAACTACTGGCCATGGCCAAAATGTGGGCCAAGGTCAAAGAGGACAGCGAGGACGAGGACAAGGACAAAGACGAGGCGGAGGACGGTGACGACGATCGAGACGCAGACGATAAGGACGATGACGACAGTAGTAGTAGTGGCAGCAGCAGTAGTAGTGAGGACGACAGCGGGAAGAGCGATTAACTCTTTAAGAATGGCATGTCGCTAAAAGATGGCATGTGTCTTCATGATGCACCAATGCAGTGCCGGCGAGTAGCTTGCCAGTGCTGCATCATTCCGACCCTACAGAAGTGTCTCAACCCCGTAGGGTCGGTGTGATGCTTGAATGCAGCAATGGCGAGTTGTAACTACACTCGGCTTCATGGCGTGTGGGATTTTGTGTTCGAACCAGCCCTTACTCTCAAGACATCTCGCTAGAGTACAGATCAAGTTACCAAAAGGCACTAAAAACAGACCTTGGAACTGTGAAGCACACGTACCATATCTTAACCCTCCAAATTTGTCCCTAGACTGGGCCCCAAACCAGGGCCGTGTCAAGACCTGTTTTTTTGGTCAACGTGCAGCAGAATGGACTCAGGAATGGTGACTGAAGCAGGATCCGGCTGAAAAGGGTTTCATTCCAGTGACCCCTGAGCCAATAGTCCAGAGCGCCCGCGGCTTAACACTACCTAGTGAACATATAGAACATCAGAAATGCCCCTTTTCCTGCTTTTGTAGGAATTCCTGATTTTTAGCAAGATTTCCTGCATTTGTCGACCAAGGAGTGTCATCTCTGGTGTTTGAGAGGTTGGAGGTTGAAGACATTGAGCATGCCCTCTGACAGACTGGTTTGTTGTATAACGTATGGCTTGTATGGAAGCCCAAACACAGATAGTGGATCTGCTGTGGCCAGTGCAGCAGAACACTTGTCAAATAATGTATTTTTCTCATCTCATCATTCACTTATTTCATCGCTAAAAATCCTTTATTGTCGGTGGTAAAGGACTATCTTGTTTCATTGTGAGAAAACTATTTGTACCCATTTCATCAGTCACTAAACCCTTTAGTGAAAACAGGCCTTGTAAAGTTGAATATATATATCATATCTGCCCAATGTATTTTTAACTTTATTCAGGTAAACAGTGAAGAATTACTACTATTGGTTGTCACTTTTGTTTGGCAAAGTGAATGTAAATACAGCGTTAGATCTGCTGTCACAGAAAAGAAAATGTATACGTATTTGAATTCATCTGTAGTAGATAATGGTTTTCTCTATAGGAAGAAAAAATGCAATTACTGTACAATTCATCTTCATCAAGTGGTATTTGTCTACTGTCACTAGTATCACCCATGTCAATTCATCGTGTCATATTCGTGGAATCATACATAGATGCCGAAAGTTTTATTTGGATCAAAATCACTGTCGCGTTACAATGCCTAAAAGCCAGTGGACCAGGGAATGATATGAACTCTTGGTATATCAAATAAACACTTTCTATTTTGAATTTATATGTTTTTCTCAATCTGTTATTTCAGTGTTCAGGGATGGTCAGTTTCATTAAAATAAATAGATAAATTGAATACTCAAAAATATTGGAGCACTTTGCCATATATAGCCAGCGAAACTCAACATTGCTCCTGGAAGTGAAATTAAAAAGATTTAATAAAATACAAAATGTAGATATAATGTGAGCTTATATAAGCGAAACCTAACCTAATCACCATATATTGATCTTCATATCAACCAGATAACCATTAACAAAGTTGTTTCTGATTTTTGAACCCAATCTGCAACTGGTTCCCAAGGAGATCCTCCTTTTGTGACACAATTAGTGATAGTAGTGTGCCCTCCATCATGTCGTTATATAGTGAGTTATACCAAAGATGTATCCTCCCTTCCTCCCCGCCTTATTTGCAGCTGGAGACGCATGGAGTCCCACTTCACTAATCGTCTTCTCACCGGCATCAAACACCCACTTAGCGCAGCCCCCGTCTCTCTCTATACTGTTACCTTGTGGGGTCATGGTATGATAACTGCAGTTGTGGAGGACGAGTGAGTTCTTGTTGGGAAGGATTTCAATCTGCTTCTCCGGGTCAGATAGCAGTTTTGTGTTGACATGTTCGAGGCAGTTGAGCCTGGACCACTGGTCGTCTGAGGGACTGTAGTAGCGCATCCTGAAGCCTTCATCGAGGAAGAACAAAACCTCCTCCTGCCACAGCTCCATAACGAGCGGTTTGTCGTAACGAGAGCTCCGCGGGCCGGGTATCTGGGGAGCTTTGGTCTGCCAGGTGTTGGTCGATACATCATAGCAATCCAGCCGGGTTGACACTTGGCCGTCATCAAAATGGCCGCCTGTTACATAGATGGAGCCGCCAATGACAGCCGCACAGTGGTGTGACAGTGGGACAGGCAGCTTGTTCCGAACCTTAGTCCATCTGTTTCTTGCAAAATCATATTTCTCCATGCGATGAGTCGTCGATGATGTCTCACCAGTGAGGCATCCCCGGGGGCGTCCCCCGAGGGTGTAGATGTACTTGTCATGATGCACCAGGGCGAAGTGTGACCGAGGCGCTATCATGGCTGCCATCGGAGACCACTGGAGGGTTCGAGCATCAAGCAGATACCATCCTCGTTTTGGAGATACATATACAATAAAAAAGTCATTGACGACTACCAGGTTCTCTGGTGTTTCAAATTCAAGTGATTCAGATACTTCGCGTTGCTTCCAGATCAGGTCATCATGAAGAGAGAAAAACTGACCAGGCTGATTTTCTCCTTTCATATAAAACAAAGCTAAGGGTTCGTCCCTAATTTTGCTTTGCTTGGATTTATCTAGCACCTTTTGGTGAGCAGGTAGCTTCTGGTATTCCTCAGCTTCCCTGACTAGTTCACACCATCCACCGTTTAAGTCTGAGTAGATTTCCTGCTCTCTGATAGCAGAAAGCTCTTCTTTCGTCATCAAAGCAAATCTCACATGGCTCATGAGCTCGTCAATATGTTGAAGGCGGCTCTGATAGTCTAGATCAACCCACTGTTTAATACAATTAAACAGGTCCCATTCTGACTTTTGCCAAGTATCTGTCAGAGTTAGAAACTCATCATAGGATATTTCATGTGGAATGAAACCTTCGGCAATGTGCTCAAAGTTCCTCTTGATATATTTCACTGTTTGTTCTACACCGTCTTTGAGAGAGTTGACCTTGAAATGTGTGAGAATATCCAGACAGTTTTGTTCATCTAGCTCACTGTGTAACATCCCAGAGCATGCCGCAATGGCTGCCGGGAATTGCAGATACACAGCGAATGTCAGGAGGTCCTTAGAACTCTGTGGCTGAGAACCAAACCGACCCGTGTAGACAAACTCAATCATGTTTTTCACTACAAGAGAGCTAAATCCTCCAATTCGCACCCTATCGGTTTGACTCTCAGCCATACTTCCTGTCAGCATGACCTTGAGGTAGTCACTGACAGAGGCCATGATGACCTTGTGCACTTTAAACTCTTCATTCTCCACCTCTATGGTAAAGTCTACTAATAGTTGTTCCTCCCAAAGGGCACGGGCACCTGCGATTAAGCCAACATCAGACAACATGGCGGTTGGTGGATAAGGACACTTTGCTAGTTGTAACACAGATCAACAGGCCTGGAACAAAAACAAAATATGATTTTGATTATTTGTTTTTTCATCATACCAAACTACAATGTAGACAGTTATATTAGAGATCATGATGTGTACTGCAACCTGTACGCCTAGGGTAATGTTTAAATATGGGCTAGACATTGCCGCACAAGTGACAAGTAGGTTATAACTTAACCTTTCTATTAATAGAATGTGTTTAGGAAGATACCAATGAGGGACATCAGCTTTACCTTATTAATTGTAGCAATGCTGGAAGCCCCGGGGCTGGGTGCTGTTTCTCCACAAATTTGCGGACCTCCACAGATTTGCAGACTTTTATAAATTTGCGGAATACACATTCCATAAATGTGTGGAGCTCCATGAATATATATGGAGGTCCGTTTTTGTATGTATAATTACCAAAAAACGATTTTGTTCATCATTTTTATTAGCCGCACCCTTACCCTTGGCCAACCCTATAAGCCGCTCCCCCAATCTGATTCCCGTACTAGCCGTGGCTTATATGCGAGGTTTTACGGTAATATCGATTCTTTTTTAAATCAAGCTCTGAGCCACTGTAGGAATATGACATATTCATTTGCATGTGGACCCCTTATCCTTTATGGGGGTGTAATATAGTAACCACAGATCTCTGAGCATGATGTAAAAATCACTTTTGGTTGATATGATTCCTAGCCTGACAACTTCTGTAGATTTCACTATCTGTTGAAGATGCTTCACTGTACAAAGTGTTAAGTAAATGTATCACATGAGTCTCTGTGAAAAATGTCTAATCCAGATTCCTGTTGTCCATTGTCTAGAAACTGCAATATAGTTAGAAGCAAAAGCCCCAAAATGATGCTCCAACAGTTTGTTTGAGGATCACATCTCTCAGCTGCCGCTCCTAGGGAATGCCCCAGGGACAGCTGTTTTATACAATAGATAGATCCAAAGGCAGAAGATTGCCCATTGCTATGAACAGGTGGAGTTCCTAGAAGACTAGACGTTGGACTGCCAGTTCAAGCCCATTATATCCATGGGTGAAACTTCATATATCAAAATATGCAGCAGTCCAACATTATAGCACTCCAATGCACTATATGGATATATATCTAAAACTGGACATCGACATCCATGTAACAGAAAGCTATATTTATTAGAAGTAGAAATCCATGAATATCTATATGAAGGAGAACACCATGTTCATGCCTATATGTCTGTGTGTATGTTCATTTCGAAATTCAAGATTGCAACCATTGATTGAATGCCACCATGCTTTCAATGTAATCTCGAATTGCAGTTGCAGTAGTTTGATACTAATAAAAAAAAATCTATTCTACTTTTCTTTCATGAACAGTTGGCATCCCATAGACTCAAGATGGCTATCACTTATTGAATGTCCCGATGCTTGAAATGCAATCTTGACTTGTAGTTGCATTAATTTGATACTATCAAAAAAACAAATCCTATTTGATTTTTCCTTCATTCAACCCATTCAAGATGGCTACCATTTACTAAATGCCACAATGCTTTCAGTGCAATGAAGAATTGTAGTTGCATTAATTTGATATCTATATAAGAACATTTCTATTTGATACCTTTTGCAAACACAGTTGGCACCCCATAGGTTTAGGATGGCCACCATTCATTGAATGCCACAATGCTTTAAATGCAATCTTGAAATGTAGTTGCATTAATTTTAAACTGTTAAAAACATCCAATTTAGTTGTTTTTTTCATGAAGAGTTGGCACCCCATAGGTTCAAGATGGCCACCAATCATTGAATGCCATAATGCTTAAATGCAATCTTGAGTTGCTGTTGCATTAATTTGATTCTTAAAAAAAAACTTTCTTTTTTTCTTTCATGAACAGTTGGCACCCCATACATTCAAGGTGGCTACCAGTCATTGCATGCCACAATGCTTTAAGTGCAATCACAAATTGTAGTTGCATTAATCTGATACTAATAAAAAAACTAATTCTATTCTTTTTTTTATTTATGAACAGTTGGCACCCCATATATTTAAGATGACTACCATTCATTGAATGCCCCGATGCTTGAAATGCAATCTCGAATTGTAGTTGCATCAATTTAATGCTAATAAAAAACAAATTCTTATCAATTTTTCTTTCATGAATATTTGGCACCCCATAAGGTGGCCACCATTCATATTAATGCAAATAGAATGCTTTAAGTGCTATCACGACTTGTAGTTGCATTAATCTGATACTAAAAATATGATAGCATTTCATTTTATATCATTTTTATAGTAACAATTCTGTATACTTGGAGACGGTGCCATTGCATTTTATGAGTTAATTGTGTACTTTAAATGGGTACTACCCCCTCTTCATACCTACCTGACATGATAGTATACTGCTATAATGCACACACAGACAGAGGTAGATGTATGACCCCCCCCCCCCCCCCCAACACACTATATGGGAAGTGGCCCCCACGCCCCCCACCCCCAACACACATGCACACACACAGGCAGTGGCCTCTGCAGTGTCCAGAAACAAGGCTGTGTGCTGAGGTACGTGTATGTTCCCCCCCCCCCCCCCACAAACACACACACACACACTGACTGAGGGGTGACGAGGTACAGCCTACTTGACCTCTGCCTGCCAGACTTGCCCCCCCCCACAACACACACACACAGGCAGTGGCCGCTGCAGTGTCCAGTAAACAATTAAGGCAGTGTAGCGAGGTATGTCCTACCCCCCCCCTCACCCCCAACCCCCCAACACACACACACACACGGAGGGGTAACGAGGTCCCGGGGGGGCCACTTCCTATGTGTTCTATAGTAACTATGTGCGTACACAAAACCCGGGAAAGGGGTCCTTTCTGGGTCCCACTGGCCGGACCCGCCATTAGGGGCCCTTTTTGGGCCATTTTGGGACAAAAGGGGTATGTTTTTAGGCCAAGAATAGACAATCAAATTGTCAAAAAGTTCCTGTAAAAAGGGATACATTTTGTGGGAATTTGCCCCAAATTTAGGGTGGTATATCCCGCTAAAAGGGGTCCATTTTTGGCCGATCTATGGGGGGTATCCTACTAAAAGAAGTCCAATTTTGGCCAATTCATGGATGTATCCCGCTAAGAGGGGTCCGATTTTGGCCAATTTAGAGTATGCTGCCAAAAGGGGGTCAATTTCTCGCCGATTTTAGGGGGTTATCCCGCCAAAAGGGGGGTGTTTTGGTGGATTTTTGTCCCGGTAAAAGGGGTCAAAATTCTGGGTGATGTACGCACATGGTATCCATTAATATGAGAGTGGCCCCCCCGGGAACGAGGTACAGCCCACTCGATCGGGTGGGAGGGGGTGACCATCAACAGTGCATAAACACTTTGATTGGATGACAATGCAGTTTTTATATTACAACCTAAATTTGTGCAACGAAAATCATCAAGAAATACTAAGTATTTTTTCCAAAGAATAGCTTTTCTAGAATGGCTCGGTATTCAGGAATCCTACTGCGAATAAAAAAATGTCAAATTCTAATGCGCTGAACTTGCTCCTCTATACTACTATAGATATATAGGCCTGTTCACTGCGCTGGCCCTGCTCCTAAATACCACTCTCACAGTCCAGTGTGAAAATCATCAATTTTCCCACACACAAACAGCAGCCCTAGATCTATAATCTTCCACAGTACTTCAACTTGATCATCACCAACCAATATTTGGAGTGCCCCACGTATCATCAGTTCACCAATCGTCGCCATTGAAGTGTTCCCGTACTTATATCTCATAGAATGCATCAATATTCAAGGACGGGAAACAAAGACGTTGTTGACTCGCCGCTCGTCTCGCCGGAAGTCCTTTTATTACTCTCGAACCGATGCGCGTCCCGCCCGGACACTACACCTGAAAATTGAGAAATGCTGACGTTCACGGGTTATGTAGGAAATGTACTAAAAACAGCAAAAAAGGGCAACAAAACCCTAATTTTCTCAAAAACTGTTCAGTAGGATTTTTTCTAACTGAGGTTCCACTGTTTTCTACCCTCATATTACACATTGGCATAGAGAATATATTGACACCTAGTCAGGATTTTGCGCTAGGAGCAATCTGTGAGGCGAAAAACAGCCAAAATGAGCCACTGGTCTGAAATATAAAACTGGGCATCGATCACTATAGAGCTACAAAGAGACAGAGAATCGATGTCCAGTAACAATCAGGTTTGATGCTGTTACAACATCAACCCCCTCAAGTCGGACGCGGTCCGTCTTACTCTCCAGCATGCCTCCCGTCAGCATGGCCTTCAAGTAGTCACTGACAGAGGCCATGATGACTTTATGAACCTTGAACTCTTGATCTCTCACTTCTATTGTGTAGTCTAGTAACAGGTTTTGCTCCCGAAGAGTGCGAAGTCCCTTCATAAGGATTATTCCAGCATCATCCTCAGGCTCCATGGCAGTGTCATCATCAGTATCATTCCCCAACGACTCCTGGACTAGAGTGACGTCATCATGGCGTCCACAAGCCACGAGTAAAACCGCATGGGATTTGCGGATATATTCATGGATTAAATTGAAAGTAACATTTAGGAGTTAGACAGGAGTTGTAGGAAGGTCCAAGGGACGGGAAACAGGAGGATAGAGCGAGTGTGAAGGTTAGTAAGAGTTGTTATTTGTGATTTTGATCCACTTAGTACTGAAGAGTCTGGCTGGCAGCCAGGGTAGATCTAGGTCAAGCTAGTAACAAACAAACCCACAGTGACAGGTGTGCGCAGTGCTGGACACAGCAGTACTCTGTCTACAATACACAGGGTCTGAGCCTATAGAAACCGGCACCAACTTTAAAGTTGGAAATTAACCAATATAAAAAAGACAATCTTTAAAAATACCCACTTCAAAAATAGCCATTACCTAGCTAACCTACCAAAGCCACACGGTGGTACCAAAGCAATAACAAGCCTAGTAAGCATACTTTATCATTAAGGTTGGTAGCCCCCTAAATTATTATTATTATTAAGGTAGGCAGACCCCCAAAAATTAAGGTGGGTAGTTGTTCATACACTGAAAATTTCCCTCAAATTCAGACATGGCGGGAACCAGATATGGTGAGAAGGAGAAAGCAGAGGGTGGGCAGGGGGACGAGGAAGGCCCCCCCCCCCACCACCCCCAGAGAAGGAAAAGAAAACCAAGGTCAAGAAGGGGCTGACAAACAGCCAGAAACTAGATAACCTGATGAGCATGGTGGCCGACAAAGAGTCGGTAGATAGGCTTACCAACAAGATTACAGGTGTGGAAGAGAAGCTGGACCGTGTTAGTGAGGAACTAGGCTCCAGAATGACGGGCCTAGAAACCACCACCAGAGCTGACATCACAACCATCAGAAATGAGATGGCGGAATACAAGATACAGTGTGACAAACAGGTCAACGACGCCCTTAGACTCATGAACTCCAGACTGGACCAGCAGAAGAAGGACTTGGAAAAAGAGGCTGAAAGCAGAGCCTCCAGCCTTCTTGAGGTGACATCCAAAGTGGACAAGCTAGTTGAAAACAACCCCACCCCAGCCGAGGCATATGCCGACAAGACCAAGCAAGGTGAAACTAGGGTGAACAAGTTCACACAGTACAATGGCCCAACCCCAGAGAGAAACCTCATCATCACAGGCATCAGGTACTCCAACAGGGAAAACCTAGCAGCAATCCCCTTCAATATCTGCAGGGAACTTGGAATCAGACTCTCCAGGGGGGATGTTATCTCAACCACGAGAGTCGGAACATCAGACGACAGGCAACCCCACATCCTGGTTTGCCTGTCAAACGACCACATCTACCAGCTCATCATGAGAAACAAGTTTAAACTGAAGACTACAGACAATGGAAGATACGTCTACATTGAGCCAGACGAGCCCAAAGTCCTCACTGACGCAAGGAAGACCCTCAGGCACATAGCCTCGATCCAGAAAGAGGCAGGCAAAGAAGTCACAGTGGACCAGAACTCCATCACCATTGATGGAGCAACCTACGAGATAAGGAACATGGATCTTGTCCCCCAAGACATGATGCCACCACCCCCACCCCCCAAGGTCAAGAAGACAAGAGCCCCAGGACCCCCAGGTCAACAAGGTCAGCAACCCAACAGGAAAAACAAGAAAGAAGCCAGGATCAGATCCACCAAAGCCGGCCTGGTCTTCCAGGGAAGCACAGCTTTTCTCTCCAACTTCTACCCAGCAACAGTCACATACACACTGAAAAAAGAGGGCAAAGAAGACGTCACCAAGACCTACTCCTCAAACGAGCAAGCCTTCCAACACGTGAAGGCCCTTTGGAATGACGACGAGATCAGAGCAAACAGGATCATGAACGCCGTCGAACCTGGAGTCATAAAGGGAATTGGGGACAAGGTGCCTACAAAAGAAGGCTGGATGGAGGTCAGAGAGTACTTCCTAGAGCAGATCAATATAGAGAAGTTCAGAGAACACCAGGAACTGAAGGATGACCTCAAAAGGACGTCACCAGAACCCCTGGTGGAGGGAACCAAAAGTGACCACTGGGCTGGAGGGTACATATGGGACTCAGAAGGCTACGACACAGGCGTACTACTAGGCAGGAACACTTTTGGCAAGATCCTCATCAAAATCAGAGGGACCGGCACCCCCCAAACCACCACCAGGACCTCCAGAAAACAACCCACAAATCCCCCCACTAGCCCCAGACAGGCAGCCAAAGGCCCCTAAAAGGCCATCACACCAGGCCCCATCACACCAGCACACAGACAAGAGGGCAAGATATGTTACAGAAGATGAGGTCAACACTAGATCAGAGCTCGGCCTGTCTCCACCCCTCACAGCAATGTCAGGCAGAAAACCGAACAACCAGCATACAACAGCTGGTGGTCCTTTACAACTGAGACTGATCCCCGAGGGAGAGGATAAAGGCACACAGGGAGGCGCAGTCACACAATCGAACAGCACCGCCCACCAAAAGCCAGGAGTAAAGAGTTCACACAGTGCCTCAGCCGCACAGTCGAACAGAGCAGCGCCCAAAGCGACAGCGGCAAGCGGAGGAACTACCCCCACAACTGACTCAGGCGCGCAGTCGAACGTACACGCGGTAAACACATCGCCCACGGCAAAAGAGCATTTCATCGCCCGCAAATCGCCGGACAGAAAACATGGACAGATGGTCAGCAGCGGTGCAGAAAAGACAGGAGCTAGCTCTCCCACAGGGCTCAAAGGAAGACAGGAGAAGGGAGAAGAGAAGAAGGAGGAGACAGAGACAAGCAGCGGCGAGGAGTCAGAACAGAGCAGTGACACCGACACCGGCTCAGACTCAGACACCGACAGTGAAGCCAGCTGTCACGACTCCAACAGTGACAGCACCGTCGTCGGCAGCTCCCCTAATCAAGCAGTTAAGTAAGGGACAAAGGAAAGCGAACGTATTGATTGTGGGTGACAGCAGAGTCCGAGGTATAAAAAATCATATGGGAAATATGAAATCAACTGTTTTCACATTATGCAAAACCATAGGTATAGGCGGTGCCCTGCATTGAAGACGCAGGCAGGGACATGGAGCGCTACCTAAATCTGAACAATAATATTGACTTTGTCTACTTTCTCTGCGGCATAAACAATCTGACTCTGAAGGTAGGGAAGAGAAAAGTTTGCCCAGTCTATCAGGACTCGGACACTGCGACAGCTCATATGATCTCAGAGACACAGTGGGCATGCTGGAGGGCAGAAAGAATTATTTCGGATATTAAATTCATCCCTTGTCAAATTTACACAATGAACATGCAGGCCTACAACCACCTTAATTACAAACATTGGTATCAGGACATTCTAGACAATAGTGTTGTAAATTACAATAATTACATTTATGCATTTAATACCTCCTGGCCTGAGAAATACAGAGGCCCTAGATGGGATAAAATTGTCCACACTTACCACCCCCGGAGATCAGAGTGGGAGTTTGATTTTTCTGCTCTGAGAGACGATGGCCTACACCCCAAAGACGACACATACATAGTATGTGCCAAGAAGCTATTCCTAGCCATAGAAATGAACGCAGAAGCCTGGTTACACGTCAGGAGAAATCTAAAAGTAGATATTGAGTAATTGCAGTATTTTCTCAGCAAACTGGGTGACCAATAGCTGGGCCTAATTAGAATATGCGGTACCCTAGATGGCCAAATAGGGGTGCATTTGATCTGATTGGGAAATCGACACTTGAACCATGGGTGACCAATAAGGGTTCAAACGGCGAAATCTGCAAAATATATAAGATGCATTGACTCTAGTACTGTGGTGAAATATTACATTTGACATACTCTGCTAACTGATCCATACTTGTATTTGGTCCTGCTGATTTCTTGATTAAAAGACTCTGATATTTTTTGCACACTTGATAATTCCACTGATTGATTGATTATTTCACATTTTATATAACCTTGACCTTGACACAAAGCTACTCTCCATCCAAGTCTATTATCAAACCAATACTAAATGATTACACCAACTATTATCATAGAATTAATTCAAAATTTACATGAAAACAGGACGAAAATCAGAGCAAATGTGTTAACTTGTATGACCTGTGGCACAATAATCATACCTGAAAAGTTAACACTCCAGAGGAGCAGCACGCCAGCAGAAAGACGCTACCGGAGGTAAAGGCCCACCTATGGAAGGAGCAGTAAACAAGAACCTACACACAGGCCGCAGCTAAGCTCTTATAACTATAAGCTGTAATACTATGAACATGTTAACATAAATTGATAAATTTAATCTCAATAGATATAGCTAGATGAAATTGATACAGATTCACTGACTTTACTCCAAAGAGACCCTCAACACGGATAAATCTTAAACTAGCTTTAATTTGAATTTTAAATTTAAACTGAACTCTAGCCATACACTGGCGCCCGGACATCTGATGAAAAACCCCACAAATCATAAATCCGCATAGCTTTATAGTTTACTATAGAAATTGATATTGATTGTTATGTTTTAAGATTAGAATAGGATAGTTTAGATTTATTTTAGGTAGGATATAAGTTTAAGTTTAGTTAGCAAAATTAGTGAAAATCTTTTTAGGATAAATCAAAACTCCAACGTAGATTTATACCATGAATATGTCTTACATTTTCCTCCCATTTTTGTTACATACAAAATGGCCACAAACGGACATGGACTGAACTGGAAACCAGACCGGCCCCTGAACCTATGGGCAGAGAGACTCTCGTCTATGGCAAAGGAGAAAACACCAACTGTGAATGCATCTGCTGCAAGGCGAAGCCACAGTGTCACACATCATCAAACATATCACCCACATCAACATCATCATCCTCATCATCACAACTGCAGCAAGCCAGTAGCAACCGGGGTCTATGCAAGTAAGGTGACAGGGCATCAACTTGAGGTAGGTGGAAACCCACTGAGATCTTTCACTCGGAAAACACACTCACGTTTAAGAGCGCGAAGTTAAACATCTCATTCGAGGCACTTCTTGAGTCACGTGGCCTAAAACTAGGTCACATGAACTGCCGAAGTATGTTCCTCAAACAGGTAGATATTCAGCCACTTCTGGCAGACCTAGACATATGCTGCCTGGGTGAAACATGGTTACACAAGTTACACAAAGATAGCATGGTAATTTGGGAGGGTAAAATGTTCTATAGGCAGGACAGAATATCAGAAACGGTGGGCGGGGGATTAATGACCTACATAGATCAACACATATTCCCATACACAAAACAGATACCTGATGCCTCTTTTCAAAATGAAGATATTGAGTGTCTTACAATCTGTATAAATCAAGATAAGCATAAAAGACTGGCCATAATCAATGTCTATAGACCACCGAGTGGCTCTGCTGATGGCTTCATTGAGCACCTCAAAAAAGTGGTTAAGAAAATTGATGATGGGCACATAGAAATATGGATCATGGGAGACGTGAACATAGATATTGAAAGGGACTGGG
This sequence comes from Harmothoe impar, assembly GCA_947462335.1. Taxonomy (NCBI): domain Eukaryota; kingdom Metazoa; phylum Annelida; class Polychaeta; order Phyllodocida; family Polynoidae; genus Harmothoe; species Harmothoe impar. Next base: position 112,164,001 of record OX381704.1, read on the forward strand.
AAAAAGGAGGTGACCTCCTTGACTCCTACCTCACTACCAAGGGACTAGCATCATTAATAAACGAGGTCACCTATCCTGAAGGTAACAGTTGTTTAGACCACATCTACACAAACTGCCCAGTAGTATCACACTGTGGGGTACTACCTGACCTAGTTAGTGATCATTACCCCATAGCCGCCATTAGAAAGAAACTGAAGATAAAATACCCGATTAGTACCTTCAGAGGTAGGTCCTATAAAAACTACTCAGCCGTACAGCTGGGGGAGGACCTAGCCGAAGATAGCTGGGAAACCTTCTATGAGGAGGGAAATCCAACTGTTCAGTGGAGTATCATAAGTGGCAGAATCCATGAGTACCTTGATAAGTACTGCCCCATGAAGGATCTAACATTCAGAATCACACCCAATGAATGGATGACAAATGATCTTCGGGAGCAAATGTCTGACAGAAGGGCTACTGTGATGGAGTACAGGAGAACTGGAAATGAGGAAATACATGATGAGGCAAAATTACACAGAGTGTCAGTAAATAGAGCATGCCATAGGGCAAGAGCTATACACATGAAAACTCTACTTGAGGAAGCAAAGGGTGATGCAAAGGCATTCTGGCGTCAGCTAAACAAAATCATCTCCCCCAAGAGTAAAGTTAATGCCACCACCTTCAAGACAAATGGCTCACGGCTTGAAGGTGAAGCTGCAAGCCAATACTGCAATGAATACTTTGCTAGTATTGGTGAAGAGCTATATAACACCCTGAAAGCCTCTGATCCCTCACTCCCAGATTCCAAGCTGAGACCAACTGAGCACCTCCAAGCAATAGTAAGAAATGAAAATATAGATGCATCACAGTTAGACATGCCTATTCTAGGTTATGAAGACATTCAGAGGTTAGTAAATGACATTAACCCAGATAAGTCCTCTGGGCTGGATGGCATTTCAGCCAGAGTATTGAAAGATGCCTTTAGAGTCTTAATACCCCACCTGGTTGATATGTTCAATAAGAGTCTAACACAAGGCATTTTTCCAGAGCCATGGGCTAAAGCCACGGTAGTACCGATTCCCAAATCTGGGGCACTAACCCAGGTAGCAAATTGGCGGCCAGTCAGCCTACTCCCCACCCCGGGTAAGATGATCGAAAAGGTTGTACATTCATTCATCACGGGCAAAGCTACCGAGCTAGGCCTAATCTCAGAACATCAATATGGCTTTGTCAAGGGCAAAGGGACCCATGAAGCAGTTCATGCCTTAGTTAGTAGGTTGTATGAAAACCGAGACAAATCACATGTAACCTGCGCCTGCTACGTAGATTTTAGCAAAGCATTTGACTCGATTCATCACTCACTCCTCATTCAGAAGCTAGCAGATATTGGTCTAACAGGCATGCTCTTGACCTGGATAGCCAGTTATTTAGAAAACAGGAAGCAAGCGGTACTCTTGAACAGCACCAAAACCCGATACAAAGACGTCCTATTCGGAGTGCCGCAAGGCTCGATTCTGGGGCCGCTTTTATTCATATTGTATGTAAACGGGGTTACCAGAACCAACAAAAAGGCTGATATGATCCTATATGCGGACGACATAGTCCTGACAACCAGTAACCTGGACGCAGAGAAGGCTAAGACAGATCTGCAAGTAGACCTAAACAGCCTTGTAAAATGGTGCACTTCAAATGGGCTGACAATCAACACCAAGAAAACAAAAACAGTCTGGTATGGGGAGAAGGCTAAAGCAGCGCAAGCTCAACAGCTGAACCTATGCATAAATGGTGTCCCACTAGAAAATCCGGAGGAATATACATACTTAGGGGTAAAACTGGATGTAGAGCTTAAGCTGGACTCACAGATGAAAACCACAGAGTCAACTGTGAGACAAAGAATCTTTGGGTTAAATAAATACAGAAAGCAGATGGACCAGGACACCGCTATACAAGTCTATGTCCAAACCATCCTGCCTCATTTTGACTACTGTAGTTTCCTGGTTGATGGTGCTAAGAAGTCCAGAATAAAGAAACATCAGACTCTACAAAACAGAGCCCTAAGGGTATGTACCAGGAAATTCAATATTGAATATCGCACGGCCCAACTGCATGAGGATTGTGGAGTGACAATGCTAGACAAACGACGAGAAGCCCAGTTAGCGCTCATGATGTACAAACAGGCAGTCAAACTTGAACTGCGCCCTGTACAGAACCCCAGAACGCGCAGTGACCTGAAGATAAAATTCCCAACCAGGCGAGCTAGGTTACAAAAGTATAAAAAAGGCCCTCAGGCCAGAGGTATCAGACTCTGGAACAGGATAAAACCAAATGTACAACAGGCTAAAACAAGCACAGAATTCAAGAGACTCTTTCTGAACACGCCCTTAGACCCGGATACCAACCCGTAGTTGCTTATAGAATATTCACCCCATAGGAAAATTGGAATATTGAAATATTGGGATACTGGAATACTGTAAATTGAGATGCTGCAAGCAGCATAGGATATACCAGTGCTTTTTCTCCACCTCAGTAGTTGTACCCTGCACTAGTTTTTTCCCCCGCACATTTTTGCTACAAGCTGTATGTTGTCAGATTCATATTTCACTCGTCATCAACTCATTTATCACCCTCTCAACCAAATGTTACAATGATACCAAGTGACATAACACTAGCCTCCTGGCAAGAAGCTGTGTTAGGACATAATAAGATTTAATTAATATTACTTGCTATCTTCCAAAAGCTGACAGCAGCCTACTTTCTGTAATTAATAACACTTATTATATATATATATTATTTACTTCCAGTGTATGTCAAGGAATTAATTGTACTCGCAGTTGCGACTTTATCGAATATCATGAAAATGAATAAAGCGTATTCAAACTAAAGAAGATGGAAATAATTTAGGCCACTTGGTTAGACCATTAGGCTAATCAGGATGGCTCTGATGTTCCTGATCATGTTTGAAGTAATTTAGGGGACCATAGCACTGGGATTTCTTTTCTTTTTTATAAAAACCTTTTTCTTCTTTTGATTCTCCCAGATTAACCAATTAATTTTAGGGTTTTTTTGGTGGCTGGGTAAAAAAAAGAAAACATCACATCACAACTCCACCTTTCCATCTCCAAAAAAGAAGATGGAAATAGTTTAGGCCATTAGGCTAAGCAGGATGGTTCTAATGCTCCTAATAATGTTTGGAGTAGTTTAGGGGATTATATGTGTGTAGAATGGCTGTATGTATAAAGAAGAGTTTTTTTCTCATGCTCAATTCCAAAGGATAGTGAAACCTGATGTGATGGTAATGATAAAAATGCTGTTTGTATTTGGGGACAGTGGCAGACCTAGGGTGGATGCAGGGTGTCCCTCCCTGTTTGGTGACAGATGCTATCAATTAACTCAAACCTAACGCAGAGCAACGCCAGGCCTGTATGGATTATGCACCAGCACATGCAAACTGAAAGCTGCCATGGTGGCGGGCGCCTCATAACAGGACGGGTAAGGACAACTTGGTTTCTGGTATCTTAAGGCTGTGTTTCAGCCGAAAAGTGGTAAGGAAATAGATTTTTTTCCAATAGCACCCGCCCCGCGGGATTAAAAGAAGAACAGTTGTGACGACACGTGCGACACGGGTGTTTTAAAAATCGATGGACACAATCAAATAGACCATAATGCACTAGATAAAAATCGACACGGCCACACGGCACTCTTGTTAAAGATCGACACGGCGACACGGTCAAAAATCTTGGCACCCATGTATAGTCACACAGTTGCTTATAGGCCTACCATCTCCCCACTTCATGCTCAGATCAGGTCTATAAAATACACCATGTTTACACATACTTTATAATTGACATATTCAACTTAATTGGCATCTTACCAACACCTGTATAAAAGTGGTACTCAATCTGATATCATAATTGTACCCAAGCATCAATAGCACTGAAATGTGAGGCTTAAGATGAAGATATAAGAGGCTGACAACATGACTTAATGACATGGGCTCGTGTATAAACATTCTGACATTATTTAAATAGTCTTTTCTACCCTTTGGTTGAAACTGTTACACATGTATTATGAAAAATATAACAAACTTGTTATTGACTATAAAAAGACAGGATTACCATAAAACCTCGCGTATAACACTAACTCCGGTATAAGCCACACCCCGACATTTGGTCGATTTTACAAGCCGCACTAGCAATCGGATTATGGTGACTTTTGTACTGTGCTATAGAAGCAAACACTCGCCTATAAGCCACACCTAGACCTTGGGGCTATCCTATAAGCTGCCCTGCCAATCTGACTTGTGTACTAGCCACTGCCTATTCGCCAGGTTTTCACGGTAGTATAGTTCCTGATAATCTGATATCATTCATATAATAACATCAATGACAGAACTACATATTGGACCTTTAAAAGATCTTTATTTCAAAGCTTAAATTCGCAAGCTAAATTATCAGACTAATGCTAAATAACTGTTACCAACCCTATAAAAGCCAAATGGGGGTCTGAAAATTGTTTATTCTGTACTGTTGTATACTTCTAAAAACTCACGCATAAGCCGCACCCCAACTTCTACTTGAGAATTCACAGCAGTTATCGTTTGATTCCTATACTATGGAAGTATGGGATTTTCTGATTTGATACACTGTTTTAGTATAATAAACAAAGATACCATCTCTATATGACAGCAGTGTGGCTGACTTCCTAAAACCTGTAGGCCTACTACTGGCTGTGAAGACTATTCAATATACTTTGAGATTTGCCCCCATAATTACTAGGGCATTGAGTTGGTAAATGTCTTTCTATGCTGTGTTCATGGGCAAAGAGGACTGAGGCTGGGGTGGTACTGCGAGTAACGTCATTCTGGAGAAGACTGGAATATTGGCAATATTTGGGTAAAATCTTTCTCTTCAACAATATTTCATATTTTCTAAATGAAAATGCTGTTGAATACTCCCAAAACCAGAGAGGGTAGCCAAGTATTTTACAACTATTAATTAGCCCCTGTAATTAGAAAACAGCAGTATAGAAATTTAATGGCCAGCTCTAGATGAGCTAGGATCATGGAGTGCTCATTTTGTCAGGAGCAGCATTAGGACACTTCGGACCCAAGTGACATCATCATAGTCACTCTCTGATATGGCTGTTTCCAGAGTTTCCACAATTCCCAGACCATATTTTTAGATGTTGAAACAATTCCGGCCGAAGGCCGTAGTGATGCCAATGTCATAACTTTATAGTCGTATTGCTATCTGTATTACTATACCGATCTAAGAATATCAATGAAGACAAGTGAGAAATTCTTTTACGTCCAAGTAAGTTTTCTTTAATATCAACTGCATCATTGAACCAGGAACAAAAAAGACATACCTTGCATTAACTAGGAATTTCACACTATGGTTATGGTAGATTTTATTCCTTTCAACTGTACTCATTTCAAAGAGGGATTGATGTTTAGATGATGGGGTTAGTATTTAAATGAAGACAACTAGTTTTCTAAAATGAACTCGTCACTACCACTAAAAAACAGGATTAGTGTCGTTCTTGATAGTCTGATATCATATGATAACATCAATGAAATAACTATATATGGGACTATTAAATACGCCTTTATTCCTGAAGTTTGAATTCACAAGCTAAATTATGAGACTAATAATAAATGACATACTTATCCTTTGAATCTTATAGCAAGGTAAAGATGAGCATGAGCAGGCAAATACATATTTTCTAAATGCTGTTGAATACTCCCAAAACCAGATTAGAAATTAGAAAACAGCAGTATAGAAATTTAATGGTCAGCCCTAGATGAGCTAGGATCATGGAGTGCTCATTTTGTCAGGAGCAGCATTAGGACACTTCGGACCCAAGTGACATCATCATAGTCACTCTCTGATATGGCTGTTTCCAGAGTTTCCACAATTCCCAGACCATATTTTTAGATTTTGAAACAATTCCGGCCGCAGGCGGTAGTGTTGGCAATGTGATAACTTTATAGTCATATTGCTATCTGTATTACTATACCGATCTAAGAATATCAATGAAGACAAGCGAGAAATTCTTTTACGTCCAAGTAAGTTTTCTTTAATATCAACTGCATCATTGAACCAGGAACAAAAAAGACATACCTTGCATTAACTAGGAATTTCACACTATGGTTATGGTAGATTTTATTCCTTTCAACTGTACTCATTTCAAAGAGGGATTGATGTTTAGATGATGGGGTTAGTATCTAAATGAAGACAACTAGTTTTCTAAAATGAACTCGTCACTACCACTAAAAAACAGGATTAGTGTCGTTCCTGATAGTCTGATATCATATGATAACATCAATGAAATAACTATATATTATGGGACTATTAAATACACCTTTGTTCCTAAAGTTTGAATTCACAAGCTAAATTCTGAGACTAATAATAAATGACATCCTTATCCTTTGAATCTTATAGCAAGGTAAAGATGAGCATGAGCAGGCAAATACCGGGGCAAATACATATTGAATACATGAGAAATGTCATTTACAAGCCATAACTTGATTTAAGTGCATATTTCGTGATCCTTATGTCCTGTTTTAATTTTGTAAGCATTTCCAAAGAAGAAAACAATGCCATTTCTGATCAATGATGGCACTACATCTGACTTCCTAAAACTATAGTTGCCTGAGAATCCTAGTAGGATCATTTCAGATTTGCCCACATAATTACTAGGGCATTAAGTTGGCAGATGCCATTCTATGCTATTTCCAGGGGCAAAGAAGGCTGGGGTGGTACTGCAAGTAACATCAGTCTGGTGAAGACTTTGTGGTAAGCTTCTACTCCTGAATGATTGACTGGAAGTGGTTCAAGTGCACTTGCACTTGCATAGGCAATTGTGTCTTCTGAAATCCCCTCTGAATGATTGAAGCTCCATTGTGCACAGGCACCATCAGTTTCTTGATTATCATCCCTGTTTGCATAACGTGGTTTGACTTTAAAGTTGAAGAGGAACAGTTCATTCTGGTTGCTTACAAATACAGCACCAGAATGCCATATAAGCCCAGTACTGTTGTCTTCTTCTTCACATATCCATTCAAACCACTTATCTCTTGATGGACTGTAATACAGAATATCCAGGCCATCACACATGATAAAAAGGACCTTCTCTTGACACATCTCCATCACTTGAAGCTCTCTGTACGGGTCACCATCTAGCAAAGTTGCTTTGCTGTGCCAAGTGTTGGTCAACGTATCAAAGCAGTCCAGCCTTGCTGACTCTTCTCCATCCGACTCAAAACCACTAGCAACGTAGATACAGTCATCGATGACGGCTGCCCCATGCTGATACAATGCAACAGGCAGTTTGCTTGAAATCACAGTCCAGGAGTTGGTTTCAAAATCATATCTCTCTATGATGTCAGTTGGTAGCGCAGACTCTGAAGTGCCTTGTGGACAACCCCCAAGGACATAGAGATACTTGTTACAAGACACCAGAGCAGAATCACGTCTTGGTATCCCGAGCTGCGCCATAGATGACCATCTCATTGATCTAGGATCTAAGATGTGCCATTTCTGGTCTGTACTGAACTGTTCGCACACGATGAGGAAATTGTTGACGACCACACACGTCTCAATGCCATGCTTCATTTCTGGTGCCTCTAAGCCTTGACACTCTTTCCAAGATTCTCCTTCACTCAGGTGATAAAGCACATGACCATCTGTGTTAAAGTACAAGGGATAAGGTTTGCTTTTCACCTTGCTTTGTTTTGAGTCATCTAGGACCTTCACCTCAGTGGGAAGGCTGTGGTACTTTACAGCTTTGTCAATCTCTTCATGCCACAAACCCTCAGACCTAGAGTACAGGTTGCTGTCTGTGATGGTTTCAAGTTGTTCTGGTGTCAACAGGGCAAAGTGTACATGGTCCATGAGCTCATTTAGATGCTGCTGGCGATTATCAAAGTCAAAATCAACCCAGTCTTTAATGACAAGGAAGAGCTCCCATTCTGATTTCTGCCAAAGATCTATCAGATTTTTGACATCATAATGAGTCATTTCCTCTGGTTTCCAAGCTTCGAGAACCTCATCGAAGCTCCCTCTAATGAAGTTTATGGTCCTTTGAATACCCACTTCACAGGAATAAGTCTGAAACATAGAGAGCATTTGGAAGCAGGTCTCTTCAGTGGTTTCCACATCACATGTATCATAGAAATCCTCTTCCTCACCTTGTATTTGAAGATATAAGTAACATTCTATGATGTCTTGCAGGCTATCATTAGTTTGGCCTATTTCTCCTGTATAGATGAAATCAATGATATCTGCTACTGCCGCTGCGTTTAGGCCTACGAGTCTCACCCTGTCAGTCTGACTCTCTGCCATACTTCCTGTCAGCATGACCTTGAAGTAGTCACTGACAGAGGCCATGACAACTTTGTGAACTTTGAACTCTTGGTCCTCTACTTCTATGGTGTAATCAAATAACAGTTTTTCCTTGTGAAGGGAGCGGATTCCTTTAAGTAATCCGACATAGTCATCCTCCACATCCATCACTATCCGCTTCAGTTCAGCGATTCTTCGACAAGTGCTACAATGAAATGAGAAATAGTTTAGGCCAATAGGTTCTACAACCAGTACACATCGCATCTTGATTTCAATGGCACATCATACAAATACCATTATGGCCTGTGAAGGAGCATATTGAGTATACTTACTGTATTCAACATACTAAGACTATCTCATCTTGATAACTTGGCTTTTGGCTTTTTCAGCAAATATTATGTAGATAGGGAGGGAGCGGGGGGGGGAGCAAAAAACTAAATCAAATTAGATCAAATGAAAGCTTATAGTGGGCGAGGGTAAACATGCATATTGACAACTTTTGCGAACTACTGAATTATTAACCATCAAAATGTGAATTTCGTTTGTTGAGGGACTGCATTTTCCTAACAATTTGGTCCCCAGAAAAAATATCATGTCCTATTTTTCATGGCTTGGTGATGAACAAGTTTGATTTTTTTTTGGCTTGTACGCAAGTCAGACTGAGCTACAATTCGACATCAATCATGTGTTTATAGGGTGCTGCATAATTATACAAGTTTTTATAACTACAGGACTAGAATGGCCATAATCGGAACCACTATGCGGGTTGTAAGCAAGTTGGGCTTATACTCTTTTTTTTTAGGCGAGAATTTACTGTCCTACAAAACCTCTGTAAATTCTCAATAGTTTGAGGCAACGGTTTCAGTTGAATTAGAACCTATTCAAAGAAGTTTAGGTTAAAAACCTCCCTCATTATAATCTCCTCACTAAAAGCCACCCTATTTAGCTGTTTTATGTAACCATTCAATATATTTACCGTAAAACCTCGCGTACAGGCCAGATTGCCGGTGCGGCTTACAGGATCGTTCCAAGGTCGGGGTGCAGCTTTTACGAGACTTTCTATGGGTATACTACAGAGCTAAATCAACTGTTTTCAGGCCCCCTGTAAGGCTTATAGAATATTTCCAAAATCTAGGTGCGGCTAATACTCGAGTTAGGCCTATACGCGAGGTGTTACGGTATGAATGATAACATGGCCTTGACTTTTAGTCCCAAGGTTTCTGTATCAAATGTTTAGGGAGGGGCTACAGGATTTTTCCAACCCCCAAAATATCACATATTTCAATATAAATCTGAGAAATCAAGTTTATCCTTTAAGTTTTTTCTACTGATTTGTGACCTTTACTTTGCTCATTAGTATAAATGTGTAATTTGTGGGGATTGATGATTATTTTTATAAGAAAAACGGCATTAAATAGCTAAAAACAGCCCAAAATGGATGTCCCCTGACCAAAGTTGAACTTATGCAGATTTTTTATCACGTTTGTATATACATTTTTACATTTTTACTTATTATTTTTGAAAGTATATGGTAAAGGCAATATAAACGTGATTTTTCCCTATTTTTCCAATTATTTCCTAGTTCTCCATATTTGGTTATGAATAGGGCATTACATACACAATATCATCACAGCAACTTTGTGATTACTTTATCCATAGTAAAACATGTTGAGACATGATATTCTAACATATTAGCCATCTACCATACCCAATATATTTGCATGATTAAGATAAATATACAAGGGCAATTATTTCTCCTTGCTTTAGAGCCTCAAAAGTCAAACAGAAAACGTATTGTTTAAGGGCCTAAAGTTTAAATGGCAATATTCCCACCTAAATTAAACTGAAAGTACATGTAAATCAATGGACTACATCCTTGTGGCCATACCTAAATGTGTGCATAGCTAAACCTTTGAATTTTAGTGTATTTATGATGTTTTTACACCTGCTGTGTTCAGAAGATGTTGTGTTCAGAAGATGTTGTGTTCAGAAGATGGTAGAAAACTGGTATATGCAAGCAAATATATACTAAAAGTCACTTACAATAATGCATAGGGAGCTCATATGAATCAGCTCATGGCGGTGAAATGGTATAGTTTATGATAGTTTAGCTAGAAACCAACATGTTGTGTTTGTGAGTTGTTGTGTTCAGAAGATGTTGTGTTCAGAAGATGTTGTGTTCAGAAGAAGTTGTGTTCATAATGTTGTGTTAGTAAGATAGTAGGAAAAATACATTTAGAAGCAGGGTTCTGATAAGAAATCAATAACTATTGTCACAATTGACAGATATCAATGACCTCATTACAAATTCATGGTCAATTTCATCTAGATCTACATGTAAATTAACATGTTGTGTCTATGACGTGTTGTGTTCAGAAGATGTTGTGTTCAGAAGATGTTGTGTTCAGAAGATGTTGTGTTCGTAATGTTGTGTTCCTAAGATAGTATGAAAAGGACGATTAGAAGCAGGGTTCTGATAACAAAACAATTACTATAGTAATAATCAGCATGTATCAATATGGTCAATGCAAAAACATGCTCGATTTTAACTAAATCTACATGGAAATTCACATGTTGTGCTCAGAAGGTGTTGTGTTCAGAAGATGTTGTGTTTCAGAAGATGTTGTGTTGTTAAGATAGTAGAGAGAAAATACATTTACAAGGCGGGCCATGATACAAACTACAATTGTTATAATCAACAGTTAACAATGGATTCATGGCAAATAAATGGTTAATTTCATGTATATCTACATTTAAATCTAGATGTTGTGTTCATAAGATGTTGTGTTCATAAGATAACGTAATGCTTCATTATTCAAAGTTAAGCCGTTTGAAATAGGGGGTACTTTCACAGTCTAAATTGTACATATATCTCCTACATGTCCCAATAATCTAAATAAGATATTTCTAATTATTTCATGCTTTTTTAATCCATGTTGTGTTCGTTAGATAGTATGTTGTGTTCATGAGATTTAGCATTACCAATGTTAAGCAGGTATTATAACAGGGTTTTGAAGCAATACAAGCAAATAACCTATTATGAGAGGAAAGATATATACATTGACTGTTTAGGGAGCTACCATACATGTGGAATAGGGGAATGCTCTTGTAGATAATTTAACGAAGAAATGTATCTAGATATAGGGATCCCCACACTGGGATAAAATCGATAAAATATAAACATACAAAGTCCTACATAATAGGGAAAAGAGTAATGATTACTTCTTTTACTGAATGTAGGTATAGATACATAATCCAGCATGATGTTTGATATAAATGGTATAGAAAAATTTCATTTCCAAGCATATAACTATTGATTTTAATGTCAATCTCACGAACACAACATGTGTCTGGAAGCTTAAGAAGGCATACATCTTCATCTTACTCTAGAACAATGGTTAAAAGAGATGCCGTGCCAATTCTAACATATGTAAAAGATCAGATGCTAAACAATATTAAGGAGAAACGTGGTAATGATCAGACAATATCTCTAATTTTGCCAACATGTTAAGAGGGTGGAAAAATCCTGTAGCCCCTCCCTTTATCATTTAAGAACATCAATGAAGACAATTGAAATAGATCAATGATACATTTCAATAAGTTCTTTTTTTCATTCATCAACTACTGATATTTTTAATTGGGACCAGATGAGCTATGGTACTCTTTAACTTTATGCTTCTCTCAATGGTTAACAAGAATATCAAGTTTATAAATCATGTTTTGGAAGATGCGTTACTAATATATCACCTATGACTGCTCACAAACATATCTATCAAACACACTGGTTACTTGCACTTGAAACCCAGCTGCGTTCACAAATTGGTAATTGTCAATCTAAATGTATAGTTATGCTTGATATCTAATTTGCAGCTTTAATAAATATCTAGTCTTCAAAACTAATGTTGTCAGATCAAATATGAAAAGCTGTCATCCACGATAAAGAGGCAGTTTTCCAGTCTTTATAAAGGCCGTCTGGTGTAGGTATGTGTTCAGTTAGTGCTATAAAGGCTTTAGTGTAGGCAGTTTAACCTGGTATAATCAAAGCTGTAGATTATAGCTTGTTTTTATGGGCAGTGTTATCATTGCTATTCGCAGTTGTTACCACGGCTGTAAAGTGTGAGCCATTTTCACACCAAAGTTACAGGGTGCATGCATTATCAGCGTTCCCACAAACATTTCATATTGAAATTCCATGACATTTCCACGACAAAAATGTCAGTTTTTCATGACATTTAATATACAGCAGTCCAACATTATAGCACTCCAATGCACTATATGGATATATATCTAAAACTGGACATCGACATCCATGTAACAGAAAGCGATATTTATTAGAAGTAGAAATTCATGAATATCTATATGAAGGAGAACACCATGTTCATGCCTATATGTCTGTGTGTATGTTCATTTCGAAATGCAAGATTGTAACCATTGATTGAATGCCACCATGCTTTCAATGTAATCTCGAATTGCAGTTGCAGTAGTTTGATACTAATAAGAAAAAATCTATTCTATTTTTCTTTCATGAACAGTTGGCATCCCATAGATTCAAGATGGCTATCACTTATTGAATGTCCCGATGCTTGAAATGCAATCTTGACTTGTAGTTGCATTAATTTGATACTATCAAAAAAACAAATCCCATTTGATTTTTCCTTCATTCAACCCATTCAAGATGGCTACCATTTACTAAATGCCACAATGCTTTCAGTGCAATGAAGAATTGTAGTTGCATTAATTTGATATCTATATAAGAACATTTCTATTTGATACCTTTTTCAAACACAGTTGGCACCCCATAGGTTTAGGATGGCCACCATTTATTGAATGCCACAATGCTTTAAATGCAATCTTGAAATGTAGTTGCATTAATTTTAAACTGTTAAAAACATCCAATTTAGTTGTTTTTTTCATGAAGAGTTGGCACCCCATAGGTTCAAGATGGCCACCAATCATTGAATGCCATAATGCTTAAATGCAATCTTGAGTTGCTGTTGCATTAATTTGATTCTTAAAAAAAAAACTTTCTTTTTTTTCTTTCATGAACAGTTGGCACCCCATACATTCAAGGTGGCTACGAGTCATTGCATGCCACAATGCTTTAAGTGCAATCACAAATTGTAGTTGCATTAATCTGATACTAATAAAAAAACTAATTCTATTCTTTTTTTTATTTATGAACAGTTGGCACCCCATATATTTAAGATGACTACCATTCATTGAATGCCCCGATGCTTGAAATGCAATCTCGAATTGTAGTTGCATCAATTTAATGCTAATAAAAAACAAATTCTTATCAATTTTTCTTTCATGAATATTTGGCACCCCATAAGGTGGCCACCATTCATACTAATGCAAATAGAATGCTTTAAGTGCAATCACAAATTGTAGTTGCATTAATCTGATACTAATAAAAAAACTAATTCTATTCTTTTTTTTTATTTATGAACAGTTGGCACCCCATATATTTAAGATGACTACCATTCATTGAATGCCCCGATGCTTGAAATGCAATCTCGAATTGTAGTTGCATCAATTTAATGCTAATTCATATTAATGCAAATAGAATGCTTTAAGTGCTATCACGACTTGTAGTTGCATTAATCTGATACTAAAATATAAAAAAATCTATTTGAATTTTCTTTCATGAACAGTTGGCACCCCATAAATTAAAAATGCACCCAGCACCCAGGTCAACAGCTATATACAGACACGTGTACCTCCCCTGCCTGTTCTCCTTCAATGCACAGTGAAGAGGGTGGGAGGGGGTGACCATCAACAGTGCATAAACACTTTGATTGGATGACAATGCAGTTTTTATATTACAACCTAAATTTGTGCAACGAAAATCATCAAGAAATACTAAGTATTTTTTCCAAAGAATAGCTTTTCTAGAATGGCTCGGTATTCAGGAATCCTACTGTGAATAAAAAAATGTCAAATTCTAATTTTAAATACCTGAAAATTGAGAAATGCTGACGTTCACGGGTTATGTAGGAAATGTACTAAAAACAGCAAAAAAGGGCAACAAAACCCTAATTTTCTCAAAAACTGTTCAGTAGGATTTTTTCTAACTGAGGTTCCACTGTTTTCTACCCTCATATTACACATTGGCATAGAGAATATATTGACACCTAGTCAGGATTTTGCGCTAGGAGCAATCTGTGAGGCGAAAAACAGCCAAAATGAGCCACTGGTCTGAAGTATAAAACTGGGCATCGATCACTATAGAGCTACAAAGAGACAGAGAATCGATGTCCAGTAATAACATTCTTGTGGGGGTTAGGGGGCTAATTGGCTTCCAAGAAACATTCTTAACTCTAGAAAGCAAATAATACATTGTAGGGGATTTTGTAATATTTATTCTTTTATGTTTTATTTTCCATGACATTCCACGAAACACAACACATTTTTAGAAAATGACATTCCAAATAACTTTCAAGTTCCCCTGCTTTAATTGAAGCTGTAGAATATAGACAGTTATCACGGCCCGTGCCATCAATGTTCTAGCCACTTTATGATGTTATCAAGGCCTTAGAGTGTACACCATTTTAACACCAAGGTGATAGGTTTCAGGCAGGGTCTATGCCCTGTGTTATCTATAGGTGTTTGAAGATGTAGGCAGTATTCCCACTCAGTTATCGAGGCTGTAGAGTTGAGTTTTCACACCTGGTACAGTAAAATCTCGTTATAAGGAGCACCTTTTAGCAAGGCAAATTTGCCCCTTGTAACCAACCTTCCTTGTAACAGATTTGGTCATATAAAACATCTACCGTGGTGGCTTGAATACGCGCCTGCGCTTATTAATTTTGCTGGCACCATTTACCCTGCGCTTATACAAGACCTGCGCTTATTCAAGATACAAAAATGGCCTAAATTTTCATTTGAATACCCTCATTTACCCTGCGCTTATTCAAGACCTGCGCTTATTTGAGACCCTTGCGCTTATTCAAGCCACTACGGTATATCTATATCTATATATATACAGTGAAACTTGACTACCTGGTATAACGAGCATGGACACAATGAGCACTTTCTTATAATGAGCATCTGTTCTTCTCCTATACATTTCCATAGCAAAGAAACTTTGTTAGAACAACCTAGACTAGTCCCAAACTTGCTTATAACGAGGTAATTACTTTAGAAAATACCCCCAGTATGTATGTGAGAATATAGTGAGCTTTAAACCTGTATAAGAAAATGTTAAGGTATAAGCAGTGTGTATGAACACCTGGTGTGTTGGGAAGTAGGCAGTCTTCACACCCAGAGCTACAGAAGTGGTAGAGTTTTGCAGCTTTCACAGCCACAGTGTTTCCAGTCACATTGAGTTTGGGTTGGTACGGCAAGCATCATCAACCTTGTGAATCTTCTGTACTTTTCCTTTTCTGCTCCCTTGTTATTTCTTGGGCAGTCCTCCAACCATTTCTCACTGACTTCCCTCTCTCCTTTTGAGCTGAATGTCCACTGTGCACACTCACCCCTGACTTTGTAGCGATGACGCTTCTCATTGGTATACCAATCCTCTTTTTCACGGAACATTTCCCTCCTTAACTTGAAGTTCAGCAAGTAGAGCGTGTTTTTCTGATCACTGAGGACAGTGACATCGGGATGCCATTTCAGTTGTGTGCTAACACCGTTCAATTTGAACCACTGATCCTGCGACGGTCTGTAGTACTGAATTTCCATACGATAGAACATAACGAAAAGCACCTTCTCGTCGCAGTATTCTATAACTTGAAGGTTTCTGAAGATTTCGTCAGACAGAGGCAGTTTAGCTTTTCTGTGCCATGTCCCACTTGACATGTCTAAGCAATCCAGCCTACGTGAATTTTCGCCACCAGCCAAATAGATACAATCATCAACGACGGCTGCCCCATGTTCATACATTGGAATAGGCAACTTACAGGGGATGATGCTCCAAGAGTCAGTTTCAAAATCATATTTCTCAATGATTTCAGTGGGTGTGTCATATCGAGAAGTCTCTTCTGAACAACCCCCGAAGACATAGAGATGCGTGTTGTAGGAGACCAGGGCAGAATCCCATCTGGGAATGGAGAGTTTGGCCATGGATGACCACTTCATTGTTCTAGGATCTAAGATGTGCCATTTCTGGTCTATGCTGAATTGTTCACACATAATGAGAAAATTGTTGACGACCACACACGTCTCGATGCCATGCGTCATTTCTGGTTTCTCTGAAGTCGCAAACATTTCCCAAGACCTGCTTGGCTTGTACTGCTCAAAGTCATCATCACGTGTAAACGATGTGTCTTGTTTTAGTTCATAAGAGAAATGACACCTTGAGTCGAAATGGAAAGGATTTAGGGCTCCTCTGACCTGGCTTTGTTCAGACTCAACTAAGACTTTAGCATTGGTTGGTAGCGAGTGATATTTTCTAGCATCAGTGATGCGTTCACACCATGAGCCTATAGCAATGGAGTACAAATCCATGGTCGTAATAGATTCAAGCTGTTCAACTGTCATCAGGGCAAAGCGTACACGGCTCATCAGTTCATATAGATGCTCCTGGCGATTCTCCATATCCACACCAACCCAGTGTTTGACAGCTAGGAAAAGTTCCCATTCAGACTTCGGCCAAAGATCAACAAGGTTGTTCACATCAGTCTTGGTCATTTCAGCAGGTTTCCAAGCAGCGTAAACCTCATCAAAATGGGAAGTTATGTACTCAGCTATTTCTTCTTCAGCTGAGAATGTCTGCAACATGGAAAGTAACTTAAAGGCGTTCTGTGGATTCCTGTTATACGATACAAGTGTTTTGCATTCACTTATTGCACGTGGTATTTGCAGGTACGTCGCTGCTTCTAGAAGCTCCTCTACTGGGGGTTTTGTTGAACTAAAGTGACCGGTGTAGATTAACTGGATCATGTTCGATACGGCAAGCGGAGTTACCCCCTCTAGCCTCACTCTGTCCGTCTGACTCTCCACCATACCTCCTGTCAGCATGGCATTGAAGTAGTCACTAGTTGCAGCCAGAATCACTTTGTGGACTTTAAATTCTTGATTTTCTACTTCTATTGTAAAGTCCACTAATTTGTCATGTTCCCAAAGGGAATGTACTCCCCGTATCAAGCCTACATAATCTGTATCCATGACTGTATCCATCCTGTTGAACCAAGCTCAAATCTGCGAGAACTCCTGGAAATAGATGAGAAATAGTTTAGGCCACTTGATTCTAGGGTTTGTAAAGCAATTCCATGAAGGTACACTTTGGGCTATTATCTGGCTTATCCTGCAATCCTGGGATGTGATTCCAGTTGATATAATGATGGTATATAGAGTAAAGATACGGGATCACCGGTCTTTAATACTGTACTAAAATAGCAACTCCTTGAATAAGATGAGAAATAGTTTAGGCTTTTTGAATCTAAATATTGTAGAGCAGTTCCATGAATGTACACTTTGTCCTAATTTCTGGTCAATCCTGCACATGAAGACGTATCCTATAGATCTATGGAGTATAGAGTACTGGCATAGACATGTATGTATGTTGGTAGGGATAGGGGCATCTCTGGTCTGTTAAGTCATCTGTTTGCAAGTAGAGTACAGAAATAGCAACACCTTGAGTGAGATAGTTTTTGGGTCACTTGAAAAAAATCCCA
This sequence comes from Harmothoe impar, assembly GCA_947462335.1. Taxonomy (NCBI): domain Eukaryota; kingdom Metazoa; phylum Annelida; class Polychaeta; order Phyllodocida; family Polynoidae; genus Harmothoe; species Harmothoe impar. The sequence goes on from OX381704.1 coordinate 112,181,945, forward strand.
TTAATGCGATGGTTAATTTTCCAAAGAGTTCCAGGGAGCTCATGAAGATATGATTCCAGTACACGGTCTTTACTATAGTGTTGTAGTAGAAATATAGATAACACTCGTCTGTAAAGCAGTCTCAGGTTAGTAAGAATCCGAGATGAGAGCTGTCATAATCAGTAGCTACTATATCCTCTAGGCTCAAAAGGGAAACAATTGGATTGCCGATAGCTATTCTGGCTAGAACATAAAAAGAGGAAGATGGGAGACTGCCCCTACACTTCACAGTAATCTGCATATGGGTTTTTGAGAATATTCTAATTTCAGACATACATATATTTAGACAATATTTAGGTGATATTCTGGTGAATTTGCATGGGATGGATCCACTTCAGAGACTGAAAACACCAGACCATATTAATTATATTCTCGCATCTTCACTTAAATGTATCTTTGTTTTCCATCCCTAAACCTTTCTACAGCATGTATTAGTCAATCATATTCAAACCAAAAATGCTCCACCAGCAGAATCCCCGAGTTTTGAGGAATCAGCAAAAGCCAAGCAGATTAGTGCACTAAACCATATCAGTATAGTACGTGCTAATTCTTTTCTGATTTGTTTGAATTTAAATGATTGAATCTCCCTGGACAATCAACTACTCACACCGTGGACTTAATCATGGTGGTGAAATTATGACTCACTATTATGTAAACTCTGACAAAAAGCTGATTAACAAAGTAACTGCAAGCATCACTTAATGCTTTTTGTGAATCTTTTTATTGAACAAACATAATACTAATCCAGAACTAAATTCGTTTTTCATAAATCTAAAGGATCTTCATACCAAATACTGTCTTTTAATACCTTCGGAAGTTTAATTTGAATAATGCACCAAGGTTTTACAAGCAATATAGTTAACAGGGCCGTAGCCAGGGGGGGTGCTGGGGGTGCTGAAGCACCCCCCCCCCCCCCCCCACAGGAGCAAAATGATGAGGAGTTCCACCCTTGAAGATTTATAAAATCTTTTTTTGGGCCAATATTTTTAGGACTTAGGCGGGTGGAACTTCAAGTCGCTGAAAGTCAGCTGGTGAAATCATGGTCGATAAAATTCTAGGGTGGGACTAATGGCAGAAATTGGGTGGGTGGAACTCCAAGAGGCGGGACTTTGATGGGTGGAACTCCAAATGGTGGTATTAGGGTGGTGGAACTCCAAGGGGCAGGGCTTTTGTGGGTGGAACTCCAAGGGTTGGGACTCGGCTGGGTACAATTCCAAGCATAGTGGGACATGGGTGGGTGAAATCCAAATGGGGGTATTTGAGTGGGTGGGTGGGTGGAACCCCAAGGGGAAGGACTCGGCTGGGCGGAATTCCAAATATAGCGGGACTTGGGTGGGTGGAACTTCAAGGGGCGGGACTTGATTGGGTGGAACTCTAAATGGATGACGAAAGTTTTGGGGTGGAACTCCAAGGGACGTGACAGGGGTGGGTGGAATTCCAAATATAGCACAACTTCGGTGGGTGGAACTCCAAGGGGTGGGACCTGGGTGGGCAGAACCCTAAGTTGCAGGACTTGAGCGAATGGAACTCTAAGATCTGTAACTTGGGGGGGGGGGATGGAGTAAGACACTGGACTTGAGTGAGTGGAACTCTAGACACAGGTCTTGGGTAGGTGGAACTCCAAGGAGTGGGACTAGGGTAGGGGGAACTCTAAGATATGGGATTTGAGTGGGCGGAACTATACTAGACGCAGGACATGGGTGGATGGAACCGTCGGACACAGGACTTGGGTGTGGAACTCTGAGGAACTCCAAAGTGTGGGAATTAGTTGGGTACAACTTTTAAGGGTTGGACCAGGGTGGGTAGAGACACTATAAAAGCTATAGAATCACATTTCAAGAAGTGCCTAGCTATGTGTCAATTATATCAGATTTTGATGACAAGATAAGCTGCTCAATTCTAAATTTTAGGGGCACTCTTCAAAACCAACACCAGAGTGTCCTAGGCAGGTCCTCAGGCCTCATAGCACCAGGGTTTGGGTCCCTGTGATTTGGTTTCAGGCCCCAAAAACTTGGTTTTACATCCGCAGGACCAGGCTTTACACACCCCAGACACCAGCAAACTTTGGTTTAATTAAAGTGGCATGAACCGATTCTTTCCAAATTCTAAATTTTACTTAAATCTGTTTAAAATGTCATTACAATGTCGTATTTGGAGGATGGGGCACAATAAAATACCATCGATGGGCTATAAGAGGCAATCAAGAGGGTCACATGAACACAGCTTTTACAGTGTATTTTAAATGGGTAGACTCCAAAAGCATGCACTCCAAAAGTCTTAAATTGAGCATAAAACGGATAATTAGCTGATATCATTATATCTAAGCTGAATTCTGGGGAATAAAGTAGGTGAGACATGAAGTATGGCCATATTGAACATTCTGGTTCATTTTTAGCAAAATTCATTTTTGAGCCCTAATCATCTATGTCATTTTTAAAAAGTGTGTCTGATATAGTGTGTCATAATCTTTACATTAATTTTTTTCTTTGGGATTATCTCTTCAAAATGCCCCAGATTGCCACCATTTAACAGGCATTTTTCAAAAATGTCCTGGGGGGGGGGGGGGGGGAGGGATGCCACCAGACCCCCCCCCCCCCAGCTAATCGCAGCTTTTTGATGCGCCAAAACTGTTCCACCCTACCCAAATTGAGCACCCCCCCCCCCACAGCCAAGCCTGGCTACGGGCCTGCAGTTACCTGTCCAGACATCTAAATAAACTACGGTTATATGGACTAGCTGCTAAGGGTTTCTATATCCACATGACATAAGGTCTGACAACTAAGGGTTCTTGTCCGTACAAGACATAAAATGACTGTTCTCTTACGATCTCTATACCTACATGACATAAATTGACGGGCCACTTTGTGTTTCTTTACCTGGCTGACCTCTTGGCGTTTCTTTACCTACATACAGAGCTGCCAAGTCCCACTCCTTCAAATTCGTAATTTCCATTAAAAAAAAAGTCGTGATTTGTAAAACACATGATTTGTAAAACACATGACACATTCAGTAGGTTCTTTCATAATGCTTGTTTAATACGTGGTGTAATAAGACATTTCTCTTCTATAATGACAAAAATGTACCGCATATATATTAAGCATACACTTAAGCTTACAGGAAATATTCAAAAGGTTTCTAATAAGATTCTTAGATCAGATTTGTCTGATATAATTATAGTTATCCTCATCTGCTGCCTTAGTTTACTGCTTCTTCAGTTCACTTGGATAAATACATAACACTAGACTAGCACCATTTTTTTGCGCAATATAAACACTTTTCAAACATATCAAGTTTTATATTCAACTTGGGTATTTTCAGCAGCACAGTTGAATTATCTGGCCCTACACTTCCTCAGGCAGGGCACGTGGGAATGCCAGCAGACCGGCTGTGTACTTGGTATCACAGTGCCGACTGCGGATCTCCTCCGCCCACTCCGGGTCCCACAGTGGGAAGTCGTCGAGCTGCGTCTGTGTGACCTGTCGGCTGTCACGTCGTACCGTCCACGTCACGCACCCGGCCGGCCCGTCATGGACCGTGACGTAGTCGTCATCTCCACGGTACTCACAGTCACGGTCAAAGTTCAGCAGATACAGCGTGTCCTTCTGTGCTAACACACGGCTGTCTCTGCGGTCGTCGGGATTCATGTCACGACGCAGGTCACTCCTGAGGTGGCTGAATGAGGTCCACATTGACCACTGGTCAGTGCGCGGGTTGTAGTACTGCATGATGTAGTTATCGTTCATAATGTGGATGTACTCGTCCCCACCAAGCGTCACAACAGCCATCTAAGGCTGAAAGAGACTCTCCCCAGAGTCCAGCATTGCCAGACTATGCCATGAGGATCCAGCATGGCCAGACTTTCAAGCAAGTTTGCCAAAGTCCAGCCTGTTATTGAATGTCCAGCCTAGCCTGACCCTCAGTAGAATGGCCCTTGACCCATCTATTATAGTCCAGCAGTGCCTGACCCTTGTCTGAGAGTGGTTTAGGCGACATTGGGTGACTCTGATATTTGCCTCTGTGTAAGATGAGAAAAGGGGGGCTGTCGCTGACCAAAAGGCTCTAAAACAGGGGGCTGTTGAAGGACTATATGGTAACAAGGCTGCTGTTACAGTCAAGATACTCATATTTCAAGCCCAGAAAACTGTAATTAGCTTTCCAAGTTGTTTATTTAACAATATCCTGGCCTAGCAAGAAGCTGTCAGATGACAAATGGGGCTGTTAATTGATCAAGGGAGCTACATTGTTACAGAGTCCTATTCCTCTTTTGAGGTGGGACCAAATTTGAAAAAAAAGAATAAACTCAAAAAAAAAAAAGCCTTAAGATTGAACAGTTGTAGATGCCAACTTTAATGAGGAAGTCGTATTAATTAATTTACAAATAGCCAGTGTAAGTACGCATATGCGTAGGAGAGAGAACTTGCTTATTCTTATAGGTTTGTAAGATAGACACATCATGATGCACATCATCATAAACGCATCATGATACATTTCAATGTTTGGTCGTGTAGCAAGAGTCCTAACACTCAGTATACTACTACTACTACTACTACTACCATTTCCAATAATGTAGTCCCGCTAAACCTAGAGCAAGAGTTCTCTTCTAGACGTTATTGCCCTAAGTAAGTCGCGTTACCAAAATTTCCCAAAAACAAAACAAAAAAAAAAGTTGACATTGTAAGTAGACGAACCAGTAGACTCGCCTCTCTGCCCTCTAAAAGAGAGGGCAGAGAGCGAGTCTTACTCTTAAAAACCCCTCCCTCCCCTCCCCCCCTATGCATCTTAAAGAGTGCCCCCCAGAGTGCTCCCCCCCCCCTCTTAAAAAAAGAGCCACATTTTTTAAATATTTTTTAGCAAGCTTTCAGCTTGCTTTTTTTTTTTTAAATTTATTTATCTATAAAAATCTCAAGTGACTTATTTGAAATTCTCGCCAAAATAGTAGTCACGTGACCCCCTTAAGTAGGTCACTTCCAGTCACGTGACCTATTTGAATTTCCCGCCAAAATGGTGGTCACGTGACCCTCTTAAGTAGGTCACTTCCGGTCACGTGACCTATTTGAATTTCCCGCCCAAAGGTCACGTGACCGGAAGTAGGTCACTTCCGGTCACGTGACCTATTTGAATTTCCCGCCAAAAGGGAGGCCTCTCATTGGCTGCTTTTGAATTTCCCGCCAAAATGGAGGCCTCTGATTGGCTGCATATCGATTGAGTAATAAACAGTACTTAAGCATGGTCCCGTTCCGATACAATATATACTACTCAAAGATATACCAGTCCTGTGTACTGTGGTAGACCTGACACACAACCAGGAAGTCATTGACCACTAGACTGGTCTCGACACCGTCGTGGATGTCGGGGCTGTCCGCGGGTCTGAACTGTCGCCAGCTTCCATCCTTCTGTAAGGCGTATGACTCATTGTCATCACTGTACGAGTGGATGACCACGGGGGTCGGCTCCTGCCGGATCTTATTCTGCCCTGACTGGTCCACTACCTTCCTGTGGGTGGGAATACTGTGGTAGTTAATGGCTGTATCAACTAGACACCTCCAGGTCCCCTCTCCCTGCGTGTAGACATCCAGGGTCTTTACGGTTCGAAGCTCGTCTGGCGTTAGCAACCCAAACCGTACCTGGCACAGGAGACTGTCCATGTGATCCTTTCGCTCGTCTTCATCTGAGGACACCCATGACTTGATAGTCTCGAATAACTCCCACTCCTCCATACCCCAAAGCTCTACAATTAGGACAAACGTCTCATACGACTTTGTACTCAGAATGTGCGCTTTACGAACATCATCAAACCGGGATCGGATAAACTCTCTGGTGTATGCGGCTTCACGTTGAAGTGAATACAACTCGAAGATTGGGAGATAGTGGAAGCAGTTTTTTTCATTGACCGCCTCTTTCATGTACTTGGCCGCTATCTCTATAGCGGTAGGAGGCGGCCTCTAGGAGGTCCTCAAGCAGTGCCCTAATGCCGGGTATCTGGTTACTGTAGATGTACTCAATAAGGTTGGACACGGCCAGGGGATTCAATCCTTTCAACTCGGTCTCATTTCGGTCCTGTTCCTCGGCGTCTGCATATTCCAGTAAGGCCTGGAAGTAGTGACTGGCTGCAACCAGCACCAACTTGTGCACCTTGAATTGTTGAACTTCTACTTTGATGGTAAAGTCCTTCATGTCTGCGAAGGTCTTGTTCTGTAAGAGTGCGGTCAGGTCTCTCCCGACTCCACCCTCGGGGTGGCCGGGTGATGGTACTTTTGTCAGGTCCCAATCCATTGTACCTGGCCACTTGCACGACTGCAACAAAATAAAAGGAAAAAAAAAAGAAGACTCAGTGTTGCCGAAAACTTTTTATTGACGCAGGCCAAGGTGGCCTGCGTCTTGGCATCTTACGCAGGCCATTTCCCTTTCACGCAGGCCATATGAACATTGATCTTTTAGGTGCCCATATAAACTTCATTATAACCACAAAGAATTTTGAAAATATTTGAATATTAAACAGGTTCACAAAAATTGGCGTAGCTTCGCTTCTAATTGGCCGATTTGAAAAATTCTTTCAGCAATATAGAGCTGAGATCATGGCAGGCCATTCTGGCCTGCGTCCTAAGGCCCTACGCCGGACATTAAGATTCTACATCGGCAAAAGCCGGCGTGCCGGCGTCATTTCGGCAACACTGAAGACTTGTAGTCAAAGTTTTACTTTATTACCAGATTCCAATCTTTTTGACGAGGTCATTTGTATGGATTCAATGGCTTAGGTGCTTGGGAGCAATGTCAGGATATGAAATTCAGGATTCATGTAATACAACTGTGGAGTTGTTATAAACATAATGTTCTCGAAGAAGTTGTAGAATACTGCAAACACATGAAGATGACTGTTGTGTCACCCCCCACCACGTATAGACTTTAAAACAGGGGTTTCATGAACTGTCAGGATGATGATCTCTTTATAGTATGTTCCAAACACCATGACCGACAATCTTGGCCAATATTCTTAATGTAGGTAGAATATTTATTTATCTAGTGGTAGAATCTCGGTGTCAAATAGAATGGTGAGATGTCCAAAACTGGTCACATCAAGGTACTCCAGAATGATAACCTTGGGAAATCCCTCACTTCTGGCTTGTGCAGTGTTGCTGAAATGATGTAGAATCGTAATGGCCGATGTGAGGCCATCAGGCATTGGCCACAATGGCCGGCCATGAGCTCAGCTATGTAAAGGTGAAATAATTTTTCAGCTACTCCAATCAGAAGCAGAGCTATGGCCATGTAAACATTATTCAATCAATTTACAAATCATAATCAATTTTGTAAAGCATTGAAACGTATTTACATTTATATTGCGACATACTGATGTATACGACTTCAATGTAGAGTAATATGGCCTGTGTAGAGGGTAAATGGCCTGTGTAAGATGTCGCGACACAGGCCACTTTGGTCTGTGTGCATAAAAAGTTTTCGGCAACACTGAGACTTGTGTGATATAATTTTTGAGATCTCTGATTTCTGGTTGCGTGATATATGATGTGAGAGTTCACTCTCAGCTGGGTTGTGCAGTATGGATTAGAGATCGCTCACTTCTAGCTTGTGTGATGTGTTTTAAGAGATCCCTCACTTCTGGCTTGTGTGATGTGTTATAAGAGATCCCTCACTTCTAGCTTGTGTGATGTGTTTTAAGAGATCCCTCACTTCTGGCTTGTGTGATGTGTTTTAAGAGATCCCTCACTTCTAGTTTGTGTGATGTGTTTTAAGAGATCCCTCACTTCTGGCTTGTGTGATGTGTTTTAAGAGATCCCTCACTTCTAGTTTGTGTGATGTGTTTTAAGAGATCCCTCACTTCTGGCTTGTGTGATGTGTTTTAAGAGATCCCTCACTTCTAGTTTGTGTGATGTGTTTTAAGAGATCCCTCACTTCTAGCTTGTGTGGTGTGTTTTAAGAGATCCCTCACTTCTGGCTTGTGTGATGTGTTTTAAGAGATCCCTCACTTCTAGCTTGTGTGATGTGTTTTAAGAGATCCCTCACTTCTAGCTTGTGTGATGTGTTTTAAGAGATCCCTCAATTCTAGTTTGTGTGATGTGTTTTAAGAGATCCCTCACTTCTAGCTTGTGTGATGTGCTTTTAGAGATCCCTCACTTCTAGCTTGTGTGATGTGTTTTAAGAGATCCCTCACTTCTAGCTTGTGTGATGTGTTTTAAGAGATCCCTCACTTCTAGCTTGTGTGATGTGTTTTAAGAGATCCCTCACTTCTAGCTTGTGTGATGTGTTTTAAGAGATCCCTCACTTCTAGCTTGTGTGATGTGTTTTAAGAGATCCCTCACTTCTAGCTTGTGTGATGTGTTTTAAGAGATCCCTCACTTCTAGCTTGTGTGATGTGTTTTAAGAGATCCCTCTCATCTGGCTTGTTTGGTCAGATTTTAGAGATGCCTCATTGTTGACTTGACCTGTACAAATGTTGCAATTTAACTTCAAATCATCTTATTATAATGACTATAACTGGCCAGATGGACTGATGGACTGATCTTCACAATGGCGTGAGGTTTTTTCCCTAAGCAATTCAGACCTCCATGTGCCTCTACATGGGTAGAAATCGACACGGGCGACACGGCCCTTTCAAAAATCGACGGACATGGACACATGAAGTACAGTGTATACTAATGGTATGGGATAAAAATCGACACATCGACACGGCCCTTTTGCTAAAAATCGACACGGTGACACCGCCAAAAATATGGGTACCCATGTAGGGGCACCTCCATGGAGTAAGCTTTCTGGCTGTATTGGTGATCGGATCTGGACAGGAATTGATACAGCTCCTACTCAATACAGCAGTGACCTCATGTATAGGTTAAAAGGTTAATGAGAAAAACGCTAAGGCCACTCAAAAAACAAAAGTTGTTTCTCATGACCCAGCACTGAAAAATACGACGAGGGCGTTTTTTATTTTAATCTATTTTTTTACTGGGTGTCAAAATATGTAGGGAAATTAAGACTTTTTGTGCACAATTTTCACATTTTAGTAGTTAACAGTTTATTGATCCATACAGATTGTTAAAATACAACCTATTCCTATCTCTCTGCGTTACTGACTGTATAAGCTTTAATTTGATACCAAATATGCCTATATTTGACAGATTTTTCATTAAAAATCTAAAAAAAAAAAGAAGTTTTCCCTGAATCACGATTTTCATGATGCGCGCGGTGATGAGAAACAACTTTTTTTTTTTGAGTGGCCTAATTTAGACACTTTTAAGCACATTTTATCAGTTCTCATTAAAGACCATCTGTATCTATTAATATAAAGTTGAAAGAAAATGACAAAAGAAATTCTCTGAAAGCCTAGGACTGCATACCTGTACCTACTCCTAGAGATACACAAAGGTACGTCCCCACCACCAGGTGGACCCATAGTAGGCCTATCAGTTATTAACCCACGGTGGAGGGCTAAGACAAAGGATTCGCACCTTGGTTATATTGCATACCCGAGGGTTAAGTCAGATAGACGACACCTGTACCTTGGTATGCCTTATACCCACTGCCCACCGGTCATCAACTCGGTGTATAACACCTCGTCTTGACCCTGTGGGGCAGTGGGTATGAGGCATACCAAGGTTCAGGTGTAGTCTATCTAACACATACCGGGCCCACAGAGAAAATCTCTTGCCTAGTTGCCTATATGAGGGAGTGGTCATTTTATAATGGAGGGGGGAGCTAAACTAGTAACATGCTGGCTTTTTCACTAAAAAGGGGTGCAATTTTGTTGCCAATGTTGGTCGCCCTCCTTCAAGGGGTCCCGTTGTTAAAAAATGACCACTCCCTTAGGGACACCACTGACTTCTTACTAAAATTGCAGGCATTGGGTGTGCTGCCTGAAAGCTGCATATTCAGGTTTCTAGTTATAGGCTATTAAAATTAGTCATTGCCAGCATTTGTGAACATTCTGCAGAAACATTTCTAGACCCCCAAGCTATAGCTGTAAGTCTGGGTCATCACGGTACTTACACAATTTGAGGACAGGCGAGTAGAATCCCACAAGTTGGAAGCAGCTGATGAACTCACGAAGAATCATCCCAGTCAGAGTAGAATGAGTCCAAATGTCCCTTCCCATGCCTTAATAAATTATGTCACTGCTCCATTGTTCCCCAGACCTATCCGCATTAGCGTTACTGTAAAACCTCGCTTATGAGCCTAACTCGCGTTTAAGCCGCACCTAGAGTTTAGGCCGATCCTATAAGCCACAATGCCGATCTGATTATGGCGACTTTATAGAGAAATGATTCTTCAAAGTTTTAACTGACACGTTTTGAACCATAATTCCCTGGACAACGTTATTTCGGGAGGGGGAATTTTGCGCCAGTTTTACCATCCCCTGACGGGTCGAAAATTGGGGCACGTGTGCACCCTTTTTAGCATAGTACATGTAACATGCACAGAGTATCACTCAAGCTTCTTCTGTGAAAACATGTGAAATTTGAGGGAGGGCATTTTTTTTCACCTCACCGGGCCCTTCTTCACTCACCGCCCCCCGGTGGGTTGAGAATTTGGGCACCTGCGCGCTCCCTTTGCAGCACAACAATGCATGGGATTTTTTGCTGGAAATAGGTAAAGTTTACCCTCCTGATTAACTCTATTAAGGACAGGTGATCCAAAAATTAATGGACAAACAATTTTCCTTAAACTCAAATTATTTGTTCTTTATATCATATACAATCAAAATATGAAATAAAAAAGTGGGGTTCCAGTGCTAGTTTCTCCAGGATTGGCCATTTAAGACGGATGTCTATATCACTGAATTGAATGGGCTTGGCCAGTGAAAGCAGTTACTTTTGTATATCTGGTGTATTTTGGTGGATAAATCACAAACTAGACAAACAACTTCTTTCAAAAACTAAAAGTATTTTCGGTCTAGCAATAGGCTCGCCCACCTGTCCTCGTCTGCCAGTCCGCTTGGACGACATACAAAAAATACGATTAGAGGTGAGCTTAAAAATATATGACAATCAAGATTATGAAGTAAAATCCTATTGTTGCAGCGCTACTTTTTGTACAATATGGCTATATATAGTATGAACATAGAGAGACAGGTGCCTTAATGCCTATATATGTCATATAAGCCTATGGTGCGCAATGGGGGGGGGGGGGGGGGGTACTTTTTGTGGGAACTCTTTATGCTTTATTAAAGGGCAGATTTATATATCTAGGGCTAACTTTTGAACTAATAATGATAGTTCATGATAGCGGCATGATGCTTGAATGCAGGACCAGCGAGTTACTTTTCGGGCTGCATTAGTGCATCATGACGACCAAGGGCGTGATGCATTAAGGGAGTGATCATTTATTATCAACAGGGGGGGGGGGGGTCGGGTTTGGTGGGGGGGCAAACAAATTTGGACCCCTTGACCAGGGTGGGGGTGAAAAAAATTTGGACTCTTGACTTGAGTCTTGGGGAGGGTCAAAAAATGTTAACCTGTTTTGAGCCAAAAAGCCTGTGCGTTACTGTATATATGCCTCAGAGGGCCCATGCACGCGCTGATTTTCGACCCGTAAGGTAGGGGGGTTAAAAATTTCGACCCCTTAACCGAGGGGATGTAAAAAAAAAAGTTCCCCCTGTTGTTAACAAATGATCACTCCCTAAGTCTAAGAGGCTAAGTGCCAAGTGGGTCATTGCCTCAAAACACGCGGGAAACGACAACAAGCTTTCTCGGTATTTAGTCCCCTATAGCTAGTAGATTAAGCAAACCTCATGTAACATAAGCTAGCTTGAGACAGAAGATAATAGTGAATGTACCTACGCTTCGGTTTGTGGATGACAATCTCTCTAAATCGTGTAAAAATCGTGATTTTGAAGAGGCTTGAGTGGTCCTAGGATCAACAACATGGAGGGAAACAGGCGGAAGCAGAAGCCGCGCTCCAAGCCGATGTTTAGCGTGGCTCCGGCTTGGGCCGCGTTCGACTGTAGACTGTGGTCTACCACGGTGGTGCAATGGTAACAAGTAAGACATGCCCTGCCACCATGTAGATTTTGAGAAATGCCTTTGTCCCATGTCACAAAGACCCAAAATGTCCATGTCACATTGGAATACGGATCCACCGCTGAGATTTTTAGTTTTTCTTTTCCCCCAAAAATTATCATTTTAAAGTTTTACCACTGCCCACTCCTATTTGTTGAGAATTTGACCGAAGAAAATAAAGGAAAGAGAAGTAAATGCTGACTAAAACCTACACATCTAGCCCCTTCAAAATAGGAATATTTCTCAATATTTCCGAGTCCCCCCCCCTGTTCTTTGGGAAATTTTGTGACCCCGCTCGCCCTGTATGTCAGTTTTTTACCCTCAGCCCTTCCAAAATGTTGGAGCCAAAAGGCCATAATAATTATCAGAATAAAACGGTCTGTAAACCAAAATGCTCTTGTCGCCGGGCCAATTTTGGTTAGCCACACTAGTCCAGCCCTGGTGCAGCCAGGGCTGGACAGCAACTTTACAAAATCTTGGCAATACTGGTATACATAATTGCTTTCCTCACCTTGCCCAAATGGTTATAATACATGTAGTAGTGTTTGTGCTACATACCAGATGCATTTTTCATGTAAATATCCTCCACACTGCTTCACAATTAGACATTTCCCTTCAGAGGTTGTGGTAAATATTTTGCTTTGTCAAAACATGGCTGATTTATGACCTTTATGACAACTTCCTTTGGCTGGTTCCCTGAGGTCATTTGAGGAGCAGTCACTATTTCTAATGACTGGTTCTTTTGACCCACACTAGGGGGCATATCACAAGTGGCCCTATGACTGAGGTAGGGATGTCATCGATACCCCTAGAATCGATACACCGACATTTCTAGAATTCCGATTATCGCATCGACAAAAGCATTATATCGATACACCATTTTTATCACATATAGACCCACAATTTACCTTTATAAAAATGTAAAAATTGTGTAAATATTCCATCTAAAACTTGATTTATATTCAGTTTGAAAGTGATGACCTTTACAGGTGTATGGTATTTAGGGAAAATTATTTCAGATTGTGTCCAATGGGCCACCAAATGTACATTTTTATAGACTCGAGTATAAGGAAAGAAATAAACAGATGAAAATACCCCTTACTCAAGCAGATATAAAAAAAACTTTATTTGTAATATCGAAATAAATCGATATAATCGAAAAATCGACACCAAAATAGCGATAATCGAAATCGAAATAACTTGGATGTCAATGACATCCCTAGACTGAGGGCACCCTGGTGTGTTAACAGAGAACAACATTCAGTCATGCATGATTGGACACAACACTCAATGCTCCCTCAGGGCACTTGACCCTAATTACCTACAATGCACTGGGTCAGGGTAACTTCCAGTTCCATGTAGTTCAGCCATGTTGTAAACACTCCCAGTATTGCCTGCATTCAGGTGGAAAATATACTGTTTGTGCCTTATTGGGAGTATGGCACCATGTAAAAGTTTGAGCCCAAGCAGGAGGATTACCTATTTCACACACACATGAAGACAGATACTTAATAGTAGTGAGTACATACTTTTATTCAGGAGTGCAAGCCTTTTTAAAAATCATCACCAGCAATCATACATACTTGCTCACCAGCCAAGCTTGCAGCTTGGATGGTGGGCACTGGCAAATTTTGGTGGTCTATATCCCTGTCTATACCCATAGAGCTTATAAACACAGTTTGCACCCGAACACAGCCTAGTGTTTTGGTGCAGACTCTGCTGGGAGAGTTCGCTGCGCGGGCACCTGTCTACTTCCGTTTTTAGAGACAGCGCAAACAGACTGGCGCGAACACGCACCTGCACAAATCCCCAACCCTGGTCGGAAATTCATCAGTTAAGCCACCTTTTGTTGGCATTTCTACGTTGACAACTGTTCTGCGAAAGGTAGGGATATTTCCTTGGGTGGGTGTGGGTGTGAGTGTGGGTCTAGTCTTGACGGTGGCCCAGTTTCACTCTGCCACGAAAACAAGCTAGACTAGAAACCGGGACTAGAAACTAGTATGGAAACCACACAAATTTAGTTTCACTTTCGATTTGTGTAGGCCTACCGGTATTAAAAACCAAGGACTAATTTGAGATAAATACGCCAACATGTTCAGAAAATATATAAAGTATGTAAAGTTTGAGATAACTTTGAGAGAAATATTTGACCAAGAAGCCTGATGAACCTACAGTGCTCTTCTACATCATTTTTGGAATAAAGAAATGTTACTTTTGTAACAGTGTTACTGTAAATGAGATTTTCTTTTTCTAATTTTTCACATTTTTTTGGTAACTTTCTTGTGGAAATAATAATATGTATCCCTCTAGAGTTATATAATGCCACTTATCAAGGGCAGATCTGACTCAACATCTCTTGGGTCATTGGGGCTGGGCCCCCCAACTTTATCCACCTTCCGCCCCTGGACGTAAATAGATTGGACTAGATTCATGGTATTCTTGAACTGGTACGGTAATCTAAACAACCATGGTATGGGGGTGGATGGCTCAATTCGACATGGCGACATGACCATTTGAAATTTTCTTAAAATCGACATTCGACATGGAGCTTAGTGACATGCGACATGAGGTTTGAAAAGATAGTGACAGGGGACATGAGCAATTCTTAAAATCGACATGGGACATGGGGATTATTAAGCGACATTGACATGCGACATGGCCATTTCTATACCCCCCATGGTCTTTATAGAGATAGATAGATTTTGAGGAGGGGTTAGTAAAAAAATTAGGGCCCTATTTAAGGCTTTTTAGAAAAAAAGCCCGCGCATTTATACTATGGTTCGAGGGAGGGGGCGAAATTTGGACCCTTTGACCAAAAAATCCGCGCGTTATTATGCCTCAAAGCAGGGATGCCAAGTGTTAGGATTTTTTCGTAATTTTACGATTTTTAGGCCCTATTACGACCATTACGAGATTCCCTCAACCAAATTACGATTTTTAGTAACTTCAAAAGTTTACTATACTAATATATTGTGACTAATACAGGTAGTGACATTGGAATTTGTAATATCTCTTCAAGAGCTGCTTGATAATTTAATGTCATGTCAATTTTTGTCATGATACTTGAATACTCACCTTATATGAACCCTGTTCGGTCGACATGATGCATAAATGCATTAGTACAGAATATTTTCAATAGAAATCTATCAGCTATATATATATGTTAAAGGGCATACTAAATTGATGTTGATTATTACGATTTTTATTACGATTTCAAGCAGAAATTGTTACGATTTTTGAACCCTAAAATCGTAAAAAATACGATTTTGGGCTGGGTTAACTTGGCATCCCTGTCAAAGGGCCCGTTTTTCGACCCGTAAGGGCGGGGGGTAAAACTTTCGAGCGCTTCGATTTTAAGAAAGGGCCATGTTGCCATGTCAAATTTACGGGGGTGTAGACGGGTCCACCCCCACCCCCCTCAGGTTGGAAAGTCACTGAAATTATGGGCCCCAGGTCACAAAGTCGCTTGCATATCTCTATATACCGGTAGGCCATTGTTACTACCGGTATAGACATATTTTTCCAAAAGTCGCCAGGTTGCTTAAATTATTGTACAAGGTCGCCAGGTCACAGCGGTAGACACTAACTTTTTCAGCCATGGGCCACCCAAGCCCACAGCTTCAAAAATCTGCGGGCCCAGACCTACATCTGTGGGCCCAACAAAGTCATTTGCTTTTTTCAAAGAAAAAAATATTGTTATCTTTGATTAGGTAATAAGTTACATCAAAACGTAATCAGAATATCGCGATTTTCGCTTTCCAACGACATGTTACATGTCTATAATTATAAGAGCACTTTCTTCATGGATTTCTTTACCCAATTCCTGTGGGCCACCCGGGCCCATAGGAAGCTAATTTTGTGAAAAACTACGGGCCCGGGCCATGAGTTACAGGCCATTGGCTCCCGGGCCAGTGTTAGTGTCTCCCCCTGGGTCGCCTGCAAAACAGCCCAGGTGGCCCAGGCCTATAGCTCGAGGTTGGCACCAGAACTGATCTAAAACCAGACCCGAAGAAGATTTAAGATTGAAGAGATTGAAGAAAGCTTTATTGACTAATGTAGGATGCATTTATGAAGGGGCAGAGTCTTCCCTCTGTTTCCCTCATAGATTTTCCGGGTCTGTATTAGGGTAAAATAATCAATGACAGAGTTGTGGAGTACCTAGATTTTGGGGAAAAACAGTTTTGGATCAAAATGGCTTTGGAGAAAAAAGAAGAATGGAAGACAATATTAGGCCAGGCTTTAAAAAAAAGTCTGTTTCCGGGCGGCCGCAAATTTTTTTGTTTTTTTTTTAGATTTTTTTTTCAAATCTTGAACATGTCTTTCTCACCCGGTACCTGGGCATTGCATATCTCTATATAGGCATGTTTGGTATCAAATGAAAGCTGAGTGTTATTTCCAGGTCTAGATGAACCAGGGGCGGATGCGGGGGGGGGGGTGAAAAAATTGTGAAAATTATTTCCCAAATTCGGAAATCTGATATATAGTCAGAACCAGTGTTGCCGAAAACTTTTTATGCACATAGGCCGATGTGGCCTGTGTCGCGCGGTCTTACACAGGCCATTTACCTTCCACACAGGCCACATCACTATACAATGATGTCATATGCATAGGTATGTGGCAATATTGATGTAAATGTTTTTCAATAAGGCCAAAAAAAAAGAAGGTGTGTTTCAGGTTACATAGTCTGAAACTCTAGGTAGGGTAGGTCGGATTTATTATTATTATTATTTTTTTTTTACTTTGGCCTGAAAAGTACCCAAAGACTGACTCGCAAACTTCAGCGCTGACTTGTCGACAACGGCGTTGACTCGTGGACTATCAAATTGACTCTGAAATAGGCCCAAAATTGTTTATAAAGACAGATTTATCCCATGGCATGAAAAGTACCCATGAATTGACTCGCAAACTTCAGCGCTGACTCGCAAACACTGGCGTCGACTGGTGGACCATCAAATTGACTCTGAAATAGACCCAAAATTACTTAAAATATACATATATTTTTTACAGAATTGGATAAAAATTTCTAGGGTCGGCTCTGTTTTGCTGGGTAGGGTCGGGTAACCTGAAACACACCTTCTCTTTTTTTTGGCCTAACTACTAACTGATAATATTGATAAGAAATGTGTAAATTGATTAAATCATGTTCATCTGGCCATAGCTTTGCTTCTAATAGGAGTATCTGAAAAATTCGTTCACTGTTGGAAAGCTGAGGTCATGGCCGGCCATCATGGCCGGTGTCTGATGGCCTCGCATCGGCCATTGCGATTCTACATTGGCAAAAGATGATGTGCCGATGTCATTTCGGCAACACTGGTCAGAACTCTGTTATCCCTGCCCGGGATATATAATGTGTAGGTGGGAATGTCTAAATAAGCCTGCTACCCACCAGAGATAAGGCCACACCAAAAAAAAAAGTTGGTCTAGGGATTTCCCGCACCATATTTTTGAAAATGCAAATTTTTTTTTTTTTTGAAAACGAAAGTGTCTACGGATGCGCCCGCACCACTTTTTGAGAAATTTGAATTTTTTATTTATTTTTTTGGGTGGCTTTTTTCTGATCGCTAGCCAAATTTGGGAGTTTGCAAAAATGTTTCCCTCAAAAAAAAAAAAAAAAAATTGCCCCCGCTCCACTTGATTCAAGGTTAAAATCCGCAGTCAAAAAAAAAATTTGGAAAAAAAAAAAAAAAATTCGCTCGCTCGCACCATTTTTTCTAAATGAAAATCCGTAGACCAACTTTTTTTTTTGGTGTGGCCTAAGGGCCGCAGTCAGCAGTTAGTAGAGGTCCTACACCACAAGCTAGGTTCGCACACATTCCCACCTGCTGATCTTGCAGACTGGAGGGTAGCAGCACCATGTATTTAGATCAAGTGACTTAGCCCCTGTAGGACTAATAATGAATTTACTCAAAAACAAAGGCATTAGTCATTACTACATGGCATGTTGTATTAAATCATTGATGTACGATTAGATGCTATATTGTACAATTATTAGGACCAAAAGATTGCTACCTTCAGGATCCACTCTGACAAAAAAAAAAGCAGGCGGGTGGCCCTGGGGAAAAAAGTCACCCGGCTGGTCCACCGGAAACAAACCTTTTTTAAAGTGTCAGTTGTGGACAACCCGCTTGGGAGGTCCTTACCAGGCACTTTTTAAAGTGTGGCCTTATGATTCTCCAGAAGTTATTCCATGTATATGTTAAGAACCACAAGAGCAAACACTATATACCGTAAAACCTTGCGTATAAGCCGCGGCTAGTACGCAAATCAAAACAGCAGTGAGGCTTATAGGAACAGCCCAGGGTCGAGGTGTGGCTTGTAAGCAAGTTTTTGCCACAATGGTACAGTACTAAAATTGGCATCGCCAGTGTGGCTTATAGGATCGACCTTAACTCGGGTTGCGGCTTATACGAGAGTTAGGCTTATACATAAGGTTTTTATTGAATTCTCTAAACTCTTTGACTCCATAAACAGGTTGTAGTGTATGAAGAAAGCAACACGGAGTCATTGCGTACGCGGTCTAGCCGCCCATATTGTCCTGCCGGAAGTTCCCTTTATTTCCCTCAATGTTCTACTCCATAGTTCCGCCATACAAGTACAGGGGCCGGGGCACAGGTTTCCCGCGCTGGTCGAACACCACATCTCTCCCCTTGTTTAAATCATGAGAAGGATCACCAAATTAACTATAAATGCTAAGAAAACTAAATACATGCCCATAGCTTCCTCTTCTAAAAAGCTGAAAAGAATTACCCTACCCAAGCTTGTTTTGGGTGGCACAACTCTTCTTAAAACAAATGAATTTAAATACTTAGGTATAACAATTGATAGTTGTCTTAATTTCAATAGGCATATTGAGATTACCAGAAAAGCTATTATTTATAAAATATACCTTTTAAATAGAGTTAGATTTGATTCTGATGAAGCAGCCAGTTTAGAAATATATAAATCTATGATTTTGCCTCATTTCACATATGGGGATGTGATTTACTCAGCTACTAGCCAAGGTAACTTAGCAAAAATGCAAAGGGTACAGAATAGGGGGCTCAGGGTATGCATCAGGCCTGAGGAGAGAGTCTCTACTGACAATTTGCATAGATTAGCAGGGGTAAATAGGCTGGAGGACCTTAGATGGGCCTCACTATTGGGCCTCACCTTCAAAAGGACTGGTATAAGGAAGTATGTCGATCAGCGCAACATCAGAACCAGAGCTCATGATTTTCCTATATTGAAAACTGTAAATAATATTAAAATTAAATATGAGAAATCTGTTGAATATAGGACTTTCAAATTGTGGTCTGATACCCATAGGGATATAAAGAGCATTGCCTCTTACCCTCAGCTAAAGAACCATATACATAAGGTACTTGATAACAAGCTAGTATAAACCTGGTACCAATTCCTATAATGTACAGGGGTTCCTGCCATACAGTGCCATTAGTCAAATTGTTTATATTCCTATGGATGTACTGTAGATGTTCATAACTTATGGTTATTGTTCTGACTGAATTGATAGTATGGATGTATTTCCTCTTTATTACTATTTTTGGAGATTATCTCGTGTCATATAGTCTCATATGAGACATACTAACTCAGGTTTTCGAGCTAACATAGTACTTAATAGATACACTTAATGTGTTATCTTATTGGATTATTTACTACATATGGTAGAAAGAACCAGACCGATAAGGCTGGTATCATCTAATACAGGCACGCCTTAGTGCATAGCCTATTGATATCAGGATAAATAAACAATATTAAAAAAAAAATTGTATACAATGCTGCAATAAAATGGACAATTAAGTATGAACAGTATGATATGGTAAACTTGAGTCTTTGAGTAAATAGTGATGAGTATTTGACACATCCAAATAAAGTCTCTTTGTGTTATTGAGTCCTTTGGTTCATAAACATATAACCTGAAACATAAAGTACACCTCTCAACAAGGCCAAACAAAATAAGGAGTCATTTCCACTTTAGGATTGTTCTTTTCTTGAAACTGTTAAAATAACCAAAGTCTCTAATCCATCTTAAATAAAACCGCAAGTCTCTCTCCCTTGTGAATAATCTTAACCTTGGGTAGGGGCTCTTCTGGTTCCCACATAATAATGCTGCATCATGCCGGATGCGTCTCCGGACGCTGGGTGCGTCCGATGGGTGCGTCCCCGGACGCTGGGTGCGTCACGCCGGGTGCGTCCCCGGATGTTGGGTGCGTCCCCAGCTGCTGGGTGCATCTTCGGACGCATACCCGGTAGATCTATGTCCATAGTCATGATTTAACATTAGATTGAGCCCTGGATCTAACCTGACTCCTGGATTTAACCAACGGGTTGAGCACTGGATTTAACCTGCTCCTGGATTTAACCAACAGTTTGAGCATTGACTGGATTTAACCTGCTGCTGGATTTAACCAACAGTTTGAGCATTGACTGGATTTAACCTGCTCCTGGATTTAACCAACAGTTTGAGCATTGACTGGATTTAACCTGCTCCTGGATTTAACCAACACGACTTGAGTACCGGATTTAACCTAACAAGTCCTTCACTGATTTGACATGACGTCACCTGATTGAACATGACGTCACCTGATTGAACACGACGTCCCCTGATTTAACAGGACAGCGTGGCCGGCTTCACTCACTTACTGAACAGACAGCATCGAGAAAGTCACACAGATCTCTGACAGATATGTCCGTCACGGTACCAACCTCATCTGTCATCCTTCAGATTCAGCTCCTCTTGAAACTTCAAATCCACATACTGATCAAACATCGTTTCTTTATCACATCCATCGTCGCCAAAATGTAGTGTATGAAGAAAGCAACACAGAGTCATTGCGTACGCGGTCTAGCCGCCCATATTGTCCTGCCGGAAGTTCCCTTTATTTCCCTCAATGTTGGCGAGTTCTACTCCATAGTTCCACCATAGTTCCGCCATACAAGTACAGGGCCGGGGCACAGGTTTCCCGCGCTGGTCGAACACCACACAGGTCCAGTCAATGTTTATAAACGTCTAAAAGCTGGGGTCACAGGCAACACATACTGAGTTATTAAATCAGCTTATAATAAAAACCAATACGCAATCAAAACTGAATATGGCATAACTGGAAGTTTTGTGTCAACAACAGGTGTAAAACAAGGGTGCAACCTATTCCAACTCTGTCTAACTTAGTTCAGAATGACCTACATGAAATATTTGT
The DNA here is from genome assembly GCA_947462335.1 of Harmothoe impar. Taxonomy (NCBI): domain Eukaryota; kingdom Metazoa; phylum Annelida; class Polychaeta; order Phyllodocida; family Polynoidae; genus Harmothoe; species Harmothoe impar. Next base: position 112,203,183 of record OX381704.1, read on the forward strand.
CTTCCCCACAAATCGGGGGGGCCCATCTTGTCTACATGTATTTTGAGTTGCCATATAGGCCTAGACTATAACATTGGACTATGATATTTATGTGCCAGCTTAAATCGTATTGGTTAAATGTATAGAATATCTATAGCAAAGGAAGATTTTTTCTTAGAATGAGCATTATGGAAAAATGAGCACCGTAATATGCGATCTTTTTTCCATTTCCTATTTGATTATGTTTTGAACTATCATAATCCAAAGTACCGTAAATTCCTACGTATAACCCGCACCTCGCGTATAACCCGCACCCCGACTTTGGGAGAGTCCTATAACCCGCATTTGGGGTCTGAGAATTGCGAATTTAATACTGTTCTATACTTTCAAAAACCCTTATACCCTAGACTTTGAGAATATTGTATAACCCGCACTAGAGGTTTGGTACTTTCCCCCTGTGTTAGTGGGGACCTTCATGATGGGGGCATGAAGGAGTAGAATAACTTCATCGGGAGCCTTCCATAATACCAATGGGCATACTGGATTCGTAAAAGGCGACAAAACTTGAGGGGTCTCGTGCCTCACTGCTGTGATCAGTCACGTAAGCTGTTTGGCAACCGCTGCCCATATGCACGGGCCCGGGCCTTCTTGCTGGTGGTCTGGCATGGGATTCCTCCTCAGTGAACCACGTCTGAGATATCAAAGGCCGTGGTTTGTCTGGCCCTGCCTACTATGGTACTAGCCCAGGTGGGTAGGACCAGGCAAATAAAAGAACACTTGCTATCCTTTGAAAAGAGTAGGAGACGTGCCCCGGTAGTGGTTTTCTCCCTCACCTCATAGATGCGGTCATTCATTTCATAGATTCGATCATCCATAGATGCGGTCACTGCTGTATTGGGCAAGCAGCATATAAATACCTGTCCTACTACTGCAAGGCAGACTACCACTATTTGTGGATGACTCCTTGCCAACTTGAGATGTCCTGTGAGGTACTTGATGTACATCTGGACGTTAAACAAATCAATCAATCAATCAATCAATCAATCGTGTATAACCCGCGGGTTATATGCGGGAATTTACGGTATTTTACAGATGTTCATCTGAAGACCAAACTGAGATTCTTGTATAGCCATAGTTAAGAGTTAGTTTTAAGTGGCTTTCCCATAGAATTAAGCGCCGTAACATGGCATTTTCTGTACATTTTCTACTTCCTAATATATTGAACTATTTTTATGCACAGTTATTTGCAGATATCAATAGAATATCTAGATCACCAGTGACCTAACAGGTTGAAATACCTTTAAGGATGTTAGTGTTTTATCATAGAGATTTTATAAGTTGGTATAAGAAGACAGATCTTGTGTATGTGACTAGATAATATATGTGATTAGATCAAACTCCTATCCTCATACAGAAACAAACCTGTCATCTTCAAAATTGAAAATTTAACTAGAAGCAAAAGGGGCTGCCTAGTGGAGACATTTTATTCGCCAAGTTAATAATCTTACAAGACATATTGCACTGGCTAAGGCTTGAACACGGTTCAATGAACCCTATTCTAAACGAGGCTTTGTCTACTATGAAGAGTGAGAATCATCAGTAGCTTAAAGACATTATATCTCTTATGTGAGATTGGCTGAAAAAACATCTGGCTTGATCCATACACCCTAGAGCATACAACTGAATATGAATACCTGGGCATTGTTCTAGACTGATTTTTACTTGAAAAAAACTGTGAGTAAATCTGTTAGTACAGCCAGTAACAGAAATCATATGCTTAAAACTGAAACAATAGATAAACTCTTCTCGTAGTTACATTGTACACAACTGCCTGACATCGTTAAATTACTTTTGGTTACCAACACTTGATTCTGTATTCTATGAATTAAAATTGATAACCTGTATGATGATCTCCTATCAACCTGTGTGTTTATGTAAGTGGATAAACCATATATGTGGAATAGCTAATGAGATTGTAAACAACAACATACAACGTATCATAATATTTCTGTATTTATTGTGATATATCTCATCCTTTGAAGTGTACTGTATTTTTTGAAAATCACCAAGTGAAATAAAAATACAAATAATCTCAAAATACACTTGGTCTAAGAACTCAAATCCCCCATAATGAGGAGGCTGCCTGATATCCATATTCAAAAATCCAACCAGTATATAAATGACTCAGATAATCTTGGCAAGTGTGAGATTATTAAAACATGGCAGGATGATATGGGGAGCAGTCATATCTAGATCACATATACTCCCCCTATAGAGTAGCGGCCAAGACCCCAGATTTGAAATCTACCCCTACCCCCCGTTCAACAAGCTGATTCTGACATATATTGAAGCATTTTTCATGGGCTTTCAGAATATGGATGTTACACCCGCCAAAAGTGGTGCGAACATCGCCATTTTGGATGGTTTCCATGGCAACCATGATATTTTTCTGAGATTTAAAAAAATAAACTCTTTTCTCCATATTTTTCCAACCGCTAGAGCTAGAGTGGTGAAATTTTGCAATGAGACAGGTATTTGGGCCTACTATCCTGAAAATCAATATTCATGACCTTAGCCAAGGTCAAGGCCACCAGATTTGACCTTGAACATGTGAAAAATCACCAAAATACTGATATTTCTATGTTTTAACTCTTGTCAACATTCAGAAAATGGCAATTCTCACCATCTTAGGCTTCATATAGTGGAAGGACATCCTTGCTGTACTAGATAGTCAATAAAAATGGGATATAGGTAAACTGTTGCCATGGTAACAGTCAAGGTCATTGCAATCATGATATTTTTCTGAGATTTAAACAAATAAACTCTTTTCTCCATATTTTTCCAACCGCTAGAGCTACAGTGGTGAAATTTTGCAGTGAGACAGGTATTTGGGCCTACTATCCTGAAAATCAATATTCATGACCTTGGCCAAGGTCAAGGTCACCAGATTTGACCTTGAACATGTGAAAAATCACCAAAATACTGATATTTCTATGTTTTAACTCCTGTCAACATTCAGAAAATGGCAATTCTCACCATCTTAGGCTTTATATAGTGGAAGGACATCCTTGCTGTACTAGATAGTAGATTAAAATGGGATATAGGTAAACTGTTGCCATGGTAACAGTCAAGGTCATTGCAACCATGATATTTTTCTGAGATTTAAATCAAGGCTTCATCCTCTTTTCTCGATATGTTCCAACCGCTAGAGCTACAGTGGTGAAATTTTGCAATGAGACAGATGTATGGGCCAACTATCCATGGTTTTAATATTCATGACCTTGGTAAAGATCAGGGTCACTATATTTGACCTTGAACATGGAAAAAAATCACCAAAATACTGATATTTCTATGTTTTAACACTTGTCAACATTGAGGAAATGATAATTCTCAGAATCTTAGGCTTCATGATTATAGTGAATGGACATCCTTTCTATGCAAAATAGATAAAATGTTACCATGGTTACAGTCAATGTCATCCATGGTAACAGCCAAGGTCATGTCAACCATGATATATTCCCTCCTGCTGTGGCCACCATCCTTTGTTTTAGGGTTTTTACCCCTCCTGCTGTGGTCCCCATCCTTCGCTCCCAACCCTCCTCCCAGGGCTCCTGGGGGGCCTTACATAAGCAGAGAATAATATTGACCGCAACTTAGGGTGTGAGGAATAATTTTGGCGGTACCGCTAGTTAGGCCTTACATAAAGGGTACCAAAAAGTTCCGCAACCAAAAAGAATGTTTCCTTAAATTTTCTGTAAAGTTAGGGCAAAAAAAGTTAGGACAGTTTTAAAGATAAATCAGGTAAGGAATTCTTTCCTTAAGTTAGGAGATATTTCCTCAAGGTCGAGAAACTGTGACGTCACGCAGGGGCCCTTTACATAAAGGAGAGGTTTTATTTCTTTGGGCGATTTGGGACAAAATAGGTTTCATAACAAAATTATTTGTCCTTTGTCCTCAAATTTTGGGATATCTACGAAATTTGGGAATATTCTCAACTTTGAGACAAAGGTCCCATCCTTTTCCCTTTCAATTTACAAAAACAGGAACAATATTTTGTCTCAAATTCACTTTTGTCTCCTTTTTTTGTCCCAAACAGCCATTTGCGAGAACCGACCAAACCATCGGTTCTGGCAACTTTTAAATTTGGGATAAATACCTTTTTCACCAACTTCTCATATCTTCTCAATCGCATGTAATGGATATGTTGGGGGTTAACCATTTCTTTCCACTTTCCTTCGGTTCTGCAATATTTCATGCATTTTTTGTATACTTTTTCTTGGGTTGATTGAGACCATGTCCAAAAAGGGGGTTTGGGGGGGTGGGGACAAAAGTTGGGACATCTGGGAATATTTGCACAACATGTTCACTAGGTGGCGTGGCAGATCACAAATTTAAGAAATATTTCTCAACTAGGTAATTTATCATACTGTGACTAATAGAGATATTGATATATTTGGCATAGGGTAGATTCACCACTTTTGGACGCTCGTTTGCAGTGCAAACGTGACCCTTTTTCTCTGGCCTACAGCTATGTTAATATGCCACATAGAATTATTCTTTTAAGTTATGTAGATTAATAAGTTTTACTGGAACACTTATAGCATTACATCCTCTGTATTTGTAGCAATGAGAAAGAACCAGTGCACAGGTCTGTCCGGCTCATGGTGTATTTAAGTCATATATTTAGAAGGTCTTAAAAAAGAACTTCCTGGCAATCATTTGTACCTTTTTTTATATTATAAACTTTGATATGTGTGTACCTTATTATGTAGGTCCGGATTTATGGCCTAAGTGTAAATATAATGGAAAAATCCAACATGACGGCACCCTGTCCGACATAAGGTACATGATATTAGCACACATTCTGGAACAGCTCCTCACCACGAAACAGACTTCAGGGGTTGATAAGAAACATATAACATGTGTTTGCATGTATGTGATTTTATTGGTTGATAAGAACAAGAATTAGATTTTACTGTGATACTAATGCATTGGGCACAGAATTTACTATATTTTGCGATTTTTAATGATAAAAGTGTCTGACTTAAGGTGTGTGTCCGTCTTTGGGTGAATCTACCCTATATGTCAAGGACCACATAGTGCTTTAGTGCGTTATTACGTTTGCCATCATGATGCATGAATGCATCAAGTTAACCATATGGGATTGAGACACTCCAATGATGCACCAATGCAGCCTTTGTAGAGCAGTGAGAGTAGACTAGCCGGTTCTGCATTAATAGCTCCAAGCCTTTTGATTACTAGTGGAGAACCTGAATAGGGACCCCCCCCTTTGGTGTCACAAACAATTTGAGAAATATTTCCAGGGAACCCCCCAAGAATATGACATCATCAAGGGGATTCCCAGGGAGTTGGGACATATTTCCCAGGAGTTGGGATATATTTCCGGGGAAGCCCATGTCACGTGACCTATTTTGGGGGGAATTCCCTCTATGACGTCATAAAAATAGTGAGTAAGGAAATATTTCCTGACTCATAGTGAGTAAGGATTTATTTCTTCAGGATTTTTCCCAAAATATTTTGAGATAATTCCTGTCCGCTAGGACAAAAAAAAACACCCATTTTGTAAGGCGAGTTTGAGATTGTCCCAGAATCCATAGTTCCCAACAAAAGTTGGGACCAAAAACGACCTTTTTTTATGTAAAGCACCCCAGGGGATTCCCCCCAACTTGGTCACATGACCAAGGGGTACCCCGGAAATTTATCTCAACCTCTCGAACACCACAGGATCCGCCAACGAAGATACAAAACCAGCCTAAGGTAGGTTAATCGATGTTCTACCTTAACTTCACTCTATATGTTGACTAAATAAGGTTCAGAGATCATCCGGGTATAGGTCTTTTCATGTCAATCGGCAAATTAGGCCTTCTATAGCACTTTTACGTCCCGCAAAGTGGGCGATAATGAAGTAAATACGTTTCCCGCCCGCGGGAAAGTTTAAGGATAAATTTCTCAACCTATGTTGTGCGTGTTCATCGCAGGGATGGTCTTCATTTTTCTTTCCCTTCGTTGTTCCCTGATACCTAAAGTTCGTCTCAAGTTAATCTCAGGTTTCCCTACATTCCCTTGCAGAATGCCCCGCGGTGTTGCAAAGGGACACGGAAAGAAGGGTGAGGAGGAGGAAGTTGTTTTGGAGTCAGAGGAGTCGTCCGAATATGAGGATGACGACACAGACGGAGACGCCACTTACCAAGATGCCGAGGATTCAGACTCTTCTTCGTCCACTTCCAGTGTTGAGGAAGAGGCACTGCCCAAGAAATACCGTCTTAACAAAGGGGGCAAGCAGTTGAAACCAGTAGTCGTGAAATTAACTCAAGTGGCTAAATCGGTATCAAAGGTCGGTGGCAAGAAAGTTTCAAAGAAAACCAAGAAGAGGGCTGCCTCGCCTACTCCTTCCACGTCAAGTACTACTAAGGTAGTTAAATCCTCAAAAGCTCCAAAGAATCTGGACGTCTCCACAACTTCCACAGCCAGTGACTCCAAGAAGCTGCCGTGGTTCACCGCTGAGGAAAAACTGGCCCTCTTCTCTGTTGCCCACAAGCACCGCCACCTGCTCAATCTTCAAAGGACGAAAAAGAGTGCGCCGCTGAAGGACGCGGTGAACGCGAAAATGCTAGGTAATTTATTTCATCTTCCCTAACCAGCTGCCTTTATGTCTTCTCCCCAAGAAATGGTTCTCTTCTAAGCTGGAGATTTTCCTTGGTTAGTTTTGTTCAATGGAGTATGAGACGTACATTGGGTGGATGCATGGGTACTTACATCAAAAAACTTACACGTTATTTTTCATTTCTCAGCCGCTGTGAACGCCGTTAACAACTCCGTCACCCGCTCCATGGACCAGGTGCTCAAAAAACTCTCAACTTTTCCATCGAAGGCCGGCGCTAAGGTGCGTTTTCAACCCTGGGTCATCTTCATTCACTACCACTCAGTTCTCAAGTGTTTTCTTCATTAATTGTCATTGTTCTATCTTTGTGTCTTTGTATCTTTTTATCTTCCGACTATTTCAATTTTACATCACCAGAAAAAACTTGTGGAGTAATTCCTCATCGCTCTTTCCCTCACTTTACTTTACAGAACGACGAGTTACTGGCCAAGTACGTGTCAAAGGGACTCCCCATACCTAGCGGGGAGGGTTTAGATGAGACCGAGAAACTCGCCCTGAAATACAAGCTTGTCGAGAATATCGCTGGTAAGTTTTACTAGTGTGCCGACTAAAAAGTAGTTAAGCTTTTATGCCGTACTCATCTCCAGGTTTAAGATAAATTCTTCCAGTCGTTTCATCTACAAGTTCACGCGAATTATTCCTAACTTATATCTGTCATTTCTCAGCCCAAGGTCATCCGAAATGTAAATACTTACCTTTGCTTTCATGCAGGTTGCGTACGCGCCAAGAAAAGACGTGAGACCAGCAGCCATGAAATGACCGAGGATAAGGACGAACAGCCGGAGGAGGAAGCGGAGGAAGCAGACATGTCCGTGGAGTCAGACCCGAAGAGACGTCGAGTGGAGGAGGAAGCAGAGGACACTGATGGCTCCAATGACGAGGATGACGCTCCTACCTCAAACTCAGGCCTTGACTTGAGCTGCCCTGAAGAGTTGTTTGCCTCTACACCCAAGCAAGCGCCCAAGGAAGCAGCAGCTACCACTCGCCACAACTCTGATCTCGTACCTGCTCGGCGTGTCTTGCCCACCGAAAACTCCATCCCTCCTGCGGCGCCTGCAGTTAGGCCAGACTCACCTGAGATGCACCTGGCCGATGCATTACGGCTGGTAATCACGCAGACGGCAAACACCCAGGCGATCATGGCTTCAGGTGAGCGCTTAACACAAATTGTGTAATAAAAAATGAATTTTTGGGTGGCCGTCCCATTGCAATGAACCTGACAATACACATTTAGAATTGGTTTACTTTCAGTAGAATTACGAACATGTCAAGTAACTGGAGAGATGTAAAATTATAAAGCGAAAACTGTTTAAAGGTATTTACCTTTCTCTTTATTTTTTCAGAGCTGCAGTTAATGCGGGGTATCCTGGGGGATGTCACACGCAGGGTGGGCTGTGCTATGGCGACACAAACTGCCCTAACTCTACCGCCAGGTGAATTCGTGCCTGCGCGTCCACCACCCCAGCAGCAGTCACCACCGATCAGCCAGCAGCCGTTGGTTGAGGTGCAGACCACCGAGATTCAGCAGCAGTCACCACCGATCAGCCAGCAGCCGTTGGTTGAGGTGCAGACCACCGAGATTCAGCAGCAGGTCACTCCGACAGAAGAAGTTTCCCAAGAAATATCCCAAGCTGTGGACGTTCAGCCACAGGAAAAGCTGCAAACCAGTAGCCTGTCTGCAACTGTTACCCTGCCCACGGAGACTGCCCATACGGCGTCGACGACTGAGCCTACCCAGAATGCCTTGCCCCCCTTGCCTGCTACCCCTCCGACTCTACCCCACGCTTCACAGACGACCCCGACTGCCCTACCTACCCAACCGGCTACGCCACAGCAGGCAGTTCTCCCTGCAGAGCAGCCCAGCAGTCTGCCTCCACCGACCAGCACTTCACCAACTACCACGACGGTCTCGGCCTTACCTACCCTTACTGCAGACCAGCCCACTGTGGCTGCACCGACCACCTCACCGATCCCGACGAATGTACTCCCCTTACCTACCCTACCACAGCTCCAACTCATTATAACGCCCCCACCTATGATGGCCCTCCTACCCACAAGTCGCACAAACACTCAATCGTCAACCCTACCTCAGATTCTCGACCTTTCCACGGTGAAAGGTAACGAAGAAAACCGGCAGCAGAGGGAACCTCCTGAGCCTGCGCAGCATGAGGATGAAGAGGAGGCGGAGGTGCTGAACAAACCCAAGACGCGGAACAAGCCGCGGAAGGCGAAAGGCGGGAAGCGCAACGGGAAATGAACCCTTACTGAGTTAAACAGAGACTGAACTTCAGGAGACATCTCAGTTAAATGGACATTCTGAATATCTTAATACAGATTAATATTGATAACTTGATGGGTGCTGTTCTGTAAAAAATAATTGTTCTACTTTGTAGTTAGGATAAAACATAGGAAGTTTAGGTCTTTGATACGGTAGTATCGTTTAATAATAAAAGAATTCTTTAAATATGAATGACCAGAAGAAAAATACTCATAGTGTAGGACATCTTGTACGTGTATTAAAACAAACCTTTTTTGCAAAGAATAAACAAGATCGGCAATGTCTAATAGTGTACGTGGGTTTTAGAATATCCATATATTCTAGCGTTCAACATGTTGTGTGTGCATCAAAACAATCCTAGCATTTAACATTTCGAGTAATAACAAGTAATTTGTTCATATTGATGCATATTGCGACTGAAACAGTTTCTGCCGCAGTGTTGTAATGAAAGAAATAAAAATATAGATTAAACTAGAAATTGTTCTATTGATTTTATAAGTGAACGAACTATACAGCTCTCAGTCTCCCTAAACTTTAAAAAACAAAGGCCTAAAAGTTGAGAAGTACATCCCAACCACAGGTGATTCGAGGCGCCATCTGACGGAAAACACCTGCAATTGACGTCATACACGTGGGTGACACAAAGGTGCCCAAGTCAAAGCTGAGGGAACAAAATGGCAAATGCAGACTATATGGTAAGGAATTTGTAGAGTGCAACATATCAGAATCAATCATAAAGTACTCAAGATCATGTAGACCCATAGGAACAAGCTCAAACTGAACTAGCGAGCACGAAAAACGACACTTCCATTTGGCAGTATTATTCTCAACTTTTGTCTCAACTTTTGCCCTTACTTTGGTCCAATAGGATGTGACGCTGGAAAGCGAGAGTGACGACTCTTGGTTGTCGGACGGGGACGCACACCCCCCACAGGTCGAGAGTGAGGAAGAGACGCCCCAGCAGGTGTCCCCCCCGGCCAAGAAAAGGAAATTGCCCGGCCACAAGAAGAAAATAAGTGGGGGTAAAGGGCCCGACCCAAGTTTTGACCCTAACGCACCACACACCCTACCCAGGGAGGCTACCGAAAACACGGCCGACCTTGACTACGATCCGGAAGAGGACACTGGGGATCAGGAGCATGTCAACTTCTGGCGCCGAGAGGATACCCAGGCGCTGGTGGCGGCCCTTAACCATCACCGCAAGTACTTGAAGGGCAATTTTGAAGGGAGCGGGGGTGGAAAAATCAGAAGAGACAAAGCATGGAATGAAGTAGCAGGTGAACATCTTTATTAAATAATCAATTTATGTAGCCAAATATCACTATACTTGACATTTACAGAGTATCACAGATAGCACCAAATACACCACCATCGCAAACAACTTGACATATGAAAGGTTTTGCAGATATGCTTTTTGCTACATACTTGATAAATGATACATCTTTCTGTTCCAGAATACATTAACAACCGCTGTTCTACCCGCTGGAACGTTGAACAGTGTAAGGGCAAAGCGACGCGTTACGCTAAGGAAGTGAAGGACAAGGTAAAGGCACAATGACGCTCACTGCGTAGTGTAACATGTTTAAAAACATTCCTGTATGAAATACCACGTTGCTCGTTCACACTTTTTTAAAGGAACTCCCTAGTCGACATGCAAAGTAATCCTTCTTATCTATGAATGAGATCAAATACATTACAGTAACTGTCCATGACTAATATGTGCGCGGACATACAAACTTGAATAAATATAAATGTTAACTACCTTACACATTACAGTACAACAAGTTGCGACGAGCTCTGGTAAAGACGGGCGGCGGAATCATCACGGACGAAATGTACCTGACTTCTACAGAACAGTCAATGTTGGACTATGTGGGTGTTGAAGGTGTCGTAGGTAAGCACATCACATTATGACATTTCGTTATGACTGCAGGGTGAAAATAACAGTAAAGGAATGTGTATCATTCATGATAATACCTCATGGCATAATAAGTGGACGTTGCCAACATCCACTACAAGATCTATCTAACTTTATTTACAGGTATCCCTGGTTGCAGTGGTGTACCGCTTAAACCAAAGACGAAGATGAAGTCCCAACAGAAATATGCTGACGCCGCTGAGAAGGCGTGGGACTTCAAGAGGGAAGACGTTCCCAACTACACAGCGGACCTACCCACAGACAAAGTGAGGTGCACCGGGGGAAAGAAGAAGAGGAAGAGCCAGAAGAAGACAACTAAATAACTTAATTTTTAAACACTTGCCTAAAGTCAAAAAATGAAAAGTTTAGAGAATTTTGCACCAGCGCTGTTCTTAAAGTAAAATGCAAAGTTAAATTTCTTAAATAAAATATACCTTTCTTACTATATTTCTAAAGACTAAGATTTATTTTATAAATAAAACAGAGATATTTCCATTATGCTCTCTTGCCGTCTTCTTTTTCCCCCTTAGTTCATGAACGTTTTAGATCGGTGCCGGGTGACCGGCCGCCCGGTTGAAGTGAGCTGCCACATAGTGGTCCCTGTGGTCGCGTGCAACTGGCTCAGGGACTCCCTGCTCATAGTCAATCGGTCCCCGGGGTGGGTCTCTACGTGGGCGATACCGGTCAAATCCATCATCCTCTGCATCGCGATGTGGGGTTCGATCCTTTAGCGCGAGATTGTGGAGGCACGCACAGGTGGTTATGATGCGACAGGCTTTCGCTGGGGTATGGTGTAAGTAGCCACCACTACCGTCGATGCATCTGGAAGGTAATGCAACCGAATATAAGGACCACATAAATTTATGCTATGCAGAAATATGTCTAGTACAGTGGACATGCAATCACACATGGCAGGCATGTATTTTTAGGTTAATTTCTAACCTCCACCTCTGCTTGAGCACTCCTATAGTCCTTTCGACGAGGCATCGAGTAGACCTGTGCCAACGGTTGAAGGCCTTCTGCTTCCAGCCGACAGGGTTGTCGTACGGGGTCATCATATAGTCAGTGAGGGTGTATCTGACGACGAAAAGAAAAACTTTGATTGCTTACTATTTTGTGAAAAGTAGGAATGTTGGTTGAGTCAAATAACCCTTTATTTCAATTTAAAGACCAAATTCCTGCCTACTACTGCTGGTGAGGTAATTTTTTTTAGGGTGTAAAAGAATTTAGCTTAACTCGCATATTATGCAGAGCAATCAGTTTAAAGATGGAATTCCTTCTACTGGTAATTGTTAATTTTTTGTCAACTTACCCTGAGTCCCCAAGGAGGAAGAAGGCACCCCACTCCCCAGACTCGGCCTCGTCGTACAGGGGACTGGAGGCGAACGAGTATTGGTCGTTCGCCGACCCGGCATAGGAAGCATTTATGTGGGTGATACGCTGCTGCGCGTCACACACCACCTGAAACAGTAAGGATGAAGTAAAAATCAAACATGAATATGTACACAATGCCAGCACTGTGAAGGTCAAGTACTTGGGAAATAACTTGAAAATTTTTGATTAACTACGCATATATACAGGCTCCGAAAAATCGGTATAAGTAGCGTCAACTCACCATCGCGTTGATCGAATGGAACCCCTTTCTGTTGACATAGACCCCTTCAGGGGGGTGAGGTCCAGGGTAGTCGGTCTTGGCTGGGGAAACGATTTGGATGTGCGTCCCGTCTATACACCAAAAGACAAAGGGCTTGGCCTTGTGCTTCGTGTAAAAGTCCCTTGCGTTGTCCATCTTGTCCCGCGGCCGATGGGGCCAGCAGATGTACCTATTTTTTGGGTGAAAAAAATGTGAAAAATTTAATTTTCCGGCTAGAATAGCGAGGACGACACCATAAGATTAATTTTTTTTTCTTTACACTATCTGTTTTCATTACATATTCAAATATAAACCTAAGGAAAGATATACTTACTTTGCCGCGTTCAGGTAGAAGAACAGGCAGAGGTCATTCACCACCCGACTGACAGTGGCCTCCGACACCTGCTGAGTCTCGGCAATGCAGCTGAAGGCTGCCCCCGTCGCCAGGTACCTTAGGGCCAGACATACCTGTTAAACAAAAAAGAATAAATAAATACCACTACTGGCAGTAAGAGGGCGAGGGTTACCCTTGTGAAACAAATCTTAGTAAGGTATGTCGGGGCAAAAAGGAGGAAAATTGAGTTAATTCCAATTACAGCTGTTAGGTGCCACACCCCCCTACATGCCCCACCCACTTAGGACTCACCTGCTCAATGTATGACAAGCCGCCACCAGTTTTGCTCCCCTTAGTCCGGTCAGTCCATGCGCCATAGTCCTTTGAAATCTTTTTGACCCTTTTCTTGGACAGACGATACTTCCTAACAAAGCGACCTTCCGACCATTTTCGGAAGGGATTATGTCGTTCAAGGTAGACTTTGCGCCGACGGCCGTTCCGGTCCAGCTCCTCGTCGGCCATCCCGCCGAAATTGTGAGAAACTCGCCGCTGGTTGCCCCAATTAAGGACCGCCCATTACCAGCGACGCCTTGAGAGAAATTCCCCCAAAAAAAATTCACCCTAACTTCCCGATTTTCAGCCATATTTGGCATGGTCATTTTCAAAGCTTGAGAAAAATATGTTACAATGAATTTATGCAACATATGAAAATGGTTTGGGTTGAAGAAAAGGTTTAAGTATCTACTTACCTGATAGAGGAAAGGTCAAGGGGTCGAGGTGCGAAGTGAAAAGAATTTACCCTTAAATTTTCAAACTCGCGAACCGACCATTTGGTCGGTTCCGGTAACTCCGAAGTTGAGACAAATAATTGGTCTCAACTTTCGAAAGGAACAAAAAAATTTAAGGAATGTTTTGTTATGTAACGCTTAATTTAAGGAAACATTCCCAACAACTTTCAATTTTAAGATAAGTGTCTCAACTTTCTGAGAATGTTTCTCAACTTTTAGGAATTACCCAAAAATGGAGCCTAAGGGGGGATATGGGTGTAATTGTAATGCAATTGGTCTCAAGTCCCACTTGAGAATAATTCCCAAGCTTTATGTAAGGCCCCCCAGTCCCTTCTCTTGGGGCCCAATCTCTCTGCCCAGGGTTCCCATACCTCCTTCCTAGGCCACCATTCCCCCTCCCCGGGCCCCCATCCCTTCTTCCAATGTTTCCACAGCTCCTCTCTGGGCTCACATCCCTCCTCTAAGGGATCCCATCTCTCATCCCGGGGCTTATATCCTCCTACAGTCGTCCCCATCCCTCCTCCCAGGATCACCATCCCTCCTTTGGGGCTCCCATCTTCTCCCTTGGCCCTAATCCATCCTCCTGGCACCCTCATTCCTCCTGCCAAAGCTCCCACAGCTCCTCTCTGGGCTCTAATCCCTCCTCCTTTAGCCCCTATCCCTCCTGAGGCCCCATCCCTCCTTTTAGGGATTCCTCATCCTTCCTGTGGCTTCAAGTGTTCCATCTGGGACTCCCATCTCTCCTCCCAGGGCTCACATAACTCTGTTCAGGGCTCCCATCGCTCTCAGAGCTCTGCTCAGGGATCCCATCACTCTTCCTTGGGCTCCAATCCCTCTTTTATAAGGGTTCTCATCCCTCATCGCAGTGTACTTTATACATTTCATTGTGCCCCCTCGGCTCCCGTCCCTCCTACCAGGGCCCTCATCCCTCCAACAGGGTCCCCTTCCCTCCCCATCCTACCTCCCGGGGCCTTCATCCCTCCTCTGGGGCCCCATCCCTCATACCGGGGCTCCCAGGGCGCCCATCCCTCTTCCACAAACAAAAAGTTCAAGGAATTTTAAAAGGGTCAATCAGTCCCCCCTACTTTGAAACGACTTGCCACGCCCCTGTATCATTCCAGTATGTATTGCCTCTAAGCAATAATGTGAACTCATGTATGCTATCCAGAACATGCACCATGAAGACCTTATGTGGATAGAGCAAGTATTTGGATGCCACACAAGGATAGATCCAGGTTGGGCACACAGGAGGGGCAGGAGGGGGGGCATCCCGCCCCTTATTGCTATAGATTTTTAATGTAATTGGGTCTAATACCATCAGTACATTGCCTATATCAAGCCCCCTCCCCTCTTTCTCAAGTTCCTGGATCCACCACTGCCACAGATTTGGCAACACAAGAGTAGTGACAGGATAGCAGTGGCACACCTGTTATTCCTGTAAACACTGTCAAGAATCTATGGATTGAGGATCCCTCAGCCACAGAGATCTAGTGCCATGACTATTGGTGTGAGCATGATACTGCCACTTTGAACAATTGGAATTAAAAGGGGTCTTTTCAATAAAAATCCATTACTTTAAAACCTTGCGTATAAGCTGTGGCTAGTACGTGAATCAAATCAGTGGTGCAGCTTATAGCATCAGCCAAGGGTCAGGGTGCGGCTTATACGTGAACTAACACTCGCCAGCAGGGGGTGTGTTGGTAATATTAGACCGGATTACACCCTCCCCCCTGCTGCCACCTGCTGGTGGTCATCGACACCACACAGGTGTGCTACCCGGTAGTGGCTCTATTCATCCCCACACCTGGCAGCGAGCGGACGTGCAGACATACACACGTCAGACTTTCAAGTTACAATGGAGGACACCAGGGAGGCCGAGAAGGACCTCCCCGAGGCAAAGAATTGTGTCTCCGGGTGTGGGATGAGGCACCTACCACCATTTGGGAAGTACTGCAAGTACCCCTCCCAAGAGGTGAACGCGCAACTGGAGGAGGCACTGGAGGACAATGAGGCGGAGGTCATATCGTTGGAGCGCGCGGTCCAGGAGGAAAAGTTAAAAACCGCCCTTCTCCAACAGAAGGAACACGCGCAGTCCCTCCAGGAGGAGTTAAGAGCGCTCAGACTGTCCAACAAAAAGACTGAGGATGAGCTGGATAGGCGAACGAAGGGCAGCGGTAGCGCCGGCGGGCATGGCGGGCATGGCGGCGGCGGCAGCGGCGGCAGCGGCGGCAGCGGAGCAGGCAGGGGGAGCAGCGCGGGCGCAGGCGGCGGCGGCGGAGCGGGCAGCCACGAGTCGGCACTGCTGACCCTCCTCTCCGGCCTTCAGAAATCCGGCGTGGGGCCTAGCACTATAGGCCTTTTAGCTGATGATCTGGAGGTGCCGGGGGGGTCCAGTGGACAAGATCTGCTGGCAGGTATGATGCGGGCATCCATGGGTGCAAACAGGAAGAGGTCAAGGCTGTGGATACGCCCAGATTTTCACATTTTTGAGGACAAGCTGTTCAAGCAAATGTCCTTTATTGAGCTTATGTTCGGGATGTCTTGTGTGCTAAAAAAGCTGTTTAAAGTAGAGTCTAGAATCTCCCCCGAGGATTACGTCGACCACCTGAATTTTGTTTGCTTAAAAAAGCTGCTATCAGGCTTTACTGACTCAGCCCTGGCGGAGTACGACAACATGGTCACTACAAGGGTCATTGAGGGCCAGCTGCATACCTTTGAGGCCGGTGACCACCCATCCATGACCACCCTACTAGGGGGTGAGCGCACCGAAAAGTTTGAGCAGGCCATGTCCCTCCTCACCTCCAGGTCTCCATACGGGGGTGGGGGAGGCGGGGGCAGGGGTAAACAAGCAAGGCGAGGGAACCCGCGTATAAACAGCAACTGCCCGGACGACATCTGTGCTAAGTTTAACTTTACCTGGTGCAATTTTGATTCCTGTAACCGACAGCACATTTGCGCGGTGTGCAGGGGCCAGCACAAGGCTAAGGAGAGGCAGGACTGCGCGGCGGCATCCCGGCTGACCGGCCCCGGTCAGTCTACGGCGCCTCATTACGCCTCGCCCGGGCATCAATACCCCGGGCAGTTTCAGACGCAGCAGCAACAACAACAACAATACCACGTGGCCGGGCAGCCGCCTCCAGGCCAGCCGAGGCAGGGGGCGGGGCCTAGGATGTGAGAGACAGCCCGAGATCCGTGTAGCAGTTTATTTTTAGATCGGCCGGCGTCGGCAGCTCTCGGCGGCGCTCGGCCGGACTCGGCTTCTCCGGAGCTGGTTATCGGCGGCGGGGGCTTCCCCCTCGAGACGCCGGGCGAAGTCACCCGGCAACCAGCGGCGTGTTTACAAGATGGCGGCTCATGGGCTTCAAAGCGGATTGATGAGGCTAGCTGGAGTGACTCTCTAGTGTGTTCTACGTCTGTGGGACAGTTATTACAGGACTATTCAAGCTACGTTCCTTTGTACGATGCAGGCGCCCCTCATTATGTGGCCGGGGTGGCGTCCCAGTTTAAACCATGCGGATGGCTTCGCATGTTAGCGGGCGGTACTGACAGTGTGTTCTGCGAAGGTGCTTGGGACAAAGACGCCTTGTTTATTTTGGACGGTGTGCTTCACGGTTTTAAAATCGTTGATCCCGGCGCTGAATTGCAGGCTTATTCTACGCCTAATTATTTCTCGGCGGAGTCTCTCTCCCACGACAGCATGCATGATATCATATCGGAGGAGCTAAAAAGCGGCAAGCTCGCTGTGGTGAGTGAACGCCCTTTGTGTATCCATGCTCTGGGTGCTGTGCCCAAATCCAATGGTAAGATACGCCCCATTACAGATGCCAGTCGTCCTAAGGATCGTTCTATCAACAGCTACATGAACCTGACTTTTAACCACTTCAAGTACAAATCTATTGATGATGTTTGCCGGGTCTTGAGGCCTGGTCAGTTCATGGCAGTCTCAGACGTGTCGGCGGCCTACCGCTCGGTCATGATTAGGGCGCATGACCGCAAGTTCCAGGGCTTGATGTGGGACGTAAATGGCAAGAAGCGCTACATTCAAGATAATTTTCTTTCATTTGGGGCCAGGTCCTCGGCGTTCATTTTCAACCGCCTCACAGACAGTGTAGCCCGTTATATGGAGTCCTGCGGCTACTCCTGCATAAATTACCTGGACGACCTAATTGTGATTGCAGACTCTTTCAACGAGTGCAGGACTGCTCAGTTATTTCTGCATAAGACGCTGAGAGAGTTAGGGTTCTACATTGCCTATAGTAAGGTTAGCTCACCCAGCCAAGTTCAAACATACTTGGGCGTTGAAATAGACTCTGTGAGTATGAAACTGCGCCTTCCCCAGTCCAAGATGGACAAACTACAAGACGAGCTGAACTTCTTCATCGGTCGCCGCCAGGCGACAAGAAAACAGCTACAGCGGATCTGCGGCGTATTATCTCATTGCTCCACCCTGGTCAGGGGTGGTAGGACATTCTCGCGGCGTATAATTAACATGCTAAAGGGCTTCGACAGCAGCAAGCGCTATGTTAGGCTCACCAAGTCGTTTTTTGATGATTTATCTTGGTGGCAGCTATTTGCTGGCTGGTTCAATGGTGAGGCACGCATCATTGATGGCGCTTCACACCCCTCCAGGACCCTCACTACTGACGCCTCTGGGTCTGGTTGGGGGGCCCTGTGTGGAGATGACTGGATGGCAGGCATCTGGGAAGCTGACATGCATTTATCCTCTGATGAGCACGGTCATTGCAGACCATCTAGTGACGTCGTGTCCAAAGACTGTCACATTAGTATCAAGGAATTGTTCCCCATACTGGAGGCCTTGAGACGCTGGGGACCTACTTGGATTGACTGCCGGGTGGTATGTGAGACTGACAACACTCAGGTGGTCGCAGCGATAAACTCGGGCCGGAGCGATAATCTATTAGCCTTGTCTATTCTTAGAGACATCTTCTGGGAGTGTGTTATTTGGAATTGTCATCTAGTATGTGTTCACCTCCCGGGTGTAGACAATGTTAGGGCGGATTATCTGTCCCGTATGTGTAAATATGTTAATTTTGTGCCTACCTTTGCTACGTGTTGCAGTGGCGGTCAGATTGCGGCGATCCCTAGACTACAAAGCCGCGCAGGTGAGGGCTGAGGCATGGGCCCCTAACACCTGGAAGTCTAGAAGCAGCCAATGGAAGAAATACATGACTTTCTGCCAGTCTATACAGTCACCGGCTTTACCTACTGACACCACCCTCATGTGCCGCTATATTGTGTCCTTGTCAGGAGGCCTTAGGTACAAAACCATAGACAACTACGTCAGCGGCGTTTTGGTTTTGAATAAATTATTTGGTTATGACCGGGACTATATTCGGTCAGATTTTGTTTTCACCTCCACCATGAACGGTCTGAAGAGGATTTTGGGTGATCCTGAGCCTTGTCGCCCTACACTGTGCGCATCTGACCTACTTAAGATGTTTATGTTTGTGGAGATAGCTGACCCTTCTAAAAGGTCCATGTGGGCCTGCATAACTCTGGCCTTCAGGGCTCTCCTCAGGAAGTCTAATTTGGTACCCAACAACCACTCCAGTTATGGAGTACACTACCTCAGGCGGGGTGCCATTACTTTCACCACCTGGGGCATGTCCATTGCTGTCTCAAGTTCTAAGACAATCCAATACGGCCAGCGGGTACATTACATACACACTGGCCCCAGATTCTCCACTGTGTGCTGTGTCACTGCTAAAGACTCATTTCAGGGACTTCCCGGTAGTTGATCCGGGGGCACCAGTTTTCCTGGTTTACAAGGGCACGCGTGTAGTGCCACTTGTGTACCATCAGCTGTTATCTTATCTCAAGCACCTACTCCTAAAAGTGGGCCGGGACTGTACAGGCGCGGGTATGCATTCCCTGCGCCGGGCTGGAGCCGCCTACATGTATGGCATAGGCCTGTCACTGGACGATGTGCGCCAGGCTGGAGACTGGCGGAGTCTAGCGGCTCTCATCTATCTCACCAAGCCTATGTCAGGCAGGATAGACTCGGACCTCAAAGTTTCTGCTTCTCTCACTGCTATAGGCAGAATCACTATTTAATGTGTCAATATTTTGTATTTGGGTTTGGCGGTAACATTTGGTTACATTGCTCGAGTCCAATCTACCCCTGACTTGCCTCTGTTTACTCAGGAGTCTAATGTGAACTAACACTCGCCAGCAGGGGGTGTGTTGGTAATATTAGACCGGATTACACCCTCCCCCCTGCTGCCACCTGCTGGTGGTCATCGACACCACACAGGTGTGCTACCCGGTAGTGGCTCTATTCATCCCCACACCTGGCAGCGAGCGGACGTGCAGACATACACACGTCAGACTTTCAAGTTTTTTATTATTATTTTTATTTAATTGTAATTCTCGTCTGTTTATTTCTCATATTTGTCTCTCTTATATTTGTTACTTCAGTAATAAAGGGGCGGTAACATTTGGTTACATTGCTCGAGTCCAATCTACCCCTGACTTGCCTCTGTTTACTCAGGAGTCTAATGTGATTTTTTGCTATTATGGTACAGTATTAAAAGTCACCATAATCAGATTGTCAGTGCAGCTAATAGCATCAGCACAAACTCTAGGTGTGGCTAATACGCGTGTTAGGCTAATAAGAGAGATTTTACGGTAACATTGCGTCTAAAGGTATTCCAGAGACTGATGTCATACTTGAACACATTTCAGTCCCAATGTAATTGTAATAAGCGTTTAGGCAATTACTGGGTTAAGATAATGTATGTAGACTGATACGGTACCTAATTATATGCAAAGGGGGGGGGGGGGGTGTCAGCAGATTTGTGACATACTTTTATAGGGGGTGTTGGAAAAAGTGTGACAAAGTGTGACATGGGAGTGGGGGGTGTTCAAAATGGCCCAAAAAACCGTGACATACTTTATGGACGGCCCCTAATGTCATATGATCAGGATGTCTAGTGTTAGTATACCGTACAAATGGTACCCTGTCTACAAATAAACTGAAAGGTTTACCCTTTGCCCCAGAGCTACATTGTGCACGCATCCATAATCCATCAGTTTGGCCAATTTTCATGGAGTTAGTCAAAATGGACTTTGATTCGCCATTGGTGATTTTGCGAGTGAATAGGGCAAACCCAACAATTTAGGGGTCTAGGGACATTCTTTTGGCTGCCCCATCCACCCTAACACCACAGAATCACCCATTCCTCTGTCAACATCACCTAATAAGTACAGCATCCCTGTTATTGTTTTACAGCATCTCTGACCCCTCCTTCAGTATTACCCACTCCTCAAATTATGACACTTAATTATGTATTCAAATTTGAGAAAAAGTAACTAATGCCTCTTTCAATAGCGAAAAAGGAGACAAGGGGGCACAATGAAAGGTATTAAGTATGAAGAATGGGAACCCTAAAAGGAGGGATGGAAGCCCTATGAGTAGGAACACTGGGATGAGAACCCCTATGAAGGAGGGATTGGAGCCCCAGGAAGAGTGATGGGATCCCTGAGCAGTGCTCTGGGAGCCCTGAATGGAGTGATGTGAGCCCTGGGAGGAGGGATGAGACTCCCGGATGGAGCTGGGGAGCACTTGAAGCCACAGGAAGGAGGGATGGGGGCCTGGGATAAGGAATGTGAGCCCCAGGAGGAGGGATAGGGGCCAAGGGATTGGAGCCCGGAGAGGAGAGATGGGAGCATTGGCAGGAGCTTTGGGAGCGTTGGGAGAAGGGATAGACCACGCTAATGCTCTGCTGATGGCATGCCAACTCTATGCCTATGCTATGCTGATGCTATGCCGAAGTAGTTTCTTTTCCAAAACTTTTTAATCAGAGTTCCTTTTGGGTGTTTCTATGCGATTATATATATATATATATATTTTTTTTTTTGCTTTTGGTTAACACATGTCGTACAGCATGTACCAACATGCAGCATGTACTAGAGTACAGCATATACTGACATACAGCATACCATCATCTATACTTTATACACCATATCTAACAATACTTTTTTAAATCCTCCATCAGCATGGCGTGGGCATGGTGTGGGCATGGCGTGGGCATGGCGTGGGCATGGTGTGGGCATGGCGTGGGCAGGGCATTGGCATGGCATCGGATTGGGTCGGCATGGAGTCAGCATGGAATCATCATGCCATCATTATGCAATCAAGATGGAGGATGGATGGGAGCCAAGGAAGGAGAGATGGGATCCCGGGGAGGGGAAATGGAGGCCTAGCAAGGAGGTATTGGAGCCCGGAGGAGGGATGGGGGTCCTGAGAGAAGGGACAGGAGCCCTGGGAGGAGGGTTGGGAGCCAAGGGAGGAGACATGGGGGCCACAGCAGGAGCGATAGAAACCCTAAAACAAGGGATGGTGGCAACAGCAGGAGGGAATATATCATGGTTGGCATGGATGACCTTGACTGTGACCATGGTAACAGTTCTATTTCCCATTTTATTCAACTATCTAGCTTGAAAAGGATGTCCATCTACTACATATAGCCCAAGATTGTGAGAATTGCCATTTTCTGAATGTTGACTAGAGTTAAAACGTAGAAATATCAGTGTTTTGGTGATTTTTTCCATGTTCAAGGTCAAATATAATGACCTTGACCTTTGCCAAGGTCATGTATATTAAAACCATCGGTAGTTGGCCCATGCATCTGTCTCATTGCAAAATTTCACCACTGTAGCTCTAACGGTTAGAAAAATATGGAGAAAAGAGTTTAATATTTTAATCTCAGAAAAATATCATGGTTGCAATGACCTTGACTGTTACCATGGCAACAGTTTACCTATATCCCATTTTTATCGACT
The DNA here is from genome assembly GCA_947462335.1 of Harmothoe impar. Classification (NCBI taxonomy): domain Eukaryota; kingdom Metazoa; phylum Annelida; class Polychaeta; order Phyllodocida; family Polynoidae; genus Harmothoe; species Harmothoe impar. Next base: position 112,225,600 of record OX381704.1, read on the forward strand.
ATCTAGTACAGCAAGGATGTCCTTCCACTATATGAAGCCTAAGATAGAGAGAATTGCCATTTTCTGAATGTTGACAAGAGTTGAAACATAGAAATATCAGTATTTTGGTGATTTTTTACATGTTCAAGGTCAAATCTGGTGACCTTGACCTTGGCCAAGGTCATGAATATTGATTTTCAGGATAGTAGGCCCAGATACCTGTCCCATTGCAAAATTTCACCACTGTAGCTCTAGCGGTTGGAAAAATATGGAGAAAAGAGTTTATTTTTTTAAATCTCAGAAAAATATCATGGTTGCCATGGAAACCATCCAAAATGGCGATGTTCACACCACTTTTGGCGGGTGTAACATCCATATTCTGAAAGCCCATGAAAAATGCTTCAATATATGTCAGAATCAGCTTGTTGAACGGGGGGTAGGGGTAACTCCCTTAATAACGCCCTTTTGGGTGGTGGGCCGCAGCTCTACTATATTAGAAGTGTTATCACAAAACAATCTTTCACTATATTAGAAGTGTTATCACAAAGCAATCTTTCATTCAATCACTTAATCACCCTGACCATGAGTCATTTGTGATGTTTAATCACACATGCAATCTTTCTGACAAACAATTTACAAAACAAATGCCCTGGATCAACTGTGATGCCTATCTAGCAACACTATACCATTCATGAGCATTAGAACCACACTGCATATTTTCATTTTGCAGACACAAAAGATGGGGTCTGTTGACTGGCAAATAAAGAAAACTCCGTTGGAGTGCACAAAGTACTTACTGGAGAATGAAATCAACTGTGACGTCAATTTTAAGATTGGGGAAGACTCAAAAAACATCAAGGCTCACAAGTTGATCCTGAGTATGAGAAGTCCTGTGTTTGACAGGATGTTCAATGGTGGTTTTAAAGAAATTGAAATAGGCCCTGTCATTCCAGATGTGACAGCTGGAGTATTTCAAACCCTGCTAAGGTAATTGTGTTCAATCTTACAAGAATGTACATTAAATATATGTTGTACGTTTAATAATGTTCACTTTTAAGTATTGAGTTCATAATTCATATATTTCGACTTAATTTGACAAATGTCAAAAGCCCATAAATAGAGTTGCTCATCTTTGTCATGCAAAATGCTTCTATATATATCACTGCTTTGATATATTCATCTTATTTCGATGTATTGATTCATGTATCAAAAATCTCTGAAGTTGTTTATGAGCCTACATTGTATCTCCAATGGATAGAGCTCATTTTGTGTTTATTGGTTGTTCTTCAGGTACTGCTACTATGAGTGCATTGACATTGAAGATGGCATGGCTTTACCTGTACTCTATGCCTCAACTAAATACATGCTGCCTTTGCTAGAGGAAGCTGCCAGGAAAAAATTAAAGCAGATTCTAGGTGCATCGAATGTATGGGACATATATGGATACGCTATCAGTGTTGGAGATCAGGAACTTCATGATGCCTGCAAGGATTTCTTTGAAGGAGATATTACACCAGTAAAAGAGGCACTACAGACTGAAGGCTTTCTCAACATATCACACGAAGTACTGTTAGACCTCATGCATATCAATGACAAAGCTAGTTTAGAATCAAGTATGGATGCACATCCATCAAACAGAAATAGTGCCATCAACAGCTCTGAGATTGACCAAGGAAACAAAACATCTTGTCTCACAGAAATTCCAAGGAATGATGATTCTAAGACTAAAGAAAAGCGAGAGTACAAGAATAACTTTGGCATTAGTATCTCAGAGATTGGACTATTTAAAGCATGCAATGCCTGGGCAGAGGCAGAATGCCTACGACAAGAGATTGAGCCCACTGGTGCAAACAAGAGGACAGTGTTGGGAGAGGTGCTCTTTCTGCTACGCCTACCAACCATGCTACCAAAGGACCTAATGACTGTTGTGTATGCATCAGGTATTCTTACAATGACAGAAATAGTCAATCTGGGTCAGTTCGTACACAGAGATTCAGGCTCTGAATGTCAGGTTGACTTTCCCTCAAATGAGAGGCTGTTTGTGGTAACTGCACCAGAGATAGGCAAAGAAGGTCACAAAAGAAGCACTGTGTTTATCGAGTCAGGTGAACGAGTAATGTTGTCCAGGGTGTGGACAGAAGGGTCAGGCAGTTTTCAAGTCACTCTGAAAAATGAAATGTCTGAAGTGTCTTTGATGAAGTGTGACACACAAGATCAGGGCCATAAAACAAATCAATACAACCTAAATTTCTTCGATATTACACCACAGCTCTTGGTCCCAAATATAAAGTACTCTGTATCTATAGAATACATCAAAGCTTCTCCAGCAAAGCCTGAGAAGCCGATTGAACGATGGATCACGATGGGCAAGTTATCCCCATTTAAAGAAGTAAAAATATCAAAGGACCCTGATGTGGAAAACGCATTTATATATGCACTCACTTTGTGTCTTGTTTAGATGTACCCAGGAGTGTGTGTAATTACACAGCTAGAATTAAGGCATTTTAAGTCACTGAGCTGAAATGTTGCTATGAATCATGGTGTATGAATGATACATGGTATAAATTCAAGATTAATTCTTGAAACTAAAGAAAAGGAGATAGTGGCAGTTATTGGATTTTGTAATATGGTTAAAAAAAACTCATTCTTTACTGTGACTTGTTTAGATAAACATCCGCAGAAAGATTTATACCCAAACATAAAAGATGTCTTTGCCTTCTATCAAAGAGCAAATAAGAGGGTCCATTTCAGTGTTTTCCCATCAGTGAGCATTGTCGCTTATCAAAGAAAATACTGAGAAATACCTAAAAAATGTGTAAATATGTGGAGTATTGCTTCAACATCCATCATCTTAGATTATTCTGTAAACTTTGAATAGTTTGAGTAATGGTTAATAAAAAAAGTGTTTTTTTCCATTGGATTACTGCGTAATTCTGGTAATTTATGGCCTGTGGCACCCGCTGGTGAATGGAGTGCTAGATGGACTGTACACTCCATCCATCAGGTGGCACCATGGGCTTCTGGGGGACAGAAAATCAGCCAGTGGACCATCTTAGTTTTCCTCGCTCTTTGCTTCTATTACACACTTAAACATGCATTACTTTTCAGTAAAGTGCTTGTAAATTTAGGTTACTCTGTAAAGCCTACTGTAAATGGGGTCTCAATCTATCATCTGATCCACTTAGGAAGTATTAAACATGTTTAATCAGTTGCACATTCAACATACAGTATCTTTCCTCAGTTACTCACTGAATCGATCCGTTTGAAATGGTTTAAAAAATCAAAATAATAATACATCTTTCTGTATGACATACACCGGTAATCGCTGTTTGCTTGTCAAGAGAATCAGGAACTTGCTTTCAATGCAGTATGTGAGGAAAACGAATGTCCACAGAAGTTATGTTAACTCTTGTTCCAACACTCAGTATGTTAAACCAACATTTTAGCTGCTTTCTCATAATGTCTTCCTTACACATAAGTCAATAAAATTGTGATAAAAAATGTTAAGGTGTTCATAGACTAGACTATGATATGATGTAAGACAGTCAGATAATAAACATTTGTTGCATAACTATTTAAAGTCCTTGATATTGTGTCAAACGTGTCACACAGAATTTGGACAGTTTTCCATAAGGGTACAACTGTTCATACCACCTTAAGACCAAATAGCACAGATTGTCATGATTTGAACATGTTTTCTTCTCCACTCAATAAAATATTCCATATGTTATAGTTGTTATTTTGGGCTTGTATCAGCCAGCTTGGTACGAAGGGAACCATGGTTTCACCTATGTCAGACCCTAATTCATGGAGCCAGGGGGTCAAAAACATCTACAAATGGGCCGTTTTCAACAATATAAAAAAAGAGAAATAGACATTCCCTTTAATGTACTGCTATATGAATAGAATTATTAGCATACATCTTTTTGTTGCAGGTTCTCTATATTATAGAGAACATTTTAGTACCACCTAGACCTATATGACGTTTTGAAAACATGGTATGTGGTCAAAAGTAATGGGGTAGTTTTAATTAGACACAACAGATCCCACAGAAAACATGATCCTACCGACATATTAATGTAGTATGAAGATGATTAAACTATGGCATAATAACGGTATATTATGTATCTGTATACAGTAAAGAAAAGTGTAGGTCTAGCTTCAATAGCCTTCCCTGTAGAGCCCATTGACTGTTAGTCCTATTCTAGAGGTAGTTTGGATATAGACACGACAGAGCCCCTACTTTCACCCATAGCCCCCATGCACTGTATATTTAACTTATCATTGTAACATACAAATATACCCTGATACCAGAGGAACTATGCCTGTTGGTAACAATTTTCTACTGATGCCATGATAAGACCTATACCCAAATATGTATATGTAGACACAACAGAGCCCCGGTAGACACGACAGAGCCCTTGAGTAAAAGCTGACTAAGAGGAGACATTATGTTATGTTCAAGTTAGGGAAGATTCGGACACATACCTTGAGACGGACACTTGATTTGGTGGTTATTCAGGCAATTCAAGATCTTTACTTGTGAATAATGGTAAAGTTTGAGTGTTATTCCTTCCAGATAATAAACTTTAGAAGCCGTGTTGTACATGAATGACCTCAAATTTCACTTTCCGTCTCAGGGTATGTGTCCAACTCATGGTTAATCTACCCTATTAATCATTTTCCTAGAATGTATTATTCATATTTAAACATAAATTTGTTGCTAATTGTGGCCTAATAGATCAGAATGCTTTGTCATACACTAGCTATCATGTGGACATGACAGAGCCGCTCTTTTTACATCTATTTAGTAGACCTAACTGACCCCTTTAGGAGCTGCTATAGGAACCAATTAGGCAATATCCACCTATCAGATAATTGCATATTCTATCATTTAAAATTATGATGATTAACACCCCAGATACCTATACAAGGTTATACACCTAGACAAGAGGGACTCTGTCGTGTCTACATGGTAGCTAGAGTGCCCATCTCTGATCCTGTCCTGTGAATTTATCAATTATATTTAACCTACCCAAATATATGGAGCCTAATCCCCAACAACTATACTGTCTGTACAAAAAAAGTTTTAACCTTACTCAGTCATTTATTTTAGACCCTCTTGCCAGCTCAAACCAGACGATTCATGACATTTGGTCTTAAATAGATTTTCCTCTGTTGCCAGTGGGTTTTACTTCAAAGATGCCACTTCTCCAACTATTGCGGGAATTCCTGCTTTTTGGCTGGAATTTCTGTATTGAATAACATAAATTACCAACAGAAAATTCACCAGAATCTAAAGATTTCCTACATTTTGTTGACGAGGGAGTGGCACCCTGTTACTTTAAAGACACTCAGCCCTATTTTGAAACAAAATATCCCTATAATAAAGGATTTTTGGAAATTCAGTAGAGCACTAGAAATTGCACTATTCCAGCCCCAATAGCAGGTAATACACTTTTATCAAAGTCAAGTGGGTTATATTTACAAAGTTAAAGTATTCATTTTCTTTGGGGTGGGACAGTGGAGAGATTTAACATGAATTTGTTACCGCATTTTATCTCATTATCATAGAGCTGGTCTGGAGATTGTGTATGACTTTATTGGACTGCATCAAAATTTAGCAGATATCTGAACCGTCCCCAACACTGCAATTGGTCACTACCTCAAATGTGCTGCTAAAATCTTGTACAACTTAGCCTAACAATGAGGCCAAAAAACCAACCACTAACCTCGGTTCTTATATTTAACCGTAAGAATGACTTATCACTCTGATAGCAGACGAACAGGACTGCTATTGTACCTTGTCTGGTGCTTGGTTGGCTTTAAAGATGTTTTATACTGGCTCTAGAACCACAGTTTATTCTTTCATTTTACAGACATAAACAATGGGTTCCGTGGACTGGCAAATAAACAAGGCTCCTTTGGAGTGCACCAAGTACTTGCTGGAGAACGAAGTCAACTGTGATGTCAATTTTAAGATCGGGAAAGATTCAGAAAACATCAAGGCTCACAAGTTGATCCTGAGTATGAGGAGTCCTGTGTTTGACAGGATGTTCAATGGCAGGTTTCAAGAATCTGAAAAGGACCCTGTCATTCCAGATGTGACTGTTGGAGCATTTCAAGCACTGCTAAGGTAATTAGAAGTTGAAGAACATCCCTCCAAAAATATGGAACCACGGCTAGTATGCTACTCAGATCAGTAAGGGTGTGGCTCATGCGAGTTTTTATAACATAGTACATGTACTAAATCAACAATTTCCAAAGCTTCGAGAATTTAGCTCTGTATGGAGTTCAGGTTCATGTCAAAGTATTTTGAACCATCGAGCTAGTATTTCATAAAAGCCTTGTACCAAATGACTCAACTCCATTGTGTCCACTTGGTGTAACATAATAATTAATATTTAGTGTTTTTCCAGGTACTGCTACTATGAGTGCCTCGATGTTGAAGATGACATGGCGTTACCCGTTCTCTATGCCTCAACTAAATACATGCTGCCTCTGCTGGAGGAAGCTGCCAGGAACAAACTGAAACAGACTCTTAGTCGGTCAAATATATGGGACATATACGGATACGCAGTCAGTGTTGGAGGTCAGGAACTTCATGATGCCTGCAAGGATTTCTTTGAAGGAGATATTACACCAGTAAAAGAGGCACTAGAGACTGAGGGATTCCTCAACATATCACATGAAGTACTGCTAGACTTCCTGCATATCAATGACATAGCAAACACAGAATCAGACATGCCTAAAGATTTTGGCAATGGAATTGTAAACAGAAAGAAGGAAAATGTCAGCAGCTCAGAGGTTGATCAATATAAAAAAACATCTGACAGTCTGACAGAAATACCAATGGATGATTCTGACGATGAAGAAGAGATAGAATACAAGAACAACTTTGGCATTAGTATCTCAGAAATTGGTCTCTTTAACGCTTGCAGTGCATGGGCACAGGCAGAATGCTTACGGCAAGAGATTGAGCCCATTGGGGCCAACAAGAGGACAGTGTTGGGAGGAGCTCTTTATCTGCTACGCCTCCCAACAATTCTACCAAAGGACCTAATGACTGTTGTGTATGCATCAGGTATTCTTACAATGACAGAAATAGTCAATCTGGGTCAGTTCGTACACAGAAATCCAGGCTCTGAATGTCAGGTTGAGTTTCCCTCAAGGGAGAGATTGTTTGTGGTAACTGCACCAGAGGTACCCGAGGTATTTCCAGAAAGTAGTACCATCTTTATAGAGTCAGATACACAAGTGATGTTGTCCAGGGTGTGGACAGAAGCGTCAGGCACTTTTCAAGTCACTGTAAGAAATGAAATGTCTGAAGTGTCTTTGACAATGAAGTGTGACCCAGAATATCAGGGCTATGAATCTGACAATTACAGACTACATTCCTTGGATATAAAACCACAGCTCTTGGAACCAGATATAAAGTACTCTTTAACTTTAGACCTGATCAAAGATTCTCCAGCAAAGCTTCTGCAGCCAATTGTAATTGTCAAGATGCTCAAGTTATCCCCGTTTAAAGAAGTGAAAATATCAACAGAACCTGATATGGAGAATGGCATCTATGCACTTACTTTGTCCCTTGTTTAGATACAGCAAGTTATTACATGGTCAGGATTAAGTCAGCTTTAATCATCGTCTGAGGTGGAATGTTCCCACAAATCATTGTGTATGAATGATGATATGATGTAGATGGATTCAAGACTTATTCTTCAAACAAAACAAAATAAGATGGTATTGGATATTTTATGGTGGTTGAAAAAAAAGGCCATGCAAAGGAAAGCAAGCCAGGTATATTCTCCAAAAACAAGATATGTATTGATAAGCGAATGTGTTTATGTCTCATTCTTAACTGTTACTTGTATAGATTAACATTTGCAGTAAGATTTGTTTCATACACAAAGTTGAAAGATATCATTGCCTTCTTTTACACAGTTTACCATAAGTTACTTTTCAGTTTAGACCTTGTAAATTTAAGATACTCTTTAAAGCCCACTGCAAATGGGGTCTCAATCTATCATCTGATCCAATTAGGAAGCATCAAACATGTTTAATCAGTTGCACATTCAACATACAGTATCTTTTCTTAGTTACTTATTGAGTCGATACATTATAAATTGTATAAGAATCAAAAAAGACATGTGTAACATAACCGGTAATTGCTGTTTGCTTGTCAAGAGAATCAGGAACTTGCTTTCAATGCAACTGTAACAAGATGCAGTATGTGAGGAAAACTAATGCATATGGAAAATTATGTTAATCTTTGTGCCAACTCTCGGCATTTTAACCAGCATACATTTTCCAATGAGTATGCTGCTTTCTCACAATGTCCAAGAAAATCCTTGCACGTTAAGAATATATAAGACTTTGTGATAAAAAATGTTAAGTGTTCACAGACTAGATTACAATATATGTTGTAAGATGTTCATATAATGATGACAATAAAAAGTTTCAATATGGTTTCAAGTGTTTGATATTTTGTCCATAGTGTCACACAGAATTTAAATTCATGGAGTTTTATTTTCATATAAATAGACAGTATACAGCGAGTAGAGAAATTACTGCAATCGTACGTGCCCCTTCCATTAGGCCACTACCATTCATACTACCTCAATAAATCTCGTATTGCCAGTGGGTTGTATGTAAAAATCACACAGCTGTAATTTGATACAAAAGATTCCTATATAGGGTGTGCTTTATAAAGGGTTTTTGGAAATTTAGTAGAGTGCTAAAATAGCATTTTCCAAACCCCACGTATTGGTAAAACACTTCATTAAAGTCAAGCTGCATGTAATATGCAAGAATATAGGGGACTAGTGCATTAGGCTATGGGGGCCGCCATCTTGGCTCAGAGCAATGCATTGTGGTCAGGCCCCCGACTCCAAGCAGCAATCACGGGTGAATTTCTAATCAGCACCTTTGTTCTAGGTGTGAGGGGAGGGGATTAGCTTGATAAGGAGATGGGGTTTAGCCCCCGACCGGCTGATATGCCTGGATATGCTAGTCCCCTATACAGTGGACCAGAGATTGTGTGTGATTTATATGAACATTTCCTGGCAACATGCAGTAGATATGTCCCAATCACTCCCACCTGATCACTACTGTGCTATTAAAGTTTGGTACATCACAACCTAACAATGACATGGAAAATCTGACTTTTCTCACTCTAGTATCAGATGAACAGGACTGATATTACATCTTGTCTGGTACTTTTTTGACTTCATAGATGGCTCTAGAACCACAGTTTATCCTTTCATTTTACAGATATAGAAGATGGGTTCAGTTGACTGGCAAATAAACAAGGCTCCTTTGGAGTGTACCAAGTACTTGCTGGAGAATGAAGTCAACTGCGATGTCAACTTCAGGATCGGAGAAGACCCAGAAAACATCAAGGCTCATAAGTTAATCCTGAGTATGCGGAGTCCTGTATTTGACAGGATGTTTAATGGCAGATTTCAAGAATCTAATGAAGACCCTGTGATTCCAGATGTGACAGTTGAGGCATTTGAAGCATTATTACGGTAATTAGAGGTCCTAGAACATCCCTGGAAAAATGTTAATGCTGTGTATAGTTCAGTTTCATGTAAAAATATGGAAACCATTGAGTATTTCCTGTCAAAATGTAGCAGATAAAGTTCAGGATTTTGATCATGTGTCATGCTTCTAAATATATATAACCGCTTTAGTCTGTTGGATTCATGGTATGAATACTAGGGTACTAGAAGTGTTTATACCCTATAGATAAATGACTCAAATGACCAGCATATTATGTCAAATTGATTTAAAACCTATTTTCCGATTATTTACCCACTGTTTTTCAGGTACTGCTATTATGAGTGCCTTGATGTTGAAGATGACATCGCGTTACCCGTTCTCTATGCCTCAACAAAGTACATGCTGCCTCTGCTAGAAAAAGCTGCCAGGAACAAACTGAAACAGACGCTTAGTCGGTCAAATATATGGGACATATATGGATACGCTATCAGTGTTGGAGATACAGAACTTCGTAATGCCTGCAGGACTTACTTCAGAGGAAATGTTACGCCAGTTAAAAAGGCGTTACAGACTGAGGCATTCCTCAATATTCCACATGAGGTACTGCTGGATTTCCTACATATCAATGACCGAGCTGATGCAGTACACAGTCTGAGTGAGCGTCCACAGACAGGGGAAATAGTAATCAGAAAGCCATGTAATGCATCCAACAGTGATGACATCACTCATGGGCTGACAGTTTTTCAGGATAAGATGATGCGTAGTATGACGGGAATTCAGGATCAAATTATAGCAAGACAAAAGCTGCATTACAGGAATAACTTTGGGATTAGTATCTCAGATATTAAACTCTTTAAAGCATGTAATGCCTGGGCAGAGGCAGAATGCCTACAACAAGAGATTGACCCCACTGGTGCCAACATGAGGACAGTGCTGGGGCAGGCTGTCCTTTTGATTCGGTTCCCAACAATGCTTCAAATGGACCTTGCCAATATTGTATACCCAACAGGTATTCTTACACCGGAGGAAATGGTCGATCTGGGTCAGTACGTACACAGAGAGCCAGGCTCTGAATGTCAGGTTGACTTTCCCTCAAGTGAGAGACACTTCGTGGTAACTGCTCCAGAGATATGTGAGATAGTTCCCAGAAGTAGTACTGTGTTCATAGAAACAGGTGAAAGAGTGATGCTGTCCAGGGTATGGACAGATGGGCCAGGCAGTTATCGAGTCATTGTCAGAAATGAGAGGTCTGAAGTGTCTTCATCAATGAGGTGTGACACAGAATATCATGGCCATCATATAAGAGGACAGAAGTCACATGAGGGTTACAGACTATATTTCTGTGATGTAAAACCACAGTTGTTGGAGTCTCAGACCAAGTACTCTGTTACATTGAAGCAGGCCAAAATTCCCTCAGATGATCTGCCCTCGATTAGAACCTGCATCATGATGGGCAGGTTATCCCCATTAAAGGAAATCAAAATATCAAAGAGCCCCTGGAGGGATAACTCTATATATGCACTGACATTGTGCCTTGTTTAAATACAGGGAGTGCATTGATGATTACGTGTGGTCAGAATTCATGGTCAATGTCTGTGTTTATTTATTTGATAATGGTATAAAGAGCGATTCAAGTTTAAACCCATGAGATCCCAGATAGTGTAACATGCATGATTGTTGAAAGGACGCAAAAAAATGACGACCATACAAATCAGATCAGGAATATTTCACAAATCAAAAGAACTTGCCCTTTTCCGTGAAGTAAATAGTGAGTTTTTCCATTTGTGTCTTGCTTAAGTAAATGTTGTACACAGAAGTTTGCATTATATTACAAAAAAAGAGATGACACTATATTGTATTGCCCAGTTCCTTGTGTGTGTTTTTGTGGCAGAGTAGAGGTATATTTAATAGTACAGTGTTTTGATATGAAATGCTTTACATGTACTGGCAACTGTGATATTGATGTGATAATTTTTCAAGGGATGTCAAGTTGGTTATGAATATGTCTGACTCTATCAGAAATTTGTGGTTGTAATTCGTTGCAGTGCCTGCATACACCTAGGTTCTGTATAAGTTGCTGACAAGAAATGTACTAATGTACAAATAGCCAAATGTACCTAAACAGTAACAACACTTATGAGTTCATGACATTTTAGGGACCTTTGAACAGAAGACGAAATATACATTTAGCATTTGTGATACTTGAGTTTAACCACAGATATTGCGTATGCTTTCTACTACTGATGAATTGAAGGCATTAAAAAGTTACATAGTATAGATATTGATGTAGTGCATTCATGTTATAAAGCATTTGTTTGAAAAGGATGTTTTTGTCTCCTTTAATTTTCTTTATTAATAGATAGGCATTGACAGCAGAGCTATCTTTCATGACCTAGTGGGGATCCTTATGTAATTCTGTTGGGGTTTTGTGGGGAAATTGTAAACTATACATTTTTGGAAAGCTAAGAACCCCCTGAATCCAAAAATCACACTTCACAAATTTATACGACTTTTTTTGTTGCCATGGCAACCGTTTTCCTTAGCAACCCTCAAAAGTGACAAAAATCACCCTAAAATGACTAAATAAATTGGTATACAAAAGATAAAAGTACTCCTACCCCCCTAAAATCATATATAAGGAATCTATGTTTCTTCATGGTTTTCTTCTAGCACCCTTGGTTGCTTAGCAACAGATGATTCTTTGTGTATTTTGCATAGCAACAGGGTAATTATGTCATTATTCCTTGTTTCTGACCATGGATATTGCAATAAATAGGCTTGAACAATATTGTTGGGACCATATGCTTCCCACCAAACTACCCCTGTCAACTAGAAACAGTCATATGCCCATTAGTTACCATAGCAACAGCAATATTCCCTTCCCCCTCCCAAGTTCCTGACCTCCAACACTGACTGCGTATCCGTATATGTCCCATATATTTGACCGACTAAGAGTCTGTTTCAGTTTGTTCCTGGCAGCTTCCTCCAGCAGAGGCAGCATGTATTTAGTTGAGGCATAGAGAACGGGTAACGCTTATACAACCCCGGGCGCTTATTCAATACCCGGCGCTTAAACCCGACGGCACCTCCTCATCCCAGGTTCCATCAGATCCCACATATATGACAGTTTCCTTAATGGTGGCCAGTTGTTCTATTGTCATCAAATAAATCCACACATGGTTCATGAGCTTGTTAATCCCACATTTATTAAAAGGTTCTTTACTGCACGGAGTGACCTTGAGAACCACCTTGTCATTCAGGTGAAGGACGCCAAACTCCCCCAAGCACAAAAGGTGCAAAGTGTAACCAACTACAACCATATAATGATACAGTTCTTAGCTGTCATATAAGGTGGCAGCACAGGTATTGTCATGTATGTGGCTCTAGCCTGGTAGCTAGGTACCGTCTAGGGGGTCTATATGGGGGGTCCCCATGTCGCCTGTCGATTTTAAGAAATGCCCATGTCCCTTGTCACTATCTTTCTATTCCTCCTGTCGATTTTAAGAAATGCCCATGTCCCCTGTCGATTTTAAGAAATGCTCATGTCACTTGTCACTAGTTTTTATTACTTCTGTCATTTGTCACTAAGCCCCATGTCACCTGTCGATTTTAAGAAACAGCCATGTCGCCCTGTCGATTTTAGGGGTCTAGGCCTACCCCCATTGTCTACCACACACATATATGGCAGTTTCTATAATGGTGCCCAGTTGTTCTGTTGTCATCAAATAAATCCACACATGGTTTGATATGAGCTTGTTAATATGTTGTTGATGGTTTTCTTGGTCGATCAATCCACTGTGTGATATTATCGAAGAGGTCCCATTCAGACTTCTGCCAGAGTTCTGCCAGAATCTGTACCGCATCAAAGGTTATGGCATGAGGGACAACATGCATGATCTTATCAAAGTTAATCTCAATATACTTGATTATCTTTTCAACACTGTTTGGCATAGAGAAGGCCTTGAAATCAGCTGGGAAATCAAAGCAGTTATCAGTACCAACTTCACTGACCAGCTTGGTACCCTCCTCAATGGGCACAGTAAATCTGATATAATCAGCAAATGCCAGGAGCTCCTGTACATCTGCCATCTTCGAACCAAACTGACCTCTGTAGATAAACTCAATAATGTTTCTCACCACAGAAGAACTAAATCCTCTGATTCTGACTCTGTCATTTTGACTCTCAGCCATGGGTCCTTGTGGCATGACCTTAAAGTAGTCACTGACAGAGGCCATGATGACCTTGTGAACCTTGAACGGGCCTTATTCTCCACTTCTATGGTGCAGTAAAAGCAGAGCTCCTCCTGTCAGAGAGTGTCAGGCACCATGGTTGCTTAGTTCTTCACTTTGTTGCAAGACCTGGAGATAAAACAAAGAACCAGTTTTTAATTAGGCCTTTTTTTTATGTTTGTTTCAAGTTACCCGACTCTACCTAGCTAAACAGGGCCTACCCTAGAAATGATTAGCCAATTTTGAAAAATATTTATATTTTAGGTCATTTTGGGGGCTATTTCAGAGTATATTTGATAGCCTATGAGTTGAAACGTTCTGAAATTCCTGAGTTTCACTTGTTCAAAAAACAATAGATTCCAGGGGGATTTTGTTTGTAGGGATTGCCTTTGTTTGCCTCTGCTCCCAGAGAGTATCCCCTAACACTAGTACTTAGCCTCATTCTACCCCCAACTCTGAACCTAATCCCCATGCTAAAGCTGGGGAGGGGGTGACGATATATATTATAGCTCAGTCATAGGGGTAGGGGCAACCTCTCGGCCTATGCCTGGACATGCAGTCTTAAAGTTACACATTCTCTATAGTCTTACAAGAGTTGCCTCTAGATTGTACTCTTGTCACTCATGATACCAGACACTATTTTTGGGTGGCGATGATATAGGCAGATTGCATGAATAAACTGAGAATTCCACATACCTTGTTATATGACCTCAAGGCATCCACTTGGGATGTTGACTGTCTAATCAAGTAAGGTCACACCACGACTGGTAGTGGGATTTGTGCATATTTAAAAATAGATGGGTGTCCCTCTGGGGTCACGGGGGAGGTTGTAAGCTAGAATTAAATGGCCAGAAATAACTGTAGGGCTGCATTCAGCGCATTAGTGGGCGGGGGGGCAATTGTCACATTTACTAGATCCTGTGGGATTTTCATGGTTATGGTACTTTTTCAATTGGAATGTATGGATAAAATGATGCTAAAGAAGATAGGATACCGCTCCATTTTTGATTTTTACTATTTGAGCTCTTTTTAGGTCAATTAAGTTAATTAGTGTAATTAAAGCTTAGGGGGGATCCGTCTCTTTAGAAAATAGAGCTATCACTTTTCTAACAATACCTACCCCCCAAAATCAACTATAGGGAATCTTGTGAGATTTATTTTTCTGTATTTCTAATGGTTGCCTAGCAACAGGCATATTTTGCTACTTATCTATAGTAAGAGAGCCAAATACAGTTACATTACAGTTGAATGGTATATGGATAATCTTGCAATGTCCTAAGGCAATTATATCATAACATGTACATCTATATATATATATATGTTTTGACTCATATATTGCCTAGCAACAGACATACTTTGTCATTTTTGCATAGCAACAGTACCTCTAACTGTAGATATACAGAATAAAGTTATTTCTAGCATCTTGTTCATTCAATGCTAAGGTAGGTATACCATGAATTCTAGATACATTCTATATACATTAGCCCAGTTATTGCCTAGCAACAAGCATCCATGTATTCTTTACCCCTACAGACAACACAGATAGCTTACTCTGGGGAAAGAGACCTAGCAACTTACGATGGTAATCGTCTATGGTTGGGAATCAAACGTATCCACCCATCAATGGTACTTGGTTAATGGTGATGTGGATATGAAGTCTCCACCCAGTTAATGTCACTTGGTGATAGTTAGTTGTTTATCCCTTCTCCACTTATACCCTGGCAAAGATGAAGGAATGAATAGGGGAAGAGAAAGGGAATAGGCAGGGAGCGGAATAAGCAGAATGATATATACAATCAACCTTCAGTTCCTCAAGCCCTCAAATCCTAGGGTCCCTCGATACCACAAACATGGACCTTGACTATGCACCTTTTCTCCTTCCATCTATGTTCACAACTTCAGATAATTTACCGCTTCAACTTCGGATGTATTTTCCCTACACTGCTCATAGCTAGAATCTGCCTCACTACCTTGATCGTGATATGGGGTAGAGAGGTTGTCAGTATCCTTCTGCTATCATTGGAGGTATAATGTGCCCCTACCCAGCCACCCAAGGTTTGGACATCACAGAGGAGGGGTAGGGAGGGATGAGGGTAATTAAAGTGCATGAAGTCCGGTTTGGTTTCATATTCTGTCCTACCAATTTACCTTCAGACTGAGCTGCTCATGTGGTTAGTATATATATATACCGGCACCCACACCCAATTTACCTTTCTCTATGCCCCAACCATGGCACATGGCATGTTTTATCTCCTCAGATAACTTGCTTCCTAAGATATTATCCTGGCGACAGCAGATATTCAGGGAACTGAGGTCGACAATATAAGAAGGAGGATTGGGAAGAGAAGGGAGAGGAATCGAGAGGTGGAGGGATAGGTATAGAGAAAGGGGCAGGCAGAGCAGAAGATAAGCAGGGGGTACAGGTTGAGTTAGTGAAAGACAAGAGTATACAATAAAGTTGAAAACTGATACTGTTTTGAAACTTGTACATCTACTCTATTAGATCTATACCCAACTTTTAGACAACGTCTCTGTCTATTATTTGGTAAGGGGAACAATCATTCAATCATCCTCCTCCCACACTTTCCTAGTGTAGAACACCCCATTGAGGGTGCCTATCTTTCTACCTACTCCAATCTCCTACACAGTTTAGCGTCTTCCAGATTGAGAGTGGATACATTTTATCCTCTTGCAAACTGATCAAATAGTGGCCGCCGGCCGAGGATCGCCGGTCCCTCGTCGGCTTGACGCCTGACTGTACACTTTCCCAGTCAGCTCACTCCTCCAGTTGACCCCTCATACCACCTCCCCACAATCACACACCTTTGGTACCCTCCTGTAGCCCCTTCTGGCACCTCCCCATACTGATACCCACCCCGCAATCAGTCATCCCCCTTCAAAAGAAGGTTATTGATAAAGATACAGACATCCTTGTGCTGCTAAATCATCATGCTCATAAAGTAGGCTCCAGTGTGTGGTTCCTGCAAACAACCAAACCAAAGAGAAAAGATGCCGGAAAATAGGTGCTACAAAATCACACTTAGGTAGCAATATAAGCTGATACATTCTCTTTGCTTTAGTAATACCACATCCAAGGTATTTGGCAAGTCGAACATAGTCACCAAGTTGAAAGGGGGTTTGGAGCACAGGTTTGGAGCACAGGTTTTGACAAGACCTCAGCTTGGTGAGTGAGGAGATGTCACTAATGCATACCCTGTGGCCTGTTGTGGAACTGCTGGTATATAGAGTCTATCGTCACATTCATGGCTAGCTGTGGACTTTTAGTTGCACACCTTCCTATGATACCCTGTATAGCCTCCTCACTCGTCAAGCTGAGGTCTTGTTAAAACCTGTGGTTTGGAGCTAGTCCATTGGACATCCTAGGAAAAGAGTCAGATTTCTTCTAGAATGTACAAGTGTTGACAAACAACATCCTGTGTAACTGTAACCTTGGTACACATTTTGATATTTGACCTTGAAAATGGTGGCCTTGAACTTAGCCCAAAGCTAGCAGGGATCGTAGACCTATTTTCATTGAACACTCCCACCAGATATTAAACAGCTAGCTCATTTTTCTTTCTTGATGTACCCTATTTATTCAAATTTAATTGTATTTGAGTTTTCATGTGACCTTGACCTTTGACCTCAGATTACACAAAGATGGCTACCACCCTCCTGTATGGGGGAGGGGGGCCAGATTTCTTCTCAGTTGTACATTTCATGAATGTCAATAAACTATTAAACTAGGTAGAACTCTAATTTTGGCCAATATTTAGATGTTTGACCTTGAAAAAGATGACAAGTTGAAGATCTACTTTAGTTGAACACACCTACCAAATAGTTAACAATATGACAATTCATTGATATCTTATCATGATTTGGTTTTCCTGTGACATTGACCTTTGACCTCATATCATACAAAGATGGCTACCACAATACTGTATAAAGGGCTAAATCAGCATCTTGTCTATGGGGACTCTTAGCAAAGAAGTCAGATGTATATTCAATGAATATGGACAAGCTATACATCAGGTATAACTCTAATTTTGGCTAATATTTTGATGTTTGACCTTGAGAAATATGACCTTGACCTTGACGCAAGGTCATCATACTAGCAGGAATTGTAGAGCTACTCTAGTTGGACACTGCCACCAAATATAAAACAGCCAGCTCATTTTTCAACTTAAATATCCCTAATTTATTGATTTTTTATTGTAAACAGGTTTTTGTATGACCTTGACCTTTGACCTCAAATTACACAAAGGTGGTTACCACACTACTGTATAAAATGTCAAATTAGAATCTTGTCTAAGGGGACTCGTACCAAACAAGCCAGATTTCTTCTAAGATGTATATTTAATGAATACGGACAAACTATATCAGGTAAAACTTTGATTTGGGCTAATATTTGGATGTTTGACCTTGAAAAAGATGACCTTGACCTTGAGCCAAGGTCATCCTACTAGCAGGAACTGAAGACCTATTTTAGTTGTACATGTCCACCAAATATCTAAGAGCTAGCTCTTTTTTTCTTCTAATTATACACCATTTATTAGATTTTTTTGGGAAATTAGGTTTTTGGCATGACCTTGACCTTTGACCCCTGAGAAAAATGTCTGCCCCTCACTTTTTTTCTTAGGATTTTTTTTCTGACGTACATATATGTCTAAGGATGCAGAAAAACCATGGTACGAAACTATTGCAATTTGTTTTGGGTTTACCCCCATATGGCAGTCAATTGACTGGACTATATGTGTGGTTTTCAGGTGAACTGACAGAGTGAAAAGGGTCTGCCCCTACAGAATGAAACCCCCCAGTCCTCACTAGTGTTAGGATTAGGTAGAATTAATTCAACCACCACCTGCTCTATTGACTAGAGCCACAGCACGGAAGTGTGTCCACCCTTTCTCGTGAACTACTGCCTACTGCACTGCCTGGGCCTCGCACCCCGAGATATATCAATGTTTTACTCCTTCTCATTTTCTTTCTAGGAGGCTCCCCCCGCACTGGGTGTCCCTGGGCTTCCCTCCACATGACTAGTCTCTACTACTGGAGTACCCACCTTCAAGTCATCTCTACCATAGGTCTACTCCTCTCAGCGGGGCTATCTGTGGCAACTCCTCTTTCTTTTATGGAACATATTTCTCGATCTCCCTGGGCTTCCCTCCATACAATGTGTATACTGTTGGAGTGCTCACCCTGAGGTCATCTCTACCATAGGTCTATCCCCCTCGGCGGGGACCACTGTGGCCACTCCCCCTCTTTAAATGGGACATATCTCTGGGCCTCCCTGGCTACCCTCCTTATGACATCGTTTCACCACTGGAATGCTCTTCCTGACGTCATCTCTACCATAGGTCTATCTCCCTCGGGGGACCACGGTGGCCACTCCCCCTCTTTATATGGAACATATCTCTGGGCCTCCCTTTTTTTCTTTTGTTATACATTTTTATGTAGGTGCGGGAGGGCCTTTTTCTGTTGTTGCATAAATTGATGATCTGCATGTTGGTATAAGGTCTAAAATGCTTTTCAAATTTCTTTTTTATCCCAAAATAATAGCAGAGTTATGGATAATTTTGCAACTCGTACACTGAAATTTTCTGCCTTTTTAGCCCCTTTTTTCAATAGGTGAATGAAATAACTTATGCAGCCCTTTTTAAAGGATGTGTGCGGTATCCGCAAAGCTGATAATCAATTTCAAGTGGCCTTAAACAGACAGACGGTTTCTTCCGTTCTCCCCCCCCCCTTCAAATGTGGAATAAGGTAATAACAAAATCAAACCAAATCAGGTATTGTAGTCTTTATTTATGTCACACACTTAATTTTTGTTCCAAAGCTGCAAACAGTAAGAGAAAAATATAAACATAGCATTTAAATCCTAACCAGGGTTCCCACAAAAAAAATCTGATCAAAGTTCCATGACATTTCCATGACAAAAATCTCAATTTTCCATGACATTTATAAATGTGTTGTGTGGGGTCATGGGGCTTCGCCCCTGAGAAAATTTCTAAAATCTAGAAAGCATACAGTACATTTTCGGATATTTTTAAATTCCATGACACATGGCAATTTGTACAAAATCCCATGACATTCCAGACAGCTTTCAAATTCCATGACATTCCATGACACGTGGGAACCCTGCTAACTGATCATATAGTCTTTAAAACTATTTAATAGATATTTAAATACTTTTAAGTTCGATCATGCATCAATTTATAACCTATATCTATCTCATAAAAATGAAAAAGTAGCTCAATTTGGGCATATAAAATAAGAAACACTCCACGAACATTGGGCTTTACAAGGGAAAATACAAGTAAATGTCACTGGATGTGAAGGCAATTCGTAAATTCCATGACAGAAAATCGTAATTTCAACCAGAGAAAAATAGTAATTGAAATCTTAATGCAAATGTTCATTAAATTTCTATTAAAAACTCATACTTTTAGGCCAAAGTATTAGATTAACAGCAAAAAGAATAAGGGTATTGAGGAATATATCTCTACTGTTACAATAAGATTGTTTTTTTCTGCATAAATTATCTGATGAATTTAGGGAATATTTAACCGATTAATATTACTAGTTTTAGGGGGTGTAAAAAATGTCTACACCACTGCATAGGTTTCCCTATAAACCTCAAAAATCGTAATTCAGGCAGGGCAACGCTTGATGGCCATATCGACCGCTGGAAATCGTAATGTTACGATTAAACTCCCTTTTTCACATAATCTTGGTAAAAATACATATTTCAGTGAAAAAAGTTTTTTTGGTAGAAAACAAATGAAAATGCCTTCCAACAAATATAAAATAAAATAAAAATTTGGGTAGGGCTAAAAAAATAGGGTCACTAAGCCACACCAAAAAAAAGAGTTGGTCAATGGATTTCGCACACCTTATTTTCGGAAATGGAAATTTTTAATTTTTAATTTTTTTAAATTTTCAATGGATTTCGCTCGCCTCATTTTTTTTTCAAAATTGAGAATTTTTTTATTTTTTTTTTCAAATTTTCTCCCAGTAATTACCCCAGATCAACCAGTAAAGTTTTATGTTAGGGGTCCACTAAGAACTTTTGTCGGAGGCTGGTTAAAAAAAAAAATTTAAAAATTGTTGCTCGCTCCAGTTTTCCACCGACAAAATCCATTGACCAAAAAAAAATCTTTTAAAAAAAACAACTTTTTTTTTTGGTGTGGCCCTAGGGATACCTGAACACAACTTCTTTTTTTTTCCCTTACTCAGGTTTAATATAGGTGTCCATAGCTGTTGCACCCTCTGAGTGTTCCTCACCTATGTGTGTGGCCATATGTAGTTTGAACTCTGAACACGTAATGAATCCGGTCTTACACAGAGAACAGATGTTCACATCGGCGTCTCCGCTTGAGAAGTGAGTATATAGATGCTTCTTGAGGTTGGTTTTGCTAAACATTTTCCCACAGGTGGAACATGCCCAGAGTTTTTGGTGGTTATGTGTGTCATGGCGGTTGAGTTCAGCTTGTGATGGTAACAACCGGCCACACAGGGTGCACGTATAGATCTCCACACCAGGTTGTATGACTGACACATGCTGCACCAAGTCACACAAGTGGGTGAATATAACCTGACAGTGGCAACACTTGTACTGATTTTTCTCTGGACAGCAGATGTGGTTCTGTAGGGATTCAGCATGACAAAATATCTCATCACAACGACAACATAAGTAGGATTGTTTATAATGGTGAATTTGACTTAAATGTTTCTTCAAATATACCTCCTTTGAAAATCTCTGGTTGCAAATTGAGCATAAATAAGACCTTTTTTGGGTAATGGATGACAGGTGTTTTCCCAGGTAATAAATTTGAAGGAAGAACTTGTCACATATGTAACATGTTTGGCCTTTTTGTATTAATCGTCTATGATATTTCATGTGTGAAACTAATAATTCAACCGTTGGGAACTCCTTGCAGCAAAAACAACAATTGGATGGTGCTACTCCTGTATGTGTCTTTAGATGTTTTACAAGTTCTTGCGGATCAGCAACATTTTCGCCGCACACAGAGCAGGTTTGAGCGGCATTCCATCCTGCATGTGTAGTTACATGTTTATCGAGAAGTTTAATCATGCAGAAACCTTGATGACAAATGTAACACATATATGCCATTGTGTGAGCATACAGCTCCTTCTCATTATAAATATGTATTTTGCAGTGATAGCATTTATTTTTGTATTCAAGATCTTTGGCCTGGTGCATTTTAATATGATCCTTTAGTGCGTATGGTCGTGTAAACCCTTGCAAACACAATTTACACTTGTATGGCCATTCAGTTTTCGGCTTGTGAGTAATCATATGGTAACGCAAGGTTGACGCATGTTTGAAACCTTTACCGCAGACTGAGCACTCATGGGGTTTCCTCTCTGTATGTGGCTGAGGTTTCTTCTTTGAGTGGTTGGTTGATTGTTGAGTTGCTTTACGCCCTAATTTGTTCTTTGAGTGAGCTTTGATCTTGTGTTTGTGTAAAAGTAATGGTGTGGCAAATACCTTCTTGCACTGAGGACACTTTTTGCATTCTGGATGGATCACCATAACGTGACGGATCACTGCCGACGGTCGTCTGAACGCCCAATCACAAATACCACACCGGTGACGCTTTCCTTCCCCAGTGTGGATCAACACATGTTCTTTGAGCGCTGACCGACTGGACAACTTCTTGCCACAGGTATTACATGTATGGGGTCCCTTAGCTATTACTCTATTACAGGAGTCTTCCCCTACAGACTGGGGCTTGTCCAGTATCTCCCGCTTAGCTTCGGGAGCTATCAGTTCTTTAACATCTGTAGGATCCCCCGCACTTTGCCGATCATCACCTGCAACATCCTCTATGTACAAGCTCTGTTCTTTTACTTCAACTTCTGTGCAGAAATATATCTTTGTATGGCATGTCTCTTCTACAAGACAAGGAGCATTTGATTCCACATCAGATTTTGACTTGGAGATGTTGACCCCATGGTTTGTCATGGCTTCTTCATCCCAAGGTAAACAATCATTACTGGAAGCTTTTTCTATTGTGTGCGAGGCTTCCGGTGCCAAAGAATGAGAAAGAACCTCTTCTTCGTCTTCTCTAGTTCTACAGGTAGGGCTCCCATCTGAAGACATCTCCACTTTGACATCAACCAATGTTTCATACTGATAAGTTTCAGGGTGAAATGTTTCATGACATTCATAGTCTTCCTCAGCTGTTTTGGGAAAGGATGAAGTTGACCAAACATCATCCTCTGAACATTTACAAAGCATTTCCCCTGTCTTAAGCTCTTGCCCTATTAGCTCAAGTATCTCTACCTGGCCAATAGTACATGATATGTTAGGGCTGCCTGTTGTTTGCATCCTAGCACCTGTATTGATGTTATTGTCTACATCAGATTCAGAACTACTGATGGTCCAAGTGTGGATCTGTTCATGACTGGTTGCATCAGCCAGGTTATCAAACCTTCGACCACATTGACTGCATGTGAACAGTCTCAGTATGGTAAGCCCATAGCTCTCTACTTGGCCACTAAAATAAAACATCTCATGATATCCTGTTTGTTCCCTAATATCAGCTTTGTTATCTGTGCTGAAATCACGCTCAATATCAGACCCCGAATTGTAAGTCGTGTGCGCAGTCATGATTCTCTGGTTGTGAGCCTCTACAGACTCTGAGTTCTCAGTTGTGTCTGCAGTCAAGATTCTCTGGTTGTGAGACTCTATGGACTCTGGGTTTGTGTGTGCAGTCATGATTCTCTGGTTATGAACCTCTACGGACCCTGACTTCTCAGTCTTGTGTAGAGTCGTGATTCTCTGGTTGTGAAACTCTACAGACTCTAGGTTCTCCGTCACTTGTACAGTCGTGTTTCGTGGGTTGTGAGCCTCTATATGAGTTACAGCATCAGTCAGGTCATCAAACCGGTCATCACACTGGTCACAGGAGAAGATCCCAAGCACCGGGGTGTCTGTACGCTCCATGGTAAATACCTGTTTAGTCTGATGCTCTACGAGATGGAGGTTGGCCACAGTGCGTTCTTCCTATCGACAGCTTGCTGACCTAAAATCACATGAACAAGATATTTACATTTTAGAATAGTGGCTTATTATATATTATAGAGGCTTGAACTTCAGTATTTCTCAGTACTAAATTAGCAGACCCCCTGCACGGCATGTAGGATTTGTCAAAGACCAGGGTGCAACTGTTTAATAATATGTGCAAATTTATGGAACTATGGGTAATAATTACTATAAGCCCATGCGCATACCATAAGATCAACCCTCGTAAAAGCTAACTCTTGAAAAAAAAAGTGGAAAAAAAACACATACATAGATAGTCATAGTGTCACAATCCATCCTGAAAATAATTTTCTGGACTTAGACTTTGTCATGTTTTGAATCATTTCAGTAATTTCTTCTCCTTTATTCCACATTATCGGTGGAACTTTTTGGATCCATCAGGGCTGTGGGGGGGGGGTCGTTCGAATTGACGAACCCCCTAGTTACGGGCTAGGCATTCAACTCGGCTGAGACGCCTAGCCACAGAGCTAATGGCTCCAGGTTGTTGAAAAATACATGGCCAAATAATATTTCTGAAACAGTTGAAAAGACATGGAGAAAAAAAGACAGCTATTCTTTAAGTCTTTTTTATTATCATAGGTGAACAACATGTCATAAAATCATTTCTTTCTGTCAGTTGGGTATCTTGATTTCAACATGCATCTTTTCTCGATAAAATACCAATGTCACTTTGTTTCTTGTAGATTTCTAGAAATGACTTGGTCTAGTGCATTTAAGTGCGCAGCCAGCTTTTTGGATCATGTTTCAGATAGTTCTTTAAACACCAGTTTAACACTTACATCTGTTTAAAGTATTCAAACTAGTACAATGCCATACAGTACAACATTCATTCGACCATCTGTGTGAGACAGAAAGTAAGTACCACCATGGTGCTGTTTCTTCACAAAATAAGATTGGTATTTTACGGGATTGGCCTAAACTGATTCTCGTCATCAAATTCCATATGATTCGGACATCCACATTTAAATGGGTAGGTCCACATTTTTATGTCACAGTACCATTTTGGTGAAAGAAAGTTTTATTTAACACTTTTATTTTCTCCACATATTACGGAATGTATTCTCCGCAAATTGTGGACATTCATATTTTGTAGAAAACAGCACTGTTAAAAATTCACTCTTACCACTAACATGCAACTCTGTATTACTAAAACAGTTCTAAAACAACTACATATATGTCCTTGCTGAGAGTGCAGCTCTAGGGCTTGTGTGCGAATCATCATATGACCAGTGATGGTAGGTTCAACTAGAACATCTAATAACAATCATCTATTTTCATTGATGCACTTCTTTAAGGTTTGTCCATGAAGTTCTGTAATCCCTATTTAGGTACTCAGTTTGCTTCTTCTCACTTTAAAAGGTTGAATTCAATGAAGTACATTATAGCCTCAATTGCTGCAATTTACATATATATCGGTCATTTACAACCACTCAATCTGCCTTATATGCCAGTCCCTGGTTGACAAAAAGTAGAAAACTTTCAGATTTTGATCAATGTTCTGCGGGAAATGAACACAATTTGATATGGAAACTCAGGTCAAAGAGTAGGAATTCCTGTAAAAGTAGGTTAACCCTTTAAGGACGGGACAATGCATTAATGCATCATGCCCATGGTCGTAATGATGTATGAATGCAGCCCTGGTGAGTAACTCACTAGTGCTGCATTCAAGCATCATGCCGACCATATGGGCTTGAGACACTCCCGAAGGGTCATCATGATGCACCATTGGCGAGTCACTCGCCGTGGCTGCATTGGTAATCATGACAACAAACGCCATCTTTTTGCATCTTTACTGATGTGTTGGCCTCCATTGCATGGGGAAGTCCACCAGGGCTAGTTCATGCCCTATACTGCTAGCTGGCAGGGCAGCAATAGCAGCCTAACAGGGCCACTGTACTATAGGAACCTATAAAGTAATTCACTCTCTGGACAGTTTATTTTTCGTTTGTTTCCTCTCCAAGTATTACATTGTTTAGAGAGCACATTACAGATATTGAGTAACACTCAATATTGTTAGAATAAGTTAAATATGTAGAGCTGTTGGCATCTCCAGATCATAGAAACTCTTAGCACAGGGTGCAGCTTCATCCACAAGTCTGGGTCAGTGGCCACCTGGTGGTTGGCTGCGGAACTAAACATGGAGGAACTCATTCACTGTGGTGCCACCGCAAGTACAGTTACAAAATAGCTGTCATCTACTCCTGTCGCTGGAAAGTCATCTAGCTTCTTCACAATTGGTTTCTTGCCCTTCTCCCCCATCGTCCACACTTCGCATCCACCTGGTGTTGTATCACATAGATCCAGTCGGTGGCGACCTGGCACATATTCATGCTCGGAGTAGGAGAAATTGATCAGGAAGAGCGTGTTGGTGGTAGGTAGCACCCCACCCCTCCAGTGGTACACCAGTCTAGTAGTAGCACCCATTAAGGGGTTGTACTCAGACCACTGGTCAGTGGTTGGGCTGTAGTAATGCATTAAGAACCCATAGGTCATGATTACGATAACCTCCTCCTTGAACAATTCCATCACTTCAAGTGTGTAATCAGTGATTTCGGTTATCGGAGCTTTGCTGGTCCAAGAGCCGGTAGTCGGGTCAAAGCAATCCATCCGGGTAGAGAAATCACCGATATTTCTGATTCCAGGGGTCCTTTCCCACCCACCGATGATATAGATGGATCCATTGAGGGCACAAGCATTGAAGTCCTCCAGCTTAACAGGCATCGTACTTGGAAGGGCACTCCAATTGTCAGTTTCAAAATCATACTGTTCAATGGTATCAGTTGCTACAAACCCTCTAGTGGGAACTTTTGTTTTCCCCCCAACAATGTAGAGTTGCTTGTCACAATGAACAAGGCGGAACTGGCGTTTAGCTACAGCCATTTGGGTCATAAACGACCACTTCTTATTGCGAGGATCAAACACATACAGTTCCTGTTCTTTGCATGCTATGAAAAAGTTATTAACCACAGTAGAAGCATTAACCGTGAATCCCCCCTCGGGTGGGTTCAGTGCATGGTGCGCCACCCAAGCTGTTCCCTCTAAAGCGTGGTAGATATCATTGGAGTTATCTTTTGTTATAGAGCACAACGGTACAGGTTCTGTCCTGACCTTGCTCTGTTCTGATACATCTAGCACTTTAAGGTGTATGGGCAGGTTGTGATACTTGTGAGCTTCAGCCACAAGGTTACACCATGAACCATCAGACTCAGAATAAATGTCCATAGCTTTGATCACTTCAAGTTGTTCTGGTGCCATCAGGGCAAAGCGCACAGAGCTCATGAGGTCATTGAGATGTTGGGTGTGATTCTGAGAGTCAAACTCAATCCACTCTTTGATGGTGAGAAAGAGCTTCCAGTCTGATTTCTGCCAACAGTCTACAATAATTTCAAGTTTGTCCAATGCCATTCTATTCAGTTCAAGACCTTTCAAGATTTCATCCATGTTAGATACAATGAAACTAAGTGTTTGCTCAACGCCCTCATCCATATAGTACGCTTTAAATGTTTTGAGAATATCGATACAATTCTTAGCATTGACTTCTTCAAAGAGTAGTTGACGACATACATCAATGGCGGATTTAATCTGGAGGTAAACTGCACATGCTAGAAGATCTTCAGCGCTAGCTTCAGTAGAGCCAAATTCACCAGTGTATATGAACTCAACCATGGCAGACACAGCTAGCACATCTAGTCCCTCGAGTCGTACTCGGTCAGCCTGACTCTCCACCATACCGGTCCCTCCTGTCAGCATGACCTTGAAGTAGTCACTGACAGAGGCCATGACGACCTTGTGAACCTTAAACTCCTGGTCGTCCACTTCTATGGTAAAATCTAGAAATGTGCCATCCTGTCTGAAGGCGTGGAGGCCCTGTCCCACGGCTCTCAACATGGTTGGTGCAGCGAGATCACCTGGAAATAGGAAAATATTTAGTTTGTTAAAATTTTTAAAGGTGAATAAGAGAGTGATGATTTACTAAATAGATAGATATGGAGGTATGTTATTTGTGAACATTCTGACATATATATAGGGAAATTATCATTTTGTCCCACACATCAGATGCACTTATTTAACTGTGGAGAGAGAGAGAATAATCAATGCATGTTAAATACTTTATCATCAGAAAATATTCTTCATACTTTCATTATATTACTGAAATCATACAATTTTTTTATATCCCTGATTTTTGACGTGCCTCGAAAAAATACACACCTTGCTACTCAAGAGGCACACACTACACCTTGTTATGTTGACATACATCTGGGACCACAGTTTTGTTTAACCCTTTAAGGATGGCATGTCACTAAAAGATGACATTTGTCGTCATGATGCACCAATGCAGCCCCGGTAAGTAACTCGCCTGTTCTGCATTGGTGCATCATGCCGACCCTTTGAAAGTGTCTCAACCCCGTAGGGTCGGCATGATGCTTAAAAGCAGAACTGGCGAGTCACTCGCCAGGGCTGCATTCATGAATTTCCATACTCCTTATTATGCTATTAAACAATTAAAATGAGTGACCCTATTTACTCTTACAGGACTTATCTACTCTTGTGTAAGTTTTCTATGCTTCAGGTTTTCTGCTCCCTTATTAGGTAAATACCGTATTCAACGGAATAAGCGCCCTTCCCTGATAAGCGCCCTTCCCTAATAAGCACCCCCTTTTTGGCACATTTTTAGACTAGAACAAAGGCTCAAATTTCCCGATGTTGGAGACAATGAAACTATTAAAACGTCATAGAAATAATTCCATAAGTGCCCAGGGTGCTTATTACATCAAATACGGTACTGAGAAGAGCGTGTTTGCTGCTTTTCATGTTGAAGACGGTATTGAAAGAAGTCCTTTTCAACATCAGACACAAGTGCCAGGTGCTGCCATTTCATTCAGTCAATTATGACCATGGAATCTGCCTTACTTAATGTGGGGCCAGAGCAAGTGAAGTGATGAAGATGTTAGTGGTGAGCTCTTCTTGATCCTGCACTGGAAAGTCATCTACTTTCTTTACAATAGGTTTTTTCCCTTTCCCACGCATGATCCACACCTCACATGCACCGAAGGTTGTATCCAAGATGTCCATTCTGACGTTACCTGACACACACTCATACTCAGTGTATGGGAAGTTAATTAGGAAGAGTCTATTCCCGCTGGAGAACACAGAACCGATATGGTGGTAGACCATCCTAGTAGTAGCTGACACTAACGGGTCATAGGCAGACCACTGGTCAGTGCTTGGACTGTAGTACCGCATGCAGAAGCCATGGGTGATGATTGCAATAACCTTCTCCTTCCACAATTCTATCACTTCTATCTCATACTCAGTGACACAATCTGTCATCGGAGCCTTTCTGCTCCATGTATTGGTAGATGGGTCAAAGCAATCCATTCGAATACCATGTCGGCCATTGTCTTCAGGGGTACTTTCGTAACCACCGATGAGATAGATGAGATGATCAAGGACACAGGCACTAAAGTCCTCCAGAACAACAGGCATCTTACTGGAATTGACGCTCCAAGTACTATCATCAAAATCATATTGTTCAATACTATCAGTCGCTGCATATGCCTGACCGTATTGCCTAGTTTCTCCCCCAAAAACGTAAAGGATCTCATCACAATAAATGGGATGGAACCTGATTTTACGTACTGGCAACGTGGTTAAGAATGACCACCTCTTTGTGCGAGGATCGAATACATTGAATTCCTTTCTGTTGCATACTATGAGAAAGTTGTTCACTTCAATCAGGGCACCTCCAAATGAGGATTGAGGTTGATCAATTGCCTTGTCCTGTATCCAAGTTGTTCCCTTCAGAGCATGAAAAAAACCATCTTCACTTTCCTCAAAGCCCACAGGCGTAGGGTCAGCCCTGACCTTGCTCTGTTCTGATTCATCTAAAATTTTAAACTGTATCGGAAGGTTGTGATATTCCTTAGCGTCAGCCACAAGGTAACACCATGGACTATCCATGGAATAAATGTCCATATCTTTGATCACTTCAAGTTGTTCTGGTGTCATCAGGGCAAAGCGCACACGGCTCATGAGGTCGTTGAGATGTTGCGTGCGATTCTGAGAGTCAAACTTAACCCACTCTTTGATGGTGACAAAGAGCTTCCACTCTGATTGTCCCCACGAGTCTAGCAGAATTTCAAGTTTATCGAGCGACGTTGTATCCATATCAAAGCCATTCAAGATTTCATCCATGTTAGATCTGATGTGCCTGACAGTTTGTTTGATGCCGTCTTCCATATTGTATGCTTGAAATGTTTCAAGGACATCTATGCAGTTCTTAGCATTGACTTCATCACAGAGTCGTTGACAACATATTTCGATGGCTGGTTGAATCTGAAGGTACATGGCACACGCTAGAAGTTCCTCTGTGCTAGCTTCAGTGGAACCAAACTGGCCAGTATATATGAACTCAACCATGGCCGATACAGCTTGAGCATTTTGTCCTTCAAGTCTCACTCGGTCAGTCTGACTCTCCAGCATACCTCCTGTCAGCATGACCTTGAAGTAGTCACTGCCAGAGGCCATGATGACCTTGTGTACCTTGATACACTCATCTTGTACTTCTATGGTGTAGTCTAGCAACATGGCATCCTGCCAGAAGGCTTGTACTCCTTCTCCCACGATATCCAACATGATGAAATGATTGTCCTTGGTGCAATGAGATCACCTGAAAAATAAAAAAAGTTACTTTACTATCTTCTGTGAGGTGAGTTGCTTAAAAGAAGATCTAAATTGATCCAAATAAATTAATGAAATTTGATGCGATTGCCAAATCAAAGCACGATACCCATGGCCTCATCTAAAGATTTTACACAGATATTTTTGCCGTTGAGAAGGCTTCTCACTTCATATCTGTCACTAAAATTCATCTCACTTCCGATGTTCTAGAACTACTGATTGATTGATTGATTGATTTGTTTAACGTCCAGACGTACATCAAGTACCTCACAAGGACATCTCAAGTTGGCAAGGAGACAAATAGTGATAGTCTGCCTTGCAGTAGTAGGACAAGTATTTATATGCTGCTTGCCCAATACAGCAGTGACCGCATCTATGGATGATCGAATCTATGAAATGAATGACCGCATCTATGAGGTGAGGGAGAAAACTATCATATCTAAAACACCATGGGAGGTAATAAAGGGGTTGAGAGCATTATTTTTATCAATGCAGTTGATAGAGTGATGAAATTTGTAAAAATAGAGAGGGTTTAGCTCAGAAAATCAGCTAATTCTTATGTTTTCAAAGGATAACCTCATTAAAATCCAGGATGGCTGCCATTTAAGTCCTCAAAAGTAACATCATTGTAATCCTTGGCCCCAGAAATGTATATTTAGCATTTGGAATCATGATTCTAAGTTGATTAGAAGGGGAGATACATGATTTAGAAATATTCAGTGGTGGCCATCTTGGAAGATGGCTGCCATAATGGCTACGGTCTATATCTGCAATGGCCCTTGATTCATAATTTATGTCTAAGGTCTCAGGGATGTATATGCCAGAATTCAGATGTTTTCCTGCAGGGAATCATGTGTTTCTATCACTGAGTAATTTAACAGTGAAATTATGGATATATCTTCATTTTTGCATAAATTATGCTAATTAGGGCATAATGAAAATTTATGAGAGGATGCATTTTTGATCACTACCCATATCTGGAGGCATTCTACCAGTTCTAGAAGATTTGGACTCATTTTATGATATTTTAGCTTAGCGAACCTGCTATTTTGCCTACCTAATTAGAATATGCTAATTAGGTGCCTTAATATGCAAAATTTGCGATGGCCCCTGGAAGATTTGGATTCTCTGGAAAAAACTGCATGAGAATCACTTCTCAAAAGTTTGTCAACCACCTAGGTGAGTACTTTGTGAAAATTGCCCTGTCTAAGGGGGTTAGATAATACCTTCAGACATAAAAAATGGTGTGTAGCTCCTAGACTAAATCACTTTCCTGGTACTCAACATTCAATGGCTAGGAGATTATTTCTCCCTATATCTTCTGGAGATCTATGTGGAATCCTTCATAACTCATAGTCGTAGAACAGAATTATTTGATGTATCAATTTTATTTCCAATTCACATGAAAATTTTCAATTGTGGTAGCAACATCTTGCCATAGGAACAGTTTGCAAATCTTTCACCCTTACTCTTATTCCTATTTGATACATGCTGGGAAGATTAAACAAAGAGACACTGGTGATTAATGTTAAACTGACATTCAATTCATTTATTATGACAGAGAGGTGAAGAACATCAGAATATTATATGAGACATGTTTTAATAGTTCTCTTTATTAGAGTGAGATCATTAACCTGGGCTTTTTTTTTCACTTTTCTTTTTTGTTCTTTGAAGTTGGGCAAATTCAAGTCATCACTGAGATATGTTTCAATGCAGGCTTTGACATTGGGTAAACGTCAATGCCTCAGAAAGAAGTTTGTTAAGATTCAGGAGAATTCAGAAGATTTATGAGACTTTTAAATCTTGGCCAACTCATCCTACCTTAGGTATGATCTGAAATATTTGCTAGCTCTTATTCTTTAAAACTCTCTGTGTGGGTAAGCAAAGGAAGACTTCTTGGTTTTCCCTTCCATTATTAAACGGTTATGAACAATGTCTTTCAAAGCTCAACGCAAATAAGTCCCAAGAATTCTAAGCACTATTAGCAAAATTTAAGAATCCTTTCATGACACTTTTTCACTGTCCATTCCACCGTTCCACCTGCATTAGGCATGTTCCCATTGCCGCAGAATTAAATTCTAGTTGTTGCTTTTCTGTTCAGTCACATTCTGGCTTCACCTCAATCCTTGGTGCATTTGAAGACTGGCCTGTCAAAGTGCTGCAGGATCGAACTGTGGACCTCACATGTGGAGAAGGAATGCAGGGTTTCGGCTGGCATAGGAGTCACTTCCAACCAGACGAAGCTGTCAGGTTCTGCGGGATCACCCACCCCTCTCCAACACTTGGTCAGGTATTCCCCCACAACCTCCATGAACAGGTAGCCATGTTGGTGGGAGGCCGTGGTCCCGCTTGGAGCAGCTACGTCTGAATCAACACGGACCACTTGGAATCCCACATTGTGGCATCCGTGCCAGGCCCTGGGAGGCATGGATCGCGGCCAGCATTTCACAGGTTCTGCTGTGTACGGTTTGAACCTGTTGTAGTCATTGTTCTTTTCCAGACATGTGATGATGACATTGCTGCCAATTTTCAACATCTCTTCTTCATTATTTGATATCACCTCGAATTCCTCATATTTGTGTTCTGGACGAGGACGACTGAGACGTGGCAGAGAATTTAACCAAAACAGGTGCCAAGATTCAGCTTCGAATCCACGTCGGAATTTCAAGAGTTTCAAGAGGCTGATATATCCCTTGTTGCTAGTAATAAACACATAGAGAGTGTATCCAGAGGCGTAACAGTTGAGTTGCCATTCGGAAGCAATTTCACCGCTCTTTGCTGTTCTCATTGACGTGTCCTCCTTCTCCTCCCAATTTCTTCTGCTGAAATCATAGCAATATACACGTATTGTGATATGATTGCCATCCTCTTGTAAAAAGCCTCTGATCATCACAAGATTACCTCCCCATACATGATAGGCAACATCGAACGCTGAGTCGTCATCAAAAGGTGGTTCTACCCACTCGATACATGGGCTTTGCTCTTTGAGGAGGCCAATGATGATGTTGCCAGACTTCTTCTGGAAGACAAGGCATTCCTTTGTTGCACCGATAAAGGAGTATACTGCATCCTCTGGCATGCTGATATCCTTGAAGTACCATCGGTCATGTAGCGATGAGTAAACGTACAGTGGGTATGTGTTAGGTGCTGGGATATCTCCACCTTGGGAACACTTGCTGATTACGACTTTGTAAAAGGGATCATCCTTAATTGTCTCCTTGAATGTGGAGAGGGACGTGAGATATGCCCTCAGTTCTCGACAGTTCCGTACAACCTTGATTTTGCTGCCACAGTTTGAATTAATAAAGGAGTTTAATTTCTGCTGCTGCTCGATCAATTTGAGTACTTTTTTGCAAGTGCTGTAACGTTCCCTTCTGTCTCCTTGAAACCATTTTAGCAGAAGTCTGCCAATTTCATTTGCATCCAGAAAATCCATGACCCCATCATTTACCATCTTCATCAGAAAAGAACTAGAAAGGTCAAGCACATCTGGTTGGCACTGAATGAGATCTCTAAAGCGGCATCGCGTTATGGTCTTGCACACATCACTTACATCTGCTAGGTTGAATAAATCAGCCAGTTCCCACATGTGTAAACAGTTGCTGGGCTCCAAGTGGGTCAGCATGAAGTCACAACAGAATACAATCAAATCCTCAAGCATGAAAAGCGAGGAGGCTCCAAGAATGTCATCCAGTGTATCCAATGTTATCTCAAGGTCACTGGTGTACATAAACTTTATGACTGTGTTCAGTGTGTCCACAGAAGCAACTGATTGTGACAAGTCTATAACGGCCTCTTTACTCTCTTTGAAGCCTCCTTCAAACATACTTCTGAAGTATTGACTGGAAGCAGCCAGAACCACTCTGTGAGCAGGAACTGCATGGCCGTGCATTTGGATATTCACGTCACAGAAGTTCCCACTTTGCTGAGAGAGGTGCAGCTGATGACACAGCTCTGTCCTGACACTGGGTTTGGTGAAGGTATCCATACCCTGTCAAAAACAGAAAAAATTAGCACATCAGCGCACTCCGGCATTTGTAAGCAAATGCGGGGATCATCTGTGATGAGAATAGCTATGGATCAGTGATGGGAAAAACTAGTTGATATATATGTATGTATGAATCATCCTTAAGGTGGGTCGATCCCATTGAATCAAAGTCATCAGAATTCCACAAATTTTTTTCTGTGGGTACCTTAAATCATTTGAAAACGGAAAATGAAAAGAAAAATATGGGGTGCCGACCTTCTTTTTGAAATATGGAATTTTGAAAAATAAAAGTATTTCAATTATATATTAAAAGAACGAAAATGATGTAAAATTTCCTATGATTTTATTTTCTATCAACCAATAATCACAGAAATCTGAAACATTACACAATGAACACAAGGATATATACCTATATTCTAAAAATAATTCTGGGGTTTTATCACGTTGCATTCTGGGGGAAAATGTCGTCATTCTGAGAAGAGTAGGAATAAATTTTCATTATTTTTTTCACATAATTAAAGAAAAATGATAATAAAAGTCATTAGATGTTTCTTAAACTCCCCCAAACGTTTGCTCAGGTCATTTGCTGATGAATAAGAGTAATTTTGATATAGGGTGCCGTGCATATTTCAGGGTTTGGCCCTTTGAAATAAAAAACTAATGGAAAAACGGATTAAATCAAATCTTTGAAGCCTTGCATTATGGGTAAATTCCCAACAATCTGCATATAAAATGATTTCATTATATAGGGTTGAATATATTTAAGCAAGTTATTCACTTTTATGCTCTTTCAAATACCATTTATCACTTCAAAAAAGAAAGCTGAAAAATCATAGTAAATGCCCAAATACATACAATTATTGACCTACTAAGTTTATTTTAGATCCCTACCCACCGTGCACTCCGTGAGGCAAGATGGGGTCATGTTAAAAAGTAGAACAAGAAAAGTGTGACCTGCTTTATTTCAGACACGGGTAAGATATTCCATATATGGCATGTCTGACCTACTGGGTGTCACATGAGAGTAGGGTGGGTGGGAGTGAGCTGTATGTTTTGCTCCCAGCACGTGGATGGTAGAGGTGCTCAGAGCAGTAGTAAAGTTTCCTTCAGTCTTCCCTACTGGGGGGGGGGGCACTCCCTACATTTTCTGTAGGCTACGGGGGGCACTCCCTACATTTTCTGTAGGCTACTGGGGGGGGGGGGGGGGGCACTGCTTCATGTTCTTTAGGCTACTGGGGGAGGGGGCACTCCCTACATGTTCTGTAGGCTACTGGAGGGAGGCACTCCCTACATGTTCTGTAGGCTACTGGGGGGGCACTCCCTACATTTTCTTTAGGCTACTGGAGGGGGGGTACTCCCTACATGTTCTGTAGGCTACTGGAGGGGGGGGCACACCCCCTACATGTTCTGTAGGCTACGGGGGGGGCACTCCCTACTACTGTAGGCTACGGGGGGCACCCGTGCATCCCTATCCATATTATATATAAGGGCACCCCTTCTCTGTGATGTTCCCACTCACCGGCGCCGAAGGGGCTGGTTTTATCAAAAATAAAAGGTGCTCTAAAATGCTCAATTTTGTTCAAAATTGTCTAAAAGTTATTTTCAGTATAGAGAACTGTTCCTGGCATAGGCCTACCAAAAATGGCATTATTCACACATATTCAAGCCATATGCGCAGAAAGACGCGCAGTAGTCTATTCTGCAATGGCCGCTACCCACCTTAAGCAAGTGTAGCGATTAATCCATGCACAGGAACTATTCCTGGATTATGAAAAGTTTGTAACAGAAGTGTTTTCTATTATATCCTGGATTATAGGATATAGTGGTCTCCAATTGCCCAAATATGTCTTAAGCACAAAAAAGATTGATTGTGTGATATACATCACATGTGACCCAGAGCTATGACAACCCATTAAGAAACAAACAGGCAATTTGATGTAATGTATACAGGCAGAAAGGTTGTATGTAAAAACCACAAAGGAACATGTCAACGCTTTTAAGTTAGAAAATCCCCCCCCCCCATGGTTACTAAAAGATTGAGCGTGTGAGTGGCCTCACAGATGACTCAGGGTAAGCTGGAGCTGGAGCTTATCATGTACTTAGATATAGTACTCCTTTATAATCATTCATTGGTCAATTCTGGCATCAGAAATGAATTCCTTGTTAAAAAGTACCCTCAAGTCATGTGTCATACATGTATGTTATTCCATTTCAGGTCAGCAGGTGGGTGTGGGTGAGCAGGTGGGTGTGGGTGAGCAGGTGGGTGTGGGTGTGCAGGTGGGTGTGGACGACAGTTGCAGGCTGCGGGCATGTACCGCCTTTTGTCCCTATCAAAAAGCGAGTTGATCGGACGATAAACGGCGGAGATACGGTGTCGCTGTCGCTGTGGGGCTGTCGTGATGTGTCGTTGACTTCTTGTGGAGTACGAGAACTGCTAGTGGCGCCACCATATCTTTTACGGGTGGAGAGAGAACTAAAAAGCTAAATTAAAGTAAATTTAAATCAAAGTAGCTAGGCACCTATGTGCCCCTGGGCAGGCTCCCTCGACGTTGTGACTTGGTCTAAAGGCTACTCTATGTGCGCCATGGTTAAACGCATAGACAAAGGCCTGGTCATGCGGGTGAGTATCTTTGTGCACCACTATTGGACTTTCTCTTGGTGTTAAAAGCGTCTCATTTTTTGATCTCACCTCTTCTTAACCCTTGTAGGTATAGGAAGTCTGTGTGAACGTGACTCTTTTAAAGGGTGGATTCAAGGTCACTCTGCTATTCTTTAGCATTAGTTCACAGAGACCTACATTTTCACCTGAAAGTGACAATTTTTGAATGTTTATTTTTGGATTTAAAAAAAGAAATTAGAGATTTTTTTACAGTAGGGGGGAGAGACATTGCCTCAAAGTATACTGTGATGCATTTGTATTTATTCAATATCAAACAGAAAGCACATGCAGGCTGGTTGAAGTTGGACAACAAACTCATTCCATTTTGGCAGAAACCGTCTCCCTTAAACCCAGGGTGCCCTGGGTCAACAAGAAGTTGAATATGCATCTGTCTTTATAAGCGCCGGCATAGCTCTCCTGAATTAAACAGCACCCACTTACGAGAGCCACAGTGCATTATCGCAACTGCATTAATGCATACTGTAACCCAGGGTCATCAGGACGAGGGCGTTAGCTCAAGTGACTCAGGCACGCCTTGATTATATTATATTGTGCTGATTCTCAAGTGTAGCCCCACTATGGTTACAAGCATATCCCTGACCTTGACCCCCCACGCATAAATTCAAAACATTTCGCAATAATAATAATAGGACCTATTCCCTGTTGTCAATCGATAAGTATGTAGCACATCAAATACAAATATGGTATGATATTCATTTCCTATAATGGATGCCCTTATACTTCTTTTTAAGTTGATGATAAGGCCGTCTTTAGATCGGCCCTTAAGCCACATATGTATGAGGCGACGATGACATCAGGATTCACAGCACCTGTCATCAGAATCCAGAGAAAATAGTCCCAAACATATCTTACTAAATACCATAATAATACACATGCCGTGAATTTTCTCTGCAACCCCACATGTCCCCAAATTGATTGAATACATATTTGTGAAGTGAATAGCAAGTAAAATCATTAATGGCGTAGAATACAGAGGTGGTTGTGGTGATTCATGCCCGGGTTTTGATTGATTGATTGATTGATCTGTTTAACGTCCAGATGTACATCAAGTGCCTTTGTAACAGAAGTCAGCCACAAATAGTGATAGTCTGCCTCTCAGTAGGACAGATATTTATATGCTGCTTGCCTGAAACAGCAGTGACCACATCTATGGATGATCAAATTTATGAAATGAATGAGCGCATCTATGAGGTGAGGGAGAAAATTGCTAACAGGGCACGTCCCCTACTATTTTCGAAGGATAGCAAGTGTTCTTTTATTTGCCTAGTCTTAGGGCTTTTAAGTTTAGAGTACCATAGTAGGCAGGGCCAGACAAACCACGGCCTTTGAGATCTTGAGATCTGGTTCACTGAGGAGAGATCACAAGGTAGACCACCAGCATGAAGGCCCGGGCCACGCATATGGGCAGCGGCTGCCAATACAGCTTGGTTAGTGACAATCACAGGTTTGGTTGTACAAGACCATGGCGCTTTCTTCCTCCTCTGCTCCCTGGAAAACTCAATCCCAGCACTGCTCGGGTAAAGGTGGGTGGTACTGGGACATTTCACGAATCCCCGGGGGATTCCATCAAAACACCCCCCCTCCTTTAGCGAGATAACCCCCTATCAAATACTGTGGTCGTACTTTATTTCGCTGGGTATATATCTTCGCTATATTCACGGAAATGAAAAATCCGCGAAATTCTTATATGCTACAGTATGGAACAAATACCCGCGAATTAGTCTTTTTTGCCATCTCAGCGAAAATTTACACCCGTGAATATAAGTACTTTCACAGTATGGAAAGAAACCACACCCTTTTTAACCCATGGAAATGATTTGACCACGTACAGGGCCACATACAGGGCCCAGGGGCGGATGTAGGCGGGGGGGGCGGTCCCGGCATGCCCCCCCCGCCTAATTTTCTGTACATTTTAATGACAATTTCCAATACCCCCAGTACATTGCCTATTTCACGCCCCCCCCTTTTCCAAAATCCTGGATCCGTCCGACATAGCAAAAGTGAGAACCACAGCAGTGCCACACGGCCGGTGATATACGCACATCCTCGAGGTGCGCATAAGGATTTCTACTCGCACCTCCTGGAGGTGTGGGTAAGGTCCACTATCCGCACCTCGAGGAGGTACGCGTGGTTACCTGCACCACACTAGGCTCTGCTATCCACACCCCCTCGAGGTGCGAATAAAGATTCTGATCTGCGAGGAGGTGTGGCTATTAGTTCTTATTCACACCTCTAGACGGTGTCATTAGTTTCTTATTCACACTATGAGATCAGGGGGGGGGGACAAAAATTGGGGTCTGCGCAGATGCAGGGGGAGGGCCAAGATTTTGCAGTTTCGACATTTTTGAAATGACATTTTTATGCCCCCTCCCTCGACAGCCCATGTAATATTTCTTCCCCCCCATTTTGGAGCCACTTTGAACCGTTTTTTTGCTAAAAATGAGCATCCCCCCCCCTTACACACAGGTCGAAAATCGCTGCATGCGTGGGCCCTTTGAAGCACAGTAACACGCTGGCTTTTTTGCTCCCCCCCCCCCCCCACCAATGGGTCAAAAAAAATTTGCCCCACCCCCCCCCCCCCATTTTTCCATGAACTCAAAATTTTGACAGCCCCCCCCCCCCCCCGCTTCACACCTAGCTCCTGGAGGTCCGAATAGTAATGAACCAGCCTACACCTCCTCGAGGTGTGAATAAGAATCCTTATTCGCACCTCAAGGATGTGCGAGTTGGGAACGCTATACGCACATCTTAGAGGTGGGAGTGCCACACGAAGTCAGAGACGGAATTTGGTTGGCGCCAACCACGGTGCCAGACCGCCAAGTGACAGTGAGTGTAGATCTATTTCTACAAACAACACCAATTAATATCTTATCTATAACAAACTTTCTGAATGCGGAACATGTTCCTGAATAGACTTACCCGTTACGGTGAGGTTGACAAAGCCCTTGTTTTGTGTAAACACCTGTTTTTGAAGCAACTTCAATCTTCACTTTTTCACATTTGGCGCAGCGGAAGTGGAAAGATCGCTCTCCGCCAGATGTTTCCATGATATGCCTGCGTTCACGAGTGGAGAGTGAATGGACGCCACGCCAACCTTGCATTTTCCCGCGCCCCGGATCCTGCGTACATGACGGCCTGCCCGGGCGGCATATAGTCTACAACACACTGATCCAGGCCTCGGTCTACCAATTGATTTACCACATATGAGTTTTGTTTATTTATTACAAAGGCACTGCGCCATTCCTTTTGTCTTTCAGTGGAAATGCTTGCAGTGCACATTCAACTCACATCACGTTACTCACCTATTAATTAAGCACTCAAAAATATAGTTGTTTCTCATCACACGGCAGTGGGAAATGTGACGAGGGCATTTTTTATTTCAATCTTTTTGTTTTGTTTTAAGGCCGAGTCATTTATTGCCAGCTGGGTGGGGGCTTGGTGGATATAAGGGGTTGGGTCGCGAGAGAAAACAGGCCCTCGGTGGTGGACCAACAACACTGGAAAAGCCAAACTGGGTCACAGCGCCGGACTCGCCGGACTATAATGTAGCAGGTTTACTACAACCTGACCGAGTGAGGATGTGGAAAAGCCTCCATGCTGGGGGAGGGGGGTGATAAGGCCAAAAAAAAGAAGGTGTGTTTCAGGTTACCCGACCCTACCTAGCAAAACAGGGCCGACCCTAGAAATTTTTATCCAATTTTGAAAAAAAAAGAAGTATATTTTAAGTAATTTTGGGACTAGAGTAAATTTGATGGTCCACGAGTCGACACCAGTGTTGGTGAGTCAGCGCTGAAGTTTGGGAGTAAATTTTTAGGCACTTTTCATGCCATGGAATCAATCTGTCTTTATAAAACAATTTTGGGGCTATTTCAGAGTCAATTAGATAGTCCATGATTCAACGCCGTTGTCGCCGACTCAGCGCTGAAGTTTGCGAATCAGTTTTTGGGTACTTTTGGGGCCAAAGTAAAAAAAAAAAAATCCAACCGACCCTACCTAGATTTTTAGACTATGTAACCTGCAACACACCTTTTGTTTTTTTGGCCTAATAAAATGTGGTCCATTCAGATGCTTATGACCACGTGCGGTTCCACAGGCGCATGCAGTTCTTTTTTGAGTTTTGATTTTTTTTTGGGGGGGGAGGGGGGTCATTTCTCAAAATCTGTACATAGTGGGGAGGTGGGGGTCGAGATAACTTTCACCTAATTGGTGGAGGGGTCAGGGAAAAATTGCTGTTTTGGGAATTGGGTATTTGTCCACTTTTTTGGAATCTTAAAAGAAAAAAGAAAAAAAGGTATTCCTTGAATCACTATTTTCATGATGCGCGCTGTGATGAGATTGAGAAACAACTTTTGTTGAGTGGCCTAAGGGAGGATTCATTATTTATGGCAGGGGGGGTGAGCGTTTGGCAAATCGAATACGTCAAAAATAATTGGCCCCCCCCCTCGGAATAGGTTTTTAAAAAAAGCCCCCCCCCTCGGAATAGGTTGAAAAAAGCGCCCCCCCCTCACCCTGGATCGTTTTCAACTTTATTACAAAAACGATGTTGGTTTCTACTAATTGTATGCCTTTAATTCTGGGCACTTTTTTACCTACAATTTACTACCTTGCAACAAATACATCCATTCGTAAGGTGTTTTAGTGTAAACGTCTCATGATACTCGCTGGTGAGTGATAATAGTCAAACCTCAGACACTCGACTTACATACCGTTGAGTTTAAGGGCCCCAGTGCCTATAAATTGGAAGCTCCCATACCCTTAGTGCTTACATGAGGCCGGCACTTTTTTGAAGACTGACAAAACGGTGGGCTATTTTGAGTGTCAAAAGTGATGCAGTGAGAAATTTGCTGGGAGTTTGAAGAAAATTTTGGAAAATTTTAAAAATATTGACATAATTTGGTAAAATATAACACAGGCTGTTACCAAAATTCGCGACATTTCAATGTACTAAATTCGCGACATTTTTAGGAAAACCCCTTAAAAAAAAGGCCCCCCCCTAAGAATAGGGTAAAAAAAAAAAGCCCCCCCCCTTTGAATACCCCTAAAAAAATTTGCCCTCCCCCTCAAATGCTCACCCCCCCCCCGGCCATAAATAATGAACCCTCCCTAAGGACATGGTAGGCCTACTGCCGTGGGCCTACTGTTACGGACGAGTCATTTATTACCATATGTAGGTGGGGGCTTACGGTGGGTTTTCCAAAGAAAGTAAAGAAGGTAAAGTATAATACGTGCACTAGGTTTTCTCTGGATTTCCCCCTCCCTGCCACCCCCCCCCCCCTGTCAGTTGACATTTTCGAGGCCCCCCCCCCTTCACATAGACAAATCGATTTCTGATTGGATCTGGACGAATCACAAAAATGACCAATTCGAAGACCGAATAATCTGTATTGTCCTGTATTCAGATTTTAATCTGAGATTTCACAGCTCTGATCCTGATGATATTGCATTATTAAGTGAAAGATAATTTAAAAAATAGATTTCTTAAATGAAAAACGGTGAGATTTAAATTCCAAGTATTCTAATATGAAAAATGACCCCTTTTCCTGGTAAATGCAGACATGTATATTTGCAAGAGTTTGACCCTTTATCTACGTTTTTTCTGACGAGGACCAGTCTGTACGTCTTGGAAGTGCAGGGACGGGGACCATGAAGGCCAAAATACCCTGATGTTCAGCAGCAAAACTTTCAGAAATTTACAAGAGTTGGATGCTATGATTGTGCAAACATGTTCATGAACCACACACATCTTCATGTAAGTGGGAAATTATTAGGATTTGAGGGGGTCACAAGGAGAAAGTTCCTCAAAAATGGGGGTCTAGATGGGGGGCCCCATGTCGCATGTCGAATTTAAGAAATGGCCATGTCATGTCACTTAAAATTCCCATGTCCCATGT
This sequence comes from Harmothoe impar, assembly GCA_947462335.1. Lineage (NCBI taxonomy): Eukaryota > Metazoa > Annelida > Polychaeta > Phyllodocida > Polynoidae > Harmothoe > Harmothoe impar. Next base: position 112,268,625 of record OX381704.1, read on the forward strand.
CGCCCCTTAGGACCTGCCATGTCCCATGTCGATTTTAAGAAATACCCTGTCATGTCACTAAAAATTTTCCCTCATGTCACTAAGCTCCATGTCGCATGTCGGTTTTAAGAAATGGCCATGTCGCAATGTCGATTTTAGCCATCTACCCCCATAAATATGTCTATGTAAAATGGAATGGCCCACATGTAACTTTTTATTTTCATTAATATGCTGGTGGATAAAGTAGAGAATAAATAACAATGACTTTAAAACACATCTCAAAATATGTAAGGTTAGAACAAATTATTTCATCTTTGCACATGAGTTTGCTCTCTCATGATAGTATCCGGTTGCCATGGAAAAATCACACTTGTGTTTCGGTTACATCACATGTATATCAGTAGATCTATGACTACATAGAATGTCAATTAATCTAGAGTAGGGTGGCCGGACCAATTTTTTAAAATGATAAGCCATAGACGTGGAACATATCTACTGATAGCCCTAATGTTCACATTTCAGAGACTACTTATGGTGTGTTGATACAGTAGATAGGAAATTAGCTGTGATTGTCCGAAACTCCCTCACCCTGATAAACCTGACAGGTTTTAACTTGGTGCCATGCCCAAGGCTCTGGTAGTAGAAGTACACAGCAGTCTACTTACTGTGCCACCTGGGGTAATATAGCTAAAGTAATGGGTTTACCTCATTCCATATAGCAATGTGCCTAATAGGAACTCACAGGTATAAGGGAGTGTTCATTTATTAATTACAGGGGGGGGTGAGAGTTCGCGCAGAGGGGCCAAACCTTTTTACGCCCCCGCCCTCGAGAGGGTGTGTAATGTTTTGCGCCCCCCCTCGCCGAAGGCGCCGACAAATTTTCGCCCCCCCCCCCTTTGAACTATGGTAACGCGCTAGAAAGGGGCTTAAATTTTTACACCTCCCCCCTCAAGAGGGGTCAGAATTTTTTACACCCCCCCTCAGGAGGGGTCGGAAATTTTTACGCACCCCCCCTGTAAATAATAAATGAACACTCCCTAAGTAGGTACTCACTGCTACCATCTGGTGTCACAATATATCTAAACTGATTAGGATCCTCACATGACCCCCAGGAGATTGCCGGACACTAGCAGGCGGTAGGTTTTATCGTTTCCATTCTAAATGCATAATTTTGAGTCGAAGAAATTTACCGTGAACTATCAATTAACGATTTCAATAAAAAATATGACCCATGAAAATACACAATATTAGGTGGCTTATCTCAAAAAGATAAACAATTCTTAAGTAGTTATAGGACCCCTCATGGGATACCTACATTCAACATGTCTCAAACAAAAAAAGAATCTCGTTGATACATGGATTTGCCATCAAGCAGTGGAAATTCTCCCAAAGGACAGGTTCAAGAGATTTCCCAGTTATAGAGCTCAAACTGACTCAAAATCTGAAGGTATGTCAACATTGTCTCTTCATTGCAGTTTGTAATACAATTTAGAAGTGTCTTTATTCAACTTCCAGCTGTGGAGAGTTCCACAACGCGAGTAGGCTCCGATATGACACTTACAATCACTGTAATCTATTGATGGAATATGTTTATCTTTAATCAATTTCTTTGCTCTATTTAAGATCTGAATTTCTTCTAATTTGGCAATTTCAAGACATATCGAAGACAACATTTTGATCACATTAATGATCCAGAACATGGATACAAGAAGCTTTTTTATTATCAATCTTTTTGTTTTTCCGCTTTTTTTGTTGTTAAAAATTACAAGCTCCCACTGACCTCAGTGATAGTCTGCCTTCAGGAAATGACCTTTTAAGAGGAATATCCAACAATTTCTTGATATTTATTTTCGTGGTTGAACTCAAAATTCTGATGAATCGTGAGCTGGGATCGTGAGTTGATATGGCAATTCATGACTCATTAATTGTGCTCTCAAGATGTGAAAAAAAAATATATAAAAGTTCGCTCCTACTACCCATTGATAAGCTTATGGGGGTACTGAGATCAAGGCTACAATATACTTGTCCTTCCTGTTGAAATGTCCACTTGGCAATCAAACCATCACCGACATCTCCCTCTTCATATTGTGGTCCAACCTTAACCTCCCGCAGAAAGTTGAAGAAAAAGACACTCTTTGCTCTGGTCACCACCCTGGCATTGATGTTGTACTTGAGGATAGTGGTTACATAGGGCAGTGGGTTGAAGATGGACCACTGGTCAGCAGAGGGGCTGTAGTACTGGATGTCAAAGCCATCGCGCATGACAAACAAGACCTCCTCCCCCCACAACTCCAGTACCTGGACCTTTTTACGCAAATACTGGATAGCTCTCTTAGGTGAGAGGACAGACGTTTAGAGCGTTATCTTAATCTTAAGTCTCAATTCAGTGTCTTACGTTGGGGCAGGAAATGGCCTCGTGTGCAAAGCCGCTTAAATCATTAAAAATAAATATATTTTATTTTGTATTTATAAAAGATTAGGGTGGCGTTAGGGTAGGTAAAAGGGTTCGCCAACCAGAACCAGAATTCTTTTTGTAGTGATAATAGATTAGGGTGACGTTAGGGTAGGAAAAAGGGTTTGCTAACCCAAACAGGTAAGACTATCTTAATAGTCTTATTAAGATAACGCCCTAAACGTCTGTCCTCTCACGTAAGTGTCCCTCCACCGGTATACATAAACTTCCTCCAGGACCTTCATATGTAAAGAACACAAGGGAGGGCTCTTCCCTCACCCTGCTCTGTTCTCAGTCATCCAACACCCTTTTGTGTATTGGCATTTTGTGATGTTCCTCTGCTTTGCGTATGAGATCTCACCACTCCCCATCAGAGTATAGTCTTTGCGAAAACATGCAGGACAGTGGCAATGTCCTGCTAAAATGCCGCCGGTCCAGCAGATTGACAAGTGTAGCAGGACCGAATGTCCAGTCATATGTTGGGCTTTTCTGAACTAAAAGAATTCAGTTCGGCTTCTAAAGCTGGAATATGTGTTAATATACTGTGTAAAACTATATATCTATCCTGATTTGGTCATAAATGATTACAAAAGTAATGTACTTTTAATGGACAATACTATTTTATATTTAAAATGCATAAGCCATCAGATAAATGGCTATCCAGTCCCCCAAAAATGTAGCCGGTCCTGCAATATTGAAAATTTGCAGGACCAAATGTCCTGTGGGATGAAAATGTTTTCGCAAAGACTGTACAGTATACACCATCCATCTGTTTGACGGCATCAAGTTGATCTGGTTTTCAAGGCAAACCACACACGGCTCATTCATGAAGGTGTTGTTGGCAGACGGTCAGTGCAAACAGCTGTAGGGGCTAGGTTATGGGTATACTATATGGCGGGTTCTGTTGGACGCTTTGTTGCGAGCTCTGTCCGAACCCTTCAGTCCGGCAGTAGGTGGCAGCACCTACTCCGGGCTTGGGGTATGGATAGAGTTTCACAGTTTCCCATGACTCTTGCTGATGAGTAACACGAAATGAAATGAATGACTCATAAAGTTGCATTCAGATTTCCTCCTCTTTGCGTGATGTATACGAGAAACATGCAAGGTCAATAAATCATATTACCGGGTAGCTCAATATTGTCTTTGCCGAATATGCACAATTCTACACGGCCTAAAGCTCCTTATGATTAAGCAATGTACTGACACTTAAACAGACTTATCACTAATTTAGTCTTTATCATACTGTTAGTATCAATGCATATGAAGATCAATATATGTGAAATAATTGAATGAAAAAACACAAATATTTCAATAGTAGCGTCCTCTTGTGTTTTTAGTATTCCACATTGGACAGACCAAAATACTGCTGGTGTATAAACATAGAGCAGTTGGTAAAGCTCCCAGTGTTATCAGTTCAGTCTTGGACCTCGGGTCTTGGACTTATGTGAACACTGCATTTATCCTGTTATATCCCATTGCCGAGATCAGCACAGACAAATCCTTTGACAACTGAAGAATCTGTGATGATCAGTCATCATGAAGGTTGTACATCTTAGGTCATTTATCCTGATGTCATGCAACATCCAAGACTTACTGCTCCTGATATTCAAGCATCAATCAGATTCGGTCTCTGAAATGAGGTAGCAAAATTGAGGAATCAGTAATGCTGATCACCTGGGTAGCTAAATCATTGTACAGTACATCATAAGTTTCAAGGTTTTCAATGTAAACCCAGCTACATATAGTTTTACAGATTATTGATGCAAAATATGATGAATTATTTAAAGGTACCTTATGGACATATTGTTACAGTGTGAAAGTTATTTTTTTCCTATTTCGGAACCTGGTTTTTAAAATCATGCGCTTGATTACAAGTACTACATAAGTAAAATGAAACATCTCAACTTCGTGACACTGCAAAAGAAAAGTGTTTGGCCTCGCCTACCATCTCCTGAAATTTTGGAACGTTTGAATTGGCCAGTATTTATTTTAGAAAAATGTAAATCTAAAATAGGCAAGCCAATATCTATATGAATCTGTTATCCATATAACCTCTGGCTAAATAAAAACACTCACCGTTTGAATCATCAGATTCATCAAACTCAGGGTAATAGAGTTCGTCGTCATCTGGTATCCTGTAATGGGGAATGTCAACCTTGTGGGCTGGCACAGTTAGCATGACGCCATGTGCAGACAGATTGCCGTCAGCTGACACTGGATATGGGTAGAAGTGTTCATCCAAAGTTTTCACATCCACATTGTTTCCCTCCTCAGGGTAAGTCACCTGGAGACACACCCCACCGTTGTCCCAGCGACCTAACAGATGGTCATCATAGAAGAGAACCTTGTTCCCATCTACAACCATACCATCAGCGAATCCAATGTAGTCATCAAGCTTCCGACTGAATGAACAGTTGAGCTTTGACCACTTGTCGGTTGATTTGTCGTAGTACTCGAGTCCGCAGTCTTCATCGACAACACAAAGGCGTTCCTGCCCTTGAACCTTCATCACGCACATTCGTTGGGAATTGGGACCAACCTCAGCTACAAGAGGCGCCTTGTTCTCCCAGGTTTTAGTCGAAGGATCAAGGCACTTCACATTGTGGCCATCAGTGACATAGATATGGTCCTGGAAGACGCAAGCTACTTTGTATGAATCTAGTTTGGGCAGGTTGACAAAGTGACTCCACTTGTTGGTTTTGAACTCATACTTCTGAACGGTTCCATGAACAGATTTCTTGCGTGATATGCATCCGATAAAGTACAGGCATCCGTTATGGTGAACTAAGGAACATTCTTCAATGCACTTTCCTAGGGACGGGATATCAACGTACTCCAGTGTGCGAGGATCAAAAACAAAAAAGTCCTGGGTATGCACTGATGGTTGTTCTGAAGTAGTAATTAGGAAATTGTTAACAACCACACAAGCCACAACATGCCATATGGGAAATTGTGGTGGAATATTAGCTTTATTCCAGTTCATGTCAGTATCCAGGGTGTACAGGTGCTTGAGCATATTTGAGAGTGAGCCATCTTCAAATTCAATGAAATGCATGATACAAGTAACAGCTGGTTTTCCTCGGACTGCGCTCTGTTCTGAATCCTGTAATATCTTGATGTTGATGGGAAGCTTGTGGTACTCTACAGCTTTGTCCACCAGCACACGACAGGCTCGGGAACCTTCAGTGTACATCTTGGTGCTCTGGAGCTGTGTAAGTTCTGCGGGAGTCATGAGGCAGAATCTAATTCGCTCCATAAGGTCGTCTAGATGCTGCCTTCTGTTCTCATCTTCAGCCTCGACCCACTTTCTGACTAACGAGAACAGGTTGATTTCCGCGTCTCTCCAATTATCCATCATGAGAACAAGATTATTGTATGTCATATTAACAGGATCATCATCCTCATCTGCACTTGGAAGGTTAGATTCAGAGTAAACAGAGTCATCGTCAGCTACTTTGGATTCAATGTCAAGCACACGTGCGGCATCAGCAGCCAAGATGGAGGCTACAGCCTCATCTACGACAACACGCCATGCACCAGAACCTTCACTGTAGAGCTTTGAACTTTGAATCTGTGTAAGTTCTGCAAGTGTCATGTTGCAGAATTTAAGACGTTCCAGCAAATCATCCAGATATTGCATTCTGTCCTCCTCGTCAGCTTCTACCCATTTCTTCACAAAAAAGTAGAGGTCAACTTCTACCTCTTCCCACCTGTCCATGTGGGTACATAGTTCTTTATAGGTCATGTCATCCTCCTCATCTGCACTTGGGAGATTTGATTCAGAGTAGGTAGAGTCGGCATCACTGACTATGGAGTCATTATCTTTGAAGGCATCAGCAGACATGTTTACGTTCTTGAGTAAAATCAGAAATCTATTGAAGACAATCCCGTTTTCCTCTGATAACCTGGAACAAAGGAATATCTCATTAACATACAGCCTTTCCTATCCCTAGTTTTTGCAATTCATTCAGCTATCTGGATACAGAGGTTTTCCTAGTTAAAGTCTTCCCATTTGCTCAAATCAGATACATGACCTAGGTACCGCAAAACCTTGTGTACAAGCCTAACTTGCGTATTAGCCAACCCCTAACTTTGACAAAGTATATAAGCCCCAGAGAGGTTCTGAAAATTGTTTATTTGGTAATGTACTATATGTATAAAAACTCTTGTATAAGCCTCACCCTATATAGGCATGTTTGGTATCAAAAGAAAACCGAGTCTGACTTGCATCCTAGCTGCGACTTCTACGTGAGGTTTTACATTAGTTTATGTATTATTGATATTGATAGTCTTGAGGAACATTTGGATCTCAAAATCATGTGTCCCCTTGAGACTTATTATAGGTCATTTACAACATAAAATCAGTGCCCAAACCGAATATGGATGTAATAGACCGAGCCATATCAATACTAAAGTTTTCCACAGAATGAGCATCTTAACACTGAATGACATGGCATTTGATAAGAATGGTGTATAGACTCCTCATCAGATAATAAGTCATATCCATCCTGTAATACATTAAAATACCAGAGTGGGTTACCGTTGTATTTCTATGATAACTTAAGAAATGAATATGCAGCAATTCATCCGAATGGACCATTGACTATCTCATCAATAGGTCCTGCTGACACTTGCTGAGTTAACTTGGTTGGTAGGCTGCCTGCTTCTAGATTGTAGGGTCAAGGGTTTGAGGCTCTCTTGAGGAAGCATACTAAAATGTTTTCAAAAATTTGCCCTAAGCCAACACACACAGGGAGTCAGTGATTTTCTGAAGATTCTAAGAATGTCCACCAGGTGGGATTAGTGATTTCCAAAGGTTCTGACTATCTCCACAGGGTCCCCTTACTAGTTCCCCAGAATGATCCTTAATCGCAAGACAACTATTTTGTTTCTCGACAATTGGTCAAAAATGAGTAAGAAAAGGTGAAATACAGGTTGTAGTTGCAAAGTTTGAACTATATTTTTCATTTCTGAGCATTTGCATTTTGATCTACACTGTACTTATCTAACTAATCAAGAAGGCACTTGACATTACTGACACAGTTTTTGATCGATTGATTGTGTTGTTTTACATCCAAGTGTACTGTGACGCCTGGGATATATCTCAAGTTGGCAAAGAGTTAGCCAAGCTGTCAGTCAAGTAAGCAAAAACACAGGACGCTCATTGACAGTTTTGGTTATCTTGGCTAATTTACATGTACAAAAGAGTTTTCAAACAATTGAATTTGTAGACAACTTTATTTAGGGCTATTCATTAGCATTTTTCTAATTATAGCAAATGATAAACACAAAATGAAATAAGCGATAAGTTGTAATCAGATGTCTTTTTCACCCTACACTACCAATGGCCGAGAATATGCCTGGACAAGAAATCAAATAGTTGAGCTCAATAATGTCTTTGCAAAATTTGAACATGGAGTTATTACGCCTACTTCCATTTGGTAATTTCAATCATGCAAGGTAAACAGCCCCATCACTAACTTACTATTCCCATACAATCAGTACTAATGTATTCAAAGATTAAGATAGAGAGAACTGAAGGGAGTGAATCAGAGGACAAAAATATTTTAGTCTCAGAAGCATCCTCTTATTTAACTCGTATTTTTCCAGTATTTCACTCTGTATACACCTTAGTACTGAGAGTGTATTAATAACACATTAGTTTTTTAAGTTATCTGTTATATTAGTTCCTGGTTTTGATATAACATTGTGGTGACCGTGCAATATTTCAACTTAATTGTATCATGGGTTATATCCCAACAAACATATGTATAGATGAATCTTTTGACAACTGAAGAACTCCCGATAAATAGTCATGAAATCTTATTATATCTTGATATGATATAATGCAGAACAGAATGATCCAATGCTTGCTTCTCTTGACATTCAGTAATGTATCCCATATGGTCAATCATAACAGCGTCAATCAGATTCAGTACCTGAAATGGGTGGCAAAAAAGAGGTGCAATTAGCAATGTTTAGCACTTGATCAGCAAAATAATTAAGATACTTGTTATGCCATAAAACTATGATAATCTTTAAGGTGCTCAAATTGGCAAACCTTGCCAGACATTGAATTTGGCAGACTATTCAAGCAAAGTGTATACCTTCTGTATATACAGCAAAGGTCTGAGTCTGTTGCCTTATTTCAAGGCACATTATTTCTATTTGATGACAGAGGTGACAACGTTGGATGTAATTGAGAGTTCTGCCCTGTCTATGCCACTTTTTGACTAGTTTAAATTACCAGGAATTAAACTGTTGAAATCAAGTACAAAATATATTGGCCAAAATTGATATGTACTTGGCATTCATATCATTATGGCTTAATCAAAAAGCTCACCATATGAATCATCATATTCCTCATCATCATATTCCTCGTCATCAGATTCATCGGAGTCTGAGTGATACAGTTCATGTTCCTCTGGTATCCTGTAGTCAGGAGTGTCCACCTTGTGGGCGGGGACAGTCAGCATCATTCCATGTGCAGTAAGACTGCCTTCACCTTTGGTTGGATAGGGGTAAAAGTGTGAATCTAAAGTCTTCAAAGCCACATCATTTCCCTCGTCAGAATAAGTCACTTGAAGACACTGCCCATCATTCGTCCAACAACCGGTCAAGTGGTCATCATAACAGAGAACTGTGTTCCCATCAGCAACCATCCCATTGGCAAATGCCATGTAATCAAGCTTTTGGCTGAAGTTACAAGTGTGAACGGACCACTTGTTTGATGATTTGTCGTAAAATTCAATTCTGAGATCTTCACAGACATTACAGAGATGCTCCTGTCCATTCAGTTTCATCACACACATCAGATGATGAAAGGAACCTCTGGGTTCTACAAGAGGTGCCTGGCTTTCCCAGGTTTTAGTTGAAGGATCGAGGCATTCAACATTACGACCATCACTGATGTATATATGTTCCTGAAAGACACAAACAGCAATGTCCGAATCATATTCAGAGAGATCGCAAGCAGCAACGTCCGAATCATCTTCGGAGGGATCACAACCAGCAATGTCTGAATCTAGTTTGGGCAGATCGACAAAGTGACTCCACTTGTTGGTTTTAAAATCATACTTCTGAACACTTCCATGGGTTGATTCTTTGCCTGATGTGGGAGAGCATCCAATGAGGTACAGACATCCCTTATGGTGAACTAAACAACATCCTATCCTGCACCTCCCAAGCGATGGCATCTCAAAGTACTTCAGTGTGCGCGGATTAAAAACATGGAAGTCCTGGCCATATATTCTATTAGGTGAAGTAGTGATTAAGAAGTTGTTGACAACCACACAATCATCCACAATCTCCACGAAAGGAAAAGGCGGAGGAATAAGAGCTTTGTTCCAGTTCATGTCATCATCTAAGGTGTAGAGGTGCTTGGAAATACCTTTGGGTGTTCCATCGCATTCAAATTCCATGGGGTCCATGATACATGTAGCTGCTGGTCTGCCTCGGACTGTGCTCTGTTCTGAATCCTGTAATATCTTGATGTTGATGGGAAGTTTGTGATACTCTACCGCTTTGTCCACCAGCACACGACAGGCTCGGGAACCTTCAGTGTACATCTTGGTGCTCTGGAGCTGTGTAAGTTCTGCAGGAGTCATGAGGCAGAATCTAATTCGCTCCATGAGGTCGTCCAGATGCTGCCTTCTGTTCTCATCTTCAGCCTCGACCCACTTCTTCACTAACGAGAACAGGTTGATTTCAGCCTCTTTCCAGTTGTCCATCTGGAGACAGAGTTGCTCGTATGTAATGAGTTCTGGATCATCATCCTCATCGGCACTTGGAAGATTAGATTCAGAGTACACAGAGTCGTCATCACTGGCTTTGGCTTTGATGTCAAGGACTCGCACAGCATCAGCCGACAAGATGGAGGAAATTGTGTTATCTACAAGAACACGCCATGAACCAGAACTTTCACTATAGAGATTGGAGCTTTGAATCTGGGTAAGTTCTGTGAGTGTCATCATGCAGAACTTGATACGTTCCAGCAAAGCATCCAGATATTGCTTTCTGTCCTCCTCGTCAGCTTCTACCCATTTCTTCACAAAGAAGTAGAGGTCCACTTCTGCTTCTCTCCAACTGTCAATGAGGGCACAGAGTTCTTCATAGGTAATGTCCTCCTTCTCATCTGCACTTGGGAGATTTGATTCAGAGTAGGTAGAGTCGGCATCACTGACTAAGGAGTCCTCGGCTATCTCAGCAGACATGATGAAGTACCCGACTCAATTCAGCAATCGATCGAATGCAAAACTGTTTCCCTTTCGAGAATCTGGAACAAAGAAAAAAGAATCATTAACATGTAGCCTTTACTTTACCTTTTAATCTAAGAACTCAAAGCACCAAAGTTGTATATAATTGGGAAAAAAAAAGAAGGTTTATAACTACCGTAAAACCCCGCCTATAGGATGAATTTTGATTGTCGTTTTTATTTTCTAGAAGCCGAATTCTTTTCTATAATTGGGGGTTCGGCTTATACGTGGGGTTTGGATACATTAGAACAAAGAAAAAACGATTTTTAGACATATTTTGTATAGGACAAATTCTTTTTCTCAAGTTAGGGGTTCAGCTTATAAGTGGGGTCGTTCTATAGGTGGGGTTTAACGGTAGATGAAGTTGTTATTAAGCATCAACTGATGGTTATATATCTGAATCAGATTGAGGTTATATATCCAAAATAGAGTCGAACAGTGCAATGTTAGTACTCATGTCAATGAGGCAACAATACGCAAACAGTCAACATACCCAAGGTGGTTAAAATTGAAACCACAAACATACAAAGCATAATCGAGATTGACAGCATGGATGAACTCAGGCCACAGCTTTAACTATTTTATAAAGGGTAGGGAGGGTTGGAAATATACATACTTCCAGGTGGAGGACCAATAAAACGTGAACAGGAGAATTCACAAAACCTTGTGCCATGGTAGTCGATTATAATCTATTCAGCTTTCTGAATACAGTAATAGTCTTCCTAGTGATGAAAAACGTATATATGATGAAATTGTAGCTATCCAAAATACTTTTAGATGTATCGTAAAACCTGTAAGGGCTCTGATTACTCAATAGTGGTCATGGGATGCTACTTTAAATATCAAAACAAGTACTATGGTCAAAAGTAGTTGAAAGATGTGAAGTAATGCAGCAGTACTGTAATATCTGAACTACCGTATTTGACGTAATAAGCGCCACCCCCTTTTTGGGGCATTTTTAGACAAAAACAAAGGCTCAAATTTCACAATTTTCAAGACAATTACACTCTTAAGTACTAAAACATCATGAAGATAATTATTTAAGCGCCAAGGGCGCTTATTACTCAGAATACGGTACATCCTTTACATTTGAGCATTTATGTGATTTACATTGCTTATTCAAATGATCAAGGTAGCACCTGACAAAGACATGCTCTATAGATGTTCCCACCATATATGGGACTCAACAATTGAGGTGTATTCAGGAAAGGAAATTATGAGTTTCAATGTGTTTTTGCCAGTCATTTCATTTTTGATCATACAGTAGAAGCCCTGCACAGCATTTTGTAGTATAATCAATGGAAAATGAGGACAATTTCTGATTTTTACAATTAAGAGAGTGAGTGAAACAGTCTAAAATAGGGGTTACTTTGACCTACACAGGCCTATATGCTGTCAGATTTTCAACTTTCTGAAGCATCATATGTGTCCGAGACAGAATATCAATACCATTAGTATAAAAAACTGAGTTTGCAATTTTAATTCTTTGGGAAGCAGACAGTCATGGCTTTCCAAAACTGTTTTTGAGTTGAGAAAATGGGCTTAAATTGCTTGAGTTATGAGGCAGAATGTAACAATTTGTTACCTATCTTTTATCACTTTTTACAAGAAAGCACCATTTAGTTTACTCTTGATAGCCTGTTTGGTAGACATAATGGTGAGATTCCCTATAGTAGAACACAGTGGGATGACAAAAACTTTATTTTGGCTGCCAATATTATCCCCCTAGCATCCCAAATAGTGCCCCCCCCCCCACCCTTTAGGATTGTGGCTCTAACTACTAGCTTGGATTTGCATTGACTTTTGAGTCTCAGAACATAACGGTTCAGGAGATTCTAGCATATTCTTTCCAATGGCAGGCATAAAGACTGTTTGCCTCATTCTGAGAATCTCTTTAGAGGCTCATATTTTCCAAAGTAAAGGTGCTAGGGTTACCAAAATAGGTTCAAAAGAAGCGGAATTTAGTTTTATTCATTCTTTAGACTTCCCATGTCCACACTGTGAATAGTTTTCCTGTAATGGCTGTCAGAGTGGTGACAGGTAGCTAAAAATCCCAGATTTCATTAAAAAATTGTCATGGTTTCCATGGCAACCGGTCACATGATTTTCAAAATATTGGAGTGACAATGTCACAATTATTTAGCCTTTTATTTTAGCTTTAACCTGATATTTGGATCACTATTGTATGTTCAGGGGTTGCGAAATTATCAATGACTCTTCAAAACATACAGAGGAAACTTTAAGTTTTGAGTCCCATATATGGTGGGAAGATCTATAGTACTCCTCCCTAGTATAAAAAAACACAATAGTTCTGGCTGTGTTGTCCCAGATGTACAGAACAGTTTTCAAACAATTAAATTTTTTGATAACTTTATTCATCACTAGTCATCCTCATATCACAGAAAATAATCAACATGAAATGAAAAACATAGCTTGCTGTGATCAGATTTCATTTTTTGTTGTAGGCTAACAATTGCAGAGAATATGATGGAACAGCGAATGAACAAGATGAGCTCAAGTATGTCTTCACAAAATATGCAAGGTTCTCTTGCTTTATGTTGTTCTGCCTACTGGGAATGCGGAACATGCCAGGTATCTTCATTTAACATGCTTATTATCAGCTTCATATTGTCCTATCCAGTCAGTATCAGACTATTTGAAGATTAAGTTCGATAGAACTGAAATTATTGAATTAATAGACACAAACTTATTTTTCTGTCTCAAAGGCAAACTCCCCTCAATATTTATTCTCAAGTATATCACTTTGTGCACCCCTAAAGACTGATAGTACATCAAACAGTAGTTAGTTACTGGTAGTGTCAGTTCCTGTACTTGGATTAACATATTGTGGACACCATGCAATATTCTATCTTTATTTTCTCCCTTGTTATATTATCCCACAGCAGAGACTGATTAGACACATCCTTTGACACACGAACAATGTGTTGAGTACTGGTAGTTAGCTGTTGAACTGTCAAAGTCATTTATCCTGAAAAATCCAACAATCGCTTCTATTGAAGTTAAGTGATGTTTTCCAAATGGTCACCGATGAAAGCATCAATCTGATTCAGTTTCTGAAATGATATGTAGAATAGAGGACTTAGTAATGCCCACCACTCAAGCAGCAAAATAATTACTCAAAAGATCATTGTACACTGAAACTATGATAATCTTGATGGTGCTAAATTTTGCAAACATTGCAGATCACTGAAGTAAAATATAATATCCATTGATTGCATTATTTAAAGAAATATTGTTGAGATCTTATTACACGATTACTGTCTTCACTGTAATACCCGGTTGCCAAATGATCTGTATTTGATTAGAATAATTTCGATTAAAAGTTAAGTAAAGTTGCATAAAATCTAATGAAGTTTTAAATACCCTGACCATTTAATTAAACTCACCGTATGATGCATCAGATTCATCTGAATGAAGAAAATCATAGAACTCTTCGTCATCTGGTATCCTGTAGTCGGGAATGTCCACCTTGTAGGCTGGCACAGTCAGCATCATTCCATGTGCAGCCAGATCGCCTTCATTTCCGGTCGGATATGGGTAGAAGTGTTCCTCGAGAATCTTGACAGCCACATCGTTTCCTTCTTCCGGATAAGTCACTTGAAGACATACCTTATTATTCCGCCAATGACCCTGCAGATGGTCATCATAGAAGAGAACCTGGTTCCCATCTACAATTGTACCATCAGCGAATCCTGAGTACTCTAGCTTTTGGCTGAAGGAGCAGTTGAGCCACGACCACTTGTTTGTTGTTTTGTTGTGGTACTCAAGGCTGAAATCTTCATTGACAACACAAAGACGTTCCTGCCCTTGCACCTTCATCACACACATAAGGTGGGCAAAGGAGCCTGCCTTAGTTAAAAGAGGTGGCTTACTCTGCCAGGTTGTAGTTAAAGGGTCAAGGCATTTGACATTGTGGCCATCACTGACATATATATGGTCCTGGAAGACGCAAGCAACTTTGTATGAATCGAGTTTGGGCAGATTGACAAAGTGACTCCACTTGTTGGTTTTAAACTTATATCTCTGTACGGTCCCAGGAGCTGATGACGAAGAACAACCAATAAGATACAGGCACTCCTTGTGGCAGACTAAGGAACATTCTTCCATGCACTTCCCTAGGGACGGCATCTCAAAGTACTTCAGTGTGCGAGGATCAAAAACAGAGAAATCCTGGCCACCCTTCCTGTTAGCTGAAGTAGCGACTAAGAAGTTGTTGACAACTACACAATCTACAATCTGTGCGAATTTAAATGGTGGCGGAATGATGGCGTTGTCCCAGTTCATGTCAGTATCTAAGTTGTAGAGGTTCTTGGAAAGACTTCTGGGGAATCCATTGTTATCAAAGTCCATAACGTCCATGATACATGTAGCTGCTGGTTTGCCCCGGACTGTGCTCTGTTCTGAATCCTGTAATATCTTGATGTTAACTGGAAGTTTGTGATACTCTACCGCTTTGCCCACCAGGACACGACAGGCTTGAGAACCTTCAGTGTACATCTTGGTTCTCTGGAGCTGTGTAAGTTCTTCGGGAGTCATGAGGCAGAATCTAATACGCTCCATGAGGTCATCTAGATGCTGCCTTCTGTTCTCATCCTCAGCCTCGACCCACTTCTTCACTAACGAGAACAGGTTGATTTCAGCCTCTTTCCAATTATCCATCATGAGAACAAGATTATTGTATGTCATACTAACAGGATCATCATCCTCATCTGCACTTGGAAGGTTAGATTCAGAGTAAACAGAGTCATCGTCAGCTACTTTGGATTCAATGTCAAGCACACGTGCGGCATCAGCAGCCAAGATGGAGGCTACAGTCTCATCTACGTCAACATGCCATGCACCAGAACCTTCACTGTAGAGCTTCGAACTTTGAATCTGTGTAAGTTCTGCAAGTGTCATGTTGCAGAATTTAAGACGCTCCAGCAAATCATCCAGATATTGCATTCTGTCCTCTTTGTCAGCTTTTACCCATTTTTTCAAAAATAAGAAGAGGTTGACTTCTGTCTCCTCCCAACTATCCATGAGGACACAGAGTTCTTCAAAGGTAATGTCTTCAGCTTCATCTGCACTTGGGAGATTTGATTCAGAGTAGGTAGAGTCGGCATCACTGACTATGGCGTCATCATCTCTGACTGCGGCAGCATCAGCAGACATGATGATGTTCTTGAGTAAAATCAGCTAAATTACTGAAGACAAATTTGTTCTTCTTCAATAATCTGTAAAAAAGAAATAGCTATCATTTAACTTCCAGCCTTTACCATATCTTGTTATTGACATTTTTCCACTTTCTGAATACGTGTTGCTATGTATTTTGCATGTTGCACCTCCATCTATTTTACAAACAAAATAAAATTGTGTAAAATAAAAATGTAAGTCGCTATGGGGAAGTAGGCGAGATGGTTACAAATTTGTTCATCCAGTTATTCAACTCCTGGTTCCAGTGGCTAGTGCTGAGCAACAAAGTGTGTTATTACCATGTGAATGTTATCTACCGTAAAACCTCGCGTATAAGCCGCGGCTAGTACGCAAATCACATCGGCAGTGGGGCTTATAGGATCAGCCCAGGGTCGGGGTGCGGCTTAAACCCGAGTTTTTGCCTCTATCATACAGTACTAAAATCGGCACATTCAGATCGCCAGTGCGGCTTGTAGGATCTGCTGTAACTCAGGGTGCGGCTTATACGCGAGTTAGGCTTATACGCGAGGTTTAATGGTAATACTCCAGAAATCTTGAATGTGACCTTGATCACAAAAGGTAGCTACCTGTAGTGTGCTGCCTGTAGTGTGTTGCCTGTAGTGTGCTGTCTGTAGTGTGCTGCCTGTAGTGTGTTGCCTGTGGTGTGCTGTCTGTAGTGTGCTGCCTGTAGTGTGCTGCCTATAGTGTGCTGCCTATGGTATGCTGCCTGTGGTGTGCTGTCTGTAGTGTGCTGCCTATGGTGTGCTGCCTGTGGTGTGCTGCCTGTGGTGTGCTGCCTGTGGTGTGCTGCCTGTGGTGTGCTGCCTGTGGTGTGCTGCCTGTGGTGTGCTGTCTGTGTTGTGCTGTCTGTAGTGTGCTGCCTGTAGTGTGCTGCATATGGTGTGCTGCCTGTGGTGTGCTGCCTGTGGTGTGCTGTCTGTAGTGTGCTGTCTGTAGTGTGCTGCCTGTACTGTGCTGTCTGTAGTGTGCTGTCTGTAGTGTGCTGTCTGTAGTGTGATGTCTGTAGTGTGCTGCCTGTAGTGTGCTGTCTATAGTGTGCTGCCTGTAGTGTGCTGTCTGTAGTGTGCTGTTTGTAGTGTGCTGTCTGTAGTGTGCTGTCTGTAGTGTGCTTCCTGTGGTGTGCTGTCTGTAGTGTGCTTCTTGTGGTGTGCTGTCTGTAGTGTGATATCTGTGGTGTACTGCCTGTGGTGTGCTGTCTGTGGTAAGCTGCCTGTAGTGTGCTGCATGTAGTGTGCTGTCTGTAGTGTGCTGTCTGTAGTGTGCTGTTTGTAGTGTGCTGTCTGTAGTGTGCTGTCTGTAGTGTGCTTCCTGTGGTGTGCTGTCTGTAGTGTGCTTCCTGTGGTGTGCTGTCTGTAGTGTGATATCTGTGGTGTACTGCCTGTGGTGTGCTGCCTGTAGTGTGCTGCATGTAGTGTGCTGTCTGTAGTGCGCTGTCTGTGGTGTGATGTCTGTAGTGTGCTGCCTGTAGTGTGCTGTCTGTGGTGTGCTGCCTGTGGTGTGCTGTCTGTAGTGTGCTGTCTGGTGTGCTGTCTGTGGTGTGCTGCCTGTAGTGTGCTGTCTGTGGTGTGCTGCCTGTAGTGTGCTGCCTGTGGTGTGCTGTCTGTAGTGTGCTGTCTGTAGTGTGCTACCTGTGGTGTGCTGCCTGTAGTGTGCTGTCTCAGGTCTGTGTCTATATGGTATTGTTCCCTTCTCCCGCCTCTTTTCTCCTCTTTTTTTTTTTGGGGGGGGGGGGGCAAGGCTGGTTGCCCCCCCCCCTTGACCCGCCAATGCAGATCTGTATTCATCCTCTACTATTGGGGTTGGAAATTACTTTAGGAGGGACAGACCAATGAAAAAGAAAATTGATAGATGATACAGGATATGGACCTGGGAAAGAGCTGAGCTAAGTATGGCTTTTGGGCACCAGGCCTAAAAAAAAAAAATTGTGTTCCGGTAACATGGCCCAAAAAAAAGAGGGTCGGTAGGTCGGATTATTTTATTTTTTTTTACATTTTTTTTGTTAAAGGGTGAATTTTAGTGGTTAAAACACCAAAAATGCCCAAAAAATCACAAAAATGTCTGAAAAAAAATAAGGGTCGGCCCCAAAAACGCTGTCTGTAGTGTGCTGCATGTAGTGTGCTGCCTGTAGTGTGCTGTCTGTAGTGTGATGTCTGTAGTGTGCTGTCTGTAGTGTGCTGCCTGTAGTGTGCTGTCTATAGTGTGCTGCCTGTAGTGTGCTGTCTGTAGTGTGCTGTCTGTAGTGTGCTGTTTGTAGTGTGCTGTCTGTAGTGTGCTGTCTGTAGTGTGCTTCCTGTGGTGTGCTGTCTGTAGTGTGCTTCCTGTGGTGTGCTGTCTGTAGTGTGATATCTGTGGTGTACTGCCTGTGGTGTGCTGCCTGTAGTGTGCTGCATGTAGTGTGCTGTCTGTAGTGCGCTGTCTGTGGTGTGATGTCTGTAGTGTGCTGCCTGTAGTGTGCTGTCTGTGGTGTGCTGCCTGTGGTGTGATGTCTGTAGTGTGCTGTCTGGTGTGCTGTCTGTGGTGTGCTGCCTGTGGTGTGCTGTCTGTAGTGTGCTGTCTGTAGTGTGCTGCCTGTGGTGTGCTGTCTGTAGTGGTGTGCTGTCTGTGGTGTGCTGCCTGTAGTGTGCTGTCTGTGGTGTGCTGCCTGTAGTGTGCTGCCTGTGGTGTGCTGTCTGTAGTGTGCTGTCTGTAGTGTGCTGCCTGTGGTGTGCTGCCTGTGGTGTGCTGTCTCAGGTCTGTGTCTATATGGTATTGTTCCCTTCTCCCGCCTCTTTTCTCCTCTTTTTTTTTTTTTGGGGGGGGGGGGGGGCAAGGCTGGTTGCCCCCCCCCCCTTGACCCGCCAATGCAGATCTGTATTCATCCTCTACTATTGGTGTTGGAAATTACTTTAGGAGGGACAGACCAATGAAAAAGAAAATTGATAGATGATACAGGATATGGACCTGGGAAAGAGCTGAGCTAAGTATGGCTTTTGGGCACCAGGCCTAAAAAAAAAAAAGTTGTGTTCCGGTAACATGGCCCAAAAAAAAGAGGGTTGGTAGGTCGGATTTTTTTTTTTTTTTTTACATTTTTTTTTGTTAAGGCCACACTTTTTTTTTTATTTGGGTTACGGACACTCCAAAAATTTATCAACGCACGGAGGACGAAATAAAAGAAATTAATATAAAATAAAAGTTGGCCTCTGGGTATTTTATTTATTATACATACAGAAAAATTGGATATCCCAATGTCGGAGGGAAAAATAAAATAAAAACACCACCCACAATAGAAAGGATGATCCGACAATAGAAATACAATATTTACATGAAGAGTTATTTTTTAAAACTATTTTCAAAAAGCAAGAAAATTTTGACATCCCATTTTACTGTAATGAAAGGTAGATAGCTGTTTTCCTGTTGATTTTAGCTTTCTATTGGTATATTATGCCATATATCTTTTATTTTTTTCTTTATTTTATTTTCTCTGGAATACACATCGTAGGGAATAAAAAAAAACGTGTAAAATCCAAATTTTATTTTTATTCTGATTTTGGGCTTTCCTAGTGCGGCGGGCCCGTAACCCAAATAAAAAAAAAAGTGTGGCCTAAAAGGTGAATTTTAGTGGTTAAAACACCAAAAATGCCCAAAAAATAACAAAAAATCACAAAAATGTCTAAAAAAAATTAGGGTCGGCCCCAAAAACGGAGGGTCAGTCGGGATACCGGAACACAACTTTTTCTTTTTTTTAGGCCCCAGGGTTGGGTGTCAGAAAGGGAGCTTTAGGATCAGAAAGGGTCGGGTTTGGGTACCAAGTTTGGGCATAAGGAAGGGCCAAGTTTGGGCACTAGATCACAATTAACATGTTATTTCAGATTAAAAAATTGGAAAATTAAAAAAATATTAAAGTAAAATAATGTATTTTAGTACAATTTAAAAATGTATCATAACTTTGATTCTAGTTGGACAATTTACAAATTTCTTTCAGTTTTGGAAAGCTTGGAGTCAGGAGGGCATAGTCGCCATTTTTTGGCGACATGGCGACAGCGGCCCACCCCTGCAGCGTCCGGCTGGACCCCTGGCAACCCTGACCCTTGCTTAGGGAGATTTAGGAGATATTCAAATTGACCATTTTCACGGGTTTTCTTTCAAAATGAACCAGTTCCTATGGAGATTTTGGCAAAAATGATTCTTTGTTTAAAGAGATTTGGGCATGTTTTTCAGGGGCATTATGAAAATGAGCGGAGATTTTGATAAAAATGGTGTCGATCCAGACTTGGACCAGAGATTTTCGTCAAAGTTGACCCTTGCCTTGGGAAATTTTGCAAAAGTTGACCCTTGCTTAGGGAAATTCTTCTGAAAAATTGAAATTGCTCAGGGAAATTTGGATGAAAAAATACCCTTGCCAGCCCCCCCCCCCCCCCCCCCGGGCAACCAGAGTCTTCAGTCTAGTGAGCCTAGATCAATTTGCCACTGGCACTGACATTACTGATTAGATGCCCCAACTAGATCTGTGACTATGCATGGGTAAAATTCGACACGCGTGACACGGCGACACGGGGGGTTCTTAAATTCGACACGGGCGACACGGCCCTTTTAAAAATCGACGGACACAGAAAAATGGACCAGAATGTATAGAATAAAAATCGACACGGAGACACGGCACCCTAGCTAAAAATCGACACAGCGACACGGTGATATTTCTGGCTACTCATGTATGTGTAGCGATGCAAGGCCAGCGCCCATTTCTGCCCCTCCTATTCTGTCAACACTGGAAACTTGCTTTCTTATTAGGCCTTGTAGGGAGACTGATAAATTTTCCAGAAACAGCCAAATACCCCTACGTAAGTAGAAATGCATGACAATCAAGAATTTGTTCATAGTTTTTACCTGTGATGATGGGAAGTTCACTAAAACGCAATTCATAGAGGGAGTCACGGGAGCGGCCATACTGCTCTTTGGGGACAAAAATATGTTGAGTATCTCACGAAATATGGCATAGTTAAGTCAATTCTTCACCAATCAGGTTCATTTTTGGAGATGTGTTGTACAAGATCCCTAGCTATGTGCCTATGTAAACCTCACGCACATCCGTTTAGGCTTATGATTTACAGGTATTTTTCAAGTTACTCTGACTTCTGAAGGGCTTTGTAGAAAACATTTTTAATTCCTCAGAATTCCGCATAGATGTGGCAATGCAGAAACATGTCTACAATCCATATTATATGGTTTTAAAGTGATTGAAACAAGCGCTTTTCTGCGCTTTTTGATTGTATAACACTGTATCTTTGGATGACAACAACACACCCTGTATATAAGACACTCCCAAACAAAGATTATTGACCCTAGCATGATAAATCTATGCCGGGTATGAAGATAAAATGCTAGGGCTTCATTCTAAGTGGTTGTATATATCTGTGGGATGATTTTGACCATTTCTTCATTCGTATAAACATTCTTTCCTGCTCTCTCTGTCAGCCCCCCAAACTGGTCTATTGAAACTTTCAAAATTTGCCTCATACTCATATAGAAACTAATTTTACATACTTCTCCAATCCTATAGTGTTCATCTACACTGCTTTTGAAATTTTCTAAAATATTTTTTTATACACCCACCAGGCCTATTTTTGAAAGAAAAGAAATAAAATGGAAATATTTCAAAGGTCAATAATTTTCTAAATAATCCACCTACAGACCTTAATCTTGTTTTATATTTTTACTCTTGCATAGAGCTTTCAGGAAATATGTACATTTTTGGGTTTATGTGGTATTTTTAAATTGGCCTTTAATCGCTAGTATGTGGCTCCAGAGGGGTCAAAAGGGACCTGGCGACCTGGGCCGTTTTGGAGGCGACTTTCGTCCTAATGCAACAATAAAAGTGACCTGGCGACTTTTAGATAAAATTGACAATACCTAAGGGGGTCTAAAAAAGCGACTTTGTGACCTGGACCCCTTAATTTCGGCGACTTTCCGACCTCAGGGGGGGACCCCTCTGCCCCCCTCTGCAGCCCCATGTATAGTCACAGATCTAGATGGCATGTCGCTGGGTACCTCCTCTGGGTTCTTGTTGGGGTTCTCTTGTGAAGTTGTGTCGTGATGAGTCGCGGCTCGCCTGTCGCGGTCAGAAAAGTGACGACGGCGCTGTATGGAAATGTCACGCGGCAAGTCGTGAATAACGATGTGACAACGCCATCCTGTTTCCGATACACATTACAAGATGGTAATCATGTTTACCTTTCGCAGATGAGTTGACACGGCCGCAGTCTTGATTAATAACACGCTGACTCGTGTCTAGAAACGCAGAAACGCAGTTGTGGTCTGTGTTTGGCGCCATTCGCTGGAGCTGGTTCCCGAGTACTTTTTGTCTGCGCACCGCATGCGCACAGTGCATGGGCCTCTACTTCCGGCCCTGCAGAAAGCAGAAAGCAGAACACGAAGCCAGTAAGCTCGTCACAAACATCAAGTTTTCTCCGAGACCTCGGCGGTGACAACACTTCTACTTGAGGTAGGGATAACTTTGAGTGCATGCTCCATGTTTATTTAACGTGGCTTTGTATAGTTTTGGACTGGTGATCAATGGGAAGCATGTCACTACTCACTGTCACTAGTCAGTCAGTCTAGTAGTGTGTAGTACTAAGGGAGTGATCATTTTTTAACAACAGGGGGGGGTGGTGGGTTTCTGCGCGGAGCGTGCGAAATTTTTTACACCCCCCCCGGTCAAGGGGTCAAAATTTTTTACCCCCCCCCTTAGGGTCGAAAATCGGCTCGCGCGCGGGCCCTTTGAAGCATAGTAACGCGCTGGCTTTTTGGCTCAAAACAGGTCAAATTTTTTTGTCCCCCCCCCAAGAGGGGTCCAAATTTTTTTGCCCCCCCCCGGTCAAGGGGTCCAAATTTTTTTGCCCCCCCCCAAACCCACCACCCCCCCCCCCCCCCTGTTGATAATAAATGATCACTCCCTAACCAAAAACATAACGCAGTGGGCATAACTATGGGCAGATTCCACAAGTGGCATCTGCCGGATTCCACGGTGCCCTTTATAAGGGCACAAGTGGAATCCGGCATATGCCACGAGTGGAATCTGGGCATAGTTATGACAACAAGTTAGGTTTTTGATTTATTATACCCCCCCCCCTTAAAAATGCTGCAATTACCACAGAACTACATGTAGGCTTAGTAATCATCATACTGTAATGGGACTATAATTGTGGAAATCTTACTTGTACCGAGAGATTAACCCGCAGAAACCGTGAGACAGGCCAGCTTGCGTGAGGGTGTAGGCCTACCATAGTTATGACAACAAGTTAGGTTTTTGATTTATTATACCCCCCCCCCCCTTAAAAATGCTGCAATTTCCACAGAACTACATGTAGTAATGGGACTATAATTGTGGAAATCTTACTTGTACCGAGAGATTAACCCGCAGAAACCATGAGACAGGTCAGCTTGCGTGAGGGTGTAGGCCTACCATATGGGGGTGACCCCTAAATTCGATATGGCGACATGGTCATTTCTTAAAATCGACATGCGACATGGAGCTTAGTGACACGAGGAAAAAAATAAGTGACATGACATGACAGGGTATTTCTTAAAATCGACATGGGAGAGGACAGGCTCTTAACATCGACATGGGACATGGGGATTTAAGTGACAGGTGATATGGCCATTTCTTAAAATCTATACCCCCTACCATGATGCTCACTTTCCACTGTTAATACATCCAAACTACACCAATGACAGCAAATAGAACTACATGTATAACTCAACAAACCTAGAATAATTTGAAGAATAGGCAAGGTCATGTCATTATCTATCCATTGATAATAAAACTATTATTTTATTCGGAGGATTACTATTTTTAAATAGCTTCCAAAAATGTGTTTTCATAGCTGTGTGACGAAGTGGCTGAATGACACACAGTCTGGCCACTCCAGGGCGCCGGATTACACGCCTTGGGGCCGGATTACACGCCTTAGGGCCGGATTACACGCCTTGGGGCCGGATTACACGCCTTGAGCTACATTTTGACCTCCCGTGGGCATACAGAGCCCGTATGCACACTGAGTGGGCATACAGACTCCCTATACCTTCAACACTGATATACCGTATGGGGGGTATAATAATAGTACTAGTAGTAGTGTCAGTGAGTCACTACCCCGGGCCCCGCCCCGGGCCCGAGCCGCGGACGGCGGGTTCACTACCCGTACCCCGGCACCGTAGGCCTACCCGTACCCGTACACTAGCCTAGGCCTAGCCCTAGGTAGGTCCTTGTCGGGAAATGGATGATTATTTCATGTGGAGAAACAACATTAGCATTGTTTTGTATGGGAAAGGCCGTTCTGGTCCGTTCTCCACACCCCTGTGCCTGTGGAGAAACTGAATTTCATTCTCCACAGACCACAGCTTCATTCTCCATGGACCTGGTATAGTTCAGGGGCGGATCCTAATTGAGCTTTCAACCTCGGCGTAGGGGGGGGGGGGCGTGATATAGGCAATGTACTGGGGGTATTGAAAAAATTTACATTAAAATGTACAGAAAAAAGGGGGGGTGCACGCTGGGTCTGCCCCACCCCCCCCCCTAAATCCGCCCCTGTAGTTGTGAAACCAATCTTTAAATATCGTTTTAAAATGGTATTGATCAACACAGACAGAGATCCACTCAAATCAGTCTGAACTACGGGTTTCTCCACTCGTGGGACCTTGGGTCGTATCACACTTGGCTGGGCCTCGTGTAATACGACCCAATGTCCCACTCAAGGAGAAACCTGTCGTTCAGTCAGATTATCATGGACCTCTGGCTCTGTCTATTTCTCTCTACTGTCAGTTCGCCCTACTAGATGATTCGCCCTAGATGTTTCGCTCTACTTGCTGGATGATTCGCCCTAGGGTAGACAGGCTGTTCCAGTGAAGCCAGAGAGAGACCCGACTGAGTCTTCGCTACCCTAGGCTAGGGTAGTTTACACTTCACCCCCGCCCCCCCCCCCACTCCCAGTCCGACGCAGACTGCAGCTACATAGAGATCCTATAGTGGGAATAAAAAGGGTGTTGTTCTCATAAATGTAGGCCTACTCAGTGTCAGTCCCTCAAAATGGGTCAATCATGTTACCCAAAAGGTACTCCACATGTCCAGCATATTAAATATTATTTATACTGCTACAAACATGTCAATATTAGTGTATGCAGTCTTTGTGAAAACATTTTCACCCCGCAGGACATTTGGCTCTGCAAATTTTCAATGTCGCAGGACCGGCTACATTTTTGGAGAACCGGATAGCCATTTATCTGATGGTGTATACATCCTAAATATAAAATAGTATTGTCTATTAAAAGTACATTACTTTTGTAATCTTTTATGGCCAAATCAGGATAGATATATAGATTTACACAGTATATTGACACACATATTTCAGCTTTAGAAGCCCAACTGAATTCTTCTAGTTCAGAAAAGCCCAACATATGACTGGACATTCGGTCCTGCTACACTTGTCAATATGCTGGACCGGCGGCATTTTAGCAGGACATTGCCACTGTCCTGCATGTTTTCGCAAAGACTGTGTATGTCACACATTTGATTTCAGCAGCAGGGAGAAGTGGTGGGAGGGGTGTCCCAGAGGAGTGGAGTTGACATCAAACAACCTGGCGACTTTTGGAAAAGTATGACCATAGCATTAATGGTCTGGGACTTTGTGACCTGGGACCCTTAATTTCGGCGACTTTCCGACCTGAGGGGGGGGGGGGGGGCTCTGCACCCCATTGAGGGACATGTGGCTGGAAGCATAGGACTGTAGAGGGAATACTTCTATCAAATAGCTGCTCTGCCAGATTTGCAGAGTGACTTGGCTAGCACAAAGGCCCATGTGTTGAACTACCCCCCCCCCCCCTCCGCCCCATCGGAATACACACTGATCAAGAATCTAAAGCACTCTGCAGACGTGCAGTGTGCTGAACGACCACTCAGTCAAAAGTGGCCCCCCTCCTGGGGTTGAGTCCTATATTACCCAACCTACATAAACCCACCCACCCTACACGGTACATAAACCTTAGGTTAGCAGGGGTTAAGTTTTAACAACGGGGGGGGGGGGGGCAGCCAAAAAATTTGGACCCCTTGACCGGGGGGGGCAAACAAATTTGGACCCCTCTTGGGGGGGTCAAAAAAATTTAACCTGTTTTGAGCCAAAAAGCCTGCGTGTAACTATGCTTCAAAAGGCCCGCACGCGAGCTGATTATCGACCTGAAGGGGGGGGTAAAAAATGTTGACCCCTTGACCGAGGGGGTGTAAAAAAATTTGCGCGCTCTGCACGGAAACCCACCAGCCCCCCTTAAGCCCCCGTCCTTAAAGGGTTAACATCGTTTACAATCCCCCATCTATATAGTATATCTAGGAACGTGTGTGTATACATAGCTATAGATATGCCTATGTCTAAGTATACAAAGTAAGTGCTACAGGTATTAAAGGCATATAGGCCTATTCCTTAAAGGGGGGCTATTAGGAATCGTAGCAAAGATGGTTACCTCCTCATAAACGTAGCAAATCGGCCGGGAACTAGAGGAACTTTAGCGGCGCCCTGTTTGGTCAGTCCGTGGTCACGTGACTTGCTAAAGCGGGTAGTCTTAGCGGTGCTAGCCTCCCTTTAAAGGAGCTCAGAATCCACGACGTCATCCCCGTGCAAAAGTAGGCAGGGTTAGGTCACGGATTCAGTGCTCCTTTAATAATAATATTATAGTACTATTATGAGGATCAGTTCCAGTTCCATGGACGTCAAAATACCCTCCTCCCAGAGGTGTCCCCAAGACCTCGACCTCAAAGTGAAGGCTTAGGTTGGGAAAACACTTTGATATTACAGTCTTTGCAAAACCTGCAGAACAGTGGCAATGTCCTCCTAAAATGCCACCGGTTCAGCAGATTTACAAGTGTAGAAGCACCGAATGTCCAGTCACATGTTGGGCTTTTCTGAACTAAAATAATTTGGTTGGGTTTCTAAACCTGACATATGTTTGCCAATATACTATGTAAAACTATGTATTTATCCTGAGTTGGCCATAAATGATTACAAATGTACAATACTATTTCTAGTAAAAAATACATAAATTATCAGATATGTTGGTATCCGGTCCTTCAAATAGGGAGCCGGTCCTGCAACATTGAGAATCTGTAGGACCAAATGTCCTGTGGGATCAAAAAGTGTGTCATCGCAAAGACTCGTATTATATAGTGACCAGTGCCACATACAGCTCAGAGCTGTGAAGCGAAGGTGGGGGCAGCTTTGGCAGCAGCATCTCACAGGTACTTCACACCTGGAGGTGTCAGCAGTCTATACGAAAGCTTTTTCACCATGCAGGACATTTGGTCCTGCAGATATTTTTTTTTGCAGGCCCGGCTTAATTGTAGCAGGCCCAGATACAGGAGTATAGTATTGATTGTGTGTTTCGGGTAACATCATGAAAAAAGCTAGGTAGGAAGGGTCGGATTTATTTTTTATTTTTTTATTTTTTTGCTGGAATCCAGAAGCAGCCCATTTGTAGGGTCTAACGTTTGCAAAACATGTAAAATTTGTCAAAGTAGTAGGCATTCCGAGATCAATGCATTGCTACCAGTATAACCTTTGATTTGATACCAAATTTGTTTATTTCTATCATTTTTTTCATTAAAAAAAGCATCTAAAAAAAATAAAAATCTTTTGGGTAAAAAAAAAATAAGGGTCGGCCCTGTTTAGCTAGGTAGGGTCAGGTTACCGGAAACACAAATTTTTTTTTATTTGGCCTCATATAAAAAAGTATAATATGAGAATTACTGAAGAATATTACAGAAAATATTCATGCTTTCTGTTTTATGCTGTAGAAACCTTAATACTGGTCCGATTTACAAGCCGTGAAAACTGGTTTGTAGACGAAGACCTTCAAAGTGCAGCCAGTCATTTGGACCGGCAGTAGCCACATTTCTGCCGGACCGGCAGACATTCTGCCGGCTATAGCCGGTGTCCGGCAGGATTTTGTATAGACTGGGTGTGAAGGCTGACTGTCACACCTCACCTGTAGGCTTGGGGGGGAGCAACAAGAAAGTTAGTATTTATATGCAAGGTGTTCAGTCAGTTATTCCTGTGGGCTGGATGGTGGCACATTCTCAGAAACAAGTGTAACAGACGCAATGTCGTTCTCTTAATATTGGTGATAAGTTATTAAGGAAAGAATAAGGTCGATACAGTTCGGGTAAAGTGTACAGGTTGCAAAGAAGGTTATGTTTATTCACAGAACCTCAAAAGGCAAAGCTAAGTAAGCGAACTCCCTATAGATTTCCGAGCGGGTCAGTAGGCCTTAAGCCGATGTATTAAATGGGCATGCTGGATTCAGGTATCCAGAATAACCGATGAGTTCCATAGAGCGCACACGCAGACCGGAAGCCTGTAGCGACCTCTATCCTTACCCCAAGTCCGGAGCAGGTGCTGCCATATGACTGAAGGGTTCGGACCGAGCTCGCAACACAGCGCCCAACAGAACCCGTCATGGTGTTATGACCCCAATTCCAGCCCCTACACAAGTCTGACAGATGTTGCATGGATTTTCATGGATTATTGACATGGATCATTGAACATAGGATGTTACACATGGAGTAATGGAGGCTCCATAACCATGGGCATTAGATTCACATACATGTGTGTAGGGCCTATTGGATATTTGCCTACATCACTGGTAAAGTTTGTGTAGTTACATCATCCATGGGATATGGAGTAGATATCTCCACCAATGGGAATGTGTTTGGCTCCAGTGTTGCCTGTGTAGCGATATCTTACACAGGCCCTTTGGCTTCTACACAGTAGCACTAGCGTGTATACATTGATGTCATGTAGGTGATTTCATGCTAATAGATATTGATGAATACAGGTGTTCTTTTGATAAAAACTGCCAAAATGTATGAAGAAATGTGTAAATCCATTGAATAATGGTTACATGGCCATATCTTCGCTTCTAAAAGGACTATCTGAAAATTCTTTCACTGTTGTAAAGCTAAGGTCATGGCCGGCCATTGTGGCTAATGCCTGATGGCCTCACATCGGCCATTACGATTCTACATCGGCAAAAGCCGATTTGCCGATGTCATTTCGGCAACACTGGGCTCATTGAGATTAGCAGTCTCCTTTTGTCTATATACACATACATAGCATGGGCCTACAAGCTGTGAGGCACCAGGCCACCACTTGTCCCCAGCAAACTGGTCACCAGGAACCACTGGCGGATCCAGGGGGGGGGGGCGACTGGCCATGCCCCCCCCCCCCCAAAAGAAGAGAGGAAGAAGAGAAAAGAATAGAGAAGAGAAGAGGAAAAGAGATTGTGGAGTATGATTCATATGGACTGACTAAGGGCTCCTGATTTGGATGCGGGGGGGGGGGGGTTCTAAAATGCATGAGAATGCAAGTCTAGACCAACAAAATTTTCTGGGGGGCATGGCCCCATCCCCCCTTAGTATAACTGATGCACTTTGCCCGCGGGAAACAGATGGTCGCTCCAGGCTGGCCAGGTTTGGGCCCCCCCACCTCTAGACAATCCTGGATCCGCCACTGGGAATAAGCTACCATAGCGTTATTAACATGCCTCTCTTACAACACACAAGGTGTGAAATGTACACATGATTTCCACTGCAAACACAATTGCTCATTCCCATTCATGCACACATTAGTGCATCAAATTCTATACAGGTGGCAGCATATCGCAGATGGTGGCCATTGTTGCGTTTTTCCAAACAAAGCTGTGGATATGGTAGTTATCACACTATTTTACATTCATTTAAGACTCTTGGTAACAGTAATTTTCATTCAATCCCTCTCCTCCCTGCAGTGCTCCTCCCTCCCCTGCTCCTCCCTGCCCTGCTCCTCCCTTCCCTCTCCTCCCTCCCCTGCTCCTCCCTGCCCTGCTCCTCCCTTCCCTCTCCTCCCTGCCCTGCTCCTCCCTTCCCTCTCCTCCCTGCCCTCTCCTCCTTGCCCTGCTCCTCCCTGCCCTGCTCCTCCCTGCCCTGCTCCTCCCTTCCCTCTCCTCCCTGCCCTCTCCTCCTTGCCCTGCTCCTCCCTGCCCTGCTCCTCCCTTCCCTCTCCTGCCTGCCCTGCTCCTCCCTTCCCTCTCCTCCGTCCCCTGCTCCTCCCTGCCCTCTCCTCCCTTCCCCCTTCTCCTTGCCCTGCTCCTCCCTGCCTTGCTCCTCCCTGCCCTCTCCTACCTGCCCTGCTCCTCCCTTCCCTCTCTTCCTTCCCTCTCCTCCCTCCCCTGCTCCTCCCTCCCCTTTCCTCCCTTCCCTCTCCGTCTTCCCCTGCTCCTCCCTTCCCTCTCCTCCCTTCCCTCTCCTCCCTTCCCTCTCCGCCCTGCCCTGCTCCTCCCTCCCCTTTCCTCCCTTCCCTCTCCTGCCTGCCCTGCTCCCTTCCCTCTCTTCCTTCC
The DNA here is from genome assembly GCA_947462335.1 of Harmothoe impar. Taxonomy (NCBI): domain Eukaryota; kingdom Metazoa; phylum Annelida; class Polychaeta; order Phyllodocida; family Polynoidae; genus Harmothoe; species Harmothoe impar. The sequence continues at coordinate 112,298,916 of OX381704.1, forward strand.
CTCTCCTCCCTGCCCTGCTCCTACCTTCCCTGCTCCTCCCCTGCTCCTCCCTTCCCTCTCCTCCCTTCCCTCTCCTCCCTTCCCTCTCCTCCCTCCCCTGCTCTTCCCTCCCCTGTTCCTCCCCTGCTCCTCCCTGTCCTGCTCCTCCCTCCCCTGCTCCTCCCCTGCTCCTCCCTGTCCTGCTCCTTCCTGTCCTGCTCCTCCCTTCCCTCTCCTCCCTGTCCTGCTCCTCCCTTCCCTCTCCTCCCTTCCCTCTCCTCCCTTCCCTCTCCTCCCTCCCCTGCTCCTCCCTCCCCTGCTCCTCCCTCTCCTGCTCCTCCCTGTCCTGCTCCTCCCTTCCCTCTCCTCCCTCTCCTGCTCCTCCCTCCCCTTTCCTCCCTTCCCTCTCATCCCTGTCCTGCTCCTCCCTTCCCTCTCCTCCCTGCCCTGCTCCTCCCTGCCCTGCCCTGCTCCTCCCTCCCCTCCTCCCTCCCCTGCTCCTCCCTCCCCTGCTCCTCCCTGTCCTGCTCCTCCCTGCCCTGCTCCTCCCTGCCCTGCTCCTCCCTCCCCTGCTCCTCTCTCCCCTGTTCCTCCCTTCCCTCCCTTCCCTCCCTCTTCTCCCTGCCCTGCTCCTCCCTGCCCTGCTCCTCCCTCCCCTGCTCCGTCCTCCCCTGCTCCTCCCTTCCCTCTCTTCCTTCCCTCTCCTCCCCGCCCTGCTCCTCCCTGCCCTGCTCCTCCCTTCCCTCCCTTCCCTCCCTCCCTCTCCTCCCTGCCCTGCTCCTCCCTGCCCTGCTCCTCCCTGCCCTGCTCCTCCCTGCCCTCTCCTCCCTGCCCTCTCCTCTTTGCCCTGCTCCTCCCTTCCCTCTCCTCCCTGCCCTGCTCCTCCCTGCCCTGCTCCTCCCTGCCCTGCTCCTCCCTTCCCTACCTCCCTGCCCTCTCCTCCCTGCCCTGCTCCTCCCTGCCCTGCTCCTCCCTTCCCTCTCCTCCCTGCCCTGCTCCTCCCTTTCCTCTCCTCCCTGCCCTGCTCCTCCCTGCCCTGCTCCTCCCTTCCCTCTCCTCTCTTCCCTCTCCTCCCTTCCCTCTCCTCCCTCCCCTTTCCTCCCTTCCCTCTCCTCCCTGCCCTACACCTCCCTCGTTTCAGAAAAGCAATATATCAGGGATTCAGGGATTTCAGCTATTTTTTCGATGGAGGTCAATTTTAGTTGTGCTGCTCCTTAAGGATAATTATGTATATATATATAAATCAACTAGTTTTTCCCTTCACCGATCAATAACTATTCTCATCACAGATGATCCCCACATTTGCTTACAAATGCAGGAGTGTGCTGATATGCTACTTTTTCTGTTTTTGACAGGGTATGGATACCTTCACCAAACCCAGTGTCAGAACAGCGCTGTGTCATCAGCTGCATCTCTCTCAGCAAAGTGGGAACTTCTGTGACGTGAATATCCAAGTGCACGGTCACACAGTTCCTGCTCACAGAGTGGTTCTGGCTGCTTCCAGTCAATACTTCAGAAGTATGTTTGAAGGAGGCTTCAAAGAGAGTAAAGAGGCCGTTATAGACTTGTCACAATCAGTTGCTTCTGTGGACACACTGAACACAGTGATAAAGTTTATATACACCGGTGACCTTGAGATAACATTGGATACACTGGATGACATTCTTGGGGCCTCCTCGCTGTTTATGCTTGAGCATTTGATTGTTTTCTGTCGTGACTTCATGCTGAACCACTTGGACCCCAGCAACTGTTTACACATGTGGGACCTGGCTGATTTATTTAACCTTGCGGATATACCCATGGATGTACTGTAACGTTGTGTTTAAGTTCCCTACCGCTAATAGATTCGGAGGCCTATATACTCCTGGCACTTATACAAAACAGGTACTTATACGAGATCCTATTTTAGTGCTTAAGAAATATTTCAGTACCCCTCTACCCCCGGTGCTTATACAAGACAGCTGCTTATTGAAAACCCAGCGCTTAAATGTGACGATTTGGTAAGTGATGTGTGCAAGACCATGGCACGATGCCGCTTTAGAGATCTCATTCAGAACCAAACCAGATGTGTTTGACCTTTCCAGTTCTTTACTGATCGCCCGCACCGCAGGGTTAAGAATTCGCTGAACAACACTAGGTAGTCTCACTGTGACTGTCGCAGTCAACATCAGACGCAGTGTTGCAGAAATGACAACGGCACATCAGGAAAACCCGCTCGTAGCTCGAAATTTACAAGGCCAAGTAAGACGCAGAAGCGGTCGGAGTAAGCGGACTGTCCAGAGTGTGATGCGGGCCACCTGCTGCGAGAACATTTCCGAATGCACCCGCCTTTCCTCATTTTAGCAACAGTGAACGTCAAATTGGATATATAAAGATGAGAGAATCCGGCTCTACCCCGCTAATTATGTTAAAGGTGGTACTTACAACAGTTGACAGTACATAGGACTATATAATTTCAAATTTGAAGGAAAATGTATGTTGTCAATGCAACAACATGGCCATGAAAACCAGCCTGCAGAGCCAGCTTGGGGATGGCATCAAAATTACAATTGCCATGAAAACACTGAATTCCTGCCATTTTAAGGACCAATCTATGAATATAATTTAATATTTTGCTCCAGTAATTCAAACAGGCACCCGCCTCACATTCTGACTACACTCAAGATGTGATACCTGAGACTAATCACCATCAACTGGAGGGCGCGTTCGAAAAACGATGGATTTAAAATGGACTCAGGAGTCGTATAGGATTACATAGTCCAGAGTCTGACTGACCGTTCGGCATTGTAAATTTCGGGACCATTGTGGAAAAGCCGGTGTAGAATCGTAAGGGCCATTAATTATATTAGCTGGGAGGGGGGGCCTTGGTGGATTTTCCCAAAACTGCAATTCTAATCCCCCCCCCCACCAATTAGCCGAAAGTATGGAGTTCAATTTGCCCAAATGTTAGCACAGGGAAGTGCATAGTAGGTTCTAAAAATTCGTATCAGAACATATGCATAGGTGCACATTCGCATTGAAACACCATGCACAGGGTGCACATTCGTATTGAAACACCATGCACAGGGTGCACATTCGCATTGAAACACCATGCACAGGGTGCACATTTGTATTGAAACACCATGCACAGGGTGCACATTCGTATTGAAACACCATGCACAGGGTGCACATTTGTATGGAACACCATGCAAACAGTGCATATTCGTATTGGAACCTGCTGTGCACGTGCTTGGGCTAACTTTTAGGCAAATTGAACTCCATACGAAAGTCATCTCGACCCCCCCACTACATTCAGATCTACATTTAAGAAATGCCCCTCCCTCCCCCCCAAAAAATTGCATGACTTTTTTAAATTATTTTGATGCCCCCTCCCCAACATGGAGGCTTTTCAAGTTTTGAACCTCGCCCCTGCCCACCGAGGGCCTGTTTTTCATGACCCCCCCACCATATTCACCAAGCCCCCCCCCCAGCCCCTAATGACCAAAATACGATTAAAATTCATCATTACTAATGGACACAGGCCACTATGGCCGGCTATGATCTCAGCTTTCCAACAGTGAAAGAATTGCTCAATTATTCCTATTACTAGTATTAGAAATTATAGCTATGTGACCATTATTAAATAATTCACATATTTTTCAAGTTCAATACATTTTGCCAGATCTCATTGAAATATATCTCTATATATCAATAGAAATTAGCATGAAATTGCCCCTAAGACATTGATGGATACACAGTAGGTTCATATAACTTTTGTAGAAGGCAAAGGGCATGTATAAAGTTTCGCGACACACGCCATATGGGAAAATTTTCCCAAAAAATGTTACATGTCTATCGCCCAATGGACGTCATGGGCATGGCAGATAACATAGACGTATCAAACAGCTAAGACTGTTCTCTCCAGTCCCTTTACTAGCTTTTGCAAGATGGTTCACAATGGTGGAACTTGATGGATTATTTATTTTTCAAATCGTGACTATGGACCAAAAGATATATATAAATGTACATGGTATGATATAATTTCGCATAGACTATTGGCAAATGATCTTTATAACATCCAACTGTACTTTGCACCGTTACTATAGCTTAGAAGCAACATATGCTTGCTGCTAGGCAACCGTTAGAAATAAAATGAATCTCATTACAAGATTCCCTTTTGTTGTTTTTGGGTGGGTAGGTGCTATATTTCCTATTATAAAAGAGTCATATCCCCACTAAGCTTTAAGCAATCTAATTAACTGAGGGAGTTTTTTAACAACAGGGGGGGTAGAAATATTTCCAGCAAAAGAACAAAACTGTTTTGAGTGAAAAAGTCAGCACAGTCTCCTTTTGTTTATATACACATACATAGCATGGGCCTACAAGCTGTGAGGCACCAGGCTACCACTTGTCCCCAGCAAACTGGTCACCAGGAACAAGCTACAAGCAACAAGTTTCCATAGCGTTATTAACATGCTTCTCTTACAACACACAAGGTGTGAAATGTACACATGATTCCCACTGCAGACACAATTGCTCATTCCCATTCATGCACACATTAGTGCATCAAATTCCATACAGGTTGGCCCAATGTTTTTCCAAACAAAGCTGTGGACTCTTGGTAACAGTCAGTCTATATGAAAACATTTTGTACCATGCAGGACATTCGGTCCTGCAGAAATATCTTTTTTGCAGGCCCTGCTTCATTTTTGCAGGTACGGGTATTGGCATATGATCTTGTCATTTAATAATTAAGTATAAAGCAAGTGTTTATACTGATGATGATACATGAATAGGGTTCTTCTGTATGTTACAACAATATTCATCATTTTGCTTTGTAAATTACTGAAAAACATTACAGAAAGTATTCAAGGTTTCTGATTTACACTGTAGAAACCTTAATAATGGTTCGATTTACAAGCCGTAGAAAAATGGCATGTAGGCAAGGATCTCTAAATTACAGCCTGCTATTTGGGCACGCAGTACCAGTCTTTCTGACAGACCGGCAGGATTTTGTACAGACTGAACAGTAATTTTGCACTCATTTCAGAAGAGAAGTACATATTAAGGGGTTTCAGCTATTTATTTATTGATGGAGGTCGATTTTAGTCAACCTAGTTGTGCTGAAAATTTAAGGATGATTACGTATGAATATTAATCAACTAGTTTTTTGCCTCATCAGTCCATAACTATTCTCGTCACAGATGATCCCCACATTTGCTTACAAATGCAGGAGTGTGCTGATGTGCTACTTTTTCTGTTTTTGACAGGGTATGGATACCTTCACCAAACCCAGTGTCAGGACAGAGCTGTGTCATCAGCTGCACATCTCTCAGCAAAGTGGGAACTTCTGTGATGTGAATATCCAAGTGCACGGCCATGCAGTTCTTGCACACAGAGTGGTTCTGGCTGCTTCCAGTCAATACTTCAGAAGTATGTTTGAAGGAGGCTTCAAAGAGAGTAAAGAGGCCGTTATAGACTTGTCACAATCAGTTGCTTCTGTGGACACACTGAACACAGTCATAAAGTTTATGTACACCGGTGACCTTGAGATAACATTGGATACACTGGATGACATTCTTGGAGCCTCCTCGCTGTTAATGCTTGAGCATTTGATTGTATTCTGCCGTGACTTCATGCTGAACCACTTGGAGCCCAGCAACTGTTTACACATGTGGGACCTGGCTGATTTATTTAACCTTGCGGATGTACCCTAACGTTGTGTTTAAGCGCCCCAGCGCTAATAGATTTCGATGCCTATATACTCCTGGCACTTATACAAGACAGGCGCTTATACGAGATCATATTTTAGTGTTTAAGAAATATTTCAGTACCCCTATACCCCCGGTGCTTATACAAGACAGCCGCTTATTTAAAACCTGGCACTTCAATGTGACGGTTCGATAAGTGAAGTGTGCAAGACCATGGCACGATGCCGCTTTAGAGATCTCATTCAGAACCAAACCAAATGTGTTCGACCTTTCCAGTTCTTTCCTGATCGCCCGCATTGCAGGGTTTAGAATTCGCTGAACTAACAGTAGCTGACTATGTAGTCTCACTGTGACTGTCGCAGTCAACATCAGACGCAGTGTTGCAGAAATGACAACGGCACATCAGGAAAACCCGCTCGTAGCTCGAAATTTACAAGGCCAAGTAAGACGCAGAAGCGGTCGGAGTAAGCGGACTGTCCAGAGTGTGATGCGGGCCACCTGCTGCGAGAACATTTCCGAATGCACCCGCCTTTCCACATTTTAGCAACAGTGAACGGCAAATTGGATGTATAAAGATGAGAGAATCCGGCTCTACCCCGCTAATTATGTTAAAGGTGGTACTTACAACAGTTGACAGTACATAGGACTATATAATTTCAAATTTGAAGGAAAATTTATGTTGTCAATGCAACAACATGGTCATGAAAACCAGCCTGCAGAGCCAGCTTGGGGATGGCATCAAAATTACAATTTCCATGAAAACACTCAACTCCTGCCATTTTAAGGACCAATCTATGAATATAATTTAATATTTTGCGATCAATCTCCAGTAATTCAAACAGGCACCCGCCTCACATTCTGACTACACTCAAGATGTGATACCTGAGACTAATCACAATAAACTGGAGGGGAGTTCGAAAAACGATGGATTTAAAATGGACTCAGGAGTGGTATAGGATTACATAGTCCAGAGTCTGACTGACCGTTCGGCATTGTAAATTTCGGGACCATTGTGAAAAGCCGGTGTAGAATCGTAAGGGCCATTTATTATATTAGCTGGGAGGGGGGGCCTTGGTGGATTTTCCTATTACTAGTATTAGAAATTATAGCTATGTGACCATTATTAAATAATTCACATATTTTTCAAGTTCAATACATTTTGCCAGATCTCATTGAAATATATCGGTATATATCGATATAAATCAGCATGAAATCGCCCCTAATACATTGATGGATACACAGTAGGTTCATATGGCTTTTGTAGAAGGCAAATGGCATGTGTAAGATTTCGCGACACAGGCCACATGGAAAAATTTTCCAAAAAATGTTACATGTCTGTCGCCCAATGGACGTCATGGGCATGGCAGATAACATAGACGTATCAAACATCTAAGATTGTCATCTCCAGTCCCGTAACTAGCTTTTGCAAGACTGTTCGCAATGGTGGAACTTGATGGATTATTTATTTTTTAAATTGTGACTATGGACCAATAGATGGTATGATATAATTCCCATAGACTATGATCTTTATATCATCCAACTGTACTTTGCACTGTTACTATTGCTTAGAAGCAAAATGTGCTTGCTGCTAGGCAACTGTTAGAAATAAAAAAATGAATCTCACAACAAGATTCCCTATTGTTGATTTTGGGTGGGTAGGTGCTCTTTTTCCTATTATAAAAGAGCCATATCCCTACTACGATCTAAGCAATCTAATTAACTGAGGGAGTTTTTTAACAACTGGGAGGGGGTGAAAATAGTTGCAGCAAAAAAAATACCTGTTTTGAGTGAATAAGTCAGCACATGACTGCATCAAAGGGGCGCAAACGCGCACAATTTGACTGGTGGGGGGTAACAATTTTCGATCCCTCAAGGGAGGGGTTGAAAAAAATTCATGCGCTCCCCGTGAAATTTCAGCACCCCCATCCCCTGCTTTTTAGAAAATGAGCACTCCTGTAACTGGTCTAAGACCTCAAATAGTAGACCCCTAAAGTTTGTATCCCAACTGTTGCAGTGGATAATTTCCACTTTTAGCATGAGGATAGCCATGATGATGTACTTTATATGTGAGAGCATTAAATGATATAAGTATAATAGGCCAAGTGATTATTGACTGACGAGTCATAAATAGCGCTATTAACATGCTTCTCTTACAACACACAAGGTGTGAAATGTACACATGATTCCCACTGCAGACACAATTGCTCATTCCCATTCATCGACACATTAGTGCATCAAATTCCATACAGGTTGGCCCAATGTTTTTTCCAAACAAAGCTGTGGACATGTTTGTTACAACATTATCTTACATTCAAGCACTTAAGACTCTTGGTAACAGTCAGTCTATACGAAAACATTTTGCACCATGCAGGACATTCGGTCCTGTATAAATATCTTTTTTGCAGGCCCGGCTTCATTTTTGCAGGTCCTGTTATTGGCATGTGATCTTGTCATTTAAGAATTAAGTATAACGCAAGTGTTTATACTGATGATTATACATGAATAGGGTTCCTCTGTATGTTACAACGATATTCATCATTTTGATATGTAAATTACTGAAAAACATTACAGAAAGTATTCAAGGTTTCTGATTTACACTGTAGAAACATTAATAATGGTCCGATTTACAAGCCGTAGAAAAATGGCATGTAGGCAAGGATCTCTAAATTACAGCCTGCTATTTGGGCACGCAGTACCAGTCTTTCTGACAGACCGGCAGGATTTTGTATAGACTGAACAGTAATTTTGCACTCATTTCAGAAGAGAAGTACATATTAAAGGGTTTCAGCTATTTATTTATTGATGGAGGTCGATTTTAGTCAAGCTAGTTGTGCTGAAACTTTATGGATGATTATGTATGTATAAATATTAATCAACTAGTTGTTGCCTCATCAATCCATAACCATTCTCGTCACAGATGATCCCTCATTTGCTTACAAGTGCGCTGATGTGCTACTTTTTCTGTTTTTGACAGGGTATGGATACCTTCACCAAACCCAGTGTCAGGACAGAGCTGTGTCATCAGCTGCACGTCTCTCAGCAAAGTGGGAACTTCTGTGACGTGAATATCCAAGTCCACGGTCATGCAGTTCTTGCACACAGAGTGGTTCTGGCTGCTTCCAGTCAATACTTCAGAAGTATGTTTGAAGGAGGCTTCAAAGAGAGTAAAGAGGCCGTTATAGACTTGTCACAATCAGTTGCTTCTGTGGACACACTGAACACAGTCATAAAGTTCATGTACACCGGTGACCTCGAGATAACATTGGATACACTGGATGACATTCTTGGGGCCTCCTCGCTTTTCATGCTTGAGGATTTGACTGTTTTCTGTTGTGACTTCATGCTGACCCACTTGGAGCCCAGCAACTGTTTGCACATGTGGGAACTGGCTGATTTATTCAACCTAGCAGATGTAAGTGATGTGTGCAAGACCATGACGCGATGCCGCTTTAGAGATCTCATTCAGTGCCAACCAGATGTGCTTGACCTTTCTAGTTCTTTCCTGATGAAGATGGTAAATGATGGGGTCATGGATTTTCTGGATGCAAATGAAATTGGCACACTTCTGCTAAAATGGTTTCAAGGAGACAGAAGGGAACGCTACAGCACTTGCCAAAAAGTACTCAAATTGATCGAGCAGCAGCAGAAATTTAACTCCTTTATCAATTCAAACTGTGGCAGCAAAATCAAGGTTGTACGGAACTGTCGAGAACTGAGGGCATATCTCACGTCCCTCTCCACATTCAAGGAGACAATTAAGGATGATCCCTTTTGCAAAGTTGTAATCAGCAAGTGTTCCCAAGGTGGAGATATCCCAGCACCTAACACATACCCACTGTACGTTTACTCATCGCTACATGACCGATGGTACTTCAAGGATATCAGCATGCCAGATGACACTGTATACTCCTTTATCGGTGCAACAAAGGAATGCCTTGTCTTCCAGAAGAAGTCTGGCAACATCATCTTTGGCCTCCTCCAAGACAACAGCCCATGTATCGAGTGGGTCCAACCACCTTTTGATGACGACTCAGCGTTCGATGTTGCCTATCATGTATGGGGAGGTAATCTTGTGATGATCAGAGGCTTTTTACAAGAGGATGGCAATCATATCACAATACGTGTATATTGCTATGATTTCAGCAGAAGAAATTGGGAGGAGAAGGAGGACACGTCAATGAGAACAGCAAAGAGTGGTGAAATTGCTTCCGAATGGCAACTCAACTGTTACGCCTCTGGACACACTCTCTATGTGTTTATTACTAGCAACAAGGGATATATCAGCCTCTTGAAACTCTTGAAATTCCGACGTGGATTCGGAGCTGAATCTTGGCACCTGTTTTGGTTAAATTCTCTGCCACGTCTCAGTCGTCCTCGTCCAGAACACAAATATGATGAATTCGAGGTGATATCAAATAATGAAGAAGAGATGTTGAAAATTGGCAGCAATGTCATCATCACATGTCTCGAAAAGAACAATGACTACAACAGGTTCAAGCCGTACACAGCAGAACCTGTGAAATGTTGGCCACGATCCGTGCCTCCCCGCGCCTGGCATGGATGCCACAATGTGGGATTCCAAGTGGTCCGTGTTGATTCAGACGTAGCTGCTCCAAGCGGGACCACGGCCTCCCACCAACACGGCTACCTGTTCATGGAGGTTGTGGGGGAATACCTGACCAAGTGTTGGAGAGGGGTGGGTGATCCCGCCGAACCTGACAGCTTCGTCTGGTTGGAAGTGACTCCTATGCCAGCCGAAACCCTGCATTCCTTCTCCACATGTGAGGTGCACAGTTCCATCCTGCAGCACTTTGACAGGCCAATCTTCAGATACACCAAGGATTGAGGAGATGCCAGAATGTGACTGAACAGAAAAGCAAGAATTTAATTGTGCAGCAATGAGAACATGCCTAATGCAGGTGGAATGGGGGAAAGGACAGTGAAAGGTATGCTGATCAGCACTGTGTGTGTGCTAATGGTGTAACATGTAGACCCTTGAATGACGGCATCATGTATGAATGCATCATGCCCCGGTCGTCATAATGCATGAATGCAGCCCTGGCGAGTGACTCATCAGTGCTACATTCAAGCATCATGCCGACCTTATGAGGTTGAGACACTCCCATAGGGTCGGCATGATCGACCAATGCAGCACCGGCGAGTTACTCGCCAGGGCTGCATTGGTGCATCATGACGTCATCTTTTAGTGACATCCATCGTTAAAGGGTTAAACTTGGTAATAGCAAACACAGGATGTAGTATCAGCTATTTATGACACTGGATAGATGTGACCCAACCAAATAGACGACCTTCCATACAGAGTAACCAAGTCAGTCACAACAAGGAATAGTAATAGGAAAACAGAGACAAAAGTTTGAACGCAAGATACCATTGTGTCCTTGAGATGACACTGTCTGTTTCTCCCATGACACATTGATTAGGGCAGTGCCAAAGTAAATGTTTATAGGAAACAGTAAATACATGGCTAGAGCAGATGGCTTTGATACAGGCATTCTTCTCTTTTAACTTAACCCTTTAAGGGCAGTGTAGTGCTTTAATATGCTATGCCCGTCATTTGGGATTCATGAAGGTAGCCCTGGCGACTAACTTGCCAGTGCTGCATCCATGCATCATGTCAAATCTACAGGCTTGATACACTTCCGAAGGGTTGTGTGTGGATAACGAGGATTAGTGTGTATTCCCTTCGGACCACAACACACCAGGCTCTAGACCCTGCTGACATTTACCAGCTGGACTTAATTATGCATCAAATTTCCCACCCTTTGCTCCCATTGGTTATTCATGTGGTCAGCTGGTCACACATGGGTCAGGCTCTGACCAATTCATACTGATACTGTGTTCACACAAGTGCAGTTTACTAGACACTGGCTTTAGTTTAAAGCTAGGCCTAGTTTTATTGTGTATTCACACTGTGTTTGTATTGGGCACAGTAGGCCCTAGTACTCCACAGTGTTTTTACCTGCTGTTATTATTCACATGAACATTTTTGGGTGGAGTAGGCCTATGGCCTATTAGCTTAGGGTTGGGTTGGGTTTTATCATTTTTGTCAGTGTGGTTACTGATCATGATAAATTGGCCTATCATTTTCCGTGATAGGCCCACTTTGTAGTTTCGACCCTTATTGGCGTCATCATCAGGTGGAATTGACAGGGATTCATATGAGCATAGTTCCACTATGTCCATATTTTTATAAAAGACAATAGTCCCCAAATGCAGACTATTAGGCCTAGTCTTTTATTTATTTGTGCATAACTCTATAAAATTTACTTTATTCATAGATTGCAGTTTATATCTGGAAATAATGCATATAGGTATAGGGCTAAGTTATAGGAGTCTGTCCTGGTTGGGTGAGCCGTCTGAATAAATTTTGTGTGGTTTTGTTAACGAGGACGAGTCGACGTTTCACCCATGGCTGCCGTCCTTCGTGTTCATTCCCCAGGGTGAATGACTACGAAGTTTTTCAATCCAGTGGAATTCCACAAGTGCTAGGAGCCTTTTTCCTTCGTCACTTTTTGGGTGTCGGTTTATGAAATCGACAATGTAGAATTTCATGTCCTTTGTTTTTTTATGATCGCATTGGTTGAAATGCCAAGGCACATCGGTTTCTCCCTCGTTTTTTTCTACCGAATGTACATGTTCGTATATTCGGAATTTGAGGGCCCTCTCTGTTTTTCCCACATATTGCATTTTGCATGTTCTGCATTCTAGGCAATATATTAGGTTCGAACTTTCACATGTGATGTTTGTCTTTGATGTGAAGGTCTTGCCTGTTATTTTAGACCATTTCCAAGAGTTCTACTAGACTCCTGTTTGTCGGCATGAGTCTAGAGTCTCTGACTTCTTGTAGTCTTTCCGCTATCACCGACAGTCCTTCCCCGTTGGGGATGTTTGTGTATAGGGATGTGACGTCTAGGGTACCTATGATGGCTCCCTCCGGGAGTCGATTTAGGTCCTCTATTTTGTTTATGAAGTCTGTTGTATCCTTCACATACGACTCTACATTTGGGACTAGTGGTTTTAGGAACGCGTCTACAAATGCTGAGATTTTTTCTGTGGGGCAGCCATTTGCCGAGCAGACTGGTCTGCCTGGTGGTGGTAACACCCCCTTGTGGATTTTGGGGAGAAAGTAGATGTGGGGGGTCCTTGGTTTGATATTTCTCATGGAGCCTGCCATCAGATAGGAGATTTCTCCCTCCGCTGTCATTTCCATGATTTTATCATCTACTTTCTCCGCATAATCCAAGACTGGGTCTTCTTTCAGTCTTTCGTATGTGTTTGTGTCTTTGAGTTGCCTCATGCCTTCTTTCACATAATCTCTGGTGTTTTGGATTACAATGGCCCCACCCTTATCAGCTGGTTTTATTGTAATGTGTGTGTCCTTGGAGAGTACCGTAAGGGCCTCCTCCTCGGCTCTAGTGAGATTCTTTTTTGCTGGGTTTTGTGCTAGCAACAAGTTGGATACCTCCATTTCATTGATAGCAATAAAATCTTCCAGATTTTTGGGGCCGTGTGGGGGGACCCATGTGGACTTTTCTCTTAGGTCCATCATGAGGTCCTTGTCATGGTACGGGGTACCCTTGCTCCCAACTGCCAATTTATTCTGGACTATCTTATTATCCCAACATTCTGTAATCAGGGGTTGATTTTTATCAACCCCTGCTTTCAGTTGACCACTCCCATTTTCATTGCTTTTTTTGTGAAAGAATGCTTTGGTTCTCAATTTATTGTGGAATTTATCAAGTTCTATTTTGATATCTCCTTCTGATACATTTGCTACTACTGGGCAGAAGTTTAGACCTTTTTTGAGAAGAGATTTTTCATCTTGACTTAGGGTCTTGTTTGAAAGATTTACTACATTGCTAGATAAATCAGACACAACTTCATTGTAAATTTCATTATTTTTAATGTCACAAGAAATTGCTGGATCTTCCTGGAAAGAGTCTATTCCTTGGGTTCCTGTCGGTAGGCCCGACGCCCCCTTGTCAGCTTCCGAAGGGTTGGTATGATGCACCAAGGCTGGGCCAGAGAGTTACTCGCCGGGGCTGCGTTGGTGCATCATGCTGACCCTTTGGCAGTGTCTCAACCCTTCCCATACAGCAAGTAGTTAAACTTGCCAGGGCTGCATTCATGGGTCATGACGACCAAGGGCATGATGCATTAATACACTATACTGCCCTTAGAGGGTTAAGGTGTTACTAAACCAAGTTAAACTGATTGTTCTAAGACACATGATATTACAATAGAGTACAACATAATGAGGCACCGTGGTCGTGGTGTTGGAGCACCACACACAACTCTCACCCTCTCTCCACCATGTAAAGCTGCTTTTAAGGCCAAACAACCAAAAATAAAAGTTGGTCAATGGATTTCGCACACTTAATTTTTAGAAAAGGATTTTTTTTCAATTGTCAATGGATTCCCCTCACCTCATTTTTTCACACTCTGAGCACATTTCCCGCCACCCAGCGCCCATAGTAAACCGGCTAGTGGGGCCTGCAATTTGCATACTAGGCCTAGAAAGGACCTAATAATTTTTGGCTGGGCCAAAAATGCTCTGATTTCAATTCCGTAGGAACCGTCAGGACCCCCAAGTCACCAGGCACATTCTGAGCACATTTCCAGAAGTGTTTTTCAGGGTGTCCCCTACAGATCATAAACCAAATAAGTGATCAAGCTGTTACCACTGTCACGGGAAACCTGGCCACAACTTGGATAGCGTTCAAATATGGATGTAGCGTATAAAACAGCGCCAAATACTACTGCTTTACAAAAGTGATCTTGAGAAAGCCAAAGCCCTTTTTGAACAAGACCAGTTTTAATTTTAAACCAGCGCCTTCAGCGACTGGATATTGAAGAAACAAATATTCTTGTAAACATAAATCCACAGAAAATAAGGGGGGGGGGATGTTGACCTACAGGGCAAACTGGGGCCTATCCTCTCAGCAAAATGGGGGCTTGGTAAACTTGGATCTATCAGGGGTAGGCCTATAGCCCCCCCCCTCCCCTCCTCCCCTCCCCCGCCCCACCAGCACTGCAGAATGGGACCTACCGCGGGAAAAGATAGCGTGGCGTTGCCGTGCCCCACTTAGTGCTTGGAGATATTACCATAGTTACGGGTGTCCCTATCTACCAGCACCTCACTCTCCAAGCATATTCTTACGGAGGGGCCGCCGATTGGGAAGTTTAATCTTGATTGTCTCCCTTATTTGAATAATTTATGATATCATATTCATAGGGGACGATTAAATGAGTATTTACAGTTCAATGCTGATGTATTTGGTCAATATTTTATGATAGATATGTTATTTTTGTGCCCTTTAACTGCATCAAAACATGGCGGAATTCAGTTGGATTTTATGCCTCTTGTTGCTAGGCCCACAGTGCGAGAGTATTTGTATTAGGCCTATCTTTTTCTGTTTTCTTTTAGATACAATGGCAATATAAGTATTACGTCTCCTAGGAAGAATGTTTATGACATAGGAAGGAATACAAATATTAATGAAGGTGAAATTATGAAGAAAAATCGAGTTAACTTTGAAAAAACAACACAATTTTATCTAGCCTCTTTTGGTTTATCTGCTCCCGGCAAGCACTCAATGTTATTTCAATAGGGTATTTCGCTAGTGCCAACTAGGGGAATCAATATCAAGAAAGACCTCTCACACTAATAATAGACTAAGGTCATATTATTGAATCTGTCATAATCAATATCCATCCAACCACCAGCATACTAAAATGCTAATCACAGAGTCATGTCAATAAACCTGCATGCCATTTTGGAAGTGAATAATTTAGTTTCAGACCCAAGCCAAATGGATCCCAAAAGAATTCCATCACAACAAACAACCATGCTTAAATAGATCTCTGATAATAATGAGACCTTATTTTGGCTCATTTGTCATGTCTGACACAAATTCAAAGAAAATACTAGTTTTACCAGTCATACACAGGGGGCGGATTTGGTGCCGACCTGAGTATGATATGGCCTGACCCGCCATCTGCAAAAGCCAGGATTTCCCTGCTTTTCTGCTGGCTCAACTCGCACCATGTAAGGTGGTATAGAGATTGGGGGAAGTCACGTGATCAAACAGTTAGAAACAGAAATCTATTTATAGCTGCTCATGTGTTAATGACGTCACATGCAAATAGAGGGTCAGGCTGTATCATACTCAGGTCGGCGCCAACCCCCCCCCCCCCCCCCCCGGTGTATGACTGGTAAGACTAAGAAAATACCAAACTATTTCCACCACCCAGAACTCATCTGGTATTCACTGCAGAGTATTTCTTTCCCTAATTATGCACCCACTCACCTCCCACACCAAACTTGGCCACAGTCTTCTCATGTCCCTCACCCCACACCAAACTTGGTCCCAGTCTTGTCATGCCCCATAGCAACAAATAACCAAAACACACTTGCTCCTCGTGAGACACCACCTCTACCTAACAGTATGTCACAGGATTTTGTCTTTGGCTCCTGTAGTCTGCTAGAAAGATGCCTTCTCTAGTCTACATTAGAATTTTTTCACAATTTCCGAAAATTTGGGTATCAGCATATGCGCCAGGCTTATTATTGCCTAGGGACAATGTGGCTACATCAAGGGACGTGGCCCTGAATCTCCTCTTTCCAGAACACTTTGAATTTCGAAAATTGACTGGTAAACAGCTGACAAATGAGAGTTTTCTCAGAAATGATTAAAAAAAATTTGTCCCAATTTCCTAGTCCCGGAAATGTGCGTATCGGCGCCTCCCCCGGCCTTATTGTGACATATAGGCACTGGGGCTGCATCTGCTATTGTAGTCCTGAATCTCCCTCGGTTATAGTGATCTGTTCACAAACTGACTTAATTCCTTGCATATGGGTGGGTTTTCCTTATTTTTGTGGGTCTACCCGTTGGTCTTTTCATATTGTATCCTTTGTCATCATGAGGCATAAATGCAGCCCCAGTAAAGCCAAAAAAAAGGTTTGGTTCAGGTGACCCGATCAACCCCATCTAAACAGGGCTGGTCCTACATTGTTTTTTTTGTTGCAATTTTGAACAAATTCTCGTGTTTTTACTCAGTATATATATATAAATGAATCAGGCATGGAATTGGGTATTGAAGAAATATCCAAAAAGCAGCCAAAAGACGTTATCTAGGAGGTAATTTGTATACATAACATGACATGAAGGCCTCTAGAGATTGAGACCCCCCCCCTTATTAATGTTAAAATATTTGTTCATTGGATCTGCACAAATCACAGGAGTGACCTTCTGGCGTTCAAAAATCCGGAAATCCGGAAAAATCCAATGCCTGATAAATGGTTTATACCAAGTATTGTAGTATAGTTCAGTCCCAACTCCCCAGGGGGCACTCCAGTCTGGTTGCCACCCTGGTAACGCCATGTTTGGATGGCAGTCACCTCACATTTTTTGCCTACTGACCCTACATTTTCCTCCCATGTTATCTGATACAAACCTTTTCTTTTGGCCTAAGGTCTGATTTTATGCATTATCTATACCCAAAGTGGGTTGATACACTGCTTAGGGTTCAGTATCATGCTTGGCATTGCATTTACTTGATTTTAAGAGATAGAACACTGATCAGTCACTATAATGGAGCAATGCAGCACCGGCGAGTAACTCACCAGTGCTACATTGGTGCATCATGCGGACCCTTCGAGAGTGTCTGGAACAGTCTCAACCCCTAAGGGTCGGCATGGTGCCTGAATGAAGCACTGGCGAGTTACTTGCCAGAGCTGCATTCATGCATCATGACGACCAAGACATTATGCCATCCTTAAAGGGTTAATCAGCCTTATTCTTACACAATGCACACAATGATCAGAGAATAAGCGACACTTGATGTTTACAACAGCAATCTTTTATTGACTAAAACAGCAGATATATCCCATGATCATGATTTCTACAATGTCTGCTATGATGATTCCAAAATATACAACAATGGCTGATGAAGCCTAAACTACCTATAGAACTGAGGGAGCGGGCACTTCCCATTCACCGACAACCAAGCAGTCACAATTCTTTTTGATGATCTGAGGCAAAAAAAAAAGATAGTTCCTTGACACATCAAAAAGAGGACTAGATGTTGCTGGGGGGAGGGGGGGCATGACTACCTCACCAGTGAATGATCAGTATATTCCATTGGTCGTCGGCATTAAGATGGTCTGGTGGTTGGGAAGGGAGTGTTATTTTTTGTTGAAAAAAGTCCCTTGTGACCCGACTGTTGCCCTGCTGACTGTGGGAACGGCCCAGCCCCTGCATGATAAATAACTTCTATGGTACATGAACACAAGAGCACAGACATACAGGCAAAAGTCAATAATCTGCACTGGGTTGGTAGGGCTAAAAATTATCATCATGATCATCCACCTGTGTACCATAAACATGTTGATGAGTACGAAATTTATCAACCGTTGAAACTGTTCTTGTGGGAGAGAGTAGCTAGCAACAATGCTGGCCAGGATGAGGGGCTGGGTGGATATAGTATGTGTACATATGAAGCCCTACCAAACAGCTTCAGTGCCATACAACCTGATACGGGGATTAATTCTGAAAACCTTGCACATAAGCGACACAACTTATTCATGATTGCTTACTTATTGTATTTTTGTACTATATAGTAGTTGAATTGGGCGAGTTCACAGCCTCTGATCAATAGATCTGCCCAGCTCAATAGGAAGGTGGCGCCACCTCATGTTCATAATCAGAAGTAAGAGTGGGCCGACAAAGAATTAGTCTTGACATTCACACCGATGTACATACTGAAACATTGGATTAGTCTGGAAAAGTAAGAAAACATCATAAACTACACCTAGATTTGCTGTCTGATACGGCTAGACCTGTCTATATACATACTAATCCTTCGTCTGGACTATACATCTTTTAGGGAATAAATACTTTACAATATAAATAAAATGTCTCGCAGGACAGTCATTGACAAGTGCGAGAGCTCTTTTCTTATCTTTCTCTCTTTTAATCAATAAAATATGCAAATAGAGACATATTCTGAGTACATGAAATGTGGATTGCACTTTGTGACGCTCATTTAAACAACTGTATAGGAAGCATTGCACAAGTTTGTTTTATGGCCTTGACTTAACTGGTGTAGGCCCAACATAAACAACAATATTTTACAATTGGTATGTATAAGCAGTTCTCATATTGTTCCACTCACCCAAACTCACTCATATTTATCTTCTGGTTATCAAGGTATAATTAAACAACTTTCTTGTCAACATCTCAACCGTCCCTTCATTCTCAACCTGGCATGTCCTTTACTGTAAGCTTTTATTGAGGTGGCATCCCACCTTGGTCTGCACGTTTTAGCCTTATGTAGCCATCTTATAAAGCATATAAAAAATACTAAAACTGCTGTAACAAATGCAATGCCCATCGTCTGCAGACTGGCTCTTATAACTCAAAATGTGTGTATATACGTATACATGTATGGTAGCGGTGACCACGCGGGGTATCGGCTATACGGCAATCTGTTGAACATAGGACATATTGAGATCTAACGGCTACACCACCAACTAAAGCACCATGGAATTGTATTATTTTCCAATATGAATAACAGCGATACTCCAAAAACATACCACTCTCATTGGGTTGTAACCTTGATTTAGCTGAAGTTTCTCTATTGTCATTTTCTAGTAGCACAAGTGAGGTTGGTAAGAGAAAATTGATCATGGCAACAGATGACGCCATCACCACACGCTTTGTGATCAGTGATGACAATTCATGCTACTCCTATCCCATTCATGACTTTACTTCTAATGCATCTCCCACGTCAAGTTGGCATGTTGAGACAATTCAATATTCTACATGAATCTTACTCTGTCACTGCGTGTAGGTGGGTTCTGTTGAGTGGCAGTACAGCCTTTTTATATCCCATTAACATATCCCCATGGCAAAATAAAAATGAGTACCTACAACACCAGTGAGTCTCATACCGGGTTTGGTGGGGGTAAAAGTACCGAAAACTTGAAACAATACACTGAGAAGTTACAACAAGAACTCGTAGTACGGAGTGTGTGAGAGGTATGCTGATCAGCACTGTGTGTGTGCTAATGGTGTAACATGGAGCACCCTGTAGACCCTTTAATGACGGCATCATGTATGAATGCATCATGCCCCGGTCGTCATAATGCATGAATGCAGCCCTGGCGAGTGACTCATCAGTGCTACATTCAAGCATCATGCCCACCTTATGAGGTTGAGGCACTCCCATAGGGTCGGCATGATCGACCAATGCAGCACCGGCGAGTTACTCGCCAGGGCTGCATTGGTGCATCATGACGTCATCTTTTAGTGACATCTGTCCTTAAAGGGTTAATCGTGGTAATAGCAAACACAGGATGTTGTATCAGCTATTTATGACACCGGATAGATGTGACCCAACCAAATAGATGACCTTTCATACAAAGTAATCAAGTCAGTCACAACAAGGAATAGTTAGAGAAAACAGAGACAAAAGTTTGAACGCAAGATACCGTTGTGTCCTTGAGATGACACTGTCTGCTTCCCCATGACACATTGATTAGGGCAGTGCCAAAGTAGATGTTTATAGGAAACAGCAAATACATGGCTAGAGCAGATGGCTTTGATACAGTCATTCTTCTCTTTTAACTTAACCCTTTAAGGGCCGCGTAGTGCTTTAATATGCTATGCCTGTCAGGTGGGATTCATGAACGTAGCCCTGGCAAGTAACTCGCCAGTGCTGCATCCATACATCATGTCAAACCTACAGGCTTGATACACTCTCGAAGGGTCGGTGTGATGCACCAAGGCGATGCCAGAGAGTTACTCGCCGGGGCTGCGTTGGTGCATCATGCTGACCCTTTGGCAGTGTCTCAACCCTGTCAGGTCCCCATACAGCAAGTACCTTACGAGGGCTGCATTCATGCGTCATGACGACCAAGGGCATGGTGCCTTAATACACTATACTGCCCTTAGAGGGTTAAAGGGTTACTAAACCAAGTTAAACTGATTGTTCCAAGACACATGATATTACAATAAAGTAGAACACAATGAGGCACCGTGGTCGTGGTGTTGGAGCACCAAACACAACTCTCACCCTCTCTCCACCATGTAAAGCTGCTTTGAAGGCCAAACACACAAAAATAAAAGTTGGTCAATGGTTTTCGCACACTTAATTTTCCGAAATGGAATTTTTTTCTTTTTTTGAAAGAAAGATTGTCAATGGATTCCGCTCACCTCATTTTTTCACACTCTAAGCACATTTCCCGCCACCCAGCGCCCATAATAAACCGGCTAGCGGGGCCTTAATTTGCATACTAGGCCTAGAAAGGACCTAATAATTTTTGGCTGGGCCAAAAATGCTCTGATTTCAATTCCTTAGGAACCGTCAGGACCGCCAAGCCACCAGGCACATTCTGAGCACATGTCCCGCCACCCAGCGCCCATAGTAAACCTGCTAGCTGGGCCCGTAATTTTTATACTAGGCCTAGAATGGACCTAATAATTTCTAGCTCGGTCAAAAATTGCTCCGATTATGATTCTGCGAGAACCGTCAGGACCGTCACGCCACCTGGTTCTCTCTGAGCACATTTCCAGAAGTGTTTTTCAGGGTATCCCCTACAGATCATAAACTAAATAAGTGATCAAGCTGTTACCGCGGTCACGGGAAACCTGGCCACAGCTTGGATAGCATTCAAATATGACTGTAGGGTATAAAACAGCGTCAAACAATACTACTTTATAACATAATCCTAAAAAGTGATCTTGAGAAAATTTGGTCTGAACAGCCAAAGCCCTTTTTTGAACAAGACCAGTTTTAATTTTAAATCAATATCAAGAAAGACCTCTCACACTAATAATAGACTAAGGTCATATTATTGAATCTGTCATAATCAATATCCATCCAACCACCAACATACTAAAATGCTAATCACAGAATCATGTCAATAAACCTGCATGCCATTTTGGAAGTGAATGATTTAGTTTCAGAGGCAACCCAAATGGACCCCCAAAGAGTTCCTTCACAACAAACAACCATGCTTACATAGATCTCTCATAATGATGAGACCTTATTCTGGTTCATTTGTCATCTCTGACACAATTTCAAAGAACATACCAAACTATTTCCACCACCCAGAACGCATCTGGTATTCACTGCAGAGTGTTTCTTTCCCTAATTATGCACCCACTCACCCCCTGCACCAAACTTGGCCACAGTCTTCTCATGTCCCTCGACCCACACAAACTTGGTCCCAGTCTTGTCATGCCCCATAGCAACAAACAACCAAAAACACACTTGCTCCTCGTGAGACACCACCTTCACCTAACAGTATGTCACAGGACTTTGTCTTTGGCTCCTGTAGTCTGCTAGAAAGATGTCTTCTCTAGTCTACATTAGAATTTTTTTCACAATTTCCAAGTGCCGAAAATGTGGGTATCAGCATATGTGCCGGGCTTATCATTGCCTAGGGACAGTGTGGCTACATTAAGGGACGTGGCCCTGAATCTGCTCTTTCCAGAACACTTTGAATTTCGGAAATTGACTGGTAAACAGTTGACAAATGAGAGTTTTCTCAGAAATGATTTTTTAAAATTTGTTCCAATTTCCTAGTCCCGGAAATTTGCGTATCTGCGCCTCCCCCGGCCTAATTGTGACATGTAGGCACTGGGGCTGCATCTGCTAATGTAGTCCTGAATCTCCCCCGGTTATATTGATCTGTTCACAAACTGACTTAATTCATTGCATACGGGTGGGTTTTACTTATTTTTGTAGGTCTACCCACTGGTCTTTTCATATTGTATCCATTGTCATCATGAGGCATAAATGCAGCCCCAATAAGGCCATGAAAAAGTTTGTTTCAGGTAACCAAACCAATCCGATCTAAACAGGGCTGATCATACGTGGTTTTTTTTGCAATTTTGAAGAAAATTCTCGTGTTTTTTCTCAATATATGTAAATTGTTTATATCCATATCAAGTATCATAGTATAGCTCACTCCCAACTCCCCAGGGGGCGCTCCAGTCTGGTTGCCACCCTGGTAACGCCATGTTGTTATCTGAAACAAACCTTTTCTTTTGGCCTAAGCAACTCGCCAGGTCTGATTTTATGCATTATCTATACCCAACGAGGGTTGATACACTGCTTAGGGTTCAGTATCATGCTTGGTATTGCTTTTTCTTGATTTTAAGAGATAAAACACTGCTAAGTCACTATAATGGACCAATGGAGCTCCGGCAAGTACCTCGCCAGTGCTACATTGGTGCATCATGCCAACCCTTCGAGAGTGTCTGGAACAGTCTCACCCCATTAGGGTTGGTGTGATGCTTGGGCTGCATTCATGCAGCTCATGCATCATGGGCTGCATTCATGCATAATGAGGACCAAGGCTATGATTCATTAAGACGTTATGCCATCCTTAAAGGGTTAATCAGCCTTATTCTTACACAATGCACACAATGATCAGAGAATAAGCGACACTTGATATTTACAACAGCAATCTTTTATTGACTAAAACAGCAGATATATCCCATGATCATGATTTCTACAATGTCTGCTATGATGATTCCAAAATATACAACAATGGCTGATGAAGCCTAAACTACCTATAGAACTGAGGGAGCGGGCACTTCCCATTCACCGACAACCAAGCAGTCACAATTCTTTTTGATGATCTGAGGCAAAAAAAAAGATAGTTCCTTGACACATCAAAAAGAGGACTAGATGTTGCTGGGGGGAGGGGGGGCATGACTACCTCACCAGTGAATGATCAGTATATTCCATTGGTCGTCGGCATTAAGATGGTCTGGTGGTTGGGAAGGGAGTGTTATTTTTTGTTGAAAATGTCAAGTCCCTTGTGACCCGACTGTTGACCTGCTGATTGTGGGAACGGCCCAGCCCCTGCATGATAAATAACTTCTATGGTACATGAACACAAGAGCACAGACATACAGGCAAAAGTCAATAATCTGCACTGGGTTGGTAGGGCTAAAAATTATCATCATGATCATCCACCTGTGTACCATAAACATGTTGATGAGTACGAAATTTATCAACCGTTGAAACTGTTCTTGTGGGAGAGAGTAGCTAGCAACAATGCTGGCCAGGATGAGGGGCTGGGTGGATATAGTATGTGTACATATGAAGCCCTACCAAACAGCTTCAGTGCCACACAACCTGATACGGGGATTAATTCTGAAAACCTTGCACATAAGCGACACAACTTATTCATGATTGCTTACTTATTGTATTTTTGTACTATATAGTAGTTGAATTGGGCGAGTTCACAGCCTCTGATCAATAGATCTGCCCAGCTCAATAGGAAGGTGGCGCCACCTCGTGTTCATAATCAGAAGTAAGAGTGGGCCGACAAAGAATTGGCCAAGTCTTGACATTCACACCGATGTACATACTGAAACATTGGATTAGTCTGGAAAAGTAAGAAAACATCATAAACTACACCTAGATTTGCTGTCTGATACGGCTAGACCTGTCTATATACATACTAATCCTTCGTCTGGACTATACATCTTTTAGGGAATAAATACTTTACAATATAAATAAAACGTCTCGCAGGACAGTCATTGACAAGTGCAAGAGCTCTTTTCTTATCTTTCTCTCTTTTAATCAATAAAATATGCAAATAGAGACATATTCTGAGTACATGAAATGTGGATTGCACTTTGTGACGCTCATTTAAACAACTGTATAGGAAGCATTGCACAAGTTTGTTTTATGGCCTTGACTTAACTGGTGTAGGCCCAACATAAACAACAATATTTTACAATTGGTATGTATAAGCAGTTCTCATATTGTTCCACTCACCCAAACTCACTCATATTTATCTTCTGGTTATCAAGGAATAATTAAACAACTTTCTTGTCAACATCTCAACCGTCCCTTCATTCTCAACCTGGCATGTCCTTTACTGTAAGCTTTTATTGAGGTGGCATCCCACCTTGGTCTGCACGTTTTAGCCTTATGTAGCCATCTTATAAAGCATATAAAAAATACTAAAACTGCTGTAACAAATGCAATGCCCATCGTCTGCAGACTGGCTGTTATAACTCAAAATGTGTGTATATACGTATACATGTATGGTAGCGGTGACCACGCGGGGTATCGGCTATACGGCAATCTGTTGAACATAGGACATATTGAGATCTAACGGCTACACCACCAACTAAAGCACCATGGAATTGTATTATTTTCCAATATGAATAACAGCGATACTCCAAAAACATACCACTCTCATTGGGTTGTAACCTTGATTTAGCTGAAGTTTCTCTATTGTCATTTTCTAGTAGCACAAGTGAGGTTGGTAAGAGAAAATTGATCATGGCAACAGACGACATCATCACCACACGCTTTGTGATCAGTGATGACAATACATGCTACTCCTATCCCATTCATGATTTACTTCTAATGCATCTCTCACGTCAAGTTGGCATGTTGAGACAAATCAATATTCTACATGAAACTTCCTCTGTCACTGTGTGTAGGTGGGTTCTGTTGAGTGGCAGTACAGCCTCTTATATCCCATTAACATATCCCCATGGCAAAATAAAAATGAGCACAGACTAAATGAGTACCTACAACACCAGTGAGTCTCATACCGGGTTTGGTGGGGGTAAAAGTACCGAAAACTTGAAACTAAGAAGTTACGACAGAACTCGTAGTAAGGACCGTGTGAGAGGTATGCCGATCAGCACTGTGTGTGTGCTAATGCTGTAACATGGAGCACCCTGTAGACCCTTTAATGACGGCATCATGTCAAACCTACAGGCTTGATACACTTCCGAAGGGTTGGTGTGATGCACCAAGGCGATGCCAGAGAGTTATTCGCCGGGGCTGCGTTGGTGCATCATGCTGACCCTTTGGCAGTGTCTCAACCCTGTCGGGTCCCCATACAGCAAGTAACTTACCAGGGCTGCATTCATGTGTCATGACGACCAAGGGCATGATGCATTAATACACTATACTGCCCTTAGAGGGTTAAGGTGTTACTAAACCAAGTTAAACTGATTGTTCTAAGACACATGATATTACAATAAAGTACAACATAATGAGGCACCGTGGTCGTAGTGTTGGAGCACCACACACAACTCTCACCCTCTCTCCACCATGTAAAGCTGCTTTTAAGGCCAAACACACTAAAAACAAAAGTTGGTCAATGGATTTCACACACTTAATTTTCCGATAAGGAAATTTTTTCTTTTTTTGAAAGAAAGATTGTCAATGGATTCTGCTCACCTCATTTTTTCACACTCTGAGCACATTTCCCGCCACCCAGCGCCCATAATAAACCGGCTAGCGGGGCCTTAATTTGCATACTAGGCCTAGAAAGGACCTAATAATTTTTGGCTGGGCCAAAAATGCTCTGATTTCAATTCCTTAGGAACCGTCAGGACCGCCAAGCCACCAGGCACATTCTGAGCACATGTCCCGCCACCCAGCGCCCATAGTAAACCTGCTAGCTGGGCCCGTAATTTTTATACTAGGCCTAGAATGGACCTAATAATTTCTAGCTCGGTCAAAAATTGCTCCGATTATGATTCTGCGAGAACCGTCAGGACCGTCACGCCACCTGGTTCTCTCTGAGCACATTTCCAGAAGTGTTTTTCAGGGTATCCCCTACAGATCATAAACTAAATAAGTGATCAAGCTGTTACCGCGGTCACGGGAAACCTGGCCACAGCTTGGATAGCATTCAAATATGACTGTAGGGTATAAAACAGCGTCAAACAATACTACTTTATAACATAATCCTAAAAAGTGATCTTGAGAAAATTTGGTCTGAACAGCCAAAGCCCTTTTTTGAACAAGACCAGTTTTAATTTTAAATCAATATCAAGAAAGACCTCTCACACTAATAATAGACTAAGGTCATATTATTGAATCTGTCATAATCAATATCCATCCAACCACCAACATACTAAAATGCTAATCACAGAATCATGTCAATAAACCTGCATGCCATTTTGGAAGTGAATGATTTAGTTTCAGAGGCAACCCAAATGGACCCCCAAAGAGTTCCTTCACAACAAACAACCATGCTTACATAGATCTCTCATAATGATGAGACCTTATTCTGGTTCATTTGTCATCTCTGACACAATTTCAAAGAACATACCAAACTATTTCCACCACCCAGAACGCATCTGGTATTCACTGCAGAGTGTTTCTTTCCCTAATTATGCACCCACTCACCCCCTGCACCAAACTTGGCCACAGTCTTCTCATGTCCCTCGACCCACACAAACTTGGTCCCAGTCTTGTCATGCCCCATAGCAACAAACAACCAAAAACACACTTGCTCCTCGTGAGACACCACCTTCACCTAACAGTATGTCACAGGACTTTGTCTTTGGCTCCTGTAGTCTGCTAGAAAGATGTCTTCTCTAGTCTACATTAGAATTTTTTTCACAATTTCCAAGTGCCGAAAATGTGGGTATCAGCATATGTGCCGGGCTTATCATTGCCTAGGGACAGTGTGGCTACATTAAGGGACGTGGCCCTGAATCTGCTCTTTCCAGAACACTTTGAATTTCGGAAATTGACTGGTAAACAGTTGACAAATGAGAGTTTTCTCAGAAATGATTTTTTAAAATTTGTTCCAATTTCCTAGTCCCGGAAATTTGCGTATCTGCGCCTCCCCCGGCCTAATTGTGACATGTAGGCACTGGGGCTGCATCTGCTAATGTAGTCCTGAATCTCCCCCGGTTATATTGATCTGTTCACAAACTGACTTAATTCATTGCATACGGGTGGGTTTTACTTATTTTTGTAGGTCTACCCACTGGTCTTTTCATATTGTATCCATTGTCATCATGAGGCATAAATGCAGCCCCAATAAGGCCATGAAAAAGTTTGTTTCAGGTAACCAAACCAATCCGATCTAAACAGGGCTGATCATACGTGGTTTTTTTTTGCAATTTTGAAGAAAATTCTCGTGTTTTTTCTCAATATATGTAAATTGTTTATATCCATATCAAGTATCATAGTATAGCTCACTCCCAACTCCCCAGGGGGCGCTCCAGTCTGGTTGCCACCCTGGTAACGCCATGTTGTTATCTGAAACAAACCTTTTCTTTTGGCCTAAGCAACTCGCCAGGTCTGATTTTATGCATTATCTATACCCAACGAGGGTTGATACACTGCTTAGGGTTCAGTATCATGCTTGGTATTGCTTTTTCTTGATTTTAAGAGATAAAACACTGCTAAGTCACTATAATGGACCAATGGAGCTCCGGCAAGTACCTCGCCAGTGCTACATTGGTGCATCATGCCAACCCTTCGAGAGTGTCTGGAACAGTCTCACCCCATTAGGGTTGGTGTGATGCTTGGGCTGCATTCATGCAGCTCATGCATCATGGGCTGCATTCATGCATAATGAGGACCAAGGCTATGATTCATTAAGACGTTATGCCATCCTTAAAGGGTTAATCAGCCTTATTCTTACACAATGCACACAATGATCAGAGAATAAGCGACACTTGATATTTACAACAGCAATCTTTTATTGACTAAAACAGCAGATATATCCCATGATCATGATTTCTACAATGTCTGCTATGATGATTCCAAAATATACAACAATGGCTGATGAAGCCTAAACTACCTATAGAACTGAGGGAGCGGGCACTTCCCATTCACCGACAACCAAGCAGTCACAATTCTTTTTGATGATCTGAGGCAAAAAAAAAGATAGTTCCTTGACACATCAAAAAGAGGACTAGATGTTGCTGGGGGGAGGGGGGGCATGACTACCTCACCAGTGAATGATCAGTATATTCCATTGGTCGTCGGCATTAAGATGGTCTGGTGGTTGGGAAGGGAGTGTTATTTTTTGTTGAAAATGTCAAGTCCCTTGTGACCCGACTGTTGACCTGCTGATTGTGGGAACGGCCCAGCCCCTGCATGATAAATAACTTCTATGGTACATGAACACAAGAGCACAGACATACAGGCAAAAGTCAATAATCTGCACTGGGTTGGTAGGGCTAAAAATTATCATCATGATCATCCACCTGTGTACCATAAACATGTTGATGAGTACGAAATTTATCAACCGTTGAAACTGTTCTTGTGGGAGAGAGTAGCTAGCAACAATGCTGGCCAGGATGAGGGGCTGGGTGGATATAGTATGTGTACATATGAAGCCCTACCAAACAGCTTCAGTGCCACACAACCTGATACGGGGATTAATTCTGAAAACCTTGCACATAAGCGACACAACTTATTCATGATTGCTTACTTATTGTATTTTTGTACTATATAGTAGTTGAATTGGGCGAGTTCACAGCCTCTGATCAATAGATCTGCCCAGCTCAATAGGAAGGTGGCGCCACCTCGTGTTCATAATCAGAAGTAAGAGTGGGCCGACAAAGAATTGGCCAAGTCTTGACATTCACACCGATGTACATACTGAAACATTGGATTAGTCTGGAAAAGTAAGAAAACATCATAAACTACACCTAGATTTGCTGTCTGATACGGCTAGACCTGTCTATATACATACTAATCCTTCGTCTGGACTATACATCTTTTAGGGAATAAATACTTTACAATATAAATAAAACGTCTCGCAGGACAGTCATTGACAAGTGCAAGAGCTCTTTTCTTATCTTTCTCTCTTTTAATCAATAAAATATGCAAATAGAGACATATTCTGAGTACATGAAATGTGGATTGCACTTTGTGACGCTCATTTAAACAACTGTATAGGAAGCATTGCACAAGTTTGTTTTATGGCCTTGACTTAACTGGTGTAGGCCCAACATAAACAACAATATTTTACAATTGGTATGTATAAGCAGTTCTCATATTGTTCCACTCACCCAAACTCACTCATATTTATCTTCTGGTTATCAAGGAATAATTAAACAACTTTCTTGTCAACATCTCAACCGTCCCTTCATTCTCAACCTGGCATGTCCTTTACTGTAAGCTTTTATTGAGGTGGCATCCCACCTTGGTCTGCACGTTTTAGCCTTATGTAGCCATCTTATAAAGCATATAAAAAATACTAAAACTGCTGTAACAAATGCAATGCCCATCGTCTGCAGACTGGCTGTTATAACTCAAAATGTGTGTATATACGTATACATGTATGGTAGCGGTGACCACGCGGGGTATCGGCTATACGGCAATCTGTTGAACATAGGACATATTGAGATCTAACGGCTACACCACCAACTAAAGCACCATGGAATTGTATTATTTTCCAATATGAATAACAGCGATACTCCAAAAACATACCACTCTCATTGGGTTGTAACCTTGATTTAGCTGAAGTTTCTCTATTGTCATTTTCTAGTAGCACAAGTGAGGTTGGTAAGAGAAAATTGATCATGGCAACAGACAACATCATCACCACACGCTTTGTGATCAGTGATGACAATACATGCTACTCCTATCCCATTCATGATTTACTTCTAATGCATCTCTCACGTCAAGTTGGCATGTTGAGACAAATCAATATTCTACATGAAACTTCCTCTGTCACTGTGTGTAGGTGGGTTCTGTTGAGTGGCAGTACAGCCTCTTATATCCCATTAACATATCCCCATGGCAAAATAAAAATGAGCACAGACTAAATGAGTACCTACAACACCAGTGAGTCTCATACCGGGTTTGGTGGGGGTAAAAGTACCGAAAACTTGAAACTAAGAAGTTACGACAGAACTCGTAGTAAGGACCGTGTGAGAGGTATGCCGATCAGCACTGTGTGTGTGCTAATGCTGTAACATGGAGCACCCTGTAGACCCTTTAATGACGGCATCATGTCAAACCTACAGGCTTGATACACTTCCGAAGGGTTGGTGTGATGCACCAAGGCGATGCCAGAGAGTTATTCGCCGGGGCTGCGTTGGTGCATCATGCTGACCCTTTGGCAGTGTCTCAACCCTGTCGGGTCCCCATACAGCAAGTAACTTACCAGGGCTGCATTCATGTGTCATGACGACCAAGGGCATGATGCATTAATACACTATACTGCCCTTAGAGGGTTAAGGTGTTACTAAACCAAGTTAAACTGATTGTTCTAAGACACATGATATTACAATAAAGTACAACATAATGAGGCACCGTGGTCGTAGTGTTGGAGCACCACACACAACTCTCACCCTCTCTCCACCATGTAAAGCTGCTTTTAAGGCCAAACACACTAAAAACAAAAGTTGGTCAATGGATTTCACACACTTAATTTTCTGATAAGGAAATTTTTTCTTTTTTTGAAAGAAAGATTGTCAATGGATTCTGCTCACCTCATTTTTTCACACTCTGAGCACATTTCCCGCCACCCAGCGCCCATAATAAACCGGCTAGCGGGGCCTTAATTTGCATACTAGGCCTAGAAAGGACCTAATAATTTTTGGCTGGGCCAAAAATGCTCTGATTTCAATTCCTTAGGAACCGTCAGGACCGCCAAGCCACCAGGCACATTCTGAGCACATGTCCCGCCACCCAGCGCCCATAGTAAACCTGCTAGCTGGGCCCGTAATTTTTATACTAGGCCTAGAATGGACCTAATAATTTCTAGCTCGGTCAAAAATTGCTCCGATTATGATTCTGCGAGAACCGTCAGGACCGTCACGCCACCTGGTTCTCTCTGAGCACATTTCCAGAAGTGTTTTTCAGGGTATCCCCTACAGATCATAAACTAAATAAGTGATCAAGCTGTTACCGCGGTCACGGGAAACCTGGCCACAGCTTGGATAGCATTCAAATATGACTGTAGGGTATAAAACAGCGTCAAACAATACTACTTTATAACATAATCCTAAAAAGTGATCTTGAGAAAATTTGGTCTGAACAGCCAAAGCCCTTTTTTGAACAAGACCAGTTTTAATTTTAAATCAATATCAAGAAAGACCTCTCACACTAATAATAGACTAAGGTCATATTATTGAATCTGTCATAATCAATATCCATCCAACCACCAACATACTAAAATGCTAATCACAGAATCATGTCAATAAACCTGCATGCCATTTTGGAAGTGAATGATTTAGTTTCAGAGGCAACCCAAATGGACCCCCAAAGAGTTCCTTCACAACAAACAACCATGCTTACATAGATCTCTCATAATGATGAGACCTTATTCTGGTTCATTTGTCATCTCTGACACAATTTCAAAGAACATACCAAACTATTTCCACCACCCAGAACGCATCTGGTATTCACTGCAGAGTGTTTCTTTCCCTAATTATGCACCCACTCACCCCCTGCACCAAACTTGGCCACAGTCTTCTCATGTCCCTCGACCCACACAAACTTGGTCCCAGTCTTGTCATGCCCCATAGCAACAAACAACCAAAAACACACTTGCTCCTCGTGAGACACCACCTTCACCTAACAGTATGTCACAGGACTTTGTCTTTGGCTCCTGTAGTCTGCTAGAAAGATGTCTTCTCTAGTCTACATTAGAATTTTTTTCACAATTTCCAAGTGCCGAAAATGTGGGTATCAGCATATGTGCCGGGCTTATCATTGCCTAGGGACAGTGTGGCTACATTAAGGGACGTGGCCCTGAATCTGCTCTTTCCAGAACACTTTGAATTTCGGAAATTGACTGGTAAACAGTTGACAAATGAGAGTTTTCTCAGAAATGATTTTTTAAAATTTGTTCCAATTTCCTAGTCCCGGAAATTTGCGTATCTGCGCCTCCCCCGGCCTAATTGTGACATGTAGGCACTGGGGCTGCATCTGCTAATGTAGTCCTGAATCTCCCCCGGTTATATTGATCTGTTCACAAACTGACTTAATTCATTGCATACGGGTGGGTTTTACTTATTTTTGTAGGTCTACCCACTGGTCTTTTCATATTGTATCCATTGTCATCATGAGGCATAAATGCAGCCCCAATAAGGCCATGAAAAAGTTTGTTTCAGGTAACCAAACCAATCCGATCTAAACAGGGCTGATCATACGTGGTTTTTTTTGCAATTTTGAAGAAAATTCTCGTGTTTTTTCTCAATATATGTAAATTGTTTATATCCATATCAAGTATCATAGTATAGCTCACTCCCAACTCCCCAGGGGGCGCTCCAGTCTGGTTGCCACCCTGGTAACGCCATGTTGTTATCTGAAACAAACCTTTTCTTTTGGCCTAAGCAACTCGCCAGGTCTGATTTTATGCATTATCTATACCCAACGAGGGTTGATACACTGCTTAGGGTTCAGTATCATGCTTGGTATTGCTTTTTCTTGATTTTAAGAGATAAAACACTGCTAAGTCACTATAATGGACCAATGGAGCTCCGGCAAGTACCTCGCCAGTGCTACATTGGTGCATCATGCCAACCCTTCGAGAGTGTCTGGAACAGTCTCACCCCATTAGGGTTGGTGTGATGCTTGGGCTGCATTCATGCAGCTCATGCATCATGGGCTGCATTCATGCATAATGAGGACCAAGGCTATGATTCATTAAGACGTTATGCCATCCTTAAAGGGTTAATCAGCCTTATTCTTACACAATGCACACAATGATCAGAGAATAAGCGACACTTGATATTTACAACAGCAATCTTTTATTGACTAAAACAGCAGATATATCCCATGATCATGATTTCTACAATGTCTGCTATGATGATTCCAAAATATACAACAATGGCTGATGAAGCCTAAACTACCTATAGAACTGAGGGAGCGGGCACTTCCCATTCACCGACAACCAAGCAGTCACAATTCTTTTTGATGATCTGAGGCAAAAAAAAAGATAGTTCCTTGACACATCAAAAAGAGGACTAGATGTTGCTGGGGGGAGGGGGGGCATGACTACCTCACCAGTGAATGATCAGTATATTCCATTGGTCGTCGGCATTAAGATGGTCTGGTGGTTGGGAAGGGAGTGTTATTTTTTGTTGAAAATGTCAAGTCCCTTGTGACCCGACTGTTGACCTGCTGATTGTGGGAACGGCCCAGCCCCTGCATGATAAATAACTTCTATGGTACATGAACACAAGAGCACAGACATACAGGCAAAAGTCAATAATCTGCACTGGGTTGGTAGGGCTAAAAATTATCATCATGATCATCCACCTGTGTACCATAAACATGTTGATGAGTACGAAATTTATCAACCGTTGAAACTGTTCTTGTGGGAGAGAGTAGCTAGCAACAATGCTGGCCAGGATGAGGGGCTGGGTGGATATAGTATGTGTACATATGAAGCCCTACCAAACAGCTTCAGTGCCATACAACCTGATACGGGGATTAATTCTGAAAACCTTGCACATAAGCGACACAACTTATTCATGATTGCTTACTTATTGTATTTTTGTACTATATAGTAGTTGAATTGGGCGAGTTCACAGCCTCTGATCAATAGATCTGCCCAGCTCAATAGGAAGGTGGCGCCACCTCGTGTTCATAATCAGAAGTAAGAGTGGGCCGACAAAGAATTGGCCAAGTCTTGACATTCACACCGATGTACATACTGAAACATTGGATTAGTCTGGAAAAGTAAGAAAACATCATAAACTACACCTAGATTTGCTGTCTGATACGGCTAGACCTGTCTATATACATACTAATCCTTCGTCTGGACTATACATCTTTTAGGGAATAAATACTTTACAATATAAATAAAACGTCTCGCAGGACAGTCATTGACAAGTGCAAGAGCTCTTTTCTTATCTTTCTCTCTTTTAATCAATAAAATATGCAAATAGAGACATATTCTGAGTACATGAAATGTGGATTGCACTTTGTGACGCTCATTTAAACAACTGTATAGGAAGCATTGCACAAGTTTGTTTTATGGCCTTGACTTAACTGGTGTAGGCCCAACATAAACAACAATATTTTACAATTGGTATGTATAAGCAGTTCTCATATTGTTCCACTCACCCAAACTCACTCATATTTATCTTCTGGTTATCAAGGAATAATTAAACAACTTTCTTGTCAACATCTCAACCGTCCCTTCATTCTCAACCTGGCATGTCCTTTACTGTAAGCTTTTATTGAGGTGGCATCCCACCTTGGTCTGCACGTTTTAGCCTTATGTAGCCATCTTATAAAGCATATAAAAAATACTAAAACTGCTGTAACAAATGCAATGCCCATCGTCTGCAGACTGGCTGTTATAACTCAAAATGTGTGTATATACGTATACATGTATGGTAGCGGTGACCACGCGGGGTATCGGCTATACGGCAATCTGTTGAACATAGGACATATTGAGATCTAACGGCTACACCACCAACTAAAGCACCATGGAATTGTATTATTTTCCAATATGAATAACAGCGATACTCCAAAAACATACCACTCTCATTGGGTTGTAACCTTGATTTAGCTGAAGTTTCTCTATTGTCATTTTCTAGTAGCACAAGTGAGGTTGGTAAGAGAAAATTGATCATGGCAACAGACGACATCATCACCACACGCTTTGTGATCAGTGATGACAATACATGCTACTCCTATCCCATTCATGATTTACTTCTAATGCATCTCTCACGTCAAGTTGGCATGTTGAGACAAATCAATATTCTACATGAAACTTCCTCTGTCACTGTGTGTAGGTGGGTTCTGTTGAGTGGCAGTACAGCCTCTTATATCCCATTAACATATCCCCATGGCAAAATAAAAATGAGCACAGACTAAATGAGTACCTACAACACCAGTGAGTCTCATACCGGGTTTGGTGGGGGTAAAAGTACCGAAAACTTGAAACTAAGAAGTTACGACAGAACTCGTAGTAAGGACCGTGTGAGAGGTATGCCGATCAGCACTGTGTGTGTGCTAATGCTGTAACATGGAGCACCCTGTAGACCCTTTAATGACGGCATCATGTCAAACCTACAGGCTTGATACACTTCCGAAGGGTTGGTGTGATGCACCAAGGCGATGCCAGAGAGTTATTCGCCGGGGCTGCGTTGGTGCATCATGCTGACCCTTTGGCAGTGTCTCAACCCTGTCAGGTCCCCATACAGCAAGTAACTTACCAGGGCTGCATTCATGTGTCATGACGACCAAGGGCATGATGCATTAATACACTATACTGCCCTTAGAGGGTTAAGGTGTTACTAAACCAAGTTAAACTGATTGTTCTAAGACACATGATATTACAATAAAGTACAACATAATGAGGCACCGTGGTCGTAGTGTTGGAGCACCACACACAACTCTCACCCTCTCTCCACCATGTAAAGCTGCTTTTAAGGCCAAACACACTAAAAACAAAAGTTGGTCAATGGATTTCACACACTTAATTTTCCGATAAGGAAATTTTTTCTTTTTTTGAAAGAAAGATTGTCAATGGATTCTGCTCACCTCATTTTTTCACACTCTGAGCACATTTCCCGCCACCCAGCGCCCATAATAAACCGGCTAGCGGGGCCTTAATTTGCATACTAGGCCTAGAAAGGACCTAATAATTTTTGGCTGGGCCAAAAATGCTCTGATTTCAATTCCTTAGGAACCGTCAGGACCGCCAAGCCACCAGGCACATTCTGAGCACATGTCCCGCCACCCAGCGCCCATAGTAAACCTGCTAGCTGGGCCCGTAATTTTTATACTAGGCCTAGAATGGACCTAATAATTTCTAGCTCGGTCAAAA
The DNA here is from genome assembly GCA_947462335.1 of Harmothoe impar. Taxonomy (NCBI): domain Eukaryota; kingdom Metazoa; phylum Annelida; class Polychaeta; order Phyllodocida; family Polynoidae; genus Harmothoe; species Harmothoe impar. The sequence continues at coordinate 112,335,153 of OX381704.1, forward strand.
ATTGCTCCGATTATGATTCTGCGAGAACCGTCAGGACCGTCACGCCACCTGGTTCTCTCTGAGCACATTTCCAGAAGTGTTTTTCAGGGTATCCCCTACAGATCATAAACTAAATAAGTGATCAAGCTGTTACCGCGGTCACGGGAAACCTGGCCACAGCTTGGATAGCATTCAAATATGACTGTAGGGTATAAAACAGCGTCAAACAATACTACTTTATAACATAATCCTAAAAAGTGATCTTGAGAAAATTTGGTCTGAACAGCCAAAGCCCTTTTTTGAACAAGACCAGTTTTAATTTTAAATCAATATCAAGAAAGACCTCTCACACTAATAATAGACTAAGGTCATATTATTGAATCTGTCATAATCAATATCCATCCAACCACCAACATACTAAAATGCTAATCACAGAATCATGTCAATAAACCTGCATGCCATTTTGGAAGTGAATGATTTAGTTTCAGAGGCAACCCAAATGGACCCCCAAAGAGTTCCTTCACAACAAACAACCATGCTTACATAGATCTCTCATAATGATGAGACCTTATTCTGGTTCATTTGTCATCTCTGACACAATTTCAAAGAACATACCAAACTATTTCCACCACCCAGAACGCATCTGGTATTCACTGCAGAGTGTTTCTTTCCCTAATTATGCACCCACTCACCCCCTGCACCAAACTTGGCCACAGTCTTCTCATGTCCCTCGACCCACACAAACTTGGTCCCAGTCTTGTCATGCCCCATAGCAACAAACAACCAAAAACACACTTGCTCCTCGTGAGACACCACCTTCACCTAACAGTATGTCACAGGACTTTGTCTTTGGCTCCTGTAGTCTGCTAGAAAGATGTCTTCTCTAGTCTACATTAGAATTTTTTTCACAATTTCCAAGTGCCGAAAATGTGGGTATCAGCATATGTGCCGGGCTTATCATTGCCTAGGGACAGTGTGGCTACATTAAGGGACGTGGCCCTGAATCTGCTCTTTCCAGAACACTTTGAATTTCGGAAATTGACTGGTAAACAGTTGACAAATGAGAGTTTTCTCAGAAATGATTTTTTAAAATTTGTTCCAATTTCCTAGTCCCGGAAATTTGCGTATCTGCGCCTCCCCCGGCCTAATTGTGACATGTAGGCACTGGGGCTGCATCTGCTAATGTAGTCCTGAATCTCCCCCGGTTATATTGATCTGTTCACAAACTGACTTAATTCATTGCATACGGGTGGGTTTTACTTATTTTTGTAGGTCTACCCACTGGTCTTTTCATATTGTATCCATTGTCATCATGAGGCATAAATGCAGCCCCAGTAAAGCCAAAAAAAAGGTTTGGTTCAGGTGACCCGATCAACCCCATCTAAACAGGGCTGGTCCTACATTGTTTTTTTGTTGCAATTTTGAACAAATTCTCGTGTTTTTACTCAGTATATATATATAAATGAATCAGGCATGGAATTGGGTATTGAAGAAATATCCAAAAAGCAGCCAAAAGACGTTATCTAGGAGGTAATTTGTATACATAACATGACATGAAGGCCTCTAGAGATTGAGACCCCACCCTTATTAATGTTAAAATATTTGTTCATTGCATCTGCACAAATCACAGGAGTGACCTTTTGGCGTTCAAAAATCCGGAAATCCGGAAAAATCCAATGCATGATAAATGGTCTATATCAAGTATCGTAGTATAGTTCGCTCCGAACTCCCCAGGGGGCACTCCAGTCTGGTTGCCACCCTGGCAAAGCCATGTTTGCATGGCAGTCACCTCACATTTTTTGCCTACTGACCCTACATTTTCCTCCCATGTTATCTGATACAAACCTTTTCTTTTGGCCTAAGGTCTGATTTTATGCATTATCTATACCCAAAGTGGGTTGATACACTGCTTAGGGTTCAGTATCATGCTTGGCATTGCATTTACTTGATTTTAAGAGATAGAACACTGATCAGTCACTATAATGGAGCAATGCAGCACCGGCGAGTAACTCACCAGTGCTACATTGGTGCATCATGCGGACCCTTCGAGAGTGTCTGGAACAGTCTCAACCCCTAAGGGTCGGCATGGTGCCTGAATGAAGCACTGGCGAGTTACTTGCCAGAGCTGCATTCATGCATCATGACGACCAAGACATTATGCCATCCTTAAAGGGTTAATCAACCTTATTCTTACACAATGCACACAATGATAAGAGAATAAGCGACACTTGATGTTTACAACAGCAATCTTTTATTGACTAAAACAGCAGATATATCCCATGATCATGATTTCTACAATGTCTGCTATGATGATTCCAAAATATACAACAATGGCTGATGAAGCCTAAACTACCTATAGAACTGAGGGAGCGGGCACTTCCCATTCACCGACAACCAAGCAGTCACAATTCTTTTTGATGATCTGAGGCAAAAAAAAAAGATAGTTCCTTGACACATCAAAAAGAGGACTAGATGTTGCTGGGGGGAGGGGGGGCATGACTACCTCACCAGTGAATGATCAGTATATTCCATTGGTCGTCGGCATTAAGATGGTCTGGTGGTTGGGAAGGGAGTGTTATTTTTTGTTGAAAATGTCAAGTCCCTTGTGACCCGACTGTTGCCCTGCTGACTGTGGGAACGGCCCAGCCCCTGCATGATAAATAACTTCTATGGTACATGAACACAAGAGCACAGACATACAGGCAAAAGTCAATAATCTGCACTGGGTTGGTAGGGCTAAAAATTATCATCATGATCATCCACCTGTGTACCATAAACATGTTGATGAGTACGAAATTTATCAACCGTTGAAACTGTTCTTGTGGGAGAGAGTAGCTAGCAACAATGCTGGCCAGGATGAGGGGCTGGGTGGATATAGTATGTGTACATATGAAGCCCTACCAAACAGCTTCAGTGCCATACAACCTGATACGGGGATTAATTCTGAAAACCTTGCACATAAGCGACACAACTTATTCATGATTGCTTACTTATTGTATTTTTGTACTATATAGTAGTTGAATTGGGCGAGTTCACAGCCTCTGATCAATAGATCTGCCCAGCTCAATAGGAAGGTGGCGCCACCTCGTGTTCATAATCAGAAGTAAGAGTGGGCCGACAAAGAATTAGCCAAGTCTTGACATTCACACCGATGTACATACTGAAACATTGGATTAGTCTGGAAAAGTAAGAAAACATCATAAACTACACCTAGATTTGCTGTCTGATACGGCTAGACCTGTCTATATACATACTAATCCTTCGTCTGGACTATACATCTTTTAGGGAATAAATACTTTACAATATAAATAAAATGTCTCGCAGGACAGTCATTGACAAGTGCGAGAGCTCTTTTCTTATCTTTCTCTCTTTTAATCAATAAAATATGCAAATAGAGACATATTCTGAGTACATGAAATGTGGATTGCACTTTGTGACGCTCATTTAAACAACTGTATAGGAAGCATTGCACAAGTTTGTTTTATGGCCTTGACTTAACTGGTGTAGGCCCAACATAAACAACAATATTTTACAATTGGTATGTATAAGCAGTTCTCATATTGTTCCACTCACCCAAACTCACTCATATTTATCTTCTGGTTATCAAGGAATAATTAAACAACTTTCTTGTCAACATCTCAACCGTCCCTTCATTCTCAACCTGGCATGTCCTTTACTGTAAGCTTTTATTGAGGTGGCATCCCACCTTGGTCTGCACGTTTTAGCCTTATGTAGCCATCTTATAAAGCATATAAAAAATACTAAAACTGCTGTAACAAATGCAATGCCCATCGTCTGCAGACTGGCTGTTATAACTCAAAATGTGTGTATATACGTATACATGTATGGTAGCGGTGACCACGCGGGGTATCGGCTATACGGCAATCTGTTGAACATAGGACATATTGAGATCTAACGGCTACACCACCAACTAAAGCACCATGGAATTGTATTATTTTCCAATATGAATAACAGCGATACTCCAAAAACATACCACTCTCATTGGGTTGTAACCTTGATTTAGCTGAAGTTTCTCTATTGTCATTTTCTAGTAGCACAAGTGAGGTTGGTAAGAGAAAATTGATCATGGCAACAGTTGATGCCATCACCACACACTTTGTGATCGGTGATGACAATACATGCTACTCCTATCCCATTCATGACTTTACTTCTAATGCATCTCCCACGTCAAGTTGGCATGTTGAGACAAATCAATATTCTACATGAATCTTACTCTGTCACTGCGTGTAGGTGGGTTCTGTTGAGTGGCAGTACAGCCTCTTATATCCCATTAACATATCCCCATGGCAAAATAAAAATGAGTACCTACAACACCAGTGAGTCTCATACCGGGTTTGGTGGGGGTAAAAGTACCGAAAACTTGAAACAATACACTGAGAAGTTACAACAAGAACTCGTAGTACGGAGTGTGTGAGAGGTATGCTGATCAGCACTGTGTGTGTGCTAATGGTGTAACATGGAGCACCCTGTAGACCCTTTAATGACGGCATCATGTATGAATGCATCATGCCCCGGTCGTCATAATGCATGAATGCAGCCCTGGCGACTGACTCATCAGTGCTACATTCAAGCATCATGCCGACCTTATGAGGTTGAGACACTCCCATAGGGTCGGCATGATCGACCAATGCAGCACCGGCGAGTTACTCGCCAGGGCTGCATTGGTGCATCATGACATCATCTTTTAGTGACATCCATCGTTAAAGGGTTAAACTTGGTAATAGCAAACACAGGATGTAGTATCAGCTATTTATGACACTGGATAGATGTGACCCAACCAAATAGACGACCTTCCATACAGAGTAACCAAGTCAGTCACAACAAGGAATAGTAATAGGAAAACAGAGACAAAAGTTTGAACGCAAGATACCATTGTGTCCTTGAGATGACACTGTCTGTTTCTCCCATGACACATTGATTAGGGCAGTGCCAAAGTAAATGTTTATAGGAAACAGTAAATACATGGCTAGAGCAGATGGCTTTGATACAGGCATTCTTCTCTTTTAACTTAACCCTTTAAGGGTCGCGTAGTGCTTTAATATGCTATGCCCGTCATGTGGGATTCATGAAGGTAGCCCTGGCGACTAACTTGCCAGTGCTGCATCCATGCATCATGTCAAATCTACAGGCTTGATACACTTCCGAAGGGTTGGTATGATGCACCAAGGCTGGGCCAGAGAGTTACTCGCCGGGGCTGCGTTGGTGCATCATGCTGACCCTTTGGCAGTGTCTCAACCCTTCCCATACAGCAAGTAGTTAAACTTGCCAGGGCTGCATTCATGGGTCATGACGACCAAGGGCATGATGCATTAATACACTATACTGCCCTTAGAGGGTTAAGGTGTTACTAAACCAAGTTAAACTGATTGTTCTAAGACACATGATATTACAATAGAGTACAACATAATGAGGCACCGTGGTCGTGGTGTTGGAGCACCACACACAACTCTCACCCTCTCTCCACCATGTAAAGCTGCTTTTAAGGCCAAACACACAAAAATAAAAGTTGGTCAATGGATTTCGCACACTTAATTTTCTGAAAAGGAATTTTTTTTCTTTTTTTGAAAGAAAGATTGTCAATGGATTCCGCTCACCTCATTTTTCCACACTCTGAGCACATTTCCCGCCACCCAGCGCCCATAATAAACCGGCTAGCGGGGCCTGCAATTTGCATACTAGGCCTAGAAATAATTTTTGGCTGGGCCAAAAATGCTCTGATTTCAATTCCGTAGGAACCGTCAGGACCGCCAAGCCACCAGGCGCATTCTGAGCACATGTCATGCCACCCAGCGCCCATAGTAAACCCGCCATCGGGGCCCTTAATTTGCATTCAAGGTCCAGAAAACCACATAATAATTTCTAGCTCGGGCAAAAATGCTTGGATTTCAATTCAGTAAGAAACGCCATGACCCCCACGCTGTCTGGCACACACTGAGCACATGTCACGCCACCCAGTGCCCATAGTAAACCTGCCATCGGGGCCTTTAATTTGCATTCAAGGACCAGAAAACCACATAATAATTTCTAGCTCGGGCAAAAATGGTTCGATTTCAATTCCATAAGAAGCGCCATTACCCCCACACTGTCTGGCACACACTGAGCACATGTCCCGCCACCCAGCGCCCATAGTAAACCTGCTAGTGGCGCCCGTAATTTATATACTAAGCCTAGAATGGACCTAATAATTTCTAGCTCGGTCAAAAATTGCTCGGATTATGATTCTGCACTGCGCCAAATACACAGCGCCAAATACTACTGCTTTACAAAAAAGTGATCTTGAGAAAATTTGTTCTGAATAGCCAAAGCCCTTTTTGAATAAGACCAGTAGCCCATGTTCATTTAGACATGTAAGACTAATTGAACTGGATAGGATTTAAAAACGAAAATATGTCTAACACAATGTCAAACTCGCACCTCAAATCAACGTCCCATTTCCGGGGGCCACTTCCGGCGATCGCACCTTCTTTGAAATATAGAGTCTAACCAGTTTTAATTTTAAACCAGTGCCTTCGGCGACTGGATATTGAAGAAACAAATATTCTTGTAAACATAAATTCACAGGAAATAAGGGGGGGGGATGTTGACCTACAGGGCAAACTGGGGCCTATCCTCTTGTTGGGGGGCGCATCGGACGTGCGACACCAGAATCCAAGATGGCGGACTTGAGCGCACATGGCAGACAGTGTCCCAACATGTATTGATGTAGATCTACTGGTAACTCAACTGATAATAAAGAAGTCTAACATCACTCTGACTCACAGCTTGTATGCTCCAACTTGGTGTCAGAAGTGGGGTCAGTTTCAAACACAGGAGCTGTCAAGAGCCAGAGTCACCAGCAAGTCACAAGTGGGTATCACCTTCAATTTTCATTCAGACTGTCTGGAAGTGGAAATTATAGTGTAGGCCTAATTGCACCAGATCTAATAGTAATTAGCACACTAGTAGCCCTAATTGTTCCAACTCAGATCAGGACCCACCTTCATCTACACTATGTCTAGGCCTAGAAAACCAGAACTTAGCCTGTCAGGGAACATCTCAGAGAACTTTAAAAATTTTGAGATGAGGTTCCATGACTATTGTACAGAGGCCGAATACAGAGATTTGGCCAAGGACCCGGCGACTCATAGAGTCGAGTATTATGCCAAGCCACTGATGGAGATCGCGGCGCTCCGATCGTCCATGCCGGATGAGGCACTACAGGTCATCCAGTATAGCATAGAGCCCCAGATCCCGGTTGCAGACAAGGCAAAGCCATGGGTCTGGATGGAACGGCTCAGAATACATTACACCGGCACAGCCACTTCCTCGCTATTGACGGACAGATTCACCTTCTGGTTGGCCACACAAGGTGCTCACGAGTCTATACAAGACTGGGAGACCCATGTACAACGTGACTGCAGCCTTTGTGGCTATGATGCCTTGACGGATGAGATGAGTCGCGACAAATTTATCTTCGGACTCCGGAACAGTGACATACGTGCCGATCTACTAAAATGCCATGTCAAAGCCGACGACACAAAGAAGACCCTGAGTGACGTGGTGGCGGAGGCCAAGACACTTGAGGCGGCTAAAAGAGCGAATCAGCTCATTGGCGAGGCGAGTGGCAGAACGGACGAGACGGTCAACTGGGCGGCCTAGGGAAAGGCCCACAAGGACATGCAGTTGAAGCGTGAGAGCGGCACATGCCACTGGTGTGGTGACAAACGTGGCCCACATCCCTGGTCGAACTGTCCTGCCAAGGGAAAGACTTGCGACAAGTGTGGCGGTAATGATCACTTCTCCCGCGTCTGTCTCGAGACACAGGGGGATAACCGCCGTCCACAGTCCCAGGGCCGTGGTGCTGGCCAGTCACGTAGGAACCGCCGAGGGAGGGGAGGTTATCATGGAACTCCGAACAAACCTCCGACCGATGATCGAGCCCGGCAACACAGTGTCCATGCAGTTCAAGCTGATGGCGACCAGGCTTGCGCACCTGAGAGTGCCTACCCGCATGATCAGTACGACGAACAGTGTTACTCACTTGGTGATGTGGATGCATTTCAGGCCGGTGCAAGGAAGGGTCGTAAGTATTTTGCACACCTTCTCTTATCAGACAAGGGGGACAGCTTTGTCAGAACCCCGGTACAGATTGACTCTGCAGCAGGGATCAACACGATGCCTGAGCGCCTAGCTAAGAGTCTGTTTCCCACCATCACCATGTCACGCTCACCATATCAACTTTTCCCATACAAAAAGACCTCACCTGTGAAACCGCTTGGTCAGATCAACCTCCTGTGTGACCGCGGGAATCGATACTATAATCTAGTATTCCAGGTGCTAGCAGACAGTGACATTGGTGACAAGCCTGCACTGCTTTCTGGTGAGGACAGTGAGAGTTTAGGTCTCATCAAGATCATGGCAGATGAGGTCCTGTCTCTTTCCCCAGATGTGGTAGATGCAGCAGATCAGGGGCAATGCCCACCATCTCCAAAGACTATCCAGATTCCGCTCTCCAGACGCCTACCACCCGCTGGCAAGCTAACTAAAGATGCCATCTTACGTGAGTACAAGAGCAGCTTTCAGGGCCTCGGATACCTTGGCCCCACTGTACATTTTCAAATGAAGGCAGACGTCATGCCAGTTCAGATGCCCAATCACCGGGTACCAGTCGCCAAGAGGGAAAAGGAGAAGGAAGCATTGGACAGGTATGTGGCCCTAGGGATTATGGAGAAGGTGGATGAACCCACCCCATGCTGCTCAAATGCCCTCATCAGGGAAACCCCGAAGAAATTCCGGGTGTGTATCGACCCAAGTCAGACAGTTAATAAGGCGATTATGAGGCCTTTCTTCCAGATCCCCACACTGAAGGAGCACTTGCACAAGTTGGGTGACGCCAAGTGTTTTTCCCTCCTTGATGTCCGTGAAGGATTCTTACACATACCTCTTGATGAGGAGTCTTTACTGCAAACCACTATGCACACATCCTATGGCCGATACAGATGGCTGCGGCTGCCTTTCGGCATATCGAGTGCACCAGAGGAGTTTCAGAAGAGGCTCTTGGATGCCCTTGAAGGGCTTGAGGGCACGATATGCATAGCGGATGATATTCTAGTGTATGGCGAGGGTGAGAACTATGATGTGGCAAAGGTCAACCATGACAGGAGACTAGTGGCTTTAATGGAGCGCTGTGTGGCCAAAGATATCAGACTGAACCCAGACAAATTCAAGTTTGCTCTCAAGGAACTCAAGTTCATGGGCAACATTATTACAGACAATGGTATGCGACCTGACCCGGACAAGGTGGCAGCCATCGTTGGAATGCCGACCCCGACCAACAAAGCTGGGTTGCTCAGGTTTATAGGCATGGCCACATATTTGTCACAGTTCTGCGAGAATTTGAGCTCAACCCTACAGCCACTTCGGATGCTGACGAAGGATGGTGCAAGCTTCATATGGTCGGACACACAAGAGCAAGCCTTCCAGAGCGCCAAGGCCCTCATCACATCGGCACCCACACTCCTCTACTACTGCTTGGACAAGCCTGTCACCTTACAGGTGGATGCTAGTGAGTCAGGACTGGGTGCAGCGCTCCTTCAACCAAATGCCAAGGGTGAGTTACAGCCCGTAGCATTCAGCTCATGTCACCTCAGTGCGACAGAACAACGCTACTCCCAGATGGAGAAAGAATGTCTGGCAATATGCCAGGGACTACACAAGTTTGACCAGTGGCTATACGGGAAAGCTGACATTACAGTTCACACAGATCATAAACCACTTGTCCCGATCATGTCAAAACCACTACACAAGGCGCCTGCCAGATTGCAGCGGATGCTAATGACCCTGCAGCGCTATCGCTTCGCACTTGAGAACAAGAAAGGCACTACCCTGCTCATTGCGGACACGCTCTCTAGAGCGGCCCTGCACACCCCAGTCAACACGCCTGTAACTGGGTTTGAGGTGTTCAGGCTGGAATGTGAATCTATCTGCCGAAGCCCCAGGCTGACTGGAGAGACCGAGAAGGAGATAGTCCTACTCACCAATGCTGACGAGACCCTCAGTGCTCTTCGGGACACAATCATCAATGGATGGCCCGACGATCGTACCCTGTTGCCCAAGGATCTTAGGCCATTTTGGGGATACAGGGATGAAGTGTCTGTACTGAATGAGGCTATATATAAGGGGGAGACTGTGTTGGTGCCTCAACAGCTCCGGGCCAAAATGTTAGGCAAGATCCATGCAAATCACCTTGGGGCTGAGTCAAACTACAGAATGGCAAAGCAGGTATTGTTCTGGCCTGGAATGAGAGCGGCAATCAAGGACATGTGTGAGGCTTGTGGGACCTGTGCATTGTATGGCTCAGCCTCACAAAAGGAGCCCATGATGTCACTACCGATACCAACCAGGGCTTGGGAGCTACTCAGCCAGGACTTGTGTGCCTTTGAGGGTAAGGACTACCTAGTAACCGTGTGCCATTTCTCAGACTGGATTGAGGTAGATGAGCTGGGGGACACTCTGGCCTCCACAGTTGTAGCCAAGACCGAGGCCCATCTAGCCACTTTTGGCGCCCCAGCAAGAATACACACAGACAATGGCCCTCAATTTATAAGTAAGGACTATGCAGATTTCGCGATCAGGTATAACTTCAACCACACAACGTCATCTCCTTATTACCCCAAGGGAAATGGCCGAGCAGAGGCGGCTGTGAAGGTAGCCAAAGGCCTACTAAAGAAATCCACGAACATCAGCCTGGCCCTACTCCTTCATCGGAACACTCCTCAATCTGGCTACACATACTCACCTGCGCAGCGCATGTTGTGTCGCCGAACACGCACCCCTCTGTCGACCTCAGACAGACTGTTGGACCCTCAGGTGGTGGACACTCATGTGGTTCAGGAAGAGATTGAGGCTCGGAGAGTGGCCAGCAAGACATTGTATGACAGGAATGTGGTCCACCATTCCCCACTCTCAATTGGGGACTATGCCTACTTAAAGCCCCCTCCGAACAAGCGTGGTCAGCCATGGGCTTATGGGCAGGTAGTGGACTGCAAGGGACCTAGATCATACACCCTTCAGACTGACCGTGGGACAGCTAGCCGTAACCGGGTTCATGTGCGACCAGCTGCTCCCCCACAAAAGGACCTTGGATGCGTACAAGTGCCACAGGTACTGGTACCTGGTGGCCCACCTCTGGTGAGGGCCCCAGATCAGCCAGACCTACAAGACAACCATCTTGAGTCGCAACCTGGGGTGACAGCACCTCGCTCTCCAGTGCGGTCTCCAATGGGTCCTGCACCGTCTACTCCAAGTGTTGGTGCATCTCGGCCTGGTGCTGGTAGTGGCCCAGTTATGAGCAATAAACTGGCCCTCGCACCAAGCCCTTCACCTGCTCGTCGTACAAGGACGAGAGACATATATCGACCAACAAAATATGATGACTACGACCTCACATAAAACCAACTTTGTGACTTCATTCCCGGCCTACCTGCTATGTTAAACCCTGTAACATTATTTTATGCCTCATTGTTCCCAGTTTCTTTCCAGCAAAGTACTGCTATCATGGGATAATATGACTATGGAGGTCGTCACTATTGTGTTTCTTATGATTTGGACTATACATGTCTGCGGGGATGTTTAATTCTTTAAAAAAATATATATATATAAAAAAAAAAAATTTAAAAAAAAATCTTTTAATAAAAGGGAGATGTTGGGGGGCGCATCGGACGTGCGACACCAGAATCCAAGATGGCGGACTTGAGCGCACATGGCAGACAGTGTCCCAACATGTATTGATGTAGATCTACTGGTAACTCAACTGATAATAAAGAAGTCTAACATCACTCTGACTCACAGCTTGTATGCTCCAACTCTCTCAGCAAAATGGGGGCTTGGTAAACTTGGATCTATCAGGGGTAGGCCTATAGCCCCCCCACCCCCTCCCCTCCCCCGCCCCACCAGCACTGCAGAACTGGACCTACCGCGGGAACAGATAGCGTGGCGTTGCCGTCACCCAGTTAGTGCTTGGAGATATTACCATAGTTATGGGTGTCCCTATCTACCAGCACCTCACTCTCCAAGCATATTCTTACGGAGGGGCCGCCTATTGGGAAGTTTAATCTTGATTATCTCCCTTATTTGAATAATTGATGATATCATTCATATTCACAGGGGACGATTAAATGAGTATTTACAGTTGAATGCTGATGTATTTGGTCAATATTTTATGATAGATATGTTATTTTTGTGCCCTTTAACTGCAGCAAAAAATGGCGGAATTCAGTTGGATTTTATGCCTCTTTTTGCTAGGCCCACAGTGCGAGAGTATTTGTTTTAGGCTTATCTTTTTCTGTTTTCTTTTAGATACAATGGCAATCTAAGTATTACGTATATAAGAAGGGCTATGACCCCCACGCTGTCTGGCACACACTGAGCACATGTCCCGCCACCCAGCGCCCATAGTAAACCTGCTAGCGGGGCCCGTCATTTTTATACTAAGCCTAGAATGGACCTAATAGGGGGTCTAGATGGGGGGTCCCCATGTCGCCTGTCGATTTTAAGAAATGCTCATGTCATTTGTCAGTATCTTTGTATTTCTCCTGTCATTTGTCACTAGGCTCCATGTCGCCTGTCGATTTTAAGAAAAAGGCCATGTCCCTTGTCAATATCTTTTAATTTCTCCTGTCATTTGTCACTAGGCCCCATGTCGTCTGTCGATTTTAAGAAAAGGTCATGTCACCCTGTCGATTTTAGGGGTCTACACCCATCTAATAATTTGTAGCTCGGTCAAAAATTGCTCAGATTATGATTCTGCCACAACCGTCAGGACCGTCACGCCATCTGGCACATTCTGAGCACATTTCCAGAAGTGTTTTTCAGGGTGTCCCCTACAGATCATAAACCAAATAAGTGATCAAGCTGTTACCACTGTCACGGGAAACCTGGCCACAACTTGGATAGCGTTCAAATATGGATGGAGCGTATAAAACAGCGCCAAATACTACTGCTTTACAAAAGTGATCTTGAGAAAGCCAAAGCCCTTTTTGAACAAGACCAGTTTTAATTTTAAACCAGCGCCTTCAGCGACTGGATATTGAAGAAACAAATATTCTTGTAAACATAAATTCACAGGAAATAAGGGGGGGGGATGTTGACCTACAGGGCAAACTGGGGCCTATCCTCTCAGCAAAATGGGGGCTTGGTAAACTTGGATCTATCAGGGGTAGGCCTATAGCCCCCCCCTCCCCTCCTCCCCTCCCCCGCCCCACCAGCACTGCAGAACGGGACCTACCGCGGGAAAAGATAGCGTGGCGTTGCCGTGCCCCACTTAGTGCTTGGAGATATTACCATAGTTACGGGTGTCCCTATCTACCAGCACCTCACTCTCCAAGCATATTCTTACGGAGGGGCCGCCGATTGGGAAGTTTAATCTTGATTGTCTCCCTTATTTGAATAATTTATGATATCATATTCATAGGGGACGATTAAATGAGTATTTACAGTTGAATGCTGATGTATTTGGTCAATATTTTATGATAGATATGTTATTTTTGTGCCCTTTAACTGCATCAAAACATGGCGGAATTCAGTTGGATTTTATGCCTCTTGTTGCTAGGCCCACAGTGCGAGAGTATTTGTATTAGGCCTATCTTTTTCTGTTTTCTTTTAGATACAATGGCAATATAAGTATTACGTCTCCTAGGAAGAATGTTTATGACATAGGAAGGAATACAAATATTAATGAAGGTGAAATTATGAAGAAAAATCGAGTTAACTTTGAAAAAACAACACAATTTTATCTAGCCTCTTTTGGTTTATCTGCTCCCGGCAAGCACTCAATGTTATTTCAATAGGGTATTTCGCTAGTGCCAACTAGGGGAATCAATATCAAGAAAGACCTCTCACACTAATAATAGACTAAGGTCATATTATTGAAACTGTCATAATCAATATCCATCCAACCACCAGCATACTAAAATGCTAATCACAGAGTCATGTCAATAAACCTGCATGCCATTTTGGAAGTGAATAATTTAGTTTCAGACCCAAGCCAAATGGATCCCAAAAGAATTCCATCACAACAAACAACCATGCTTAAATAGATCTCTGATAATAATGAGACCTTATTTTGGCTCATTTGTCATGTCTGACACAAATTCAAAGAAAATACTAGTTTTACCAGTCATACACAGGGGGCGGATTTGGTGCCGACCTGAGTATGATATGGCCTGACCCGCCATCTGCAAAAGCCAGGATTTCCCTGCTTTTCTGCTGGCTCAACTCGCACCATGTAAGGTGGTATAGAGATTGGGGGAAGTCACGTGATCAAACAGTTAGAAACAGAAATCTATTTATAGCTGCTCATGTGTTAATGACGTCACATGCAAATAGAGGGTCAGGCTGTATCATACTCAGGTCAGCGCCAACCCCCCCCCCCCCCCCCCGGTGTATGACTGGTAAGACTAAGAAAATACCAAACTATTTCCACCACCCAGAACTCATCTGGTATTCACTGCAGAGTATTTCTTTCCCTAATTATGCACCCACTCACCTCCCACACCAAACTTGGCCACAGTCTTCTCATGTCCCTCACCCCACACCAAACTTGGTCCCAGTCTTGTCATGCCCCATAGCAACAAATAACCAAAACACACTTGCTCCTCGTGAGACACCACCTCTACCTAACAGTATGTCACAGGATTTTGTCTTTGGCTCCTGTAGTCTGCTAGAAAGATGCCTTCTCTAGTCTACATTAGAATTTTTTCACAATTTCCGAAAATTTGGGTATCAGCATATGCGCCAGGCTTATTATTGCCTAGGGACAATGTGGCTACATCAAGGGACGTGGCCCTGAATCTCCTCTTTCCAGAACACTTTGAATTTCGAAAATTGGCTGGTAAACAGCTGACAAATGAGAGTTTTCTCAGAAATGATTAAAAAAAATTTGTCCCAATTTCCTAGTCCCGGAAATGTGCGTATCGGCGCCTCCCCCGGCCTTATTATGACATATAGGCACTGGGGCTGCATCTGCTATTGTAGTCCTGAATCTCCCCCAGTTAAATTGATCTGTTCACAAACTGACTTAATTCCTTGCATATGGGTGGGTTTTCCTTATTTTTGTGGGTCTACCCGTTGGTCTTTTCATATTGTATCCTTTGTCATCATGAGGCATAAATGCAGCCCCAGTAAGGCCAAAAAAAGGTTTGTTTCAGGTGACCCGACCAACCCCATCTAAACAGGGCTGGTCCTACATTGTTTTTTGTTGCAATTTTGAAGAAATTCTCGTGTTTTTACTCAGTATATATGAATCAGGCATGGGATTGGGTATTGAAGAAATAAGCCAAAAAGTTATCTAGGAGGTAATTTGTAAACATAACATGACATGAAGGCCTCTAGAGATTGAGACCCCCGCCCCCCTTATTAATGTTAAAACATTTGTTCATTGGATCTGCACAAATCACAGGAGTGACCTTTTGACTTAAAAAATCCGGAAATCCGGGAAAATCCAATGCCTGATAAATTGTTTATATCAAGTATCGTAGTATAGTTCACTCCCAACTCCCCAGGGGGCACTCCAGTCTGGTTGCCACCCTGGTAACGCCATGTTTGGATGGCAGTCACCTCGTATTTTTTGCCTACCGACCCTACATTTTCCTTCCATGTCATCTGAAACAAACCTTTTCTTTTGGCCTAAGGTCTGATTTTATGCATTATCTATACCCAAAGTGGGTTGATACACTGCTTAGGGTTCAGTATTATGCTTGGTATTGCATTTACTTGATTTTAAGAGATAGAACACTGATAAGTCACTAATAATGGACCAAAGGAGATCCTGCGAGTAACTCGCCAGTGCTACATTGGTGCATCATGCCAACCCTTCGAGAGCGTCTGGAACAGTCTCACCCCATTCGGGTTGGCATGATGCTTGAGCTGCATTCATGCTGCTCAAGCATCATGCGCTGCATTCATGCATCATGAGGACCAAGGCTATGATTCATTAAGACGTTATGCCATCCTTAAAGGGTTAATCAGCCTTATTCTTACACAATGCACACAATGAGCAAACACTTGATGTTTACAACAGCAATCTTTTATTGACTAAAACAGCAGATATATCCCATGATCATGATTTCTACAATGTCTGCTATGATGATTCCAAAATATACAACAATGGCTGATGAAGCCTAAACTACCTATAGAACTGAGGGAGCGGGCACTTCCCATTCACCGACAACCAAGCAGTCACAATTCTTTTTGATGATCTGAGGCAAAAAAAAAAGATAGTTCCTTGACACATCAAAAAGAGGACTAGATGTTGCTGGGGGGAGGGGGGGGCATGACTACCTCACCAGTGAATGATCAGTATATTCCATTGGTCGTCGGCATTAAGATGGTCTGGTGGTTGGGAAGGGAGTGTTATTTTTTGTTGAAAAAAGTCCCTTGTGACCCGACTGTTGCCCTGCTGACTGTGGGAACGGCCCAGCCCCTGCATGATAAATAACTTCTATGGTACATGAACACAAGAGCACAGACATACAGGCAAAAGTCAATAATCTGCACTGGGTTGGTAGGGCTAAAAATTATCATCATGATCATCCACCTGTGTACCATAAACATGTTGATGAGTACGAAATTTATCAACCGTTGAAACTGTTCTTGTGGGAGAGAGTAGCTAGCAACAATGCTGGCCAGGATGAGGGGCTGGGTGGATATAGTATGTGTACATATGAAGCCCTACCAAACAGCTTCAGTGCCATACAACCTGATACGGGCATTAATTCTGAAAACCTTGCACATAAGCGACACAACTTATTCATGATTGCTTACTTATTGTATTTTTGTACTATATAGTAGTTGAATTGGGCGAGTTCACAGCCTCTGATCAATAGATCTGCCCAGCTCAATAGGAAGGTGGCGCCACCTCATGTTCATAATCAGAAGTAAGAGTGGGCCGACAAAGAATTAGTCTTGACATTCACACCGATGTACATACTGAAACATTGGATTAGTCTGGAAAAGTAAGAAAACATCATAAACTACACCTAGATTTGCTGTCTGATACGGCTAGACCTGTCTATATACATACTAATCCTTCGTCTGGACTATACATCTTTTAGGGAATAAATACTTTACAATATAAATAAAATGTCTCGCAGGACAGTCATTGACAAGTGCGAGAGCTCTTTTCTTATCTTTCTCTCTTTTAATCAATAAAATATGCAAATAGAGACATATTCTGAGTACATGAAATGTGGATTGCACTTTGTGACGCTCATTTAAACAACTGTATAGGAAGCATTGCACAAGTTTGTTTTATGGCCTTGACTTAACTGGTGTAGGCCCAACATAAACAACAATATTTTACAATTGGTATGTATAAGCAGTTCTCATATTGTTCCACTCACCCAAACTCACTCATATTTATCTTCTGGTTATCAAGGAATAATTAAACAACTTTCTTGTCAACATCTCAACCGTCCCTTCATTCTCAACCTGGCATGTCCTTTACTGTAAGCTTTTATTGAGGTGGCATCCCACCTTGGTCTGCACGTTTTAGCCTTATGTAGCCATCTTATAAAGCATATAAAAAATACTAAAACTGCTGTAACAAATGCAATGCCCATCGTCTGCAGACTGGCTGTTATAACTCAAAATGTGTGTATATACGTATACATGTATGGTAGCGGTGACCACGCGGGGTATCGGCTATACGGCAATCTGTTGAACATAGGACATATTGAGATCTAACGGCTACACCACCAACTAAAGCACCATGGAATTGTATTATTTTCCAATATGAATAACAGCGATACTCCAAAAACATACCACTCTCATTGGGTTGTAACCTTGATTTAGCTGAAGTTTCTCTATTGTCATTTTCTAGTAGCACAAGTGAGGTTGGTAAGAGAAAATTGATCATGGCAACAGATGACGCCATCACCACACGCTTTGTGATCAGTGATGACAATTCATGCTACTCCTATCCCATTCATGACTTTACTTCTAATGCATCTCCCACGTCAAGTTGGCATGTTGAGACAAATCAATATTCTACATGAATCTTCCTCTGTCACTGCGTGTAGGTGGGTTCTGTTGAGTGGCAGTACAGCCTCTTATATCCCATTAACATATCCCCATGGCAAAATAAAAATGAGTACCTACAACACCAGTGAGTCTCATACCGGGTTTGGTGGGGGTAAAAGTACCGAAAACTTGAAACAATACACTGAGAAGTTACGACAAGAACTCGTAGTACGGAGTGTGTGAGAGGTATGCTGATCAGCACTGTGTGTGTGCTAATGGTGTAACATGGAGCACCCTGTAGACCCTTTAATGACGGCATCATGTATGAATGCATCATGCCCCGGTCGTCATAATGCATGAATGCAGCCCTGCCGAGTGACTCATCAGTGCTACATTCAAGCATCATGCCGACCTTATGAGGTTGAGACACTCCCATAGGGTCGGCATGATCGACCAATGCAGCACCGGCGAGTTACTCGCCAGGGCTGCATTGGTGCATCATGACGTCATCTTTTAGTGACATCCATCGTTAAAGGGTTAAAATTGGTAATAGCAAACACAGGATGTAGTATCAGCTATTTATGACACTGGATAGATGTGACCCAACCAAATAGACGACCTTCCATACAGAGTAACCAAGTCAGTCACAACAAGGAATAGTAATAGGAAAACAGAGACAAAAGTTTGAACGCAAGATACCATTGTGTCCTTGAGATGACACTGTCTGTTTCTCCCATGACACATTGATTAGGGCAGTGCCAAAGTAAATGTTTATAGGAAACAGTAAATACATGGCTAGAGCAGATGGCTTTGATACAGGCATTCTTCTCTTTTAACTTAACCCTTTAAGGGCCGTGTAGTGCTTTAATATGCTATGCCCGTCATGTGGGATTCATGAAGGTAGCCCTGGCGACTAACTTGCCAGTGCTGCATCCATGCATCATGTCAAATCTACAGGCTTGATACACTTCCGAAGGGTTGGTATGATGCACCAAGGCTGGGCCAGAGAGTTACTCGCCGGGGCTGCGTTGGTGCATCATGCTGACCCTTTGGCAGTGTCTCAACCCTTCCCATACAGCAAGTAGTTAAACTTGCCAGGGCTGCATTCATGGGTCATGACGACCAAGGGCATGATGCATTAATACACTATACTGCCCTTAGAGGGTTAAGGTGTTACTAAACCAAGTTAAACTGATTGTTCTAAGACACATGATATTACAATAGAGTACAACATAATGAGGCACCGTGGTCGTGGTGTTGGAGCACCACACACAACTCTCACCCTCTCTCCACCATGTAAAGCTGCTTTTAAGGCCAAACACACAAAAATAAAAGTTGGTCAATGGATTTCGCACACTTAATTTTCTGAAAAGGAATTTTTTTTCTTTTTTTGAAAGAAAGATTGTCAATGGATTCCGCTCACCTCATTTTTCCACACTCTGAGCACATTTCCCGCCACCCAGCGCCCATAATAAACCGGCTAGCGGGGCCTGCAATTTGCATACTAGGCCTAGAAATAATTTTTGGCTGGGCCAAAAATGCTCTGATTTCAATTCCGTAGGAACCGTCAGGACCGCCAAGCCACCAGGCGCATTCTGAGCACATGTCATGCCACCCAGCGCCCATAGTAAACCCGCCATCAGGGCCCTTAATTTGCATTCAAGGTCCAGAAAACCACATAATAATTTCTAGCTCGGGCAAAAATGCTTGGATTTCAATTCAGTAAGAAACGCCATGACCCCCACGCTGTCTGGCACACACTGAGCACATGTCCCGCCACCCAGCGCCCATAGTAAACCTGCTAGCGGGGCCCGTCATTTTTATACTAAGCCTAGAATGGACCTAATAGGGGGTCTAGATGGGGGGTCCCCATGTCGCCTGTCGATTTTAAGAAATGCTCATGTCATTTGTCAGTATCTTTGTATTTCTCCTGTCATTTGTCACTAGGCTCCATGTCGCCTGTCGATTTTAAGAAAAAGGCCATGTCCCTTGTCAATATCTTTTAATTTCTCCTGTCATTTGTCACTAGGCCCCATGTCGTCTGTCGATTTTAAGAAAAGGTCATGTCACCCTGTCGATTTTAGGGGTCTACACCCATCTAATAATTTGTAGCTCGGTCAAAAATTGCTCAGATTATGATTCTGCCACAACCGTCAGGACCGTCACGCCATCTGGCACTCTCCAAGCACTATTCCAGAGGTTTTTTTCAGGGTATCCACTACAGATCATGAAGCAAATAAGTGATCAAGCTGTTACCAGGGTCACTGGAAACCTGGTCACGGCTTGGATAGCGTTCAAATAGGGCTGTAGCGTATAAAACAGTGCCAAACACTACTACTTTATAACATAATCCTAAAAAGTGATCTTGAGAAAATTTGGTCTGAACAGCCAAAGACCTTTTTTGAACAAGACCTGTTTTAAATTTAAATCAATATCAAGAAAGACCTCTCACACTAATAATAGACTAAGGTCATATTATTGAATCCTTCATAATCAATATCAATCCAACCACCAACATACTAAAATGCTAATCACAGAATCACGTCAATAAACCTGCATGCCATTTTGGAAGTGAATGATTTAGTTTCAGAGGCAACCCAAATGGACCCCCAAAGAGTTCCTTCACAACAAACAACCATGCTTACATAGATCTCTCATAATGATGAGACCTTATTCTGGTTCATTTGTCATCTCTGACACAATTTCAAAGAACATACCAAACTATTTCCACCACCCAGAACGCATCTTGTATTCACTGCAGAGTATTTCTTTCCCTAATTATGCACCCACTCACCCCCTGCACCAAACTTGGCCACAGTCTTCTCATGTCCCTCACCCAACACAAACTTGGTCCCAGTATTGTCATGCCCCATAGCAACAAACAACCAAAAACACACTTGCTCCTTGTGAGACACCATTCCTACCCAACAGTCACAGGACTTTGTGTTTGGTTCCTGTAGTCTGCCTGGATAGATAGATGCCTTCTCTAGTCTACATTAGAATTTTTTTCACAATTTGCGAGTGCCGAAAATTTGGGTATCAGCGTATGCGCCAGGCTTATTATCGCCTAGGAACACTGTGGCTACATCCAGGGATGTAGCGCTGAATCTCCTCTTTCCAGAAAACTTTGAATTTCAAAAATCGACTGGTAAACAGCTGAGTAATGAGAGTTTTCACAGAAATGATTTTTAAAAATTTGTTCCAATTTCCTTGTCCCGGAAATTTGCGTATCGACGCCTCCCCCGGCCTTATTATTACATATAGGCACTGGGGCTGCATCTGCTAATGTAGTCCTGAATCTCCATCGGTTATATTCATCTGTTCACAAACTGACTAAATTCCTTGCATATGGGTGGGTTTACCTTATTTTTGTGGGTCTACCCGCTGGTCTTTTCATATTGTTTCCTTTGTCATCATGAGGCATAAATGCAGCCCCAGTAAGGCCAAAAAAGGTTTGTTTCAGGTGACCCGACCAGGGCTGATCATACATGTTCTTTTTGCAATTTTGAAGAAATTGTCGTGTTTTTACTCAATATATATAAATGGTTTATATCCATATCAAGTATAGTTCTCTCTCAACTCCCAAGGGGGCACTCCAGTCTGGTTGCCATCCTGGTAACGCCATGTTTGGATGGCAGCCTCGTATTTTTTGCCTACCGACCCTACATTTTCCTTCCATGTCATCTGAAACAAACCTTTCCTTTTGGCCTAAGGTCTGATTTTATGCATTATCTATACCCAAAGTGGGTTGATACACTGCTTAGGGTTCAGTATCATGCTTGGTACTCCTTTTACTAGATTTTAAGAGATAAAACACTGATAAGTCACTATAATGGACCAATGCAGCCCCAGCGAGTACTCGCCAGTGCTACTTTGGGGCATCATGCCGACCCTTCCGGGGTGTCTGGAACATTCTCAACCCTGTAGGGTCGGCATGATGCTTTAATGCAGCACTGGCGAGTTACTCGCCAGAGCTGCATTCATGCATCATGGCGACCAAGGCTATGATTCATTAAGACATTATGCCGTCCTTAAAGGGTTGATCAGCCTTATTCTTACACAATGCACACAATGATCAGAGAATAAGCGACACTTGATGTTTACAACAGCAATCTTTTATTGACTAAAACAGCAGATATATCCCATGATCATGATTTCTACAATGTCTGCTATGATGATTCCAAAATATACAACAATGGCTGATGAAGCCTAAACTACCTATAGAACTGAGGGAGCGGGCACTTCCCATTCACCGACAACCAAGCAGTCACAATTCTTTTTGATGATCTGAGGCAAAAAAAAAAGATAGTTCCTTGACACATCAAAAAGAGGACTAGATGTTGCTGGGGGGAGGGGGGGCATGACTACCTCACCAGTGAATGATCAGTATATTCCATTGGTCGTCGGCATTAAGATGGTCTGGTGGTTGGGAAGGGAGTGTTATTTTTTGTTGAAAATGTCAAGTCCCTTGTGACCCGACTGTTGCCCTGCTGACTGTGGGAACGGCCCAGCCCCTGCATGATAAATAACTTCTATGGTACATGAACACAAGAGCACAGACATACAGGCAAAAGTCAATAATCTGCACTGGGTTGGTAGGGCTAAAAATTATCATCATGATCATCCACCTGTGTACCATAAACATGTTGATGAGTACGAAATTTATCAACCGTTGAAACTGTTCTTGTGGGAGAGAGTAGCTAGCAACAATGCTGGCCAGGATGAGGGGCTGGGTGGATATAGTATGTGTACATATGAAGCCCTACCAAACAGCTTCAGTGCCATACAACCTGATACGGGGATTAATTCTGAAAACCTTGCACATAAGCGACACAACTTATTCATGATTGCTTACTTATTGTATTTTTGTACTATATAGTAGTTGAATTGGGCGAGTTCACAGCCTCTGATCAATAGATCTGCCCAGCTCAATAGGAAGGTGGCGCCACCTCGTGTTCATAATCAGAAGTAAGAGTGGGCCGACAAAGAATTAGCCAAGTCTTGACATTCACACCGATGTACATACTGAAACATTGGATTAGTCTGGAAAAGTAAGAAAACATCATAAACTACACCTAGATTTGCTGTCTGATACGGCTAGACTTGACTATATACATACTAATCCTTCGTCTGGACTATACATCTTTTAGGGAATAAATACTTTACAATATAAATAAAATGTCTCGCAGGACAGTCATTGACAAGTGCGAGAGCTCTTTTCTTATCTTTCTCTCTTTTAATCAATAAAATATGCAAATAGAGACATATTCTGAGTACATGAAATGTGGATTGCACTTTGTGACGCTCATTTAAACAACTGTATAGGAAGCATTGCACAAGTTTGTTTTATGGCCTTGACTTAACTGGTGTAGGCCCAACATAAACAACAATATTTTACAATTGGTATGTATAAGCAGTTCTCATATTGTTCCACTCACCCAAACTCACTCATATTTATCTTCTGGTTATCAAGGAATAATTAAACAACTTTCTTGTCAACATCTCAACCGTCCCTTCATTCTCAACCTGGCATGTCCTTTACTGTAAGCTTTTATTGAGGTGGCATCCCACCTTGGTCTGCACGTTTTAGCCTTATGTAGCCATCTTATAAAGCATATAAAAAATACTAAAACTGCTGTAACAAATGCAATGCCCATCGTCTGCAGACTGGCTCTTATAACTCAAAATGTGTGTATATACGTATACATGTATGGTAGCGGTGACCACGCGGGGTATCGGCTATACGGCAATCTGTTGAACATAGGACATATTGAGATCTAACGGCTACACCACCAACTAAAGCACCATGGAATTGTATTATTTTCCAATATGAATAACAGCGATACTCCAAAAACATACCACTCTCATTGAGTTGTAACCTTGATTTAGCTGAAGTTTCTCTATTGTCATTTTCTAGTAGCACAAGTGAGGTTGGTAAGAGAAAATTGATCATGGCAACAGATGACGCCATCACCACACGCTTTGTGATCAGTGATGACAATTCATGCTACTCCTATCCCATTCATGACTTTACTTCTAATGCATCTCCCACGTCAAGTTGGCATGTTGAGACAAATCAATATTCTACATGAATCTTCCTCTGTCACTGCGTGTAGGTGGGTTCTGTTGAGTGGCAGTACAGCCTCTTATATCCCATTAACATATCCCCATGGCAAAATAAAAATGAGTACCTACAACACCAGTGAGTCTCATACCGGGTTTGGTGGGGGTAAAAGTACCGAAAACTTGAAACAATACACTGAGAAGTTACAACAAGAACTCGTAGTACGGAGTGTGTGAGAGGTATGCTGATCAGCACTGTGTGTGTGCTAATGGTGTAACATGTAGACCCTTTAATGACGGCATCATGTATGAATGCATCATGCCCCGGTCGTCATAATGCATGAATGCAGCCCTGGCGAGTGACTCATCAGTGCTACATTCAAGCATCATGCCGACCTTATGAGGTTGAGACACATCCATAGGGTCGGCATGATCGACCAATGCAGCACCGGCGAGTTACTCGCCAGGGCTGCATTGGTGCATCATGACGTCATCTTTTAGTGACATCCATCGTTAAAGGGTTAAACTTGGTAATAGCAAACACAGGATGTAGTATCAGCTATTTATGACACTGGATAGATGTGACCCAACCAAATAGACGACCTTCCATACAGAGTAACCAAGTCAGTCACAACAAGGAATAGTAATAGGAAAACAGAGACAAAAGTTTGAACGCAAGATACCGTTGTGTCCTTGAGATGACACTGTCTGTTTCTCCCATGACACATTGATTAGGGCAGTGCCAAAGTAAATGTTTATAGGAAACAGTAAATACATGGCTAGAGCAGATGGCTTTGATACAGGCATTCTTCTCTTTTAACTTAACCCTTTAAGGGCCGTGTAGTGCTTTAATATGCTATGCCCGTCAGGTGGGATTCATGAACGTAGCCCTGGCGACTAACTTGCCAGTGCTGCATCCATGCATCATGTCAAATCTACAGGCTTGATACACTTCCGAAGGGTTGGTATGATGCACCAAGGCTGGGCCAGAGAGTTACTCGCCGGGGCTGCGTTGGTGCATCATGCTGACCCTTTGGCAGTGTCTCAACCCTTCCCATACAGCAAGTAGTTAAACTTGCCAGGGCTGCATTCATGGGTCATGACGACCAAGGGCATGATGCATTAATACACTATACTGCCCTTAGAGGGTTAAGGTGTTACTAAACCAAGTTAAACTGATTGTTCTAAGACACATGATATTACAATAGAGTACAACATAATGAGGCACCGTGGTCGTGGTGTTGGAGCACCACACACAACTCTCACCCTCTCTCCACCATGTAAAGCTGCTTTTAAGGCCAAACACTCAAAAAATAAAAGTTGGTCAATGGATTTCGCACACTTAATTTTCCCGAAAAGGAATTTTTTTTTGAAAGAAAGAAAGATTGTCAATGGATTCCGCTCACCTCATTTTTTCACACTCTGAGCACATTTCTCGCCACCCAGCGCCCATAGTCAACTGGCTAGCGGGGGCCTTAATTTGCACACTAGGCCTAGAAAGGACCTAATAACGTTTGGCTGTGCCAAAAATGCTCTGATTTCAATTCCGTAGGAACCGTCAGGACCGCCCAGCCACCAGGCACATTCTGATCACATGTCACGCCACCCAGCGCCCATAATAAACCTGCCATTGGGGCCCTTAATTTGCATTCAAGGACCAGAAAACCACATAATAATTTCTAGCTCGGGCAAAAATGCTTGGATTTCAATTCCGTAAGAAGCGCCATTACCCCCACGCTGTCTGGCACACACTGAGCACATGTCCCGCCACCCAGCGCCCATAGTAAACCTGCTAGCGGGGCCCGTAATTTTTATACTAAGCCTAGAATGGACCTAATAATTTCTAGCTCGGTCAAAAATTGCTCCGATTATGATTCTGCCACAACCGTCAGGACCGTCACGCCACCTGATTCTCTCTGAGCACATTTCCAGAAGTTTTTTAGGGTATTCTCTACAGATCATAATCCAAATAAGTGATCAAGCTGTTACCGCGGTCACAGGAAACCTGGCCACAGCTTGGATAGCATTCAAATATGGCTGTAGCGTATAAAACAGTGCCAAACACCCTTTTTGAACAAGACCAGTTTTAATTTTAAATCAATATCAAGAAAGACCTCTCACACTAATAATAGACTAGGGTCATATTATTGAATCCTTCATAATCAATATCCATCCAACCACCAACATACTAAAATGTCAATAAACCTGCATGCCATTTTGGAAGTGAATAATTTAGTTTCAGTCCCAAGCCAAATGGATCCCAAAAGAATTCAATCACAACAAACAACCATGCTTACATAGATCTCTGATAATGATGACACATACATGCCAACATTTGAAAGTCTAAAACCGGGAGACTCTATTTTTGGAGATAGGTCGGTAACTGATCTGGCCAGGATGGTACATGTTTGCCCCGAGCACTGCAAGCAAAGCGCAGCGGTAACACTACTAGGGGGGTTTTGGGGCAAGCCCCCCCTAAGAAAATGTTGAATGTCTAGACTTGAAATGGTGCATTCTGATGCATTTTAGCACTCAATATATTATGACTCAGATCTGTATCTATCCTCTATCATAGGGGTTGAGACATACCATAATTTTTTGAAGGGGAGAATTTTCAGAAAAATTTGAAGGTGGCAACCCTCTTTTCTAGCAATAATAGCTCCTAACCCCCCCCCCCCCTCTAGAGTGCAGGAAAATTTTATTGTTCCCCATGCCTTTGTCATACATGCAAACAAACTCCAAGAGGAACAAAATTGAGCCAAGGATTTTGGGGGTGAATCTAGGCCTATGCCCTTAGTTATGGCTTCAACTTGAGCTTCAAATATTGCAAGTCTGGTACAGCGGTCCAACTAGAGGGGTTTGGAGGCATGCCTCCTCCCCCCAGAAAATTAAAAAAATCAAGAAGGCAAATGGTGCAATTTGGTGTTGTTTGATCTTGTCTCTTGTCAAGTCCCCCCCCCCCTACATGAAGGTACAGAGTTCTTATTGGATCCTGATGAATGACCAATTTGAAAAAAATCTGAGGAGTGTGCAGGAGTGGCAGAAGGTGGATAAATTGGGGAGCCTTTAGATAATAGCAACTTGAATTTAAGATCCATATGATCCATAGAAACTTTTTGAAGTTTACATCTAAATTGATGAGTTCTGAGGGAGTTGAGCTTGTCTTTCAGGAACATTTTAGGAATTTTTGCCTTCAGATTTGTGCACCAAGGTTATTTTGATTCTACAACATCGTCGTTTCCCAAAAAGATGGTGGGTAGGGGGGGGGGGCAAGCAGGTTTTAAAAAGAAAAAAAGGTTTTATTTTAACCTGGTTTGACATATCCTTGGTTATTTGCTAGTCTGTTGTTAGTCTCCGGGTCTACAGGTAACCCCCCCCTGGGGGAAAAAAGTGAAAATCTGAATCTCAAATATGTAGGCCTATTCTGGTGACTTCTGAGAATATTTCAATAACTTAAACTTCTAATAGGAATATTTGAGAAATTCTTTCAGCTCTGGAAAGCCTAGAACCGTGAGAAACCGGGAGATTGGGGGCAACCGGGATATCACGTAAAAATCGGCCCAAAACCGGGAGTCTCCCGGGTAATCCGGGAGAGTTGGCATGTATGTGATGAGTCCTTATTTTGGCTCATTTGTCATGTCTGACACAAATTCAAAGAAAATACCAAACTATTTCCACCACCCAGAATTCATCTGGTATTCACTGCAGAGTATTTCTTTCCCTAATTATGCACCCACTCACCCCCTGCACCAAACTTGGCCACAGTCTTCTCATGTCCCTCACCCCACACAAACTTGGTCCCAGTCTTGTCATGCCCCATAGCAACAAACAACCAAAAACACGCTTGCTCCTCGTGAGACACCACCTCTACCCAAGAGTATGTCACAGGACTTTGTGTTTGGTTCCTGTAGTCTGCCTGGATAGATAGATGCCTGCTCTAGTCTACATTTTTTTCACAATTTCCAAGTGCCGAAAATTTGTGTATCAGCGTATGCGCCAAACTTTGAATTTCGAAAATCGACTGGTAAACAGCTGAGTAATGAGAGTTTTCTCAGAAATGATTGTTTAAAATTTGTTCCCATTTCCTAGTCCCGGAAATTTGCGTATCGGCGCATCCCCCGGCCTTATGATGACATATAGGCACCGGGGCTGCATCTGCTAATGTAGTCCTGAATCTCCCTCGGTTATAAATATTGATCTGTTCACAAACTGACTTAATTCCTTGCATATGGGTGGGTTTTCCTTATTTTTGTGGGTCTACCCGCTGGTCTTTTCATATTGTTTCCTTTGTCATCATGAGGCATAAATGCAGCCCCAGTAGGGCCAAAAAAGGTTTGTTTCAGGTGACCCGACCAGGGCTGATCATACATGTTCTTTTTGCAATTTTGAAGAAATTGTCGTGTTTTTACTCAATATATATAAATGGTTTATATCCATATCAAGTATAGTTCTCTCTCAACTCCCAAGGGGGCACTCCAGTCTGGTTGCCATCCTGGTAACGCCATGTTTGGATGGCAGCCTCGTATTTTTTGCCTACCGACCCTACATTTTCCTTCCATGTCATCTGAAACAAACCTTTCCTTTTGGCCTAAGGTCTGATTTTATGCATTATCTATACCCAAAGTGGGTTGATACACTGCTTAGGGTTCAGTATCATGCTTGGTACTCCTTTTACTAGATTTTAAGAGATAAAACACTGATAAGTCACTATAATGGACCAATGCAGCCCCAGCGAGTAACTCGCCAGTGCTACTTTAGGGCATCATGCCGACCCTTCCGGGGTGTCTGGAACATTCTCAACCCTGTAGGGTTGGCATGATGCTTTAATGCAGCACTGGCGAGTTACTCGCCAGAGCTGCATTCATGCATCATGGCGACCAAGGCTATGATTCATTAAGACATTATGCCATCCTTAAAGGGTTAATCAGCCTTATTCTTACACAATGCACACAATGATCAGAGAATAAGCGACACTTGATGTTTACAACAGCAATCTTTTATTGACTAAAACAGCAGATATATCCCATGATCATGATTTCTACAATGTCTGCTATGATGATTCCAAAATATACAACAATGGCTGATGAAGCCTAAACTACCTATAGAACTGAGGGAGCGGGCACTTCCCATTCACCGACAACCAAGCAGTCACAATTCTTTTTGATGATCTGAGGCAAAAAAAAAAGATAGTTCCTTGACACATCAAAAAGAGGACTAGATGTTGCTGGGGGGAGGGGGGGGCATGACTACCTCACCAGTGAATGATCAGTATATTCCATTGGTCGTCGGCATTAAGATGGTCTGGTGGTTGGGAAGGGAGTGTTATTTTTTGTTGAAAATGTCAAGTCCCTTGTGACCCGACTGTTGCCCTGCTGACTGTGGGAACGGCCCAGCCCCTGCATGATAAATAACTTCTATGGTACATGAACACAAGAGCACAGACATACAGGCAAAAGTCAATAATCTGCACTGGGTTGGTAGGGCTAAAAATTATCATCATGATCATCCACCTGTGTACCATAAACATGTTGATGAGTACGAAATTTATCAACCGTTGAAACTGTTCTTGTGGGAGAGAGTAGCTAGCAACAATGCTGGCCAGGATGAGGGGCTGGGTGGATATAGTATGTGTACATATGAAGCCCTACCAAACAGCTTCAGTGCCATACAACCTGATACGGGGATTAATTCTGAAAACCTTGCACATAAGCGACACAACTTATTCATGATTGCTTACTTATTGTATTTTTGTACTATATAGTAGTTGAATTGGGCGAGTTCACAGCCTCTGATCAATAGATCTGCCCAGCTCAATAGGAAGGTGGCGCCACCTCGTGTTCATAATCAGAAGTAAGAGTGGGCCGACAAAGAATTAGCCAAGTCTTGACATTCACACCGATGTACATACTGAAACATTGGATTAGTCTGGAAAAGTAAGAAAACATCATAAACTACACCTAGATTTGCTGTCTGATACGGCTAGACCTGTCTATATACATACTAATCCTTCGTCTGGACTATACATCTTTTAGGGAATAAATACTTTACAATATAAATAAAATGTCTCGCAGGACAGTCATTGACAAGTGCGAGAGCTCTTTTCTTCTCTTTCTCTCTTTTAATCAATAAAATATGCAAATAGAGACATATTCTGAGTACATGAAATGTGGATTGCACTTTGTGACGCTCATTTAAACAACTGTATAGGAAGCATTGCACAAGTTTGTTTTATGGCCTTGACTTAACTGGTGTAGGCCCAACATAAACAACAATATTTTACAATTGGTATGTATAAGCAGTTCTCATATTGTTCCACTCACCCAAACTCACTCATATTTATCTTCTGGTTATCAAGGAATAATTAAACAACTTTCTTGTCAACATCTCAACCGTCCCTTCATTCTCAACCTGGCATGTCCTTTACTGTAAGCTTTTATTGAGGTGGCATCCCACCTTGGTCTGCACGTTTTAGCCTTATGTAGCCATCTTATAAAGCATATAAAAAATACTAAAACTGCTGTAACAAATGCAATGCCCATCGTCTGCAGACTGGCTGTTATAACTCAAAATGTGTGTATATACGTATACATGTATGGTAGCGGTGACCACGCGGGGTATCGGCTATACGGCAATCTGTTGAACATAGGACATATTGAGATCTAACGGCTACACCACCAACTAAAGCACCATGGAATTGTATTATTTTCCAATATGAATAACAGCGATACTCCAAAAACATACCACTCTCATTGGGTTGTAACCTTGATTTAGCTGAAGTTTCTCTATTGTCATTTTCTAGTAGCACAAGTGAGGTTGGTAAGAGAAAATTGATCATGGCAACAGATGACATCATCACAACACGCTTTGTGATCAGTGATGACAATACATGCTACTCCTATCCCATTCATGACTTCACTTCTAATGCATCTCTCACGTCAAGTTGGCATGTTGAGACAAATCAATATTCTACATGAATCTTACTCTGTCACTGCGTGTAGGTGGGTTCTGTTGAGTGGCAGTACAGCCTGTTATATCCCATTAACATATCCCCATGGCAAAATAAAAATGAGTACCTACAACACCAGTGAGTCTCATACCGGGTTTGGTGGGGGTAAAAGTACCGAAAACTTGAAACAATACACTGAGAAGTTACAACAAGAACTCGTAGTACGGAGTGTGTGAGAGGTATGCTGATCAGCACTGTGTGTGTGCTAATGGTGTAACATGGAGCACCCTGTAGACCCTTTAATGACGGCATCATGTATGAATGCATCATGCCCCGGTCGTCATAATGCATGAATGCAGCCCTGGCGAGTGACTCATCAGTGCTACATTCAAGCATCATGCCGACCTTATGAGGTTGAGACACTCCCATAGGGTCGGCATGATCGACCAATGCAGCACCAGCGAGTTACTCGCCAGGGCTGCATTGGTGCATCATGACGTCATCTTTTAGTGACATCCATCGTTAAAGGGTTAAAATTGGTAATAGCAAACACAGGATGTAGTATCAGCTATTTATGACACCGGATAGATGTGACCCAACCAAATAGATGACCTTTCATACAAAGTAATCAAGTCAGTCACAACAAGGAATAGTTAGAGAAAACAGAGACAAAAGTTTGAACGCAAGATACCGTTGTGTCCTTGAGATGACACTGTCTGTTTCTCCCATGACACATTGATTAGGGCAGTGCCAAAGTAAACGCTTATAGGAAACAGCAAATACATGGCTAGAGCAGATGGCTTTGATACAGGCATTCTTCTCTTTTAACTTAACCCTTTAAGGGTCGCGTAGTGCTTTAATATGCTATGCCCGTCATGTGGGATTCATGAAGGTAGCCCTGGCGAGTAACTTGCCAGTGCTGCATCCATGCATCATGTCAAACCCACAGGCTTGATACACTCCCGAAGGGTTGGTGTGATGCACCAAGGCGATGCCAGAGAGTTACTCGCCGGGGCTGCGTTGGTGCATCATGCTGACCCTTTGGCAGTGTCTCAACCCTTCCCATACAGCAAGTAGTTAAACTTGCCAGGGCTGCATTCATGCGTCATGACGACCAAGGGCATGAAGCATTAATACACTATACTGCCCTTAGAGGGTTAAAGTGTTACTAAACCAAGTTAAACTGATTGTTCTAAGACACATGATATTACAATAAAGTACAACATAATGAGGCACCGTGGTCGTGGTGTTGGAGCACCACACACAACTCTCACCCTCTCTCCACCATGTAAAGCTGCTTTTAAGGCCAAACACTCAAAAAATAAAAGTTGGTCAATGGATTTTGCACACTTAATTTTCCGAAAAGGAATTTTTAATTTTTTTTGAAAGAAAGATTGTCAATGGATTTCGTTTACCTCATTTTTTCAAAACTTGAGAATTAATTCTTTTTTTTGGGATTATTTTTTCATCCTGATTCCCACAGATCAACAAATTGATTTTGTTTTGCCGTGGGTTTAGATAGACTTTTGTCAAGACTTGGTAAAAGAAAAAATCGCTTGCTTCACTGACAAAGATATAAATTCTTAATTCAAAGAAAATTTGCTCATTTGCACCATTTTTTCAAAAGTGAAACCTATTGTCCAACTTTCTTCATTGGAGTGGCCTAAACATTGAATTCTTTCCCCCCAATACAACCATAGAATTAATAATGCTTTCTTTTGACTATGGACAATAATGCTGCACTTCTTCTATAAACCTTGTAAAAATACTATGTATTCAGATTAAATTGACAAGCACTATTGTTTCATTGACTTACTTTATGGCTCCTTAACATTAATATATAGCAATAAATATGGCAGAATATTTACGGCAATTACAACTTGATATAGTGTAGACTAGACTAGGGTTTGTGAACAAAATGTACCGCAAATTCCCGCGTATAACCCACATCTCGCGTGCAACCCGCACCCAGACTTTGAGAGAACCTTATAACCCACACCAGCGGCCTGAAAATTGTGATTTTAGTACTGTACTTTACTACGTAAAACCCTCGTATTACCCACACCTAGACTTGGGAATTTTCTAGTGCCCACAATCAGGATTTGGTTCGCGTAAAACCTGCGGGTTATATGCGGGAATTTACGGTAGATTTAGATAATATCATTACAACTATTCATGCATACCAGATGAATTCAAGTAACACATACAACAATCAACATAGCAGCATTTGGAAACAAAATAGAGAGAGATAGGAAATAAAGCACCAAAAGAACATAATATATTATTAAGTCACATTCATAGAATGATATCTTCAGTTCACAACATACCAAAATGAAAAATCTGCTTTAAATTAAGCTCACCCCATCTGTCTATATTATTGGTGTAGAATTTCTCTGCTCTTTTTGACTTACACAGTGAAAAATATCACATCGCCCAAATTACTTCATCCTTCCTATATACTTCTTGTGTAGATAGAATTGTATATAGATATATTTCTTTATTAAAGATAAGTCTATAATGGTAACAGCTGCATAACATAAATAACTAAACATAGATATTTCTACAGTAATAACAACAATAATACAAATAAAGCACACAAAATGTAACAGATCAGAATGAACACTATAGCGGTAAATAAAGGAGCACCTAAATGAGATCCTAATATTCGGTAAGTACCTAGCAGTAGACTGGGAGCAAACAACTGGCCGACAAGATGTAACAAGATTATCCATAAACACCTCCAAGCAAATCAATTTGAATAGAAATTTCAATATCATGAATGACAGAAATTGGTAAGCTGCTGTTTTTTAGAGATAACCCTCCCATCCAATTCCAATCAGTGAGTGTGACAAGTATTTGAATGTGACATAGCTCTTGGGCACTTTTAAAGGATAATTAGAAAAAAAATAATTTCAAGATAATTAAGTTTGTGTGATTCGGGTGAAGCCTGTTTCCGGCCTATTACTCTCTCAACAAAGATGGTCACATGAAGAAACTCATACCATACATCCCATTCATACCAATATTCATGAAATAAAATTACAAAAAACAAAGTATTTAAATACAAGTACACGAAATGCTAATATGTTATGAATGGCGTTCTTGGTATTCTGGAAACTGACTGGAAAAATGTCACAAATACAGTAAATTAATAAGTAACATCTTTTGTTGTATTTTTGACTAGGCATACCAGAAACTTCAGTTTCACCAAACACCAATTTTCTTTTGTTCCTATTCACTTGCGATAAGTTAGGCGAGGTGGGAAAACAGGGCTTTTTTCATAATGGCTAAAATAAATAGATGAATAATTTGAAATCACTTGGTCGGTGGATTATAGAGGCCATGTCAATTATTTGATATTCACATGACGGCTACATATACATAATACTCTGTATGTACATAATCCTAAACATGCTTTTGGGCATTTCGTGTCAGAACCCGCTACTTCGGGCGGCAACGTCTGCAGCATCACAGACCATCGTACTGTTTGCGACAAAAACCAGACTGAGGATCTGACCTTTTGGACTACAAGGTCACTGACCCGACACATGTGCCATTCGATATAGGTATATATGCACATATAATATATACACTATATATATATATATTATAGTCATATACACTATATATCTATCTATATATATATATATATTCATTCATTGATATTTATATAGAGAATTGAAGTTTGATAAAAACTTGTCACTTTATACATCACAAGGTGCGCCAATTGCTGTATCACCTCTGGTTTCAGGTTAGAGCACAATGACATGCTATAACGTTGGGGGCCCTGGCTACCCACCCAACCTGACACAGTATATGAAATATATGGCATCCTACTCTGGAATATCACTGTCACTAGATCATATATTAATATTTATACCACGATTCTGGCTTTTCCCGTGCCGAGAGTGGATATTTGCCGTTCGGTTATCTCAGGATATACGCACGCTCAGAATTTATTTTTTACACCAAGACGCTTCTATATATTTTAACAAGGTAATGAAAGATAGGCATAGCCATTTTGGCTACGAGATTCGTCCGGACCGCGCACACCATAAGCGAGCAGCGAAGCCACAGCGCCGCGGGGGCTGGACTATTAGGGGAGATGAAACCTTAGCCATTCTTACCTTGCTCGTTCATCGTCCGGTCAATGCGTGTTGAATAACATCCAAATATGGGGAATTTAGAGCATGTCACGCTTATTCCTTCAATCCAGTACATGTATAGATATCCTTCTTGATGTTCCCGTGCAGAAATAGCCTTTTAATTGCGTATATTCCTCATATTTCGACATTTTGCGATCGATACCGACACGCCGGGAGTAGTAAACAAGGAGACGACATAGATCACGTGACCGACTGACGCAACCAACACCGCTAATTCGAGAGACCAATGAACTAGAAATGACGATCAGCTGATCGAACTCCGCGGAAAGTGGGTCAATCGGGCGCATTGGTCACTCGACTTGACGTGTTGGTTTTACATGCCGTCCCGCTGTGTACAACTCTTACGAGCTGGCGGCCTTCGCAAAATGTCCAAATATGAGGAATTTACGCAGTTAAAAGGCTAATACTGCACGGGATCATCAACAAGGAGCTCTAAACATGTCTAGGACTGAAGGATTAACCCTGTCATGGTGCCAATTGGCCATATTTTCATGTTATTCAAGTCGCATTGACCGGACGATGTACCGCTGGGAGAAGCATGGCGCTTGGCGAGTCTGCCAGTGCCAGTCGATCCGCGAGACAAAATGGACAATTGAAAAAGGTAGGTCTGACACGTTATATGGTCACATATTTGAAGAAATAGTGGTATAAACGCATTATTGGTTGATCGTGAAAGAACTTGTGAGGTATATCTGTCTGATAATGCACTCGCCTTCGGCTCGTGCATTATTGCCAGATATACCTCACGCGTTCTTTCACGATCAACCATTACTGCATCAACATAATAATTCAGTAACCTCATAGGATGAATATGACAGCCATTGCGAACAAGCTGCAGTCAAAATAATCAATAATGACAACACTGACTTTTGTTGTAGGGTGAGATGCGTACCCAGCCCGTCACGCCCCGTCACCATCTCACCGGGCCGTCACGACCGCTGTCACAACCGCTGACACCACTACGCCTACTCTGTCACACTCGTAACCAGCAACCACAACGCCTGGTCACAACCATGTACCTCTCCCCCAGCTCCCCGACCCCCGCATCCATGGCTGCTAGTAGGGCAATGGGCGATGAAGATGAGCTAATGCTGCTGGTTTGATCGATATACAATAAGTTGATAGATAAACTGTCTATATGAATGGGTTGACACATTGATCTTCATAGAATAATGTTGACTTCATCGACCAAATATGACTGAATCATGTGGTAATGAGTATAAATGGGTGTCTGCTTCCAGTCACACGACAGCATCATCATAGCATTTGGCAGAATTGTGACAAGAGCATTTTCTGCGACCCACGACACCGCGGGTCAACTTTCAACCCAGACTCGGTGCAGGCATATTCTTAGGTACGGCAGTGACATTACATGATGATGAACACACTCTCCATTAGCGTCTGTACACGTCTAAACTGGTGTATTCAATAGCTTGAATATCTAATATATCCACTTGCACTAATTTATCATGGGCCATTTCAATGAGCAATGTACTTTTTTTGGAATAATATCCAATTCATTATTTGAGTTTTAGGATTTAAAAAGCTATACACCACATCTAAATTAGCAACAAAATACAAGAAATCATAACAAGAATATCTGGAGAATTTTCCTATTTCTTAAAACCCTCTAATGACCGATCACGAGGAGTGTACTAATCAGAACATTGGAACTTGAATATAAAGGGGTCTCTGAAGGTCCGGAAATATGGCATTTTTGCTGTGTCGTCCATAAGATATGAGAAAGTTCATACTATACTGATCAGAGAAAAATGTTCCAAATGTGAGCAATATCAGTCCATGGTAATTTAACAACATGTCTCTGGTATTAGCATGTTCAATGGCTAAGAGCTCGGGCGAATTCCAAAGGGACATTGGAACTTGAATATAAAGGGGTCTCTGAAGGTCCGGAAATATGGCGTTTTTGCTGTGTTGTCCATAAAATATGAGAAAGTTTATACTACTGATCAGAAAAGAATATTCCAAATGTGAGCAATATTAGTCCATGGTAATTTTGCAACATGTCTCTGGTATAGGCATGTTTATTGGATTAGAGATCAGAACTATATTTAAGGAACATTGGAACTTGAATTCGAGGGGATCTATGAAGGCATGGAAATATGGCGTTTTTGGTGTGTCGCCCATAAAATATGAGAAAGTTCATACTACTGATCCGAAAGGGTATTCCATATGTGACCAATATCAGCCCATGGTAATTTAGCAACATGTCTCCGAAATTAGTATGTTCAATAGCAAAGAGCTCGGGCAAATTTCAAAGGAACATTGGAACTTGAATATAAAGGGGTCTCTGAAGGTCCGGAAATATGGCATTTTTGCTGTGTCGTCCATAAGATATGAGAAAGTTCATACTATACTGATCAGAGAAAAATGTTCCAAATGTGAGCAATATCAGTCCATGGTAATTTAACAACATGTCTCTGGTATAAGCATGTTCAAAGAGTTTGGGCAAATTTCAAAGGGACATTGGAACTTGAATTGAAAAGGGTCTCTGAAGGTCCGGAAATATGGCGTTTTTGGTACGATATGCCCTCGCCATATATCCTCTCTCTTCTACTTCATTTAGGTCCTGTCTCCCTCCCCACACCTAGACCCTTTCTTTTCTGCCTCATTTTGGCTCTTCTTTACTCCTGAACTGTATGTCCTGTCTTTTCTCCCTCATTTCTGCCCTTTCTTTCTCCCCAACCTTATATATCCTCTTTTTTCTTCTAGTATGTACTTCCCAAAAGGCCATTTATAGGGTAACTCTACCTAGAGAAGATGAACTATCTTTGCTCTTTTTAATATCCATCAAATTTTTCTTTAGATATAAAACATACAAACCTGCATGGGTACTTTGCTGCATCTTTATATAACAAGTACAACGTAAAGGACACATGAAATAAGCTGGCAGCACTGATGACCACATATATACGTGATGTTTTCTAAGCCTCATTAGGATTCGCTGAATTAAGTAATATGGCACACCTCATACCCTAAGTAGATGCAGACAGGTTCTTCCTCCATTCAGTGTTACTGCCCCCACGTTCTGACTGCTCCCTGAACTGACTAATATGTACATTATTTAAGTAATCCATATTTGGGGACAAATTAGGGGAGGGTGTTACACTATTGCAACAATGGGAATTAGCAACTTGTCTATGGAAATAAAGTGTAATCCGATTCATACAACGTATAGGTATAAAGAAGCACAATGACACAATATCAAGTAACTTAAGTATCTTTATTTGATAACTTTATTGAACCTGGATTCTTCTAGACAACCTGTTTTTAATCATTAGCACCTTTAAGTGAACACGACTCACTGTTAAGGAGGTTCCACCAAAGATGAACACGCCTGCTATCCATCTATGAGAACATGATATTATGGTGCTTCATTTCTTACACAACATAATTTAAGAAGAAAGCAATCCCATTATGTTACATGTCCTTACTGTAGCTTAAAGCTGATCTAGACGGTTATAAAAATAAACTATACAGTTTCATATCACACTTTGGATGATAACAGCACTCTTCATATAAATGGACAATTTCTCATTATTCTCTGCAGCATCTTTCTCTTCTCATAGGCATTCTGAAAAAAAAAACAGAAATAAAAATGTCAGAGATTAGAAATGTAAAGTATAACAATAAAAACATCAAAACCGGCTATAGTTGAAATAATA
Source organism: Harmothoe impar (assembly GCA_947462335.1). Classification (NCBI taxonomy): domain Eukaryota; kingdom Metazoa; phylum Annelida; class Polychaeta; order Phyllodocida; family Polynoidae; genus Harmothoe; species Harmothoe impar. Next base: position 112,374,008 of record OX381704.1, read on the forward strand.
AGAGAACCAAATACATAATTTATACTACCATTTAAAAATTACCTCTTACAGAATGGCAATATGACATACCCCTTATGAAATGGCAATATGACATGCCCCTTACTTCACTTACTACCCATTGATGTGAGGGACAGTGGCTACAATATTTGTCTGCATCTCGCTATGCTGATGTAGTAACAGAAGAGACTTAGGAGTTATTTGTATATGAAGATTCTAAACCCACTTATGGTGTCTAACCCATCAAGAAGAATTCTATACATCTACATTATCATACCAATGATCTGTTTTCAACTCACCGCGTTATCTATCTGTTTGCGGGCCTTGTACAAGCCCAGCTTCCTTAGCAGGGCTCGGTAGCGGGCCGAGTTCTGTCTCCTCACTTCCATCTGCTCAGCTGTGAAGAACCTGGGTTTGCCACTGCAAAATAAATTCATTGCTTTAGTAGATCAATCCTGACAAAAAGCATGAAGGTGCCTTCAGCACAGGAGACACCATGGTCATTTAGTAGAGCTTAATTATGATGACCTATGTAGTATATGGAAGTGAATAATGCTGCAATCAATATGGGTAAAGCGTTCTTCTTAGTAAACATGGAAATAGTGAATGATTACAGGACTTCAGTGACAAATTGATGGGTGCTTTAGTGATATGTATATAGTGGAGTAAAGAACCTGCAGATCATGTGGTATGCACCAAATCGATGATAAGGTGACATGTTTCACATAAATCCTACAGCAACTGACATGGCCTACCTTTTGTTCACTTTGTGTTTTCTTGTCGACTTTTGAGGGAGGGCTGCTGCCCGTGTCAGTGCCTGTGCCAGTGCCGTGGCCAGAGCGCAGGTGGGGGCAGGAGTCATGGTTGATACCGGGGCTGCTGCAAAGGTTGGGGCCGGTGCCTTGGTGGATGCCGTGACTGGTGTCAAGCTGGGAGCCGGTGCCTTGGTCCAGGCGTGGTTGTGGGCAGGTGTCTTGGTGTTGGTGTTGGTGTAGATGTGGTCAGGTACCAGGAGCTGGCTGGGAGCTCTGCAAGAATTATTGATTATTATTCATAACGTAGTATTCCCTTAGAACATTTGGGGTAGAATGATTGTACAATGTAGATTGTGGTAGGGGTAGAATCAACACTCAGCTGTAAGCTATTTACTCATGGTACAGTTTATATTTACTTAGTGTTGTTAATAACTTTTGATATTGCATTGTTTATAGCACTTTGTCTGTTCATAATACAAAAGGCCAATTCTAATGTGATGATGTTGGGACTTGTTTACTCACTCGACTACTTTGATGGTGCTTTTCCTGTTTTTCAAGGACAGCTTCCAGAACCGATTGGGACGCCTCTCTGTGGATTCACTGTAAAGAATGTTATCAACTGAGGATCAAAGCAGAGAGAGGCCAAACTATCTTTCTGATCAAAGGCTGAACTAATCCATAATGCTTCCACTTGCCTCTTATTTGTCCAGGATTTCCAAGACAAAGTAATATGTACCACCCTTATTTCTTCTCTTTTTCTTATAATATTGCAATAGGGATTACCTGAATTAAAATCTTAATGTAAAAACTATAGTTGTCTCTACAAGGAATAGTTGAACTTTGTAATTGTGATAAGCACCTGTTCTAAACAGCTGTCTGAAATGAGTGACCTCAGGTACTCAGCCCTATTTATAAGGGTGCAGGGTGTTGAAGGATGGCATAATGCATTAATGCATAAATGCAACCCTGCAAGTAAATCTCCAGTGCTGTATTCAAGCATCATGCCAGCTCTAGCGGGTTCAGGCACACCTGAAGATTTGGCATGATGCACCAATACAGCACCGGCGAGTTACTCGCGGGGGCTGCATTGGTGCATCATGACAACAAATATCATCTTCTGATTGTCTCTACAAGGAATAGTTGAACTTTGTAATTGTGATAAGTACCTGTTCTAAACAGCTGTCTGAAATGAGTGACCTCAGGTACTCAGCCCTATTTATAAGGGTACAGGGTGTTGAAGGATGGCATAATGCATTAATGCATAAATGCAACCCTGCAAGTAAATCTCCAGTGCTGTATTCAAGCATCATGCCAGCTCTAGCGGGTTCAGGCACACCTGAAGATTTGGCATGATGCACCAATACAGCACCGGCGAGTTACTCGTGGGGGCTGCATTGGTGTATCATGACAACAAATATCATCTTCTGGCGACATGCCATCCTTAAAAGGTTAATGTACTCACATGACTTGGCTGGGGGTCTTGTTCTCTCTAGGCACTGTGGCCAGTGCCTCGAAGGGGACCTCAGTGGGGGCCGGTGCCATGGTGCAGGTGTGGTTGCTAGCAGGTGCCTTGGTCGGTGCCTCAACTGGGGCCCGTGTGGGGGCCGGTGCCATGGCCTGGCTGGTGAATCTGGAACAATTATTATCTATTAGTCACTGCCTGATATTCTCCTATCGTTTGAGGTAGAATGTTTGTAGAATCTGGTAGAGCAAGTGGGACAACTCTCTGTGGATTCACTGCAAAGGATGTCATCAATTAACATTTACAGAAAGCCTGCACTCATTCATAGTGCTTCCACTTCACCCCCTATTTGTCCAGGATTCCTTAGATTAAGTAAAATTACCTCTCTGTTCTCATAATCTATCTTGTAGGAGCGATTCCCTTAATTAAATCTTAATATTAAAACTATATTGTCTCTAAAAGAAATAGTTTGACTGTGTCTAAACAGAAGGCTAATAAGTGACTGCAATGTACTCACATGACTTGGCTGGGAGTCTTGTTCTCACTAGTCGCTTTGGCCGGTGCCTCTGAGGGGACCTCAATGGGGGCCGGCGCCATGGTCCAGGTGTGGTTGCCAGCAGGTGCCGTGGCAGGTGCCGTGATGGAGGCCTCGGTGGGGGCCGGTGCCATGGGCCAGGTGTGGTTGCCAGCAGGTGCCGTGGTAGGTGCCGTGATGGAGGCCTCGGTGGGGGCCGGTGCCATGGGCCAGGTGTGGTTGCCAGCAGGTGCCGTGATGGAGGTCTCGGTGGGGGCCGGCGCCATGGTCCAGGTGTGGTTGCTAGCAGGTGCCGTGGTCGGTGCCGTGATGGAGGCCTCGGTGGGGGCCGGTGCCATGGTCCAGGTGTGGTTGCCAGCAGGTGCCGTGGTAGGTGCCGTGATGGAGGCCTCGGTGGGGGCCGGTGTCATGGGCCAGGTGTGGTTGCCAGCAGGTGCCGTGATGGAGGTCTCGGTGGGGGCCGGTGCCATGGTCCAGGTGTGGTTGCCAGCAGGTGCCGTGGTAGGTGCCGTGATGGAGGCCTCGGTGGGGGCCGGTGCCATGGTCCAGGTGTGGTTGCTAGCAGGTGCCATGGCCGGTGCTGTCATGGAGACCTCGGTGGGGGCTGGAGCCATGGCCACGGCCAAGGCCTGGGAGGGTGCTCTAGTGAAAACATTGAATATCAGTCGATATAATGAGGCTATTTACAATTCTTTAAATCAAGTGATATTCCTAAAACTATTTATGTCTGCCAAGTGCTTGAGTTTGGTTTGCCATGATGTAAAGAAACGATGCATGCTGACACAGTGAGAGTTTGCATTGGAAAACATTAATCATTTAAGGCACCGACTATGTTTGTCCCTTCTGTACAAGAAATGGTTTGATAACATATAAAAGGTAACTTGTTTATCTGAAGCAAGCACACCCTAATACATTTTCCATACTTGATATGGTACTGTCATTTTGTGACAGATCACTGTAAGAAGCTTCATCTACTCACCGTACTGCCTGGAGGTGCAGCAGGAACCGTGCATCCACTAAAGACGTAGGTGTGGAGGCCAGGCAGGTGGAGGCTGGTGAACTGACTTCCCTCACCTCAGCTATCCTACAAGACACACAGAATGGTATTGTTCTTCATCAGGCACTTCATCATAATCAATGTTGAATTTCTAAGGACTATCTACCCTCTATATCATTAAACAGTGTGGTACATTCTCAGTGTTGGTACACCTCTAGCAGGCAGCCAGACCTGCAAGTTGAGATGGAAATATTCATATTTATCATTCATAATTCCCCCGTGTTGTTTGTGGTAAATGTACACAGCAGTAAAAGTATAGTTACAATAAGAAATTATAATTCTGCACCCATGAATGTAGAGCTCAACTTTTGGAAAAAAGGAATATTTACTCACCAGAGTTTTTGGCTCTTTTTGCGATGTTTTAGGGAAAGTCTGCCGCCAAATCGAGGGTAGTTCTCAGATGTCCTGCAATAAACGTTGAATAGCATCAACTGAACATGCAGGATCTATCTGTGAGAGGTTTATAGGACAAAGTTAGACAGTTGTTGGAAGACATGTATCTGATACAATTCAACTATTGACATTCACCAACAGTTTCCACCTTTTAAGGGTGGTGTGGGGACCATGGGCACCCTGCACATAGTATTGAATTTTACAGATGGCACTTTGTGATATTGTGATGTAGAGCTAGATGAGTGACTGGGACAGCATTTGATGCATAAAATTATTGTGGGGTGTCCCCGATCCCATACTGCACAAGATAATACAGCATACATGTAAATGTGGGGTTTGATTACCAGGTGTATTAGTGACATTTGCCATTAACCTTTAAAGCAAGAATCTTTAAATCAGGCTATTAAAATAGACCTCTTATCTAGACTGTAATGCATTGTACAAGACAACAGCCTAATCTTCAAATATCTTCAAACAGTATAACCACTCACCCCTGAGTGGGGGCGGCAGGCAGGGTACGGGCAGAGGCAGGTGTCACGTCCATAGCCTCAGCTGGAGACCGGGCGGGGGCGGCAGGCAGGGGACGGGTGTAGGCAGGTGTCACGTCCATAGCCTCAGCTGGAGACTGGGCGGGGGCGGCTGACGGGGTACGGGTGTAGGCAGGTGTCACGTCCATAGCCTTGGCTGGAGACTGGGCAGGGGCGGCAGGCAGGGTACGGGCAGAGGCAGGTGTCAAGTCCATAGCCTCGGCTGGAGACTGGGTGGGGGCGGCTGGCAGGGTACGGGTCCAGGCTGGAACCTTGACTAAGGCCTTGTTGGTTGCTCTGGAGAAATTTCATCACAGACCAATATTACTTTGGAGTATCTTTGAGAATGCGTGAGTGAATGAGTTGAGTTGCTTAGATGGACTAATTACATACAGGTAAATCATTTCATAAAACATTGCATATGCATCTGAATCCAAATAGTAAGATATCTTCCTATGAACTCGATAAAGCAGTTTATGCCACTAGTTTGCAAGGAATATCAGAAATATGTTATTATTTAACTGACAAATACATCAGTTCAAGGGAGTGGTGGTTAACTGTCACCTGGTTAATTTTCAAGTATGATATTACAATACCCAATTTTAACTGAAATGATATAAGTTCTATCTACTCACGGCACTTCCATGTATGCTGATGAAGGGAGCCGATGCAGAAGGACTCGGCATGGTGTCCACCCACTCTTCATGGTTGGGGGCAGACAATTTGCCCATGCAGGGGCAGGCATGGCAAGAGTCCTGCCGTCACACACCATGGGCCTCCTGCAACACAGAATCAACTGCTGCTGCAAAACTGGACTGGGCACACTAGGGAGTACATCTTAAACTGGTATCCTCACTTTTATCCCTAGTATTAAGTATTCATCACATATTTACACACTGTCCATTTTGGGCTTTGGCCATTTTTTTCTCATATTTTTTTCACCCAACAGGGCCTGGCCCTCACCCCTAAACTTAGTGGGAGGAGTCATGTTTTTTGCTGGCCTTTTTTTCAAAAGTGCATACTGTTTTTAACGAGAACAGGAGGTGTACTCCCAGCAGCAGTCTTTTCAGGGTAGTCTTCACTACAAATGACATCATTATTTGTCAAGGGGAATGTCTAACGTAACAAGATGTGTATGAACATATTACATTGAATTACTTATGGACATATATTACATTGGAATTTGTACATCATATTTATGCTGGTTTACCTGTGTTTATTTTGTATTATGAAAGTCTACATTCTGAATAAATTTTACAAACTTGAACTTAACTTGAACTTTTGCATACTGTTTTTGCTAGCTTACCTTTTGTTCGTGATGGTGCTCCTTTTAAAGTTGGCCCATGGGGCTTCGTCGTCCCCCAGCCCATAATTCCAAAAGACTTCCTCTTCAGCCTTGATGGCTGTATGACAGTAGAAAACCATGCGGGGAGGCTCACCGGGGGACACCTGCAGTAGCTGAGGGTAGGGCTTCAGATTGCCGTCCCTCGAATGGTTCACTAAACGGCCGAACGTACCGATGGTCCTCGTGGCATCGAGGGCAACCTGCTTCCCATCCCACCATGCGTCCACAACGAACGACCCGGGGTCTTCGACAGCATAACGCTTTTCCCTGTTCACTCTCTCTTTATGCGTTATAAACTCTGCTTCGTATTCACACACAAAGTCCCACTTTTCAAAAGCCCTGGTGGCCACAACACAGAGCCCCCTTGTGTCATCTCTCTCGATGCGTAGGTTCTCGGTCGTTCTCTGTTGCCACTTAACCAGGCCCCTGACCATCTTCTCTTTGGTCGTTGGGGGGATGATATCTTCTTCCATCGTTCCCTGTGAAAGCAGATGAAGAAATTACAAATGCTTATTGATATGTTTTATTGTCTATGTACTATGAGCAATGAGAGAAACTACGGATAGCTAATTCTTTTTCAATGAGGTCCATCAAGAAACTGACCTAATCAAATCCTCAGCAATACCCAGATGTTGTCATGAACTCTAAAGTAGCAAGCAAAGTGTTGCAAAACTGTCCTTAAGCACTATACTATGAATGATAAGCTTGCTCAAGTCTCCAATGTGTGCACTCCAAATTTCCTAATAATGCAACACTAGGGAAAGGTAGAACTTGTCTTAGCTTCCTGATCTGGTTCTCCCAAAGACTGTACATGTTTCCTGTTACATAGTCAGTTGAGTCAGAAGAGGAGAGAAGGTAAGCTAGATAATGAAAGGAAAGCTGCCATTATTTATCAAACTGGCCCCGTCTTGCTGAGAACTGTAGAAAGTTGTATGAGAAGTATGTGGATCTATTTCTTGTGTGTGGCTTTTCTGCAGCGAGATGAAGTTTATGGAGACTCACCACTTGTGGCATTGCCATGCGCTGTCGTCGTGTCTTGAACATCTTTACACCGAAGCACTCACAACTGCAGACAGAACACACGATTACGTTACATTCAGGTTAGGTCCTAGATTTCTGATTCAAACATTTTAGGTGACAGCTCAGTACATTCACATAGTGAACTATAAAAGGGTAATCTGTTTCCTGATAGAGATTTTGCGTAAAAACCCTCCCCATCCCGCATTGGGCTCAATACATGACTCTCTCGGTGACTCGCTCGCAAAGTTAGAGAGTAAGACATTAGGCTGGTTAATGGTGAGAAAATTTCCCCAAAGAAGTGTACTGACTATGAATAAAGCCATGGCTTATAAAAAACCTACTGTTTATTAAAGTCTACAGTATTTAACAATTTGACAGGATGGCTGTCATCAGTAATCTTTAGGTGTCATTGTGTCACTTGTTTCTGCAAGCACAACGGGTTGGGATGAACTAATGGTATGCTGAGACGGGTAGACTGAAGGCATACACGAGGAGAATTCCAGTCCCAGTTGTCTGGCTAGCATTTTGGGTTGGTGGCACCTCAGTGATGGTAGAGTGATTTTAGAGACACCACTCATTTTTATACTTGTCTGGAGGCCTGGTGTCACCATACACCAAACTGATGTAAATATAAACTGTTCTTACCACTCAGGGGGTTGGCCTAGAAGTCCAAGCAAGTTTTGGACAAGCAGTGTACAGTATTTACCGATTTGACCTGTTAGCTGGTGGGCGTCAGGGCTCTTTCAATATCATTTTGTCACTTGTTTCTGCATGCGCTTAGGGCAGAAATGAACTGATGGCCACAACACTCACTGGGTTTGCTCAGAGGGGTGGACTGAAGGTGTACACGAGGAAAACTCCAGTCCAACGTGTTGGGTTGGCGTTTTTGATTGATGGCTCCTCAGTGACAGTCAGGCGATTCTAGAGCCAAGACTAATTTTGACCCTTGTCTGCATGCCTGGTGCTACAGTACACAGAGTGAACGGCAATATAAACTGTTCTCACCACTCGGTGGGTTGGACTAGAAGTTCAAGCAAGCTGCAGATAAACATTCTACTGTATTTACCTATTGGACCTGTTGGCTGGTCAATGTCATGGGGTGTTCAATTTTCATTTCATGACTTGTTTCTGCATTCGCAAACCCAGGACCTACAGCCAGCCGAAATAGGTTGTACTCTCAACTTGATATGCTGGTCAGTGACAATGCACATATATGGATATCTGAATTAAAGCCTGCTCTATCAAGTCAAACTCACCAGGGCTGCATCATGGATAGCAACGACATCGGGCTGAAGGCAGAACTCAACCTGTTTTAGCACGTTCACCTGGTCACACTGATGGCACTTTGAAGCAGTATCCGCTTTCATATCTCAACATGTTTAAGGAAACACATTAAGAGAAAGATGATGCACAACGAATCAGACTCCCAACTTGAACGGGTACAGTTGAGGAGTGAGGGTATGAAATCTCAATGGTTAACTTTAAAGATGTTTGGGCCACCCCAGTCATTTTTACCCTTGTTTCTGAATCTGCCATCGGGTGGATCAAACCCATGGCCTTTTGACCCGGCCTGTACGCTAAGAGAGGGGCACTGAGAAGGTGCAGGAAAGGAAAGGATTTTAGTTGTTCATGGATTGCAAACTCTTCTTTCTACTTTTGGATTGGACTAGAAGTGATCTGGTCGGTGTCAGGGGTCTTTCAATGTCATTTTGGCACTCGTTTATACATGAGGAAAATGCAAGTGCTGCTGGTCGGGTTTGCATTTTTGGTTGGTGACGCCTCAGTGACGGTAGAGCGATATTAGAGACACCTCTCATTTAACACTTGTCTTGATGCCTGGTGTGACCAAACTGACGTCAATATGAAGTATTCTTTCCACTTGGGGGGGGGGGGGGGGGGGGCTCTGGATGTGCAAGCAAGATACACATCTGCAGTCTACAGTATTTATTGATGTGACCTGATGGCTGGTCCAGGTCTGTGGTCTTTCTGTGCTGAACTATAAGGGTATTGGACAGATCAGCCAATTTCACACTTGTTTCTACATCTGAAATCAAGTGGGATGAGTAGAGATCCATGAACTTATGTTCCTATGCTCACAGAGGGGGACCAAATGCATCCTTGAAAAGAATTCTAGTCCCAGGTGTAGGGTTTATATTTTCGGTTGCTTCCATCTCAGCGCTGGGACATATCTAACATTGATCGAAATCTTGCTTACTCTTCATTCATACCATGCCCCTATTGCAAGCCCTGAACAGAATTGAAACGGGCAATGTATGCACCCTGATGTCTCTGCTCCTGTTCACATTGAAGCCACACTGAAGCCATGACCGCTCATACATTTACTACATGAATCAAGCTAATCTAAAAAAGACAACTCATGCACAGAGAATCATCAAGTAAAAATCACCTAGCGTCTACCAGTCATGTATCTAGTACTGCTCTCTACATGTGTGGTTTTTTTTTAAGGTTTTTGAATGTTTTTATTACTCTTTTCTCAATCTTACAACTTTTTAGACACATCATTGGATGATTTAAAGACGAGTATATACAATATGATATAAAGATGAACAATAAAGAATTGAGCAAATAGTAGATTTGTATACAAAAGTACTTCTTATCTTCCGGGAAAAATTCCACAGCTTCAAACACATGTCCATGGCATTTTAACATTAGACAGAATAAACTAACAATCAGTTACAGTCCACAAGGATCATTTTGATCTATAGAGTAGAGTAGAGCAAACAAACAAGTAGAGCAAACAAACAAGCTAATACAACCAATTCATTCACACAAAGAAAGCAGCGCGTCAGTCAGATTGGCAGTGATCTTGGAGTCCCCCTCACTTTTACACTTGTCAACTTGCTATAAGAAGGGTATTGGGGGACGATTTTACTTTCTTCAGGTAATCCCTATTGCAAAATATCAGAAGCGGTTACTGAGGGAGGTAATTTTACTCACTTTAGGGAATTACATTGCTGACATCAGGGAGATATTTCTCACCTTAGGGAATCCCTCTTGCTCATATTATGAGAATGGTCGGGGCGGGGGGGGGGGATGGTTGGGAAGGACTTATTTCAGGGAATCCTTCTTGCAAATATTCTAGGAGGCTATGGCAGGAGGTAATGTTACTCACTTTATCGTGGTCACTTCAGGGAATCCCAGTAGTGGGGGGCGGGGGGAGATATAATAATCCCTTCAGGAATCTTCCTTGTGAATATCATAGGACGTTGTAGGGGAAGCAAAATGTTTACTTATCTTAGGAAATTTATATTGCTTACATCAGGGAGATCTTGGTCACTTCAGGGAATCCCTTGGGCAGATTTTTTCAGAGGATTGGGGGCGGGGGCAAATGTATTTTATTCAGGGAATCTCTCTTGCAGATCTCATAAGAGCCTGTGGGAGGTAGCAAATTTTTCTCACTTTAGGAGATATTGCTTTATTCGGGTAGATCTTGGCCACTTCAGGGAATCCCAGTAGGGGGGGGGCTATATCAATGACTTCAGGGAATCTTTCTTGGGGATAGATCATAGGGTGTTGTAGGGGAAGGTAATTTTACTCGATTTAGCGAGATATTGCTTTATTCGGGTAGATCTTGGCCACTTCAGGGAATCCCAGTAGCAGGGCCGGGGGGCTATATTAATGACTTTAGGGAATCTTTCTTGGGGATAGATCATAGGGTGTTGTAGGGGAAGGTAATTTTACTCGATTTAGCGAGATATTGCTTTATTCGGGTAGATCTTGGCCACTTCAGGGAATCCCAGTAGGGGGGGGGGGCTATATTAATGACTTTAGGGAATCTTTCTTGGGGATAGATCATAGGGTGTTGTAGGGGAAGGTAATTTTACTCGATTTAGCGAGATATTGCTTTATTCGGGTAGATCTTGGCCACTTCAGGGAATCCCAGTAGGGGGGGGGCTATATTAATGACTTTAGGGAATCTTTCTTGGGGATAGATCATAGGATGTTGTAGGGGAAGGTAATTTTACTCGATTTAGCGAGATATTGCTTTATTCGGGTAGATCTCGGCCACTTCCAGGAATCCCAGAGGTGGGGGGCGGGGGGTGGGGGGGGACGGGGGGGGGGGGTATTAATCACTTCAGTGGATATGAAAGGATAATGGGAAAGGTGATTTTACTCAATTTAGGAAATTTATATAACTTACATCGGGGAGATCTTGGTCACTTCAGGGAATCCCTCTGGCACATTCTTTCAGAGGCTATGGGAGGTAGCTGATTTTTCGCACTTTAGGAGATATTGCTTTATTCGGGTAGATTTTGGTCACTTCAGGGAATCCATGTAGTAGGGGGGGGGGCTACATTAGGGAATTTTTCTTGCGGATATCATGGGATATAATTCTACTCAATTTAGGGAGATATTGCTTACATCAGGGAGATATTGGTCAATTTAGGGAATCCCTCCAGCACATTTTTTTAAAGGAGGGGGGGAGCAAAAGTATTTAATTCAGGGATTGGGGGGGGAAACATTTCCAACCCCTCCTGAGGGGGGGGGGGCATAAAACATTCGGACCCCTCTTGAGGGCGGGGGCGTAAAAAACTCAGCCCCTTTAAAGCAAAAAAGTCTGTGCGTTACTATAGTTCCAAGGGGACAAAAGTTTTTCGCCGCCTTCAGCGAGGGAGGACGTAGACGTTCTACGCGCTCTCGAGGGGAGGGCGTAAACATTTTTCACCCTCTGCGCCAAATCTCACCACCCCCCCTGTTATTAATAAATGAACACTCCCTTAGGGTAGATCTTGGTCACTTCAGGCCTAAAAAAAAAAAAAGTTGTGTTCCGGTAACATGGCCAAAAATAAACAGGGTTGGTAGGTCGGATTTTTTTTTTTTTTAAACTTTTTTTGGGGTCAAAAATGCCAATTTTAGTAGTAAAAACGCCAAAAAATGTCATAAATTTCCTCAAAAATTAAAAAAATGTCCAAAAAAAATTAGGGTCGGCCCCAAAACCGTAGGGTCGGTCGGGATATCGGAACACAACTTTTTTTTTTTTAGGCCTCAGGGAATCCCAGTAGGGGGCTGGGCTATATTAATCACTTCAGGGAATCTTTCTTGCAGATATCATAGGGTGTTACAGGGGTAGGTAATTTCACTTAACTTAATTTGGCTAGATTGTTTTACTCACTTTAGAGAGATATTGCTTACTTCATGGAGATATTGGTCACTTCAAGGAACATATTTGTCATTCCAGTTTCTCAAAACCATAACCATCCAGTTCTCCCAAGACCCTTTCGGAGTGTAATGCATATGTAGACTTTATACTAGACTCCATAAAATATTCCTCTCTTCCCTCCCACTCCTGCTAGAGCCCATACCACTGCCAGCCAACTCACACACAAGACCCCCACCCTTCCCCCCATTCACATCAATGACAACAAATCTAGATCTCTTCACCTGTCCATGCCTTCTCCCACACACAGTGTAGCCTATACAAGACACAACAGCCACAACTCACCTGAGACAGTCTCCAAAAGCTTGGGGCAGGATCCAGTGTTTTGAAATTTCCCTCTCAATAATTGACATTCAGCAGTGAAGGCCAGATCAAGTTGAAATATTGATATTTATTGAATGACATTAGAGACAACCGTTTCTCCATCTCTATAATTCATAGTGCAACAGGTATGGCCGAATGCACGTAGACGTCTCCACAGCGCTCCGGTAATATTTCTTCAAGAAAGGAGTTTATATGTGAGCTGGATTGGGAATTTACGGTACCACCCCAATATAAAGCACTGGAGACCATCCTGGAGGATTTTTATAGTGTAGGCTGGTATAAATTGTGAAGAATAAGGCATATATATGTCGAGCTCCACAAGCCGGTAACGCGGCCATGGACTGACCTATATGTATACATACCTGTCAACCACTGCACACCTGAGCCGCGCTCTACCACACTACTGACTGCCGGCACCTCTCCACGCTACTACAAGGTATAGGTGTCAACATGGCTACTCGCAACCAGGTGGGCGAATTTATAAACGAGCTGACTCAGCCGAAATTGAGGTCTGCGGATAAGGATCCTACCCAAATGAAAATAGCAGCGTCCCTACAGTACCTATTCAATGCTGTGGAAAAGAATGATGGCAACTGGGTTAGTGTCAAACAATCCTTAGAATTTACGCAGGTAGACGTAGCTAAGGCCTTAAGAGAGACTGCCCAACTGACAGGTGAAGTAAAGAATGCTGAATGTAAAATTGCAGAACTCGAGAGGCAGGTGAGACTGAATACTTGTGACCTGAAAGAGCAATTTATTTCCCTGAGCCTATTGGATAACTCATGTAAAAGGAAAAACCTGATCATCGAAGGCCTCCCCTTTACTAAAGGAGAGGACACCCGCCATGTTGTCTTCGGCCTGTTTAAGCACATCGACAAAGAGATGGATATATACGAGATTGACTTGGCCTATAGGCAAGGACCCCCCTCAGCTAACAGAAGAAACATTGTTGTGGTACTTACAAAGGGTGACGTGCGTGATAAAATCCTAACGTACAAAGGTAACCTAAGTAAAATTGATGAGTACAAGGCAGTCTTTATCAAGGAGGATATAAATGCTGAAATAAAGCGACAAAAAAATGACATTTCGAGCATTGCCAAACTTGCATATGATGCAAACCTTGATGTTAAACCGAGGGGCCGAGGGCTACTATACGAGGGCAGGTATTATGGCTACCAGGACCTAGACGACTTACCAGCAGATCTGAAGCTTGCTAAAGCCAAGACCCTGATAACTGATGACATTGTGGCCTATCAATCCGAATTGGCACCTTTCAGTAATTTTTATCATTGCACAGTAATAGCCTATGGTAAGACATTCTACTCAGTAGAGCAGGCCATATCTTATAAAAAGGCTATCTTCGCTGGCAAACTGGAGAAAGCTGATCGCATTTTGGACACCTACGACCCACGAGCAGCTAAAAGTATAGCTAAAAGCATAATGTGTGACCAATGGAGACAACATGACGAGGCTACCCTGGAAGAACTTAACATCTTGAAGTATGAACAGGACCAGGAACTCAAGCAGATGCTATTGGGCTCTGGGGACCGAAAATTGTTGGAAGCCACTTCAGATTTATTCTGGGGGGTGGGGGTAAGCCTAAGAGCAAAATCCCTGTTGTCAGGAAAATACAAAGGGAAAAATAGGGGGGGGGAGATCCTCATGAAAGTGAGGGCTGAACTGATGAGACGTGTGAGACCAACAGATCCAGCCCAAGAAGCCTCCCCCACCACCACAGGCGAAATGGTAATACCCCCTAACCAGGGTACAGATGCAACGAGTGTATCAGTAACCATAGCAACCACGATGACCACGCCCCCTTCCTCCGCCAGCCCTGAAGTCTCGCAGAACCAAGCCAACACAGTGGTGGTCACGGCAACCAACACCATCACAACTCCAGTAGTCAGCAGCAGCAGCCAGCGCAGAAATGCCCCCGGCCCGCCCATACACTCAGCGGGAGGAGGAGACGCGGAATCCTATGTTAACTCTACAGCGTCCGGCTCCATAGGCTCAACCCAGCGTCAAACGCCGCAGAGAGACAATGCTGAGTCTACAGCGTCTCCACCCATAGCCACAGCACTGGTACCGAAGAAGCTGGACTTTAGACTGTCTCCACACGTCACTACCCCCAAGGATCAGAGGCGAAATAGATCACAGGGAGCAAGGGGAGGTGAGAGCAGACCATCCGCCCTAAAGGCAGTCAGAGCGGAGACAATGAAGCTTAGAGAAGTCTTCACACGCAAGTCTAAAAAATAAAGAACACTCTCAGGATCTTTTAACCATGTATTATAATATTAATTATATTAGTCATTCTCTTTCTATAAGTAACTTCATGATTACACATGGGAGACTCGCTACATAAGAACTCTATAGCGTCCACCTACACAAACATGAGTACATATACGGTATACATAACATGTACATACTTTATTTGCTTAACAATGTTGGTATAGACTATACCGGTAGTTAATCAAAGGTCTAATAGGCTTATGCAACGACCACTTGTCCCTCTAGGGGTATATTCAGTGAAGGGTGAAGGGGTATTGACCCACTGATCCATATGTTACATAAGTGTTAACGACATATTGTGACTACTATGACCTACAGAGAGGGCACGGGGTTGACAAGTTCTAGTATACACGCGTTTGATTGGAGTGAAAATACACACGGGTTGTAAGCTAACTGCTATAAGTAAAAGACCCAAAGTATTACCGGTACTCGAGTGAACATATATTGTAATGGATTTGTGAGTGGTGTCCCGCTAATAATGTATAATTATTATATGCCTAATAGGGAGCAAGGCACATATCACGTAAATATATATATTATACTACTGTGTTAAATCTAGCTAATCTAAATTACTGTGTTATAATGTGTCTAAACCTTACCGGAGCTGCTCAAAAGCCATTCTGAGCCATACCTCTACACGCACACCCCGAGAGATTCGATCACCCCATACTAGGTATCATTGCATATCACTTCACTTGTACTCTCAAACTCCACCAGTGTTCTACCAAATGGTTTATTTAAAAGATATCTCTGAGAAAAAAGGTCTTCTATTTGGATGTTTTAATGCTAGGTCTATATATCCTAAAAGAACCAATGCGTTCAAGTTGATTTCTGGCCTAGATATTGTAGGGGTTGTGGAATCATGGCTCACACCGACTGTCACTGATACAATGATGCATGTTCCAGGGTACCAGTTCTTACGAATGGACAGGTATCCCCTAAGGGATAAAAAATCAGGCGGACTTATGTTATATTTTAGAGATGATATGATGGCATCTATTGATATTAATGCATCTATTATTGACAGGGAATATGAAATTTTATGTGCGGATATTGAAATTGGTAAGATAAAATATAAAGTGTACGTCTGTTACAGGCCTCCAGATAAAGATGTCGATAAAAAAGCTATATTTAAGAAGTTAACTGCTCTTAAGAGTACTGTCACAAAGAACAGAAAGATTATATTTATGGGGGATTTTAATGTAAATCTGCTTGTTCAAAAAGATGCTGATGAAGCTGAAATTGATAACTTTTGCCTGGACAATGAAGTTGTACAATATATTGAGGGCATAACGCGTCCGAAATCAGGTACACTGCTGGATCATATGTACACTAACGTTCATAATGTTGCTGAGTCTGGTCTAATTGACTATCATATATCTGATCACGTTCCCACCTTTATTAGAATTAAGTGTGATAGGACAAAAATTAAGAAAAAGGTTGTAAAGGCAAGGTCCTACAAAAATTATGATTTTTTATCGTATAAAAATGCTCTTGTGGAAAATGACTGGAATGACATCGTGTCTATTGATGACCCAGATACAATGTGGATGTCAATTATTGATGTGATGAAAAAATGTCTTGATGTTAATTGTCCGGTACGTACACTAGTAATACCTGAGTTCACCCCTGAGTGGCTAACTCCTGAGATTTCTAGACAGATGAATGAAAGGGACTATCTGTACAGGGTTGCTAGGAGGACAGGCACTGAGGATGATAGAAACATAGCAGACTTTTATAGAAATAAAGTTGAGGCCCTAATATACAACAGTAGAAAGACAAAAATTAATGAATTATTGATTCTAAAAAAAGACGACCCTGCAAAATTCTGGTTAGCTATTCGGAAATTACTACCGGTAAAAACAAAAGCCACCTACATTAAGTTAAGAAATAACATGACCAGAGAGCCTGTCCCACCAGCTGAATGTGCTGAGTATATAAATAACTTTTTCTCGTCTGTAGGTGAGAGACTTGCTGAAGCCTTACCCCCTATACCTGACGAGACAGAGTATGATCCACCACTAAATGTACCAGCCCATGAGACAGACCTGCTGTCGCCTTTGACGTATACTGATACTGTTAAAATGATAAATACTATTAAGTGTAATAAGCCTTCATCTATTAAACATATGAAATCACATGTGCTACGAGATGCTTTTATTAGTATCCCTGATGTAATAATGTGTCTATATAACTTATGCTTGAAGAAAAATATTTTTCCAAATGTATGGAAACCTGCTACTGTTATACCATTGCCGAAGAAACCTAATTCTGTTGACGTTGGAGACTTGAGGCCTATCAGTTTGCTCCCATTGCCTGGTAAATTATTGGAAAAAGTTGTTTGCAATAGATTACAGAATTATATGAAAACTTATAATATTTTGACGCCGCACCAACATGGGTATAGAGAGAACCACTCCACGGTCACCGCCATTAATGAGCACATAACTAATGTAATTGAAAATATAATAATTAATAAACCCACAATCTCCCTATATTTAGATTATAAAAAAGCTTTTGACACGGTTTCACACTCGATTTTAAGGAAAAAATTATCCCTTTTTGGACTTAGTAAAAATACCCAGGACTGGTTCTCTAGCTACCTAAGTCAAAGAAGTCAATGTACCCTAGCCAATAACCATGTATCTACCTTTAAACCAACTGTATATGGCGTTCCACAGGGGTCCGTTTGTGGCCCTGTCTTGTTCTCTATTTATATTAATTCGTTACCCAGGTTGGGAGATTTTGATATTACTTTATATGCAGACGATGCTGTGATTTCAGTACATGACTATGTAAGCATGCAACCTGTGCTCGACAAGCTAGCCACATGGTGTAAATTAAATAGTTTGACAATTAATGAAAAGAAAACAAAATGGATGCTATATAACGGTAATTTGGAAAACTGCCCTCCCCTAATGTTAAATAATGTTCCCTTAGAAAAAGTTGACACATTTGAATATTTAGGCTTAACCCTGGATCCAAATTTTAAGTTTGTCGAGCACAGAAAGAAGGCTACAGCAGGCATACGTCATAAAATACATCAAGCTGCAAAAATAAGGGATAATATTGATGTAAATGATGCCCTAACATTATATAAGACCATGGTGTTACCCAGTCTGGACTATGTGGATTTTATTTGGGATAGGGATCAGAGGGGAGAGTCGCTTGAGCTCCAATACTTGCAGAACAAGGCATTGCGTACTGTATATAAGGTCAAATTGGAAAAAAATCCTAAATTTAATACTGTACAATTACATGAAAAGTCAAAATGTAGAATGTTAAATGAGAGAAGAGACATTCATTTACTGTTTTATGCCCATACGTTAACTAATATTAATAAGTATGTAGATAATAGAGACCTGCCTACCCGCAGAGGCCAAGGTAAAAGGTTGCTATTGCCAAGGTCTCTAAAACCTATTGTTATTAGAAGCGCCCTTTACAGAGGCATACAACGCTGGAATCAGCTCAAGTCTAGTTATACATTAATAGAAGACCTTAATAAGTTTAAAATAGCTATTAAGAAAAATTATCCGAAATGTTTTATAAATGTAAATTAAATCATCTTAAAATGTTCATCCACTCCGCGCTCATCTCATCACATCTCATCGGTTCCTGAATAATGTAATAAGTGTATATGACACTGCTATATTCATATATTGACCCTTTTGTGAAGGTACTTTATCTAGAATGATTAGCCATACCTGTATTAAAATGTTTCATGTTCATTATAAAAGCAAGCACAGAGGTCCTGACGGAAGTAGGGCAATGCGCCCGTGTCAGGTTTAGATACATTTACATTTATTTCGATGTAACTGCATTTATTAAACCTAATAAAACATTAAAAAAAAGTGTACCTTTCTGTGTGCAGTAACCATGGAATACATATTTATTTAGGACCACATTTGACTCTGTCCCCCCAGTGCCCAAATTAAAACCAATGATTGACTTCCTTTTGTTTTACTCCTTGGCTTGATCCAGTGGCACAACACACTCTTTGCTTCTGTCCAGCTCCCCTCAGGGCACCACACCAACAATATAGTCCCTGCTTCTCATCCTCTCACATCAAAGCCTCCACACCTCTACAGCTTCACAACCATAGGACACTAACTACACACTACCTGGTCACACAACATGTGGTCTAGTTCTCATCATTTCACATTTTCCACTGTGCCATGTATCATTGGGCAATACCCCCAGGGCTACTCCCAACCAAGCCACAGCTTCCTTGTGGAGAGGGAATTCCCTCAGGCATTGGAAAACCCCCACTGCACTGAAGCCACATGTCAACAGGACAACTCCATCACAGATCTTCCCATTCCTCCTTCAAACCACCCATCCTTGCCAAGTACCAAGTAAGTACAAGACTGCCCATCCTCAACAGAAGCCAAGAGTACCTCAGAAAGTGACTATTACTGTTTTGGCTGCTGTCTCGCGACCGCTTGTCTGATCGCAGCCATCTTCGGACTGCGGTCTCCCCGCGTCGAGTTCTCGACGCTCTGCGATTTTCACGCCTCTATGTCTATTCTTCCCATCTTAATCCACACTGCAAAGTCCACGTATCATAATGTCACTTTGTCAAACCCAGAAGGGAGGTGGGGAGGGATGGGGAGGAGCGCAGTTTCAAAGATATAGAATTGTCACAGGCCTTTTTGAATATTTCATGTGGTGGTGGGTGGGTGGGGGAGGGACTGATACTTCTTTAAATTACTAAAGTCATGATCTCCTTTCAGGCTGCCTGCCACTACTGCTACTCAACATGGCACAGCAGGTTAGTGTATTTTAATAACAAGTATTCAATGGCAGACCAAGGTTCTGTCATGTAGGCCATGTAAAGTATTTAGAGTATCAAGCCAGTATGCTGAAATGCCAATAAAAGTCATAATCAGTCTCATTATTCCTGTCTCATGGCCATGACAACAAATTAACATAGGCTTTTACAGAGGTACTAATCTTTTTCAGGATCACCTCTGGCGTACCTCAGAGCTAAAAAAGATATTTGCAAGGTGTATGGCACAAGGGGAATGCTTTATTTGGGGAGGGGGTCGATCAGGTAATTATGGCCGTATTAGGCTCGCTCTACCCCACCAAGAGTCAAGATCTCACTATGCACACAGATTAGTGTACCAACTCTATATGGGAAACTATCAGCTGGCTACCAGTCTGGAAGTCTCCCATCTTTGTGGGAAGACCCTTTGTGCCAACCCTCAGCACCTGGCTCTTGAGACCAGAGTCAAAAATGCTTCACGGGTCCACTGCCATAATCAAAGGGAGTGTATTGGCAGTCATGATCCAAAATGCATTTTTTAGAGGTAACAGAATTCTGTAAACAGTTGACAGTTGACAGTTGTAAGGTTTCAATTGCATGTATCTAAAATATTCACAAACTACTAACAAACTTATTCCTTTCAAATTCCAATGACAATGTAACCATTCAATACTTTGATTGATCTAAAACTGAATTAGAATTTCAGCATTGTCTTTTCTTCCAAGAAACATTTGAAAGTGTATCATTACCAAATTTATTTCGAATTATAACTTTTGAATTTCCAGCATTTTCGGTCATTTTCATGTAATTTTCTTTCATATTCTAGTAGTTGCATGACTAGATCCCTCAGTGTTGTATTCGTAAAGAACATAGGCCCCTACAGACGACTCTCCCAACCTTCCCCCCATCAAGAGCCCCACAATGGACCTCCGAGCATACTTGGTACATACATGGCAAACTTTTCTGGTCTATTTTACCCAACTTTATGACTACTTGTTATAATAAATTGCATCATGTTGTGTCCAAAAATATCCCCTCCCAAATAAATACCCCTAAAAAAAAAGACCCCCCCTCAGAATAGGATGGAAAAAAAAGACCCCCCCCCCCTAAGAATAGGTTGGAAAAAAAAGACCCCCCCCTCCGTTTTTGACAGGGTATGGATACCTTCACCAAACCCAGTGTCAGGACAGAGCTGTGTCATCAGCTGCACGTCTCTCAGCAAAGTGGGAACTTCTGTGACGTGAATATCCAAGTGCACGGCCATGCAGTACCTGCACACAGAGTGGTTCTGGCTGCTTCCAGTCAATACTTCAGAAGTATGTTTGAAGGAGGCTTCAAAGAGAGTAAAGAGGCCGTTATAGACTTGTCACAATCAGTTGCTTCTGTGGACACACTGAACACAGTCATAAAGTTTATGTACACCGGTGACCTTGAGATAACATTGGATACACTGGATGACATTCTTGGAGCCTCCTCGCTGTTTATGCTCGAGCATTTGATTGTATTCTGCCGTGACTTCATGCTGAACCACTTGGATCCCAGCAACTGTTTGCACATGTGGGAACTGGCTGATTTATTTAACCTTGCGGATGTACCCATGGATGTACTGTAACGTTGTGTTTAAGTTCCCCACCGCTAATAGATTCGGAGGCCTATATACTCCTGGCACTTATACAAAACAGGCACTTATACGAGATCCTATTTTAGTGTTTATATAAGACAGCTGCTTATTGAAAACCCAGCGCTTAAATGTGACGATTTGGTAAGTGATGTGTGCAAGACCATGGCACGATGCTGCTTTAGAGATCTCATTCAGAACCAAACCAGATGTGTTGGACCTTTCCAGTTCTTTACTGATTGCCCGCACCACAGGGTTAAGAATTCGCTGAACTAACACTAGGTAGTCTCACTGTGACTGTCGCAGTCAACATCAGACGCAGTGTTGCAGAAATGACAACGGCACATCAGGAAAACCCGCTCGTAGCTCGAAATTTACAAGGCCAAGTAAGACGCAGGAGCGGTCGGAGTAAGCGGACTGTCCAGAGTGTGATGCGGGCCACCTGCTGCGAGAACATTTCCGAATGCACCCGCCTTTCCACATTTTAGCAACAGTGAACGGCAAATTGGATGTATGAAGATGAGAGAATCCGGCTCTACCCCGCTAATTATGTTAAAGGTGGTACTTACAACAGTTGACAGTACATAGGACTATATAATTTCAAATTTGAAGGAAAATGTATGTTGTCAATGCAACAACATGGCCATGAAAACCAGCCTGCAGAGCCAGCTTGGGGATGGCATCAAAATTACAATTTCCATGAAAACACTCAATTCCTGCCATTTTAAGGACCAATCTATGAATATAATTTAATATTTTGCGATCAATCTCCAGTAATTCAAACAGGCACCCGCCTCACATTCTGACTACACTCAAGATGTGATACCTGAGACTAATCACCATAAACTGGAGGGCGCGTTCGAAAAACGATGGATTAAAAATGGACTCAGGAGTGGTATAGGATTACATAGTCCAGAGTCTGACTGACCGTTCGGCATTGTAAATTTCAGGACCATTGTGGAAAAGCCGGTGTAGAATCGTAAGGGCCATTTATTATATTAGCTGGGAGGGGGGGCCTTGGTGGATTTTCCCAAAACTGCAATTCTAACCCCCCCACCAATCAGCCGAAAGTATGGAGTTCAATTTGCCCAAATGTTAGCACAGGCAAGTGCACAGAAGGTTCTAAAAATTCGTATCAGAACATATGCATAGGTGCACATTCGTATTGGAACACCATGCTCTGGTGCACATTCTTATTGGAACACCGCGCCCAGGGTGCACATTCGCATTGGAACACCATGCACAGGGTGCACATTTGTATTGGAACACCATGCACAGGGTGCACATTTGTATGGAACACCATGCACAGGGTGCACATTCGTATTGGAACACCATGCACAGGGTGCACATTTGTATGGAACACCATGCACAGGGTGCACATTCGTATTGGAACACCATGCACAGGGTGCACATTCGTATTGGAACACCATGCACAGGGTGCACATTCGTATTGAAACACCATGCACAGGGTGCACATTTGTATGGAACACCATGCAAACAGTGCATATTCGTATTGGAACCTGCTGTGCACGTGCTTGGGCTAACTTTTAGGCAAATTGAACTCCATACGAAAGTCATCTCGACCCCCCCCCCACTACATTCAGATCTACATTTAAGAAATGACCCTCCCTTCCCCCAAAAAAATTGCATGACCATTTTAAATCATTTTGATGCCCCCTTCCCAACATGGAGGCTTTTCAAGTTTTGAACCTCGCCCCTGCCAACCGAGGGCCTGTTTTTCATGACCCCCCCACCATATTCACCAAGCCCCCCCCCCCCCCCAGCCCCTAATGACCAAAATACGATTAAAATTCATCATTACTAATGGACACTGGCCACTATGGCCGGCCATGATCTCAGCTTTCCAATAATGAAAGAATTGCTCAATTATCTGTATTACTAGTATTAGAAGCAAAGTTATAGCTGTGTGACCATTATTAAATTTTTCACATATTTTTCAAATTCAATACATTTTGCCAGTTCTCATTGAAATATATCTCTATATATCAATAGAAATTAGCATGAAATTGCCCCTAAGACATTAATGGATACACAGTAGGTTCATATAACTTTTGTAGAAGGCAAAGGGCATGTGTAAAATTTCGCGACACACGCCATATGGGAAAATTTTCCCAAAAAATGTTACATGTCTATCGCCCAATGGACGCCATGGGCATGGCAGATAACATAGACGTATCAAACAGCTAAGACTGTTCTCTCCAGTCCCGTAACTAGCTTTTGCAAGACGGTTCACAATGGTGGAACTTGATGGATTATTCATTTTTCAAATCGTGACTATGGACCAAAAGATATATATAAATGTACATGGTATGATATAATTTCGCATAGACTATTGGCAAATGATCTTTATAACATCCAACTGTACTTTGCACCGTGACTATAGCTTAGAAGCAACATATGCTTGCTGCTAGGCAACCGTTGAAAATAAAATGAATCTCATTACAAGATTCCCTTTTGTTGTTTTTGGGTGGGTAGGTGCTATATTTCCTATTATAAAAGAGTCATATCCCCACTAAGCTTTAAGCAATCTAATTAACTGAGGGAGTTTTTTAACAACAGGGGGGGGGGTAGAAATATTTCCAGCAAAAGAACAAAACAGTTTTGAGTGAAAAGGTCAGCACAGTCTCCTTTTGTTTATATACACATACATAGCATGGGCCTACAAGCTGTGAGGCACCAGGCTACCACTTGTCCCCAGCAAACTGGTCACCAGGAACAAGCTACAAGCAACAAGTTTCCATAGCGTTATTAACATGCTTCTCTTACAACACACAAGGTGTGAAATGTACACATGATTCCCACTGCAGACACAATTGCTCATTCCCATTCATGCACACATTAGTGCATCAAATTCCATACAGGTTGGCCCAATGTTTTTCCAAACAAAGCTGTGGACTCTTGGTAACAGTCAGTCTATATGAAAACATTTTGTACCATGCAGGACATTCGGTCCTGCAGAAATATCTTTTTTGCAGGCCCTGCTTCATTTTTGCAGGTACGGGTATTGGCATATGATCTTGTCATTTAATAATTAAGTATAAAGCAAGTGTTTATACTGATGATGATACATGAATAGGGTTCTTCTGTATGTTACAACAATATTCATCATTTTGCTTTGTAAATTACTGAAAAACATTACAGAAAGTATTCAAGGTTTCTGATTTACACTGTAGAAACCTTAATAATGGTTCGATTTACAAGCCGTAGAAAAATGGCATGTAGGCAAGGATCTCTAAATTACAGCCTGCTATTTGGGCACGCAGTACCAGTCTTTCTGACAGACCGGCAGGATTTTGTACAGACTGAACAGTAATTTTGCACTCATTTCAGAAGAGAAGTACATATTAAGGGGTTTCAGCTATTTATTTATTGATGGAGGTCGATTTTAGTCAACCTAGTTGTGCTGAAAATTTAAGGATGATTACGTATGAATATTAATCAACTAGTTTTTTGCCTCATCAGTCCATAACTATTCTCGTCACAGATGATCCCCACATTTGCTTACAAATGCAGGAGTGTGCTGATGTGCTACTTTTTCTGTTTTTGACAGGGTATGGATACCTTCACCAAACCCAGTGTCAGGACAGAGCTGTGTCATCAGCTGCACATCTCTCAGCAAAGTGGGAACTTCTGTGATGTGAATATCCAAGTGCACGGCCATGCAGTTCTTGCACACAGAGTGGTTCTGGCTGCTTCCAGTCAATACTTCAGAAGTATGTTTGAAGGAGGCTTCAAAGAGAGTAAAGAGGCCGTTATAGACTTGTCACAATCAGTTGCTTCTGTGGACACACTGAAAACAGTCATAAAGTTCATGTACACCGGTGACCTTGAGATAACATTGGATACACTGGATGACATTCTTGGAGCCTCCTCGCTGTTTATGCTTGAGCATTTGATTTCACTCTGTCGTGACTTCATGCTGGCCCACTTGGATCCCAGCAACTGTTTGCACATGTGGGACCTGGCTGATTTATTTAACCTTGCGGATGTACCCATGGATGTACTGTAACGTTGTGTTTAAGTTCCCCACCGCTAATAGATTCGGAGGCCTATATACTCCTGGCACTTACACAAAACAGGCACTTATACGAGATCCTATTTTAGTGCTTAAGAAATATTTCAGTACCCCTCTACCCCCGGTGCTTATACAAGACAGCTGCTTATTGAAAACCCAGCGCTTAAATGTGACGATTTGGTAAGTGATGTGTGCAAGACCATGGCACGATGCCGCTTTAGAGATCTCATTCAGAACCAAACCAGATGTGTTCGACCTTTCCAGTTCTTTACTGATCGCCCGCACCGCAGGGTTAAGAACTCGCTGAACTAACACTAGGTAGTCTCACTGTGACTGTCGCAGTCAACATCAGACGCAGTGTTGCAGAAATGACAACGGCACATCAGGAAAACCCGCTCGTAGCTCAAAATTTACAAGGCCAAGTAAGACGCAGAAGCGGTCGGAGTAAGCGGACTGTCCAGAGTGTGATGCGGGCCACCTGCTGCGAGAACATTTCCGAATGCACCCGCCTTTCCACATTTTAGCAACAGTGAACGGCAAATTGGATATATAAAGATGAGCAAATCCGGCTCTACCCCGCTAATTATGTTAAAGGTGGTACTTACAACAGTTGACAGTACATAGGACTATATAATTTCAAATTTGAAGGAAAATGTATGTTGTCAATGCAACAACATGGCCATGAAAACCAGCCTGCAGAGCCAGCTTGGGGATGGCATCAAAATTACAATTTCCATGAAAACACTCAATTCCTGCCATTTTAAGGACCAATCTATGAATATAATTAAATATTTTGCGATCAATCTCCAGTAATTCAAACAGGCACCCGCCTCACATTCTGACTACACTCAAGATGTGATACCTGAGACTAATCACCATAAACTGGAGGGCGCGTTCGAAAAACGATGGATTAAAAATGGACTCAGGAGTGGTATAGGATTACATAGTCCAGAGTCTGACTGACCGTTTGGCATTGTAAATTTCAGGACCATTGTGGAAAAGCCGGTGTAGAATCGTAAGGGCCATTTATTATATTAGCTGGGAGGGGGGGCCTTGGTGGATTTTCCCAAAACTGCAATTCTAACCCCCCCACCAATCAACCGAAAGTATGGAGTTAAATTTGCCCAAATGTTAGCACAGGCAAGTGCACAGTAGGTTCTAAAAATTCGTATCAGAACATATGCATAGGTGCACATTCGTATTGGAACACCATGCTCTGGTGCACATTCTTATTGGAACACCATGCACAGGGTGCACATTCGCATTGGAACACCATGCACAGGGTGCACATTCACATTGGAACACCATGCACAGGGTGCACATTCGTATTGGAACACCATGCACAGGGTGCACATTCGTATTAGAACACCATGCACAGGGTGCACATTTGTATGGAACACCATGCAAACAATGCATATTCGTATTGGAACCTGCTGTGCACGTGCTTGGGCTAACTTTTAGGCAAATTGAACTCCATACGAAAGTCATCTCGACCCCCCCACTACATTCAGATCTACATTTAAGAAATGACCCTCCCTTCCCCCCCCAAAAAAATTGCATGACCATTTTAAATCATTTTGATGCCCCCTCCCCAACACGGAGGCTTTTCAAGTTTTGAACCTCGCCCCTGCCCCCCGTGGGCCTGTTTTTCATGACCCCCCCACCATATTCACCAAGCCCCCCCCCCCCCAGCCCCTAATGACCAAAATACGATTAAAATTCATCATTTCTAATGGACACTGGCCACTATGGCCGGCTATGATCTCAGCTTTCCAACAGTGAAAGAATTTCTTAATTATTCCTATTACTAGTATTAGAAATTATAGCTATGTGACCATTATTAAATAATTCACATATTTTTCAAGTTCAATACATTTTGCCAGATCTCATTGAAATATATCGGTATATATCGATATAAATCAGCATGAAATCGCCCCTAACACATTGATGGATACACAGTAGGTTCATATGGCTTTTGTAGAAGGCAAATGGCATGTGTAAGATTTCGCGACACAGGCCACATGGACAAATTTTCCAAAAACTATTACATGTCTGTCACCCAATGGACGTCATGGGCATGGCAGATAACATAGACGTATCAAACATCTAAGATTGTCATCTCCAGTCCCGTAACTAGCTTTTGCAAGACTGTTCGCAATGGTGGAACTTGATGGATTATTTATTATTTAAATTGTGACTATGGACCAATAGATGGTATGATATAATTCCCATAGACTATGATCTTTATATCATCCAACTGTACTTTGCACTGTTACTATTGCTTAGAAGCAAAATGTGCTTGCTGCTAGGCAACTGTTAGAAATAAAAAAATGAATCTCACAACAAGATTCCCTATTGTTGATTTTGGGTGGGTAGGTGCTCTTTTTCCTATTATAAAAGAGCCATATCCCTACTACGATCTAAGCAATCTAATTAACTGAGGGAGTTTTTAACAACTGGGAGGGGGTAAAAATAGTTGCAGCAAAAACAATACCTGTTTTGAGTGAATAAGTCAGCACATGACTGCATCTAAGAGGCGCAAACGCGCACAATTTTTGACTGGTGGGGGGTAACAATTTTCGATCCCTCAAGGGAGGGGTTGAAAAAAATTCATGCGCTCCCCGTGAAATTTCAGCACCCCCATCCCCTGCTTTTTAGAAAATGAGCACTCCTGTAACTGGTCTAAGACCTCAAATAGTAGACCCCAAAAGTTTGTATCCCAACTGTTGCAGTGGCTAATTTCCACTTTTAGCATGAGGATAGCCATGATGATGTACTTTATATGCGAGAGCATTAAATGATATAAGTATAATAGGCCAAGTGATTATTGACTGACGAGTCATAAATAGCGCTATTAACATGCTTCTCTTACAACACACAAGGTGTGAAATGTACACATGATTCCCACTGCAGACACAACTGCTCATTCCCATTCATGGACACATTAGTGCATCAAATTCCATACAGGTTGGCCCAATGTTTTTTCCAAACAAAGCTGTGGACATGTTTGTTACAACATTATCTTACATTCAAGCACTTAAGACTCTTGGTAACAGTCAGTCTATACGAAAACATTTTGCACCATGCAGGATATTCGGTCCTGTATAAATATCTTTTTTGCAGGCCCGGCTTCATTTTTGCAGGTCCTGTTATTGGCATGTGATCTTGTCATTTAAGAATTAAGTATAACGCAAGTGTTTATACTGATGATTATACATGAATAGGGTTCCTCTGTATGTTACAACGATATTCATCATTTTGATATGTAAATTACTGAAAAACATTACAGAAAGTATTCAAGGTTTCTGATTTACACTGTAGAAACATTAATAATGGTCCGATTTACAAGCCGTAGAAAAATGGCATGTAGGCAAGGATCTCTAAATTACAGCCTGCTATTTGGGCACGCAGTACCAGTCTTTCTGACAGACCGGCAGGATTTTGTATAGACTAAACAGTAACTTTGCACTCATTTCAGAAGAGAGGTACATATTAAAGGGTTTCAGCTATTTATTTATTGATGGAGGTCGATTTTAGTCAAGCTAGTTGTGCCGAAACTTTAAGGATGATTATGTATGTATAAATATTAATCAACTAGTTTTTTGCCTCATCAATCCATAACCATTCTCGTCACAGATGATCCCTCATTTGCTTACAAGTGCGCTGATGTGCTACTTTTTCTGTTTTTGACAGGGTATGGATACCTTCACCAAACCCAGTGTCAGGACAGAGCTGTGTCATCAGCTGCATATCTCTCAGCAAAGTGGGAACTTCTGTGACGTGAATATCCAAGTCCACGGTCATGCAGTTCCTGCTCACAGAGTGGTTCTGGCTGCTTCCAGTCAATACTTCAGAAGTATGTTTGAAGGAGGCTTCAAAGAGAGTAAAGAGGCCGTTATAGACTTGTCACAATCAGTTGCTTCTGTGGACACACTGAACACAGTCATAAAGTTTATGTACACTGGTGACCTTGAGATAACATTGGATACACTGGATGACATTCTTGGGGCTTCCTCGCTGTTTATGCTAGAGCATTTGATTTTACTCTGTCGTGACTTTATGCTGGCCCACTTGGAGCCCAGCAACTGTTTACACATGTGGGAACTGGCTGACTTCTTTAACCTTGCAGATGTAAGTGATGTGTGCAAATCCATGGCACGATGCCGCTTCAGAGATCTCATTCGGTTCCATCCAGATGTGCTAGACCTTTCTAATTCTTTCCTGATGAAGATGGTAAATGATGGGGTCATGGATTTTCTGGATACAAATGAGATTGCCACACTTTTGCTAAAGTGGTTTCAAGAAGACAGAAGGGAACGCTACAGCACATGCAAAGAAGTACTCAAATTGATTGAACAGCAGCAGAAATTCAACTCTTTTATAGATTCAAACTGTGGCAGCAAAATCAAGGATGTACGGAACTGGCGAGAACTTAGGACATATCTCACGTCACTCTCCACATTCCAGGAGACAACTAAGGATGATCCCTTTTTCAAAGTCGTTGCCAGCAAGCGTTCCCAAGGTGGAGATATCCCAGCACCTAACACATACCCACTGTACGTTTACTCATCGCTACATGACAGATGGTACTTCAAGGATATCAGCATGCCAGATGACACTGTATACTCCTTTATCGGTGCAACAAAGGAATGCCTTGTCTTCCAGAAGAAGTCTGGCAACATCATCATTGGCATCCTCAAAGAGCAAAGCCCATGTATCGAGTGGGTAGAACCCTCTCTTGTTGCCGGTCCAGTGGTTGCTGTTGCCTATCATGTATGGGAAGGCAATCTTGTGATGGTCAGAAGCTATTTTCTTGAAACACCAGAGGACATTGTATATACGATAATACACGTATATTGCTATGATTTCAGCAGCAAAATCTGGGTAACAAAAGGCACACCAGCGAAAATCCGAACGGATGATGAAATTGATTCCAAATGGCAACTCAATTGTTACGCCTCTGGATACACATTGTATGTGTTTATGACCTGCAATGATGGAGATATCATACTTTTGAAGCTCCTGAAACTCAGCCTTGGAATGTCTAGTGAAATCTGGCAGCTGTTTTCGTGTCGTCTCCTGCCACAGCTCCCAGGTCCTCCTCCAGGAGATAAATACGATGAATTTGAAGTGACATCAAATAATGAGGACAAAATGTTGAAAATTGGCAGTAATGTCATGATCGCTTGTCTGGAAAAGAAGAATGAGGACAATGAGTTCACAGCATACTCACCAGAACCTGTGAAATGTTGGCCGCGATCCGTGCCTCCCAGGGCCTGGCATGGATGCCACAATGTGGGATTCCAAGTGGTGCGTGTTGATTCAGACGTAGCTGCTCCAAACGGGACCACGGCCTCCCACCAACACGGCTACCTGTTCATGGAGGTTGTGGGGGAATACCTGACCAAGTGTTGGAGAGGGGTGGGTGATCCCACAGAACCTGACAGCTTCGTCTGGTTGGAAGTGACTCCTATGCCAGCCGAAACCCTGCATTCCTTCTCCACATGTGAGGTCCACAGTTCCATCCTGCAGCACTTCGACATGCCAGTCTTCAAATGTGACAGAGGAGGCGCAAGAATGTGACCTCAAGGAACAGAAATGGCCAGAACACGATTCTGCAAAAATTATAAGACATGTCATAAAGGGTGGCTAAATAAGTTTGATTTGGCAAATAATTTCATTAATAACCAGGTGCTTAGAATATACTCCTTTGCTTTGAGCTTTTGATGAAGCTTTGTTGATTACCGTTTAATTATAACGTGGGGAATGATCAGAAAAATCAAGTCTCAAAGCATCAAAGCTAGCCATTTGTCAAGCAGGGGGCTGCAGGGACCAAGGTCAAGTCAAGGTCAAGTTCAACAATTTTTTGCCTCTAGAGTACAGTGGACATCAAGTTATGCTACTGATCTCCCTGCATGACTGCTCTAGGGAGGAATGGTGCAAAGATCTGACCTAACTGTGAATATAGCAATATCATGAGCTTTCTAAAATATGAATTATGCACACCGTATATTTGGGTTACCGTATTTCCCTGTGTATTAGCCCGGGCTTATACAAGTACTAACTGGTAAACTGACCAGGCTTATACACGGGGCAGGCTTATACTCGGGGCAGGCTTATATTCCTTTAGCTGTAGAAACACCATGATACCTTCTTACAATTTCCAGAATTACCTACTTTTCCGACATATTTCCGATTTATTTCCAATAAATTTCTTAACAATTTAAATTGTATTTCTCTTCAGAATGGCTAGGGACATGACTGGAGTAAGTAGGGGTCACAAAGACGAAAGAATTATGTGAATACTCCAAGTAGAAGTGGACTTATGGCCTGAAATATGATTTTTATCAAGTATATATTGCAACCCCCGGGCTTATACTCGGGGCCCGGCTTATACACCACTAAGTCACCTTTTGCCCAGGCTTATACACGGGGCAGGCTTATACACGGGCCCCGGCTTATACACGGGGAAATACGGTATATGTTCTGGAATTACTAACAAATACATGACGAAGTAGCTATCATACAAATAATTATTAATGATAATTCATAATAATTCATAATAAATATTAGTTGTTGAATATACAAATAAGTAGCTATCATACAAATGATAATTCTTAATAATAAATATGAGTTGTTGAATGAATGTTTACAGTTGGATGCCTTTGGGACTCAAAGCAACCCCAGTTCTTAGAGTTGGTGTACAGAGAAAAGGCAACAGTGCAAACATCACTTCAATCCTTGAGGAGTTCATTAACATTTCACTATGGTACACCTGACAGAATACTCTGACCCTTAGTGGGCCTTATAGCTGGTCTTTACAGCGTTGCTGAATTCGAAATGACACCGGCACATCGGCTTTTGCCAATGCAATATCGTAACAACGGATGTAAGGGTCTTGGACACCGGCCATAATCTCAGGTTTCCAAAAGTGCAAGAAATTTTCAAATATTTCTATTAGAAGCTGAGCTAGGTCCTTACAACTTTTATAATACATATTTTTTCAATGAATTTAATCATATTCAAGTGGATTTTGTTATTATTAATATCAAGTAGTGTCACTAGTGCAATAGTATGAAATGCGCAGTATAAGTCGATGTGGCCTGTGTAGAAGGCAAATGGCCTGTGTAAGATCTCTCGACACAGGCCACATCGACCTTTGTACATAAAAAGTTTTTAGCAATACTGGACTAAGAGTACAAGATTTGTAAAACTTTCCTATATGAATATGTTGCTACCATAATTGAAAACCTTAATACTAATGTATTTCATTTAACCTGTGTTTATCAGGGCTTTGGAAATAAAATAAAAACTGATACATTTTATGATTCTGCTTTATTACTACTTATTATGCACAATGGTTTCTCGCATACGCAGCCATGTAAGTTGTTGGCTCGGAAACTCTTGTGAGACTTAGGCAGTGACCAGACACCCACACGCCATAGCTTTCTAGGAACAACGTTAGTCGTGAGAGCAGAACCAACATATGAGACCTGTGGTGCAAGGGTACACAGGTTATTTCCTAATTGTTCCCTCCTATTTCTATGCTATAGGCATTACATGAATACGAGTAGAGTGATAATAGTTTGGCCCGGGAGATACCGGCCAATTTGGGGCTGATGTAGGACAAAGTCCCAATGACCACACTACTAACAGCAACCTGTATCTGTGCAGACCAATATGGACACGTATTTCAAAGTTCAGAGGCGTAGGAAGCAAATTTTCATTGGGGGGGCCCAGGGGGCCCACTCCA
Organism: Harmothoe impar; assembly: GCA_947462335.1. Lineage (NCBI taxonomy): Eukaryota > Metazoa > Annelida > Polychaeta > Phyllodocida > Polynoidae > Harmothoe > Harmothoe impar. The sequence continues at coordinate 112,407,066 of OX381704.1, forward strand.
ACCAACTCTAGATATCGGCCTTTATGCATGATATATCATATACACACTCATATATTGCATAGTATAGCAAAGAATTATTTGAGTACAGGGGGACGAAATGCTATAACCTTAACCTGCTCTAACTGTAGCTACCGCTTGAATGAAGGAGATTTCGGTTTCCTTCTACTATGACGTCATGGCACGTTGTTTCCATAGATACAAATGTCATCATGGTTGTCAGGTTGACAGGGAGATGTGGGTTGCTTGGGGACCATAGTTATCAACAAGGTTTGTTGATAGGTGATGGTTATGTGGTTGTATTAGGCTTTTGGTGGCCTAGTACTGTGTTATAAAGCGGTTTCATCCTTTGGGACTCATCAGGCTACTGGTGTAGTCTAGTTAATCTGTCACTTTGGGTGACAGGCAGGGCTAGGCCTACTTTTTGCGGTACCCACATAAAAGGTGTATGGGTTGGTGGCATTGCATAGAATAATAGGGCCTAGGTGGTCCTGGTTTCTATGTTTTGCTGAATGTACATAGGCCTGGGTGGGCCTATATGGGGAGATTTATTTTAAATGGGGGTCATTTAAATAAATCTAGGGGTTGTATCTGTGGAATGTCTGGGGTGACTGGGTTGCCATGGTTGTCCGTGCGGGGGGCACGGACTGTCATAGGTTTGAATTATAAATTTTAAAATGTTAAAATTCAAAAATGAGAATAAGAGACCGTTTTTGTAGCTTTTAAGCTTTTTTTTTTCCCTTGAAAGACTAAAGAATTATTTGAGCCCCTTTAGTTCTGTTAAGGGGCCCAGGCCCCTCTGTCCCACTTTTCCCTATAAGGGAGGGGGATTTGGCAAACATATTCAGGCCCCTCTCCTCAGTAATTGGAGGGGGGGGGGGGGGGCGGGCAACGACTGTTCAAATTGTTTATCTGCCTAGCAACACACATTTCCATGGTCCTAAGATTTATTATAATGATACCTACCCCTCTGAAATGGACCCAAAGAATTCAATGGCTCTATTGGTTTGTTGCTAATACAGCTGGTTGCCTAGCAACCGCTATTCTTATTGTTTATTTGCCTAGCAACGCACATTTCCATATTCTTGAGGTTGATTATAATCATACCTACCCCCCATAATGGACCCAAAGAATTCAGTGGTTCTATAAGTTTGTTGCTAATACAGATGGTTGTCTTGCAACATAGATCTTTTCTAATATAATTGTTTATCTGCCTAGCAACACACATTTCCTTACCCCCTAACATGGGCCCAAGGAATTCATAGGAACTGCCATATTTGAAGTAATATCATCCTTCCCCCTGATAACCCCTTACCGGCCCTGCTTATTTGGTGTCTTGAATGGGTTCCCTTGAAACATACCAACCATGTAGACATTATGTTTCTTCGATTGCAATAATTGCAGTAAAAATGCCTGAGACAAAATTTTTTTACGCGGCAACAACCTGGAATCTCACTCTCCTGAAACTTTTCTATATTTCTGTGCTTCGTTGGCCTACCATTGCCAAAAAGTTCCATTTCCACCCCACCATCTACCCCTAGACCCTCCCCGCCCTCTCTGCAGTGCTCCCAGGCAGTAGAACGCCCCCAGGACGGTCTCCTGTCCCCCTAGACGCCCTCCTGGCCTCCCCTGCAGTGCTCCCAGCCAGCAGAAGGTCACCTAGACGGCCTCTTTGACCCTCCTGGAATGCTCCCAGTGAGTCACTGGGAAGATTCCAGGAGGGTCAAAGAGGCTGTAACAGGTCAGCGAAAACGTCAAGCCCCACAGGGAATCGAACCCCGGCCCCTCCGCTCCGGAGTTGAGAATGCTACCGCTACACCACAGGGCCAGCTGCTTCTCACTGCTCTGCTACGGTACTTGAGCTACCACAGGCGGGCAATGCGCTCTCCACGCACGCTTGGGCTGCCCCAAGCGATACGTGCCCACTACATTACTCCCCTTCAGACTTTTGCTAGGTCCGCGGACAGACATGTTACTCAGCAATCTGTGATCAAAGCTAATCCCTTACTTAGAATTAGCCGGCGAAGCCAGTCACCTGCCCTGAACATGTGTCTTTGGACGCACACATAGCACAAGCTGAAACCGCTCAGACTTCTGCCAGGTCAATGGAGGTCACCCGGACCTCCTAGCAGAAGCTGAACATGCTCAAGCACCACAACCCAGGTTCGGTGGATCCTGGTCAAACGTGCACCAGTGTAACAGGTCAGCGAAAACGTCAAGCCCCACGGGGAATCGAACCCCGGCCCCTCCGCTCCGGAGTTGAGAATGCTACCGCTACACCACAGGGCCAGCTGCTTCTCACTGCTCTGCTACGGTACTTGAGCTACCACAGGCGGGCAATGCGCTCTCCACGCACGCTCGGGCTGCCCCAAGCGATACGTGCCCGCTACATTACTCCCCTTCAGACTTTTGCTAGGTCCGCGGACAGACATGTTACTCAGCAATCTGTGATCAAAGCTAATCCCTTACTTAGAATTAGCCGGCGAAGCCAGTCACCTGCCCTGAACATGTGTCTTTGGACGCACACATAGCACAAGCTGAAACCGCTCAGACTTCTGCCAGGTCAATGGAGGTCACCCGGACCTCCTAGCAGAAGCTGAACATGCTCAAGCACCACAACCCAGGTTCGGTGGATCCTGGTCAAACGTGCACCAGTGTAACAGGTCAGCGAAAACGTCAAGCCCCACGGGGAATCGAACCCCGGCCCCTCCGCTCCGGAGTTGAGAATGCTACCGCTACACCACAGGGCCAGCTGCTTCTCACTGCTCTGCTACGGTACTTGAGCTACCACAGGCGGGCAATGCGCTCTCCACGCACGCTCGGGCTGCCCCAAGCGATACGTGCCCGCTACAAGGCTGTCTAGGGGTGCTCTGCTGGTAGCACTGCAGGGGAGGCTGGGGGGCCTCAGAAGCACTTGGGTGGCCATGCTAGGGGCCTTCTGCTGGCTAGGAGTACTGCAGGGAGGGCCTGGTCCGATTTCCTGTTTTTTCACCTCTCCTGACTTACATCCCTGAAATTACGGTTTGTCATAGAAATCAGCCTGGATTGAAAACTTGGTAGCTGTTTGTGAAGTACTATGGGTACTGGTCTTGTCGATGAGGACCAGGGTTTTACAGTATGTTAAATGACTGTTATTAAGGTTCCTTGGGACTTAAACTTGCAGATTGCAAGCAATGTGCATTCTAATTACCTTTCTATTAAACAATGTACACATATTGAACATTGACCAAAAAGTCCAGGGCCTATGGGATGAAAGTTTTTGATTTCAAGTCTCTTTTTATGTTGCAAAGACTTGTATTTGATTATAGAGGGCAGGGGCCTCAATTTGAACATTTTAAGTTTTTTTTAATTGGTTACTTTCATCCCTGCATGTCAAAATTTTCAATTTTAATGCATTATCCTTATGAGCTTTAATTTGCAGCAAGTTATTTCGGTCTGACCCTGATAGAGAGACCCGCATGATAAGCAGGGCTGTAAAATCACAGATTAAAATCTGGATTCAGACTTTTTGGTCTTCAAATTCTTATAATTCATCCAGATACGATGAGTACCGTAAAACCCCTCCTTTACGACGACCCCGCCTTTAAGACGACCCCCCAACTTAAGAAAAAATTCTACTTGTGCAAAACAATTATGACATTTTGGAAAACCCCTCCTTTATGACGACCCCCGACTTTAGAGATTTTTGGGGGCTCTATACCCCTTCCCAGACCCCCTCCCTATCAACTTTTCTACTTAAAAATATGAGTGATGGCACTAAATAATTCACAGTTATATTATTTACGCAAAGAAACACTTTAAAAAAGAAAAGAAAGTGTATTTGCATTCCTTCATACAAGGTCGTTATATCCTCCCAATATTTCCCAACATTTTCCAAAATCAAATTTTAGAAAACCCCACCTTTAAGACGACCCCCTAACTTTTGGAAAAAATCCGTCTTGTGCAAAAAATAAATCCCAAATAATATCCGTCTTAAAGGCGGGGTTTCACGGTAATCTGTTTCACTATATGAAAAGGGAGAGGGACTAGGAGATTTCAACAGACCAGAACACCAAAATTCATCAAATTGCACTTTTTACCTTCTTGATTTCCATCTTGATTTTGCCCATCTGTGCCAATCCTGAGATTATTTCATTTTTTTCCAGTCCCCACCCCAGGTAAGCATGATGGCGTCCGTCAGCTTGGCTGCTACCAGCCTAGCACAGGGTGCTTGCACTCTGTGGAAGGAGGACCTCTTACTAGACTACACTATAGAAGTGAAGGATGAACAGTTCAAGGTGCATAAGGTCGTCATGGCCTCTGTAAGTGACTACTTCAAGGTCATGCTGACAGGAGGTATGGTGGAGAGTCAGACTGACAGGGTCAGACTGGAGGGACTCGAGGCCCCCGTGGTATCAAGCATCATAGAGTTTATCTACACCGGCAAGTTTGGTGAGAGCCAAGTCAAAACAGCGGACCTTCTTGCCTGTGCTTTGTACCTCCAAATTCCAGCAGCGATTGAAGAGTGCACAAGGATACTGCTAAATCAAATTGATGAGAAAAACTGTATCAAAACCCTCAGTATCTTCAAGTATCTTGCTCAAGAAAACAGTACTGAGAAATCAATGGAGTACATAAAAGCCAACTTTGAGAAGATTGTTAGGATTCTGATACGGCATGGAGTATCACACGAGGAGCTTCTCGTTCTGGCAGATATCTGGCAGAAATCTGAATGGGATCTCTTCCAAGCCATTAAACTATGGACCGGTGTTGATTATGAAAATCGGCATCAGCATCTAAACTCACTGATGAGTCGTGTGCGGTTTGGTCTGATGACTCCCAAGCAAATCGCAGCCATTATGAACATGAAGTTATACACAAAGTCAAAGGCAGACTGGTGTAGCCTTGTTGATGAAGCTTCAGTGTACCACCATCTTCCTGCCCACAAGAAGGTACTGGAGACGTCAGACCAAATCCGGGTACGTGCCAGCCCCACGCCGCTCTGCTACGCTGTACAACTACAAGAAGAGGCACCTATGCTGTTTTCTGTCTGCGCAGAAGGGTTGGAAACTGCACAAAACTCGCAATATTGTAAACTTGCCGAAAAGCTGCTCGCATGCCCAATTAGTTGTCAATAACTATCTTATAATCTGTGATGATGACAGGGGCTGGTATGTATTTGACCCTCGCACATTAAACTGGTCAAGTCTGACACGCATGATTTATCCTAGGCGTGATTTTGCCACGGTTTATCACAACGGGTTTCTATATATTCTAGGGGGTAGTATCAGTGAGAATAGCTTGACAGCTCGCGTGGATCAATATGACTTTGGTACAGACACCTGGAAAGTTCTACCCACCAAGCTGCCTCTCCCCAGGATAAACGCTCATGCAAATGTAATCGACGGTTGTATCTACATCACTGGTGGCTACCTCAATGACTTTGGGAGTGATCCTTCAACAAGTGTGGACTGTCTAGACTTATCCACAGACACTTGGGATAACAAAGCTCCTGTGCCAAGGCTTCAGAGTAACTATCCAATCAGAGTACTGCTTCTGCAAGGTGAGGAAGTCTTGTACTTCCTTGATGCTACCTTTGTGATGCACTACTACCGCCCCTCATCTGACTGCTGGGTGACATGGTGCTTGTCACACATAGACACTATAATGGCCAGGCCTTGGGAATCAGAAGTACTGCCCCATCAGAACACCCTCTTCCTCCTCAACCTCTCCCCTCGGGTTCAAGGAAGCAATGGTTCAAGCGATGAGGTCTCCGTCAAGTGGACGATTGGGAAAAAGACAGCGGAAGTGTGTGAAGACAAACTGGATGACATTCCAATCATTGCTCTTCACCGGTGGAATCATGGTCTAAAGAAACAGAGGCTATTGTCACTGCTCTCAGTGCCACCTCAGTCCTATTGAGGTATAAGTGTCAAAACTCAGTAAAACAAAGAAGTGGGTGGGAAGCAGGCTGAGCAGTAATGGGCTTAGTAGTTTCAACAGAACCAAAAAGAGGTTTCTTTGTCTCAAAGTGCTTATTAATATTTTCTGTATACCTTTTTCAATGCACAACCACTTTACCTGTTGGTTGGGTCTAATACTTGTGATTGATTGTAGGTCTGATTTCGCTGTCATTGATAACAATCGGTTTCTGTATATTCTTGGGGATAGTACCGGTGAAACAACCTTGACAGTCAGGGAATGACCTTGATGTGGACAATTGAAACATATATACTATATCCAGACCTTGGGAATCAGACCAACCCTAACAAAGGTCAAACGTAAAAGGTCAAGCCAAAAAAAAGGTCAATGTTGGCCAGAGTCCCCCCCCCCACTTTAAAACTGCTTGCTTCTCCCCTGCCAAGTGTTAATGCAAACAAGGGCGCAATCTCATGATTCAAAGGGTTTAACCAGTACCGTAAAACCTCGCGTATAAGCCTAACTCGCGTATAAGCCGCACCCCTAACTTTGACGGATTATATAAGCCGCAGAGGGGGTCTGAAAAGTGTTTATTTTGTACTGTAGTATACTTATAAAAACTCTCGTATAAGCCGCACCCTATATAGGCATGTTTGGTATCAAAAGAAAGCTGAGTCTGATTCGCGTACTAGCCGCGGCTTATACGCGAGGTTTTACGGTATACATATTTTGTATCGATCTACCCTTTTGCATGTCAAAACGTAATACCCTACAAACAAAACAATGCTAGGGCCACGGGTCAGTACATAAAGCAGAGAGTGATATCATCCTTCAGCATGGCTAGGATATGTTTCCTAACTTCATTTGAGGAAATGTTTTATATAGCCTGAAAAAATAATTTATTATATCTCACTTGTTATACATCATTTGATAAAAACTAGTCTTTAATTTCAATGATATTGCCCACTTTGATATTTGTTCATGCACATTTTTTGCACTTAGGTATTTGAAGTGTTGTTTCAATGGTTTCAAGTGGTATTAAAGCATGTACACATTTGTCTGTTTGCAAATAATAAATGACCACTTAGTTCTACAGAGGGCTCATTTGTGTTTTATATTCAAAAGAACACTTTACTGTCATAACAGGCATTACAGATGCCACTTTTATTCTTTTTAAAAGAAATTCTTCTTTTTCTCAGTAACAATTTTCAGATCCCAGAGGAAAATCTTGGGGCCGGCTTAAACAAGGGTTAAGGTTCCAAGATAACCAAGGGTCTTATGGTAATAGGTACCAGAAATCCTTGCGTAATAGGACGCACCCAAACTTTGACAAATACTACAAGCTAAACAGGGGTCTGCTAATTTAGGACTATAGTATACTTATATAAAGAAGCCCTTGTTTAAGCTGCATGCTATACTTAAAAGCATTTTTGGTATTGAATTAAAGTTGAGTCTGTTTTGGGTATGAGCCACGGTTGGTACGCGATGGTTTGCGAGTTGGACAGAGATTTACGGTAATATATACTTCCTACTTTTGTGTGATTATAGGCCAGCAAGCTGCTGAACTGTACAAAGAGAGAGTTCCTTCTTCAGGCACTAGAGGGCTCTAGTGTCAATAGTGTAGCCCTCTAGTGCCTAAAGAAGGAACTCTTTCTATGTACAGTCATCTGAGAGATGCAGAAATGAGGGGGCACTAAGAACTGTCAGACCTTTACCTTACTCCTTGTAGCTACTGAATAGTTCTGGGAGGAGCCACCAGTTGGAGCCTGTGCTTGGCACAGCAGGGTGTATGAGAGTTGAGGCAGACAAGATTTATTATTATTGTTACCTATGACAAGTATGTAGCAATCACAAAATCAGATGAAATAGTTCACAATATTAGAAAGTTGGCAAATATTTCCATAAAATATGCAAATATAAAAGTGTGGTATTTGTGAAACAGATGTGAATTATCTTTTCTTCTCATTTCAATGATCATCATTCACTGGTGCTTCCATCACATGCTGTCCCCTCCCAATAAAGTTTGAAGATCATGGACAAGTCTACCTCTCTTGAATATTAAAATCATTGTGTGAGAAACTATGATATTTGATTGAAAAAGAAAATTATAGATCTTGTCAAATTGTGTCATTCACTGCCATGTTCGCTAGCTGAATTTAACCATTTAATGACTCATCAGTTTTGAGTTTTATGATTTTATTGGCACAAAATCCTCTACATGTAGTCTTTAGACTCCTGCCATAATCATTTAGCTTCACGCAACGCTGCCAAATAACTTGGTGATGCTGCTATAAGGGTGAATCCACTGAGGCAATTCCATCGGATCAGATGAACTGTTACAATCTTAAACCTATGGACGAATCTTGTCCGATCCGACGGATTTACCTCAGTGGATTCACCCCTTATGTGCATCATACTATTGCAGTATTGAGGCATTCTGGTGTAAAGATATTGAATAATACTTTGATATGTTTGTAACAAGTTGATTAATTAACCTTATCTTGTGATGTTGCCTCAATTTCACGATTTCATAGTATCATTGCAATGCTTACTAATGTATTACTTAAGTAACATTACCCAATCTCATTTCAGAAGTTGTCGGTTGATTCAGCTAAGGTGGGCTATCATATAACCATGTCTCGGGAAGTTGGAATAACGTCTGGGGTTTGCTCCCTTTGGCAGCAAAAGATGCTGCTCGACTACACGATAGAAGTGGAGGAGGAAGAGTTCAAGGTGCACAAAGTCATAATGGCCTCTGTCAGTGACTTCTTCAAGGCCATGCTGACAGGAGGAATGCTGGAGAGTCAGACTGATAGGGTTAAGCTAGAAGGACAAAGTCCCCTTGCCGTCTCCAAAATAATAAAGTTTATCTACACAGGTCAGTTTGGCCCCAGCGCAGCTAACCCAGAGGACCTCCTGGCCTGTGCAGTTTTCCTCCAGATTCCTGCAGCAATCAAGGAGTGTACAAAACTACTGTGCAATGAAATCAACGAGAAAAACTGCTTCACTGCGCTTTCCCTGTTCCGCGCCTACTGTATGAAGGAAGTTGAGGAACAGGCAATTCAATATCTGACGGCCAACTTCGAGAAAGTTTTTGACGCTTGTAAACCAGAGGAACTATCCGTTGTTGATTTTACAGAGTTGGTAAACCTGTGGCAGAAATCAGAATGGGACCTCCTTCTTGCTATCAAACAATGGGCTTGTTACGATGTTGAGAATCGCAAACAGTACATCGACGAGCTCATGAGCCATGTACGCTTTGGCCTGATGACACCAGAACAGCTTGAAACCATTAAAGACATGGCCTCAGACCAAGATGGCTCTTGGCTGGATCTTGTGGCTAAAGCTGTTGAATATCACACCCTGCCTACCCATGTAAAGGTACTCGATGATTCAAAACAAAGCCAGGCTAGAGGCGACCGCCTTCCCTTCTACTTCAATGCAGATGAACGAGTCCTCCTAGGCCTAGATAAAGCAGACCGCTGGGTAGAATATTCAACTTCAACAATGCCCGAAATGAAGCAGGGAATTGAGGCATCTGTAGTCATCAATGACTTCCTAGTGGTATGTGAACTAACAAGGCGAAGCGAAAAATGGCAAATCTTCGATCCTCGAATGATAAAATGGTCACCCATGGCCAAACCTACAGCAACGCCACGGGACTCTGCTCTGGTGTCATGTGACAAGCATCTGTATCTGCTCGGTGGTTTAAGCCGTCAACCATTCGAGGCTGCATTACCCACTGATAGCATTCAGAGATATGACTTCAGGATCAATGAGTGGCAACAGTTCCCCTGCAAACTGCCTACTGGGTTGCACCAGCATGGGGCCGCTGTTATCGGGAGCTGTATTTACATTGCCGGGGGCTACAAACGTGATGAGATGAGGGAGGTATTGTCGATGAGGTTAGATTGTCTCGACCTGTCCACTAACAGTTGGCACAGCAAAGCTGATCTACCCGAAGCCAATAGAGGTTTTAGGAAGCTCCAAGTGATGGACTTGTGCAATGAGCAGGTGCTATTTATCATGAGTCGAGGCCTAAGTATTCAGTATTACAGCCCGGCCAGTGACCAGTGGTCTATGTGGACCTGTGCATCGTCTGTGGACACTGAACTCAGATGGCAGAGTGGCAGTGTTGTGTTAGCAGACCGCAACACCCTGTTCCTCCTGAACTTCCGTGATGGGATCCATGACATTGACGATGACGATGAGCCGATGCGGTTCGCCTGTGCAAAGTGGGTAGTTGAACCGACGAGGCAAAAAATCAGTGAAGTTAAACTGAAAGAGCTGCCTGAAGAGTGCCATGGTGCAGAGGAGTATCACAGAATCTTCACTAGACTCTTTCTACTCGCAATACCACCACATCCCACAAAGTTGTAACCAGGTATACGAGAATGTTCAAATATTATATTCACTCCAGGTGGCAAAAGCTTTGTCATATTTTTTTCATATATTATATTCACTCCTGTCGTGACATAACGTTTGTGTTATTTAGATTACTGATACAATAAATTTCTTTTTGTTCTCATCTGTTGGACCACTATGCCACCATATGTATTTATATGTGGTTCTGATTATAATTAACTTACAAGATGTGACCATATTATATTGCATATAACATGGCAAGGGACGAGTCATTTATTACTATCTGGGGGAGGTTGATTTTCCTCCCAAATAAATTTTGCTTCCATGAAATGGCCCCCCAAAATAACATACCCTGGTCGAATAACGCGTTGTTGCAAGAACTAAATGAATTGTATTTAGTTTTTACCCCCTCGCCCCCCCAGCAGGGAGGGTCATCTAGTTTTGACTCTACGCCCCTACCCTCTATCAACCTAGGCCCCACCCCAGCTGGCAATAAATAACTCATCCCTATGCTGTATTTCATCTATGACATAGATAATATAGGTTTTCTCAATATGGTTTTTGGCATGCTATTATGTGTTTTGATTCTCACTGCATAAAACATTTTCTAAATTTAAATGGAGTTTTTTTTTTTTTAGCAAGATCAGACAACAATGAATTTTGCGCATTGAAATTTGATGTTGATGTATTATTTTATACCCAAATGTGCTGAAATATGTTTACCTTAGTGTATAAGTTCGTCATGAAAATATATATGTTTTGTGTTGATTAGTTAATAAACAATTGATCTAAGAACTAGCTGTCACTATCATTTAATATTGTATTCATTTTGCACCTTTTGCAATCACATCACATTTCACAACTGTATTTAGATAATCTTAGACTTCCTTCTGCTTTTAAGTAACTCACCACATCTTCCCAAACAAGATAATAAATTACCTTTTCATTTTCCAGGTGATCTCGTTACACGGAGGACAATCATTTCATCATGTTGGATGTTGTGGGAGAAGGAGTACAAGCCTTCTGGCAGGATGGCATGTTGCTAGACTACACCATAGAAGTACAAGATGAGCGAATCAAGGTGCACAAGGTCATCATGGCCTCTGTCAGTGACTACTTCAAGGTCATGCTGACAGGAGGTATGGTGGAGAGTCAAACAGACAGAGTGAGACTGGAGGGACAAAATGCTCAAGCTGTATCTGCCATGGTTGAGTTTATATACACAGGCCAGCTTGGTACAACTGCAGCTAGCACAGAGGAACTTCTAGCGTGTGCCATGTACCTTCAAATTCAACCAGCCATTGATGCCTGTTGTGAACAACTCAGTGAAAAAGTTGATGCCAAGAACTGTATTGATATTCTAGCAACATTCAGAGCTTACAGTCTTCAAGATGGCATTGACCAAACTGTTAGTTACATCAGATCAAACATAGATGAAATCCTGAAAGGTTTTGAACTGGATGAAATGTCACAAGACAAACTTAAGATTATCCTAGATTGCTGGGGGAAATCAGAGTGGAAGCTCTTTCTCACCATCAAAGATTGGATTGAGTTTGACTCTGAGAACCGTAAAGAATACCTGAACAACCTCATGAACCTTGTGCACTTTGCCCTGATGACGCCAGAACAACTTGAAGCCGTCAAAGCTATGGACATTTATTCTGAGTCTGATGGTTCATGGTGTAACCTTGTGGTTGAAGGTCAGAAGTATCACAACCTTCCCATACACCTTAAAGTGCTAGATGTAACAGAACAAAGCAAGGTCAGGACAGACCCTGTACCTCTGTGCTTTGTTGAAGAAGAAAATTCTGAAGGTGATTTCTATGCTGTGAAGGGGACAAATTGGATACGGGAAAAAGCAATTAACCAAACTGAATTCTGTTTTGGTGAATGTGCCCTCATTAAAGTGAACAACTTTCTCATAGCATGCAACATAAACAAATTCAATGTGTTTGATCCTCGTACAAAGCAGTGGTCACTCTTGACCACAATTCCAGTGCCTAAACTTAGGTTTCATCCCGTTTATCATGATAAGCAACTTCACATTCTTGGCGGGCACCTGAGGCAATACGGTCAGGTATATGTAGCAACTAATAGCATTGAACGGTATGATTTTGAAACCAACAGCTGGAGTGTCCTTCCCACTAAGATGCCTGTTTTCTTAAAGGACTTCAATGCCTGTATCCTTGATGGATCCATCTACGTCATCTATAGGGATACGGAAAAAATCTGTGAAGACAATTCAGGGTTCATAATTCGAATGGATTGCTTTGACCCAACTACCAACACATGGACTAAAAAGGCTCCCATGACAGAGTTCATCACTGACTACACTATAGATGTGATAGAATTGTGGAAGGAGCAAGTTATCATGATCATGACCCATGGCTTCTTCATGAAATACTACCACCCAAGCACTGACCACTGGTGTGCCTATGACCCGTTAGAAGATGCAACTACTAGAATGGTCTATGATTATCGAGGGTCTGTGCTCCCAAATGGGAATAGGCTCTTCCTGGTTAACTTCCGGTGCTCCGACTATGAGCATGTACCCAGCCACACCAGACTGAACATTGGTGATACACCCACTGGTAGGTGTGAAGTGTGGACGATGCGGGAGAAAGCGAAGAAACCCTTCATGAAGGAGTTGGATGACTTTCCAATTGATGAATATGACGAAGATTACAACTTGATAGATTATTCTATGACTTCACTTGCCCTGGCACCACAGTGAAGTAGGTGAATTCTGTGGTCATGATTGACTTCATTTAATGCACTAACAGACACTATGATTAATTTAGTGAAGACTTGTTAAGTTTGAGTTTGAACAAGCTTTATTGTCTAAAAATTGCGGCAGTAGTCTTCCCGTAAAAGACAAATTGGGTGACCAATTCCTCGGTTGTCATATAACTACATAAGTATAATATTCTGATCGGTTTCTCTTGTTGAGAGTATTACAAATAAAAAGAATTAAATCCTTTTAAGCGGACCTGGTATTATTTTATGCAGAATTATTGTATTGTTGTTCAACATTTCCAATATAAAGAATAGGATCTTTTTTAAAATTTTGGATAAAATATAAAGGAAAGGTTTTTTTTCCCTGTAATTGTTGGACTGTTGTAAAAATTATTCATATCTATATAACTATATATAGGTTTCATTAAAAGAACTGACATACATGAGGTGATTTATGTACAAATCAAGGTTAGAAACAACAGTGTACATTATGAATTTGTAAGATACAGTAATTTCAAAAGCTTGATATAAGTGACTTATGAGCCACGGCTCTGCTCTGGTGAATTCAACCACAATTTGTTCTCACTTTTATACAGTAAATACACATAGAAATTAAAGGCTTTAATCCTGAAAAAGAAATCGATGTATGGGAAAAAAAAAGTTCCCCCTTTAGAAGCAGAAGGAAATCTTAGTCTAAAAATCTGTCCAATCTTAAAATGGATAATCTTAACACTAGAGGGCACCACTGTCATAGTAGAATGTACACTGCAGACCCCTCCTTCCACACAGCCTAAATAGGATATGGTAGACCTACATTAGTAAAGCTGAAGGCAATTGGGTTAGGTTATGGGTGTGTTGTCATTTTCCAAAAAAAAAAGAAGCAGTGCCCCTAATGTATACAATAATAATACTAGTTCTAGTAGCCACTAGTAGCACCATCTTACCAGTATGCAGGGAGATGGTGGGCAACGATAATCTTACACTGCTATAATCTAAAATGTTTAAACTTTAAGATTGTAAAGTTTTTAAGATTGTTCATTTTAAGAATAGACAGATTGTCTTGTTGACGCTCCCACGCAAGTCTGTCCTGATGAGCATTAGTCACCTAGTTTGACTGGCCTATAAATGGCATTGAACACCTGCCCAATGCTATGTGTTGGGTCTTAAAACAAATCATCATCTAGTTTGATATCTTCCCCAGTTTCTGTGACCCATATCATCTGCCGACACACCAGCTTGCAGGTGTTAATCATTTCCCGGAGTAGCTCCCGCTGGTCCCTCATCCCCTGTGGTATCACAACACGGACAGACGAGAGCGTCAACTGCAGTCCTTTCCTCTGAGATCCTGCTGCACACGTCACCAGATCCCCGAGCCTCACTGTACCATATGGCACCATGACCTCACACTCCGGGAACTGCACCGCGTCATCTACAAGACTAGCCAAGAGTCCTGCCATTGGGACGGTCTCGTTGACGTAAATCCACAGCATTACCAGCCCTTCATTAGGTTTCGCCAGCAGCAGTTTGTCCCATTTCTCCTTCCCCCAGCTGCCTTCCTCAGGCTCCCCCCAGATGTTATCGTAGGATGTTCTCTGCCGTAGGTAGATGTTTTGTGAACACCAGCTGCGGTCTGTTGGAGCATGCTGCAGCAGTGCTTCATACGCATCCTGGGGGCACCAGGCAGTGACGCTCAGTTCAAGTGTCTCACCATCACCTTCAGTCTTCACCTCAGCCCATCTGGTCTCACCTGTTGGATAAATGCTGAAAAATAAAAAAGACAAATGTCCATTGATACTGTCTCATTTATTTCATGAGTGGGGGCTGGGGCGATACTGCCCCAGCCCCCAATCATGAAATACATCAGAGACAGTATCAATGTAGTTGGCATTTGTGTTTTTATTTGAAGCCATTTAATGAAGGATAGCCCATTGAATACAGCCACATTGTATTCAATGGACGGGGGGCATTGAATGTGAAGCTTTCTATGGTTAAGCATAGTAAATCTTGTAAAAAATTAAATCAAATATTGAATCTAACTCATATTGCTAGTAAAACAATTTCTCTCCTCTTTTTCAAATGTTAATGTCCTTTAGATATCTACTGCTACAATTGACCCAGTGTCAGGGTCAACTTAGGATTTCTGGGTTATTTCCTAGTTGATTGGCTATAAAATCATCAGATAGATTAAATGAAAAATTTCGGGTGTAATTTGAACACTCACTGTGTTTTGTCTCCGTAGACATTTGTGAACATACCGGGCATCAAGCAGTAAGGTCCCATTCTCATTGATGTAGTAAACCCAATGCTGCTTTCTTAATGTTTTAGCATATTTGTCAAAGGCATGGTCAACCTTTTCACAGATTGCATCGACATCCTTGATTTTGAATTCTTTGGAATGCAGAATGCTCTCGATGGTGTTGGAAGTCAACTGTTTGATCTTCTCACCCAGAGAAACCAGATCATAGTGAACCAGTTTGGACTTCTTCGACTGTAGCGTGAGCTTGAATCGATAGAGCTTGTCCTTGATTCTGCCTCTTTGCGGTACATAAGGTAGAGACTGCAATATGAGCATACTACGGAACATCATCTGAAGTAGGGCCTGCTGTGAGCTCTCATCCTGCAGAAGCAGTTGAAAGACATTCTTCTGGACATTTCTCAAGTATGAGTCGCTGCAGATGGCTAACAGAAAAGATGTCCTCTTGTTTACATCGAGGGTATAGATGTACTGGCTCGAGAAGTACTCCAGCATCAATTCATAGCTGAATGAGTAGCACTTTTTATCTTTTGACTGAAGCAGGAATACCTTGTAAGACGGTACAACATTGAACTTTGTGAGGAGATCCTGTTCAAATTCTTTGATGTCATTCACGAGGAGGTAGATGCACAACCGGTAGAAGTCCTGAGACTGCTCCTTGTTTACTTCGACACCAGTTCTCTTCAGCAGATGTCTTTCCAAAGAAGCGAGCAACTTCGGGATGTTAAACTCACTCTGTTCACTCAGATCGAGTTCCCCTTTCACTGCAAGTGCACAGAATATGTGCAAGTGGAGAGGGGATGACAGAAAGGCTTTTAACTTCTGCTTGTGCCGGGTCACATAATCTTGAACAAGGTGGCTTTGGGAAGGTTGAATAAGCTTCCGTACCTGACACATGTCAGTGTAGAGTTTGACGTAGTGAAGCCCTTCCTCCTCTGTGTATCCTTTAAGCAGAAGAAGTCTGTCAAAGAAACGAGCATCAATGCTACAGTGATCTGTGGAACAAGTGATAACTATAGTCGGGCCACGTCCTCTCTGACAATCTTGCACATAGTTCTCAAGTGTCTCCAAGGCTGCAGCATCATGCAATTCATTCAAATCATCAACCACTACCACTGCTCCTTCCCCTCGTTAAATGTGTGCCATCAGTTCATCCTCGTCATCTTTTTTGCATCCCAATTTGTCACGGATTGCTGCTTCTACAGTCGTTGTGATACTTCTTGCCTTGAGAAACACCATAGTGGTCCATTTCAGGGACCCTGATCTCAGAGACAGTGTACCGCCCTGGTTCACTACCTGATGTAGGAAGTTGGTGCTCCAGTTGAAAACAAAGCTCTTGCCGAATGTTGTTTTGCCGTCCCCTGGTTCTGAGTACATGATGACTGTACGTGGAGCTGGGGTGCCACCAAACTCCTGAAGGATCTCTGTTCCCTTTATCGGAACTGACACTCTGAAAATATATAATGATCTTAAAAAAAAGGATCACATCATTTATTTTACATATGCTGGTAGAATAATGCATGTTCACCAGTACTTAATCTTAAAGGACAGCATCATGCATTAATGCATCATACCCTTGATCATCATACTGATCTAATGAGACTCCCGTAAGGTCGGCATGATGCAGCAATGCAGCACCAGCGAGTTACTCGCTGGGGCTGCATTGGTGCATCATGACAAATGTCATGACAAATATCTTTTAGCGATATCTGTCCTCAAAGGGTTAGATGACCATCACTAAGCTTTATTTCATTCTGATGTTTAGGTAAAATCACACCACCATGCAAATACCTCATAGTGAACACATCTATGCACTTTAATGGTGTATTGTTTTTACTTACACATAATTACCATTGACGTGAGGTAATTCCATTTTGACGTGTGGTTTTACATGAACCAAACACTCGGATACATCAATCAATTCATCCCGCTGGTTACTTTCAAAATTGAAGACATGGGCCTTCATCAGTGACCGTTTACAATGTTGACAGTGGTCCCAGATACCTGAAAGGTAGAAATAGTTTTCAATGTGCATCCTCAAGATCTCACCATTGATAAATTCAGTCAAAGAGATATCTCAGTTTTCGATATATTTTGATCTACCAATGGTATCTCACAATCACTAAGAACTATGTAAGTTTGATATATGATGATGTAATAAAAGAAAAAAAGAAGTTTCATAGGCTAATTAAAAGATTGAAGATTATTACAGGTGGTATGCAAATATTGCCGATGCTACATTTGTGCATCATGTCGACCCTTTGGGAGTGTCTCAAACCTGTAGGGTCGGCACGATGCAGCCCTGGTGGGTTACTCACCAAGGCTGCATCATGCATCATGCATCATGACGACCAAGACATGATGCATTAATGCACCATGCCATCCTTAAAGGATTAAGAAGCTAAATATACCCTACCATGGAGTAGACTTGATGGCAGAGGTCGTGTCACGACCTGTAAGGATTCCTCCACCCGTACACCCTCCAAGTATATCAACAGCCCTACTCCACCTCCCCGTGGTATCAGATTCCCCTGTCCTGTCAGAGCTAAGGCTCTCATCAAACAATGGTAGTGCCATCTAGGTCCTCTCTCTATGAAATTGAGCAGTTCCAGAACTTGATCTGGTCTTGATTTGGCAGTGGCCTGCAAGGAAAGGGATGTACTTTTATGTTAGACAAATGATGATGTAAGATTGAGCATTTAGACAAGGCCTTCTTCTATGATAAATGAAAAAAGGAGAAAGATTTGGGTTCTGTCAATAGAAAACACCATTTCCCTGAGAGATTATTGATAGTGATTATCCGCCCTGGTTTTATTGTAATACAGTTTAACCCTTTAAGGATGGATGTCACTAAAAGATTACATATGTTTCATGATGCACCAATGCAGCCCCGGGGAGTAACTCACCAGGGCTACATTGGTGCATCACGCCGACCCTTCGTGATTGTCTCAACCCCATAGGGTTGGCATGATGCATGAATGCAGCACTGGTAAGTTACTCGCCAGGGCTGCATTATGACGAAGCAGTAGAGCATGATGCCATCCTTAAAGGGTTAATAGTTGTACAATATTCACCAATATTCACCTTGAGTCTCTCCTCGTCGGTTAGTTTCAGCACGTTAAGTTGTCTCAGGTGTGGCCATATACAGCCCAGCTGTAGGTTGTTGTAGAGCTCCACTCTGGACTTATTAAGCAGGCCCCCATAGACACTTTCTAGAACTGGCATGTGCTCCTCTAGGTTCCTCTTGTCCCATGGATGTATGGGAGGTGGTGATTCCTCTGTAGCAGCTGTGAGGATTAGTTTTTAAAAGAAATTAAATCATAATTTCAAGCATTGCATCTAGATCATCATGCAGTGGAGGTTAAGTCTGTTACTCTCACTTAAAATATACTGTGTCATTACACAACATCTTTCAAATATGTATGTGCATAGAAAAATGAAGCAGTCAACTGTGTCTCCCATGTGGCTCTGGTAAAAATGGAGTGTCAAACAGCTATTGACTCTGTTTATAAGAAGGGTCAACTTGAGTTGACACTGATAGTATAAGGAGAGTCATTATTGGTTGGATTCTATTTTAAAAGAGGCATGTGGGGGACACAGTTAACGCCTTTACTTTTCTCTGTGTGGGCCAGAGAAACACAAGAAACAAAAGATTTTGAAATTTTCCCGTTACTCTACCATGAACCTAGGGAGGTATAAGGTGCACGCGGGGACAAACTGCCTCAGTGACTAGACGCCGCCCATTTTACCTGTAATCTCAAAAAGCCCACTTTTCCAATAACCTTAATCAGTTTCCAGGCCCATTCTCTATATATGGCACCACTGTACATTGGTAATATTGCTGTATATATTGGGGGCTCTGCCCCCGCACCCCCTTTTCTTTCTCTCTTCTTTTTCTATTTTTGAAACACAACTATAACCAAACCCATTTAACCTCTAAGAATGGGACGATTAAGATTATAGGAGAGGACAATTCAGACTTGCAGACTTACAGTGGCGCCATCTAGAGAAGAAGGGGGAATCATTAAGATTACTGGAAAAATGGGTTTTTAAGATTACAGGTAAAATGGGTGGCGTCTTGTCACTTGGGAAGTTCGTCCCTTGTTCCATATAAGGTGTCCTTCTTACAATACTTATTTTTATCTTTATGTCACAGACCAATTTGAGAAATATGTTACCTGGGGAGCTTGGTGATGAGGGAGGACTGGGTGGCAGCCTGCGGGGAACAGGTTTCACGGGTAATGTGGGAAGTGGTCTTGAAGGCAGTTTTGGTGGTGGAGGTTGCGGAATCGACGCTTGTGATGTTGACGCTGGTTTTGGTGGCAGAATCAAGGCTTCAGATATTGGCAGTTTTTGTGGCGGAATCGACACTTCTGATGTTGGCAGTTTTGATGGTGGAATGGACACTTTTGGTGTTGGCAGTTTTGGTTTAGGAGTCGACGCTTCTGATGTTGGCAGTTTTGGTGGCGGAGTCGACGCTTCGGATGTTGGCAGTTTTGGTTTAGGAGTCGACGCTTCTGATGTTTGCAGTTTTGGTGGTGGAATCAACTCTTGTGATGTTGACAGTTTTGGTGGCGGAGGTGGTGAAATTGACACTTGTGATGTTGACAGATGTGGTGGCGGAATCGACTCTTCTGATGTTGGCAGTTTTGGTGGCGGTATCGATGCTTTTGATGTTGACAGATTTGGTGTCGGAATCGACACCTGTGATGTGGACGGTTTTGGTGGTAGAGGTGGCGGAATCGACGCTTGAGATGTCGACGTTGATTTTGGTGCAGGAATCAACACTTTTGATGAGAGTGGTATCCTTGGCACTTGTGCTAATGTGGGTTTTGGTGTCAGACCAGGCTTTTGTGGCAAAGCTGGTTTTGGGTGAAGAGATGGTTTGGGGGACCCAGGTAGTTTCTCCAGTGTACTATCAAATGTTTTAGGTTGCTGACCATTATCATCATAAATTGGCATGCCATCTTTGCCTTCAGGAATTAAGTCATTCTGTCCAGACTTGGCAATGGACCTCATGAGCCCATGGTAGTACCATCTCGGACCACGGCTTATGTGGTCTAGCAGGGCCATCACTCTCTCCCGTCCAACCCATTCACGCTGCAATGAACAGGATTTACACATATAAATATAAATAACCTGTGTTTCTTTTCTTTAGAGAAGTGAGAGTGAGTTTTTTTCCTCTTTTTTAATGCAATGCATAGTACCTGCAACTACTTTAAAACACCACCGATAATATTGACCTTTTTCTCCTGAAGTGGTGGTTTGGCTTACAGGCGGGGTTTTGATACATTATAGAGAGAACTATTTAAAGACAAAATTGATTTTTGAGCCCTAATCATCGGACCATATGCCACTTTAATGTTACAGTAGGCCTAACTAGGGATATTATGAAAATGTTGGATATTCTTGTAAAAATGCAATTTCCTGGAGTCAGACAGTTAATTAGGCGTAGGAGCTTGTTCCCCCTGACCAATAATCTACAAAAAAAACTAACTTTTTTTGAACCGATGGTTAGGTTGCCTGAAACACCTTTTTCTATGGCCTAATATGTAAGACCATGAGAATAAAAGTTTGAGTTGTTAACTGCCATCGTTCACATGCTATGAAACACCCTTGGTGCTGCACACTTTAAATATTTTTGTGTGTACACATTTTCGCAAAATTGCTAAAAAGTACAATTACACATGTATTTGAATAAGCAGATTTCCGAAATTTAGCTCTTTAATTCAATACTGTATAAATATTTTCGTTTTTTTTAATTCAGCGAAAATTGCGGGGAAAAAATACAGCACTACATTTACAGTAAAATGTTTATGATTGATGTTAAGTATGATTAGTGCATATATCCTTTAAAAAGGTGATTATTTTGATCTCATGGGTCAAAGGAATTACTGATGTGCCTATAGATCCATGCATCAAGAAAGGGTGGCTTTTTTCATAATATTTGCAAATATCTCTTATCCGGAGATTCATAAAAGAATTCTCATTCAAATAGCTCATATTTGAATGCAGGATGTTGAGGTACGTTTAGATTTCTGTCAGTCACACTTCAAAAACGTTCAAAGATTTTATCTACAACTTTTCTGAAAGGTTGGCCTACGTTAATGCATTGGGCCAAAAAAAAAAGGTGTGTTTCAGGCAACATGGTCCAAAAATTTAGGGTAGGTAGGTCGGATTTTAAAAAAAAAATTTGAATGTGGGAGGTACCTGGAATGGGTCGCGATCGAACTGCCACATCGACTCGGGGGTCATCAAGATGACTCACCGATTCTTACTATAACTAGGAATATCATGAGATTATTGGAGGTTCTGGTTAAAAAGCATCTTCCTGAGGCTGGACCATCAATTAGGCATGGGATCTGTTCTTACTGACCAAAAAATTGCTAACATTTCCGGGTAAAAAATGAATATTTTGCAAAAAGAAAAAAAAAATTCTCCAAAATCGGAAAAAAAATCCTTTTTGGAATCTAGGGTCGGGTTGCCTGAAACACACCTTTTATTATTTTTGGCCTTGGTGTATAGTATATATGTTCCCACCTTGATTTTCTCCTCCTGTATCCTGTTGAGGTGAAGCCACACTTGGTCTAGTTGGAGTCCTTTACACAACACTGCATAGCACTTGGTTAGACGTTCCTCGTAGACACTCCCAGTAAGAGGCTGACTCTCCTCCATGTTGGACTCGTCCCAGGGAGGCGGGTCGCCTGTTGCCATGGTTTCTGTGGACAGAATTTAAGAGACAAGATATTATTCCCTCTGGGTGAATCTATCCTACGACTAGACTGCACTAGTAATATTTAGGTGGGTGTAAGCGGAGCAGAGACACCCCTGAGAACCATTAATAGCACAGGGTACAGTAGTAGGCCTAAAGGTAAGATGTAGCATGCTCTACTTTGTAGTATGCTCTACTTCCTCCTAGATTGATGTTTCTTTACACCACCTCAGGTCTGGGCTATAAAAACAGGGATCGGCCTTCTTCATATACAGCCATACAGCCAAGTATTAAAGGGGGTCCCAATGTCGACTCGGTTTTAAAGATCCATTATATTCGGCATAAAACCAAGTAAATATAAGTAAGGGCCGTGGGTATAAGGGAGTCCCAACCAGCCAACCTCGACTCAGCTTTAAGTTGGGGGTATAGATGGGGGGACCCCATGTCGCCTGTCGATTTTAAGAAATGCCCATGTCCCTTGTCACTATCTTTTTATTTCTCCTGTCGATTTTAAGAAATGCCCATGTCGCCTGTCGATTTTAAGAAACAGCCATGTCGCCCTGTCGATTTTAGGGGTCTACTCCCATTAAGTTTAGTAAGAATCCATCATGCCCCATATCTATTAAAGCTGACATTATACTATATCCCAAACATGTTCTCCTTCTGTTATCTACATTAGGCTTAACACAACACATAGAAGTATCTCAGAAGTTCAACACTTACATCAGTTGACTGATCCCCTGTTCTGTGGCTGATACTGAGTCATAGGACAGTCCTTTTCTCTGGATTTAGGGATTTGAAATAACCACTTCCTCGTTCCTGCTCTGTACTCTTTGTGAGTGAGTGTTATTGTATTAGGAAGTATTCATTTATCAATTACAGGGGGGGGGTGGTGGGATTTCGCACGGAGGGGCGAAATTCTTTTACGTCCCCCCCTCGAGAGTGCGTGGACCGTTTCACGCCCCCCCCTCGACGAATGCGACAAAAGAATTTCGCCCACCCCCCTTTGAACTAGTGTAACGCGTGGGCTTTTGTGCTAAAAAGGGGCTAAATCTTTTATGCCCCCCCCTCAGGAGGGATTGGACATTTTCACGCCCGACCCCCCCAAACCCACCACCACCCCCTATAACTAATAAATGAACACTCCTTCATGTTATGTTTCATACTGCATATGGCAGCACCTATTCTCAACTACCACTCGTATATATATATATGTGTGTGTGTGTGTGTGTGTGTTTATATATACAAGACAGTGATAAACTTGTGTACACTAACCTTTATAGTGGACACTGGCTGGTAATGGGCAGGCTGAGATGAGATAGCACAAAGCCTAAAACACACGCTTATGACGTGAGCCCTGCTACTGCTTCTCTCGTGTCCTATATATATAGTATCCGGGTTCTTACACTGTGACCCACTAAGTAATTCTGCATTCCCATGACTACCTCCAGTCCCGGTACCAGGGGGTGGGAGGTGGTGGCCAGGATACAGGGGGAGCTACAGTGTACAATATATGTCTGGACACTCTGACTGACCCCTGCATCCTGCCCTGCCATCACTCCTTCTGTTTGCAATGTCTCACAGGTTGGTCAAAAAGTGTCTTCTTCCTCTATTTCTTCCTATTAGGCCAAATTTTGAAAAAAGGTGTTTCAGGTTACCCGACCCTACCTAGCAAAACCATTTGGGGCTATTTAAGGGTCAATCTGATAGTTCGCGAGCCACGGTGGTTGTGGGTGATTCAGCATTGAAGTTCATGAGTCAATTTCTGGGTACTTTTTAGGCCAAAGCTTAAAAAAAAATCTTTAAAAAATATCCGACCTACCTACCCTAGATTTTCAGACCATGTAACCTGAAACACACCTCTCTTTTTTTGGCCTTACTATTCGTTATGTCAGAGAGAGAGATGAATCTTTGGTTATACTGATCTGTTCACAAACTGACTTATTATTATATATCACTTTTATAGGGGTGCGGTGCCTTAATGCATCATGCCCATTTGTCATCATGATGCATGAATACAACAAAAACTTAACTCCTCTAGCCGGGCAAGAGATTTCTCAATCCTCTCATGCTATTCAAGAAAGTTTAAACGTGTGATTTACACCACAAATGACCCAGGGCCAGGGTGATAAAAGTGATTGATTGAAGCTGTAAATAATTTTAGGAACAATGAATAATTTGTCAATTCTGAGAGCAGAAATCTATTCCTGGCTCAAAATTACCCTTAAATGATGCGTCACACTTGTATGTTATTCCCTTACACTGAGGCGAAAAATCTGACTTTTTGTGAGGTCTACTTTAGGCCTTATTCAGGGGTTTAGAAAAGGTCTAAAGTGTAGTTTTTTTGATCGAGGACATAGGACATAGGAAAACACATTACTTTCTATTGTGTTGAAAGTTTTGAGTGAAAAAAGAATCAATTTTCTAGTGACATTTTGAAAAATTAATTTTTATCCCATATTTCGGGGGCTGATCCCTGAGTGAATTAGATTTTAGCGACAATCAGTCCTTAAAGGGTTAACTATTGTGTAACGTTTATACTACAGGTGATGCGGTGCCCCATTACGGGGTCTGGGGACGACCTACCCAAGGACTTTAAGGTCAACTCCTTACTGTCACACCTCAACTCAGCCGAGCCACAACCACCGCAAATCATGTACAACACCTCGACTCAGCCGGGCCACAACAACCGCAGAGAAATCATGAAGAACGCCTCAACTCAGAAACTCCAACCCTCCTTTACTGGTTAAGTCAGGTTCTCTGTGGAAACTGACCTCTTTGTGTGAGAGTCTATTCCAAATTCAGATAAAAGAACTGAGAGTATATCACATTCTCACATTTAATACAACCTATTTGTCGAATCTGTTCCACATTCATTATCAAGTCTGGAGATTCTGAATTGCTAGCTGGTGTGCTACACTAATAAACATCAATCAATAGCCTTTGAACAGCACACAATTTTGTAACTTTTATTTAACACCTTTGAGCCCGAATCTGACATACAGGTCCCCAATCTTTTTTATTATTATTTCAGGTTGCATCGCGGTGAGGAAAGACACATTTTATATGTCCTGCTAAGAAGGTCTATAATGCTCAGTTACTACATAATATTGGTTTTAAAAAATCAAGCTCTAAGCAGCTGCATTTGGGAATAGGGGATCCTATGTATATGACATTATGCATTTGCATAGGGCACCAAATTTGCCGCAAAATGCCTGGGCCAAAGTTGACATAAATCTTTTTCTGGATAAAACTAAAAATACCTGCAGGTAGGGTAGCCTAAAAAGGTCCCATATCTGATATTTTATAACTCAATTTCCTTTATAAGTGGAGATATGTGGAGAACAAAAATGTTGCCCATCCTTCAAGCCTGCGAGTGATAATGGGGAGACCACAAAAAAAAAAGTCTCGGGCGTTCTCGCGACTTAGGCGCCCTATGTGGATCCCTTATCCTTTATGGAGGTGTAATATAGTAACCACAGACCTCTGTGCGTGATGAACAAAACACTTTTTGTTGATACAATTCCTCATGCGACTGCTTCAGTAGATTTCACCATATCTGAGATGCTTCATTGTAAAAAGTGTAAAGTCAATGAATCACATAATTCCAGCCTCGTTGAAATATTAAGATTCCGGTTGTCAATGGTTAAGAGACTGCAACAAGCAAAAGCCCCAAAATGATGCTCCAACAGTTTGTTTGAGGATCACATCTCTCAAGGATGGTTTTGCAGACTCAGCTGCCTCTCCTAGGGAATGCTCCAGGGACGGCTTCTTTAGACAATACAAAAGATAGATCCAAAGGCAGAAGATTGCCCATTGCTATGAACATGTGGAAGACTAGACATTGGACTGCCAGTTCAAGCCCGTTATATCCATGGGTGAAACTTCATAAATTAAATCAATCAGGTGTGATGCTGTTACAACATCAACCCCCTCAAGTCGGACGCGGTCCGTCTTATATTCCAGCATGCCTCCCGTCAGCATGGCCTTCAAGTAGTCACTGACTGATGCCAGGATGACTTGAACTCCTGATCTTCCACTTCTATGGTGTAGTCTAGTAACAGATTTTGCTCCCAAAGAGTGTGAAGTCCTTTCATAAGGACTATTCCAGAATCATCCTGAGGCACCATAATATCATGCCACAACTCCTGTCAGAAGATAGGAATAATCTAGGTTACTAGGCTAAGCAGGGTGGTTCGAATGTTCCTGATTATGGTTGAAGTATTTTAGGAGACTATTCCTCCTTAGCGAGATATCCAGTGGCACCATTCTACTTGTATTGAAAGTGTTGTATCTGGTGACTAAGGACTAACTCAAGCAAATTTTGTGGATGAGATTAGGGTACAAGTAGAGGAGTGTGACATGATTAGGACCATATTAATTTCAATGTAGCTCTCATAATGCATTTCACCTGAGGTGATTTTGTTGGGTCCTGGTCGGTAGTAGCCTCCCCCCCCCCCCCCCATTGTACCAAATATTTACAGCAGCATTCCTCTTTTCACGACGTGGTTTGATTTTCCTAAAGTTAAAGAGGAACAGTTCATTCTGGTTGCTTTCGACTTCAGCACCAGAATGCCATATCAGCTCAGTTCTGTCTCTGAAGGTCCAGAAATGTGGTGTTTTTGCCACATGAGAAAGTTCATACTACTGATCCAAAAGGGTATTCCATATGTGACCAATATCAGCCCATGGTAATTTAGCAACATGTCTCCGACATTAGTATGTTCAATAGCAAAGAGCTCGGGCAAATTTCAAAGGAACATTGGAACTTGAATTTAAAGGGGTCTCTGAAGGTCCGGAAATATGGCATTTTTGCTGTGTTGTCCATAAAATATGAGAAAGTTTATACTACTGATCAGAAAAGAATATTCCAAATGTGAGCAATATTAGTCCATGGTAATTTTGCAACATGTCTCTGGTATAGGCATGTTTATTGGATTAGAGATCAGAACTATATTTAAGGAACATTGGAACTTGAATTCGAGGGGATCTATGAAGGCATGGAAATATGGCGTTTTTGGTGTGTCGCCCATAAAATATGAGAAAGTTCATACTACTGATCCGAAAGGGATATTCCATATGTGACCAATATCAGCCCATGGTAATTTAGCAACATGTATGTTCAATAGCAAAGAGCTCGGGCAAATTCCAAAGGGACATTGGAACTTGAATATAAAGGGGTCTCTGAAGGTCCGGAAATATGGCATTTTTGATGTGTCGTCCATAA
The DNA here is from genome assembly GCA_947462335.1 of Harmothoe impar. NCBI lineage: Eukaryota > Metazoa > Annelida > Polychaeta > Phyllodocida > Polynoidae > Harmothoe > Harmothoe impar. Next base: position 112,434,255 of record OX381704.1, read on the forward strand.
AATATGAGAAAGTTCATACTACTGATCCGAAAGGGATATTCCATATGTGACCAATATCAGCCCATGGCTAATTTAGAAACATGTCTCCGAAATTAGTATGTTCAATAGCAAAGAGCTCGGGCAAATTTCAAAGGAACATTGGAACTTGAATATAAAGGGGTCTCTGAAGGTCCGGAAATATGGCATTTTTGCTGTGTCGTCCATAAGATATGAGAAAGTTCATACTATACTGATCAGAGAAAAATGTTCCAAATGTGAGCAATATCAGTCCATGGTAATTTAACAACATGTCTCTGGTATTAGCATGTTCAATGGCTAAGAGCTCGGGCGAATTCCAAAGGGACATTGGAACTTGAATATAAAGGGGTCTCTGAAGGTCCGGAAATATGGCGTTTTTGCTGTGTTGTCCATAAAATATGAGAAAGTTTATACTACTGATCAGAAAAGAATATTCCAAATGTGAGCAATATTAGTCCATGGTAATTTTGCAACATGTCTCTGGTATAGGCATGTTTATTGGATTAGAGATCAGAACTATATTTAAGGAACATTGGAACTTGAATTCGAGGGGATCTATGAAGGCATGGAAATATGGCGTTTTTGGTGTGTCGCCCATAAAATATGAGAAAGTTCATACTACTGATCCGAAAGGGTATTCCATATGTGACCAATATCAGCCCATGGTTATTTAGCAACATGTCTCGGAAATTAGTATGTTCAATAGCAAAGAGCTCGGGCAAATTTCAAAGGAACATTGGAACGTGAATATAAAGGGGTCTCTGAAGGTCCGGAAATATGGCATTTTTGCTTTGTCGTCCATAAGATATGAGAAAGTTCATACTATACTGATCAGAGAAAAATGTTCCAAATGTGAGCAATATCAGTCCATGGTAATTTAACAACATGTCTCTGGTATAAGCATGTTCAAAGAGTTTGGGCAAATTTCAAAGGGACATTGGAACTTGAATTGAAAAGGGTCTCTGAAGGTCCGGAAATATGGCGTTTTTGGTACGATATGCCCTCGCCATATATCCTCTCTCTTCTACTTCATTTAGGTCCTGTCTCCCTCCCCACACCTAGACCCTTTCTTTTCTGCCTCATTTTGGCTCTTCTTTACTCCTGAACTGTATGTCCTGTCTTTTCTCCCTCATTTCTGCCCTTTCTTTCTCCCCAACCTTATATATCCTCTTTTTTCTTCTAGTATGTACTTCCCAAAAGGTCATTTATAGGGTAACTCTACCTAGAGAAGATGAACTATCTTTGCTCTTTTTAATATCCATCTAATTTTTCTTTAGATATAAAACATACAACCTGCATGGGTACTTTGCAGCATCTTTATATAACAAGTACAACGTAAAGGACACATGAAATAAGCTGGCAGCACCGATGACCACATATATACGTGATGTTTCTAAGCCTCATTAGGATTCGCTGAATTAAGTAATATGGCACACCTCATACCCTAAGTAGATCCAGACAGGTTCTTCCTCCATTCAGTGTTACTGCCCCCACGTTCTGACTGCTCCCTGAACTGACTAATATGTACATTATTTAAGTAATCCATATTGGGGGACAAATTAGGGGAGGGTGTTACACTATTGCAACAATGGGAATTAGCAACTTGTCTATGGAAATAAAGTGTAATCCGATTCATACAACGTATAGGTATAAAGAAGCACAATGACACAATATCAAGTAACTTAAGTATCTTTATTTGATAACTTTATTGAACCTGGATTCTTCTAGACAACCTGTTTTTAATCATTAGCACCTTTAAGTGAACACGACTCACTGTTAAGGAGGTTCCACCAAAGATGAACACACCTGCTATCCATCTATGAGAACATGATATTATGGTGCTTCATTTCTTACACAACATAATTTAAGAAGAAAGCAATCCCATTATGTTACATGTCCTTACTGTAGCTTAAAGCTGATCTAGACGGTTATAAAAATAAACTATACAGTTTCATATCACACTTTGGATGATAACAGCACTCTTCATATAAATGGACAATTTCTCATTATTCTCTGCAGCATCTTTCTCTTCTCATAGGCATTCTGAAAAAAAAACAGAAATAAAAATGTCAGAGATTAGAAATGTAAAGTATAACAATAAAAACATCAAAACCGGCTATAGTTGAAATAATAAGAGAACCAAATACATAATTTATACTACCATTTAAAAATTATCTCTTACAGAATGGCAATATGACATACCCCTTATGAAATGGCAATATGACATGCCCCTTACTTCACTTACTACCCATTGATGTGAGGGACAGTGGCTACAATATTTGTCTGCATCTCGCTATGCTGATGTAGTAACAGAAGAGACTTAGGAGTTATTGGTATATGAAGATTCTAAACCCACTTATGGTGTCTAACCCATCAAGAAGAATTCTATACATCTACATTATCATACCAATGATCTGTTTTCAACTCACCGCGTTATCTATCTGTTTGCGGGCCTTGTACAAGCCCAGCTTCCTTAGCAGGACTCGGTAGCGGGCCGAGTTCTGTCTCCTCACTTCCATCTGCTCAGCTGTGAAGAACCTGGGTTTGCCACTGCAAAATAAATTCATTGCTTTAGTAGATCAATCCTGACAAAAAGCATGAAGGTGCCTTCAGCACAGGAGACACCATGGTCATTTAGTAGAGCTTAATTATGATGACCTATGTAGTATATGGAAGTGAATAATGCTGCAATCAATATGGGTAAAGCGTTCTTCTTAGTAAACATGGAAATAGTGAATGATTACAGGACTTCAGTGACAAATTGATGGGTGCTTTAGTGATATGCATATAGTGGAGTAAAGAACCTGCAGACCATGTGGTATGCACCAAATCAATGATAAGGTGACATGTTTCACATAAATCCTACAGCAACTGACATGGCCTACCTTTTGTTCACTTTGTGTTTTCTTGTCGACTTTTGAGGGAGGGCTGCTGCCCGTGTCAGTGCCTGTGCCAGTGCCGTGGCCAGAGCGGAGGTGGGGGCAGGAGTCATGGTTGATACCGGGGCTGCTGCAAAGGTTGGGGCCGGTGCCTTGGTGGATGCCGTGACTGGTGTCAAGCTGGGGGCCGGTGCCTTGGTCCAGGCGTGGTTGTGGGCAGGTGTCTTGGTGTTGGTGTTGGTGTAGATGTGGTCAGGTACCAGGAGCTGGGTGGGAGCTCTGCAAGAATTATTGATTATTATTCATAACGTAGTATTCCCTTAGAACATTTGGGGTAGAATGATTGTACAATGTAGATTGTGGTAGGGGTAGAATCAACACTCAGCTGTAAGCTATTTACTCATGGTACAGTTTATATTTACTTAGTGTTGTTAATAACTTTTGATATTGCATTGTTTATAGCACTTTGTCTGTTCATAATACAAAAGGCCAATTCTAATGTGATGATGTTGGGACTTGTTTACTCACTCGACTACTTTGATGGTGCTTTTCCTGTTTTTCAAGGACAGCTTCCAGAACCGATTGGGACGCCTCTCTGTGGATTCACTGTAAAGAATGTTATCAACTGAGGATCAAAGCAGAGAGAGGCCAAACTATCTTTCTGATCAAAGGCTGAACTAATCCATAATGCTTCCACTTGCCTCTTATTTGTCCAGGATTTCCAAGACAAAGTAATATGTACCACCCTTATTTCTTCTCTTTTTCTTATAATATTGCAATAGGGATTACCTGAATTAAAATCTTAATGTAAAAACTATAGTTGTCTCTACAAGGAATAGTTGAACTTTGTAATTGTGATAAGCACCTGTTGTAAACAGCTGTTTGAAATGAGTGACCTCAGGTACTCAGCCCTATTTATAAGGGTGCAGGGTGTTGAAGGATGGCATAATGCATTAATGCATAAATGCAACCCTGCAAGTAAATCTCCAGTGCTGTATTCAAGCATCATGCCAGCTCTAGCGGGTTCAGGCACACCTGAAGATTTGGCATGATGCACCAATACAGCACCGGCGAGTTACTCGCGGGGGCTGCATTGGTGCATCATGACAACAAATATCATCTTCTGGTTGTCTCTACAAGGAATAGTTGAACTTTGTAATTGTGATAAGTACCTGTTCTAAACAGCTGTCTGAAATGAGTGACCTCAGGTACTCAGCCCTATTTATAAGGGTACAGGGTGTTGAAGGATGGCATAATGCATTAATGCATAAATGCAACCCTGCAAGTAAATCTCCAGTGCTGTATTCAAGCATCATGCCAGCTCTAGCGGGTTCAGGCACACCTGAAGATTTGGCATGATGCACCAATACAGCACCGGCGAGTTACTCGTGGGGGCTGCATTGGTGTATCATGACAACAAATATCATCTTCTGGCGACATGCCATCCTTAAAAGGTTAATGTACTCACATGACTTGGCTGGGGGTCTTGTTCTCTCTAGGCACTGTGGCCAGTGCCTTGAAGGGGACCTCAGTGGGGGCCGGTGCCATGGTGCAGGTGTGGTTGCTAGCAGGTGCCTTGGTCGGTGCCTCAACTGGGGCCCGTGTGGGGGCCGGTGCCATGGCCTGGCTGGTGAATCTGGAACAATTATTATCTATTAGTCACTGCCTGATATTCTCCTATCTAGAACGTTTGAGGTAGAATGTTTGTAGAATCTGGTAGAGCAAGTGGGACAACTCTCTGTGGATTCACTGCAAAGGATGTCATCAATTAACATTTACAGAAAGCCTGCACTCATTCATAGTGCTTCCACTTCACCCCCTATTTGTCCAGGATTCCTTAGATTAAGTAAAATTACTTCTCTGTTCTCATAATCTATCTTGTAGGAGCGATTCCCTTAATTAAATCTTAATATTAAAACTATATTGTCTCTAAAAGAAATAGTTTGACTGTGTCTAAACAGAAGGCTAATAAGTGACTGCAATGTACTCACATGACTTGGCTGGGAGTCTTGTTCTCACTAGTCGCTTTGGCCGGTGCCTCTGAGGGGACCTCGGTGGGGGCCGGCCCCATGGTCCAGGTGTGGTTGCCAGCAGGTGCCGTGGTAGGTGCCGTGATGGAGGCCTCGGTGGGGGCCGGTGCCATGGTCCAGGTGTGGTTGCTAGCAGGTGCCGTGATGGAGGTCTCGGTGGGGGCCGGTGCCATGGTCCAGGTGTGTTTGCTAGCAGGTGCCGTGGTAGGTGCCGTGATGGAGGTCTCGGTGGGGGCCGGTGCCATGGTCCAGGTGTGGTTGCTAGCAGGTGCCATGGCCGGTGCTGTCATGGAGACCTCGGTGGGGGCTGGAGCCATGGCCACGGCCAAGGCCTGGGAGGGTGCTCTAGTGAAAACATTGAATACCAGTCGATATAATGAGGCTATTTTCAATTCTTTAAATCAAGTGATTTTCCTAAAACTATTTATGTCTGCCAAGTGCTTGAGTTTGGTTTGCCATGATGTAAAGAAACGATGCATGCTGACAGAGTGAGAGTTTATATTGGAAAACATCAATCATTTAAGGCACCGACTATGTTTGTCCCTTCTGTACAAGAAATGGTTTGATAACATATAAAAGGTAACTTGTTTATCTGAAGCAAGCACACCCTAATACATTTTCCATACTTGATATGGTACTGTCATTTTGTGACAGATCACTGTAAGAAGCTTCATCTACTCACCGTACTGCCTGGAGGTGCAGCAGGAACCGTGCATCCACTAAAGACGTAGGTGTGGAGGCCAGGCAGGTGGAGGCTGGTGCACTGACTTCCCTCACCTCAGCTATCCTACAAGACACACAGAATGGTATTGTTCTTCATCAGGCACTTCATCATAATCAATGTTGAATTTCTAAGGACTATCTACCCTCTATATCATTAAACAGTGTGGTACATTCTCAGTGTTGGTACACCTCTAGCAGGCAGCCAGACCTGCAAGTTGAGATGGAAATATTCATATTTATCATTCATAATTCTCCCGTGTTGTTTGTGGTAAACGTACACAGCAGTAAAAGTATAGTTAGAATAACAAATTATAATTCTGCACCCATGAATGTAGAGCTCAACTTTGGAAAAAAGGAATATTTACTCACCAGAGTTTTTGGTTCTTCTTGCGATGTTTTAGGGAAAGTCTGCCGCCAAATCGAGGGTAGTTCTCACTCGCCCCAGATGTCCTGCAATAAACATTTTATAGCATCAACTGGACATGCAGGATCTATCTGGGAGAGGTTTATAGGACAGGGTTAGACAGTTGTTGGAAGACATGTATCTAATACAATTCAACTATTGACATTCACCAACAGTTTCAACCTTTTAAGGGTGGTGTGGGGACCATGGGCACCCTGCACATAGTATTGAATTTTACAGATGGCACTTTGTGATATTGTGATGTAGAGCTAGATGAGTGACTGGGACAGCATTTGATGCATAAAATTATTGTGGGGTGTCCCCGGTCCCATACTGCACAAGATAATACAGCATACATGTAAATGTGGGGTTTGATTACCAGGTGTATTAGTGACATTTGCCATTAACCTTTAAAGCAAGAATCTTTAAATCAGGCTATTAAAATAGACCTCTTATCTAGACTGTAATGCATTGTACAAGACAACAGCCTAATCTTCAAATATCTTCAAACAGTATAACCACTCACCCCTGAGTGGGGGTGGCTTGCAGGGGACGGGTGTAGGCAGGTGTCACGTCCATAGCCTCGGCTGGAGACCGGGCGGGGGCGGCTTGCAGGGGACGGGTGTAGGCAGGTGTCACGTCCATAGCCTCAGCTGGAGACTGGGCGGGGGCGGCTGGCAGGGTACGGGTGTAGGCAGGTGTCACGTCCATAGCCTCAGCTGGAGACTGGGCGGGGGTGGCTTGCAGGGGACGGGTGTAGGCAGGTGTCACGTCCATAGCCTCAGCTGGAGACTGGGCGGGGGCGGCTGGCAGGGTACGGGTGTAGGCAGGTGTCACGTCCATAGCCTCAGCTGGAGACTGGGCGGGGGTGGCTGGCAGGGGATGGGTGGAGGCAGGAGCCGGGTCAATAGCCTTGGCTGGAGACCGGGCGGGCGTGGCTGGCAGGGGACGGGTCCAGGCTGGAACCTTGACTAAAGCCTTGTTGGTTGCTCTGGAGAAATTTCATCACAGACCAATATTACTTTGCAGTATCTTTGAGAATGCATGAGTGAATGAGTTGAGTTGCTTAGATGGACTAATTAAATACAGGTAAATCATTTCATAAAACATTGCATATGCATCTGAATCCAAATAGTTATCTTCCTATGAACTCGATAAAGCAGTTTATGCCCCTAGTTTGCAAGGAATATCAGAAATATGTTATTATTTATCTGACAAATACATCAGTTCAAGGGAGTGGTGGTTAACTGTCACCTGGTTAATTTTCAAGTATAATATTACAATACCCAATTTTAACTGAAATGATATAAGTTCTATCTACTCACAGCACTTCCATGTATGCTGATGAAGGGAGCCGATGCAGAAGGACTCGGCATGGTGTCCACCCACTCTTCATGCTCGGGGGCAGACAATGTGCCCATGCAGGGGCAGGCATGGCAAGAGTCCTGCCGTCACACACCATGGGCCTCCTGCAACACAGAATCAACCGCTGCTGCAAAACTGGACTGGGCACACTAGGGAGTACATCTTAAACTGGTATCCACACTTTCATCCCTAGTATTAAGTATTCATCACATATTTACACACTGTCCATTTTGGGCTTTGGCCATTTTTTTCTCATATTTTTTTCACCCAACAGGGCCTGGCCCTCACCCCTAAACTTAGTGGGAGGAGTCATGTTTTTTGCTGGCCGTTTTTTCAAAAGTGCATACTGTTTTTAACGAGAACAGGAGGTGTACTCCCAGCAGCAGTCTTTTTAGGGTAGTCTTCACTACAAATGGCATCATTATTTGTCAAGGGGAATGTCTAACGTAACAAGATGTGTATGAAAATATTACATTGAATTACTTATGGACATATATTACATTGGAATTTGTACATCATATTTATGCTGGTTTACTTGTTTATATTTTGTTTTATGAAAGTCTATATTCTGAATAAAGTTTACAAACTTGAACTTTACTCGAGCTTTTGCATACTGTTTTTGCTAGCTTACCTTTTGTTCGTGATGGTGCTCCTTTTAAAGTTGGCCCATGGGGCTTCGTCATCCCCCAGCCCATAATTCCAAAAGACTTCCTCTTCAGCCTTGATGGCTGTATGACAGTAGAGAGCCATGCGGGGAGGCTCACGGGGGGACACCTGCAGTAGCTGAGGGTAGGGCTTCAGATTGCCGTCCCTCGAATGGTTCACTAAACGGCCGAACGTACCGATGGTCCTCGTGGCATCGAGGGCAACCTGCTTCCCATCCCACCATGCGTCCACAACAAACGACCCGGGGTCTTCGACAGCATAACGCTTTTCCCTGTTCACTCTCTCTTTATGCGTTATAAACTCTGCTTCGTATTCACACACAAAGTCCCACTTTTCAAAAGCCCTGGTGGCCACAACACAGAGCCCCCTTGTGTCATCTCTCTCGATGCGTAGGTTCTCGGTCGTTCTCTGTTGCCACTTAGCCAGGCCCCTGACCATCTTCTCTTTGGTCGTTGGGGGGATGATATCTTCTTCCATCGTTCCCTGTGAAAGCAGATGAAGAAATTACAAATGCTTATTGATATGTTTTATTGTCTATGTACTATGAGCAATGAGAGGAACTATGGATAGCTAATTCTTTTTCAATAAGGTCCATCAAGAAACTGACCTAATCAAATCCCCAGCAATACCCAGATGTTGTCATGAACTCTAAAGTAGCAAGCAAAGTGTTGCAAAACTGTCCTTAAGCACTATACTATGAATGATAAGCTTGCTCAAGTCTCCAATGTGTGCATTCCAAATTTCCTAATAATGCAACACTAGGGAAAGGTAGAACTTGTCTTAGCTTCCTGATCTGGTTCTCCCAAAGACTGTATGTTTCCTGTTACATAGTCAGTTGAGTCAGAAGAGGAGAGAAGGTAAGCTAGATAATGACAGGAAAGCTGCCATTATTTATCAAACTTGCCCCGTCTTGCTGAGAACTGTAGAAAATTGTATGAGAAGTATGTAGATCTATTTCTTGTGTGTGGCTTTTCTGCAGCGAGATGAAGTCTATGGTGACTCACCACTTGTGGCATTGCCATGCGCTGTCGCCGTGTCTTGAACATCTTTACACTGAAGCACTCACAACTGCAGACAGAACACACGATTACGTTACATTCAGGTTAGGTCCTAGATTTCTGATTCAAACATTTTAGGTGACAGCTCAGTACATTCACATAGTGCACTATAAAAGGGTAATCTGTTTCATGATAGAGATTTTGCGTAAAAACACTCCCCATCCCGCATTGGGCTCAATACATGACTCCCTCGGTGACTCGCTCGCAAAGTTAGAGAGTTAGACATTAGGCTGGTTGAGGGTGAGAAAATTTCCCCAAAGAAGTGTACTGACTATGAATAAAGCCATGGCTTATAAAAAACCTACTGTTTATTAAAGTCTACAGTATTTAACAATTTGACAGGATGGCTGTCATCAGTAATCTTTAGGTGTCATTGTGTCACTTGTTTCTGCATGCACAACGGGTTGGGATGAAGCAATGGTCACACTACTCAATGAGTATGCTGAGACGGGTAGACTGAAGGCATATGCAATGAGAATTCCAGTCCCAGTTGTCGGGCTCGCATTTTCTGTTGTGGCCCCTCAGTGATGCTAGAGTGATTTTAGAGACACCACTCATTTTAACACTTGTCTGGAGGCCTGGTGTGACCATACACCAAACTGACGTCAATATAAACTGTTCTTACCACTCAGGGGGTTGGCCTAGAAGTCCAAGCAAGGTTTGGATAAGCAGTCTACAGTATTTACCGATTTGACCTGTTAGCTGGTGGGCGTCAGGGCTCTTTCAATATCATTTTGTCACTTGTTTCTGCATGCGCTTAGGGCGGAAATGAACTGATGGCCACAACACTCACTGGGTATGCTCAGAGGGGTGGACTGAAGGTGTACACGAGGAAAACTCCAGTCCAAGTTGTTGGGTTGGCGTTTTTGATTGATGGCTCCTCAGTGACAGTCAGGCGATTTTAGAGACACAAATCATTTTATCCCTTGTCTGCATGCCTAGTATGACAGTGAACAGAATGGATGGCAATACAAACTCTTTTTTCTCCACTCAGTGGGTTGGCCTAGGAGTGCAAGCAAGTTACAGATAAGAGGTCTCCAGTATTTACCAATTTGACCTGGTGGCTGGTGGGCGTCAGGGCTCTTTTGGTGTCATTTTGTCACTTGTTTCTGCATCAACAATGGGCTGGGATGAACCAATGGTCACAATACTCGGTGAGTATGCTCAGAGGGGTGGACTGAAGGCATACACGAGGAGAATTCCAATCCCAGTTGTCTGGCTCGCATTTTCAGTTGGTGGCGCCTGAGTGACGCTAGAGTGATTTTAGATACACCACTCTTTTTTACCCTTGTCTGGAGGCGTGGTGTCACCATACACCAAACTGACGTCAATATAAACTCCTCTTACCACTCAGGAGGTTGGCCTAGAAGTCCAAGCAAGCTACAGATATGCAGTCTACAGTATTTACCAATTTGATCTGGTTGCTGTTCGACATCAGGGCTCTTTCGATACCATTCTGTCACTTGTTTCTGGATCTGTTAAGGGCAGGAATAAACTGATAGTCACAATACTCGGTGGATATCCTCAGAGGGATGAGCTGAAGGCATATAAGAGGAGAATTCCAGTCCAAGTTGTCTGGCTCGCATTTTCGGTTTGTAGGGCCTCGGTGACAGTCAGGCAATTTTAGAGACACAAATCATTTCAACCCTTGTCTGCATGCCTAGTACAGCAGTTAACAGAATGGATGGCAATACAAACTCTTTTTCTCCACTCAGTGGGCTGGCCTAGAAGTGCAAGCAAGTTACAGATAAGAAGTCTCCAGTATTTACCAATTTGACCTGTTGACTGGTCAGCCTCAGGGCTCTTTTGGTGTCATTTTGTCACTGGTTTCTGCATCAATAACGGGCTGTGATGAACCAATGGTCACAATACTCGGCGAGTATGCTCAGAGGGGTGGACTGAAGGCATGTACGAGGAGAAATCCAGTCCCAGTTGTCTGGCTAGCATTTTGGGTTGGTGGCATCTCAGTGATGGTAGGATGATTTTAGAAAGACCACTCATTTTTATACTTGTCTGGAGGCCTGGTGTCACCATACACCAAACTGACGTCAATATAAACTGTTCTTAGCACTCAGGGGGTTGGCCTTGAAGTCAAAGCAAGTTCTGGATAAGCAGTGTACAGTATTTACCAATTTGACCTGTTGGCTGGTGGGCGTCAGGGCTCTTTCAATATCATTTTGTCACTTGTTTCTGCATGCGCTCAGGGCGGAAATGAACTGATGGCCACAACACTCACTGGGTATGCTCAGAGGGGTGGACTGAAGGTGTACACGAGGAAAACTCCAGTCCAAGTTGTTGGGTTGGCGTTTCTGATTGATGGCTCCTCAGTGACAGTCTGGCGATTTTAGAGACAAGAATCATTTTATCCCTTGTCTACATGCCTAGTATGACGGTGAACAGAATGGATGGCAATACAAACTCTTTTTTCTCCACTCAGTGGGTTGGCCGAGGAGTGCACGCAAGATACAGATAAGAAGTCTCCAGTATTTACCAATTTGACCTGGTGGCTGGTGGGCGTCAGGGCTCTTTCAATATCATTCTGTCACATGTTTCTGGATCTGTTAAGGGCGGGAATAAACTGATAGTCACAGTACTCAGTGGATATCCTCAGAGGGGTGAACTGAAGGCATATACGAGGAGAATTCCGGTCCCAGTTGTCTGGCTCGCATTTCGGTTGGTGGCGCCTCGATGACGGTCAGGCAATTTTAGAGACACAAATCATTTCAACCCTTGTCTGCATGCCTAGTACAACAGTTCACAGAAGTGCAAGCAAGTTACAGATTCTACAGTATTTACCGATTTGACCTGTTGGCTGGTCAGCGTCAGGGCTCTTTCGGGGTCATTTTGTCACTTGTTTCTCCATCCACAACGGGCTGGGATGAACCAATGGTCACCATACTCGGTGAGTATGCTCAGAGGTGTGGTCTAAAGGCATATGCCATGAGAATTCCAGTCCCAGTTGTCTGGCTTGCATTTTCAGTTGGTGGCCCCTCAGTGATGCTAGAGTGATTTTAGAGACACCACTCATTTTTACCCCGATCTGGAGGCCTGGTGTCACCATACACCAAACTGACGTCAATATAAACTGTTCTTACCACTCAGGGGGTTGGCCTAGAAGTCCAAGCAAGTTTTGGATAAGCAGTCTACAGTATTTACCAATTTGACCTGTTGGCTGGTGGACGTCAGGGCTCTTTCAATATCATTCTGTCACTTGTTTCTGCATGCACTTAGGAGGGAAAAGAACTGATGGCCACAACACATAGTGGGTATGCTCAGAGGGATGGACTGAAGGTGTACACGAGGAAAACTCCAGTCCAAGTGGTTGGGTTGGCGTTTTTGATTGATGGCTCCTCAGTGACAGTCAGACTATTTTAGAGCCACGACTAATTTTGACCCCTGTCTGCATGCCTGGTGCGACAGTACACAGAGTGAATGGCAATATAAACTGTTCTCACCACTCAGTGGGTTGGACTAGAAGTTCAAGCAAGGTGCAGATAAACATTCTACTGTATTTACCTATTGGACCTGTTGGCTGGTCAATGTCATGGGGTGTTCAATTTCCATTTCATGACTTGTTTCATGAGAATTCCAGTCCCAGTTGTCTGGCTCGCATTTTCAGTTGGTGGCCCCTCAGTGACGCTAGAGTGATCTTAGAGACACCACTCATTTCAACCATTGTCTGGAGGCCTGGTGTCACCATACACCAAACTGACGTCAATATAAACTGTTCTTAGCACTCAGGGGGTTTGCCTTAAAGTGCAAGCAAGTTACAGATTCTACAGTATTTGCAGATTTCACCAGTTGGCTGGTCAGCGTCAGGGCTCTTTCGGTGTCATTTTGTCACTGGTTTCTCCATCCACAGCGGGCTGGGATGAACCAATGGTCACCATACTCGGTGACTATGCTCAGAGGGGTGGACTCAAGGCATATGCGATGAGAATTCCAGTCCCAGTTGTCGGGCTCACATTTTCGGTTGTGGCCCCTCAGTGATGCTAGAATGATTTTAGAGACACCACTCATTTTAACACTTGTCTGGAGGCCTGGTGTCACCATACAGCCCAGCTAACAAAAAAACGTTATTTTACGTCAAAATAGCGTTTTAAATTTTACATAACGTTATTTCATATTAAAGAGCATAAGAAAAACGATGACATATAACGTTATATAACGTTATAAAATGGTGTATAACGTTATTTGTTTACTGGGACCAAACTGATGTCAATATAAACTGTTCTTGCCACTCAGGGGGTTGGCCTTGAAGTGCAAGCAAGTTTTGAATAAGCAGTCTACAGTGTTTACCAATTTGACCTGTTAGCTGGTGGGCATCAGGGCTCTTTCAATATCATTTTGTCACTTGTTTCTGCATGCGCGTAGGGCGGAAATGAACTGATGGCCACAACACTCACTGGGTATGCTCAGAGGAGTGGACTGAAGGTGTACACGAGGAAAACTCCAGTCCAAGTTGTTGGGTTGGCGTTTTTGACTGATGGCTCCTCAGTGACAGTCAGGCGATTTTAGAGACAAGAATCATTTTATCCCTTGTCTACATGCCTAGTATGACGGTGAACAGAATGGATGGCAATACAAACTCTTTTTTCTCCACTCAGTGGGTTGGCCGAGGAGTGCAAGCAAGTTACAGATAAGAAGTCTCCAGTATTTACCAATTTGACCTGGTGGCTGGTGGGCGTCAGGGCTCTTTCAATATCATTCTGTCACTTGTTTCTGGATCTGTTAAGGGCGGGAATAAACTGATAGTCACAATACTCAGTGGATATCCTCAGAGGGATGAGCTGAAGGCATATACGAGGAGAATTCCGGTCCTAGTTGTCTGGCTCGCTTTTTCGGTTGGTGGCGCCTCGGTGACGGTCAGGTAATTTTAGAGACACGAATCATTTCAACCCTTGTCTGCATGCCTAGTACGACAGTTAACAGAATGGATGGCAATAAAAACTCTTTTTCTCCACTCAGTGGGCTGGCCTAGAAGTGCAAGCAAGTTACAGATTTACAGTATTTACCGATTTGACCAGTTGGCTAGTCATGGTCAGGGCTCTTTCGGGGTCATTTTGTCACTTGTTTCTCCATCCACAACGGGCTGGGATGAACCAATGGTCACAATACTCGGTGAGTATGCTCAGAGGGGTGGACTCAAGGCATACGTGATGAGAATTGCAGTCTAAGTTGTCTGGCTTGCATTTTCAGTGGGTGGCACCTCAGTGACGCTAGAGTGATTTTAGAGACACCACTCATTTCAACCATTGTCTAGAGGCCTGATGTCACCATACACCAAACTGACGTCAATATAAACTGTTCTTGCCACTCAGGGGGTTGACCTTGAAGTCCAAGCAAGTTTTTGACAAGCAGTCTACAGTATTTACCGATTTCACTGGTTGGCTGGAGGGCGTCAGGGCTCTTTCAATATCATTTTGTCACTTGTTTCTGCATGCGCGTAGGGCGGAAATGAACTGATGGCCACAACAGTCACTGGGTATGCTCAGAGAGGTGGACTGAAGGTGTACACGAGGAAAACTCCAGTCCAAGTTGTTGGGTTGGCGTTTTTGATTGATGGCTCCTCAGTGACAGTCAGGCGATTTTAGAGACACGAATCATTTCAACCCTTGTCTGCATGCCTAGTACGACAGTTTACAGAATGGATGGCAATACAAACTCTTTTTTTTCCACTCAGTGGGCTGGCCTAGAAGTGTAAGCAAGTTACAGATTTTACAGTATTTACCGCTTTGATCTGTTGGCTGGTCAGCGTCAGGGCTCTTTCGGGGTCATTTTGTCACTTGTTTCTCCATCCACAACGGGCTGGGATGAACCAATGGTCACAATACCTGGTGAGTATGCTCAGAGGTGTGGTCTAAAGGCATGTACAAGGAGAATTCCAGACCCAGTTGTCGGGCTCGTATTTTCAGTTGGTAGGGCCTGAGTGACGCTAGAGTGATTTTAGAGACACCACTCATTTCAACCATTGTCTAGAGGCCTGGTGTCACCATACACCAAACTGACGTCAATATTAACTGTTCTTACCACTCAGGGGGTTGGCCTAGAAGTGCAGGCAAGTTTTGGACAAGCAGTCTACAGTATTTACCAATTTGACCTGTTGCCTGGTGGGCGTCAGGGCTCTTTCGGTGTCATTTTGTCACTTGTTTCTGCATGCGCGTAGGGCGGAAATGAACTGATGGCCACAACACTCACTGGGTATGCTCAGAGGGGTGGACTGAAGGTGTACACGAGGAAAACTCCAGTCCAAGTTGTTGGGTTGGCGTTTTTGATTGATGGCTCCTCAGTGACAGTCAGACGATTCTAGAGCCACGACTAATTTTGACCCTTGTCTGCATGCCTGGTGCTACAGTACACAGAGTGAACGGCAATATAAACTGTTCTCACCACTCAGTAGGTTGGACTAGAAGTTCAAGCAAGCTGCAGATAAACATTTTACTGTATTTACCTATTGGACCTGTTGGCTGGTCAATGTCAATTTTCATTTTATGACTTGTTTCTGCATTCGCAAACCCAGAACCTACAGCCAGCCGAAATAGGTTGTACTCTCAACTTGATATGCCGGTCAGTGACAATATGCACATATATGGATATCTGAATTAAAGCCTGCTCTATCAAGTCAAACTCACCAGGGCTGCATCATGGATAGCAACGACATCGGGCTGAAGGCAGAACCCAACCTGTTGTAGCACGTTCACCTGGTCACACTGATGGCACTTTGAAGCAGTATCCGCTTTCATATCTCAACATGTTTAAGGAAACACATTAAGAGAAAGATGATGCACAACGAATCAGACTCCCAACTTGAACGGGTACAGTTGAGGAGTGAGGGTATGAAATCTCAATGGTTAACTTTAAAGATGTTTGGGCCACCCCAGTCATTTTTACCCTTGTTTCTGAATCTGCCATCGGGTGGATCAAACCCATGGCCTTGTAACCCAGCCTGTACGCTAAGAGAGGGTTACTGAGAAGGTGCAGGAAAGGAAAGGATTTTAGTTGTTCATGGATTGCAAACTCTTCTTTCTACTTTCGGATTGGACTAGAAGTGATCTGGTCGGTGTCAGGGGTCTTTCAATGGTGACGCCTCAGTGATGGTAGAGCGATATTAGAGACACCTCTCATTTAACACTTGTCTTGATGCCTGGTGTGACCAAACTGACGTCAATATGAAGTATTCTTTCCACTCGGGGGGGGGGGGGGTGGGGGGTCTGGATGTGCAAGCAAGATACACATCTGCAGTCTACAGTATTTATCGATGTGACCTGATGGCTAGTCCAGGTCTGTGGTCTTTCTGTGCTGAACTATAAGGATATTGGACAGATCAGCCAATTTCACACTTGTTTCTACATCTGAAATCAAGTGGGATGAGTAGAGATCCATGAACGTATGTTCCTATGCTCACAGAGGGGGACCAAATGCATCCTTGAAAAGAATTCTAGTCCCAGGTGTAGGGTTTATATTTTCGGTTGCTTCCATCTCAGCGCTGGGACATATCTAACATTGATCGAAATCTTGTTTACTCTTCATTCATACCATGCCCCTATTGCAAGCCCTGAACAGAATTGAAACGGGCAATGTATGCACCCTGATGTCTCTGCTCCTGTTCACATTGAAGCCACACTGAAGCCATGACCGCTCATACATTTACTACATGAATCAAGCTAATCTAAAAAAGACAACTCATGCACAGAGAATCATCAAGTAAAATTCACCAAGCGTCTACCAGTCATGTATCTAGTACTGCTCTCTACATGTTTTTTTTTTTTTAGGTTTTTGAATGTTTTTATTACTCTTTTCTCAATCTTACAACTTTTTAGACACATCATTGGATGATTTAAAGACGAGTATATACAATATGATATAAAGATGAACAATAAAGAATTGAGCAAATAGTAGAATTGTATACAAAAGTACTTCTTATCTTCCGGGAAAAATTCCACAGCTTCAAATACTTGTCCATGGCATTTTAACATTAGACAGAATAAACTAACAATCAGTTACAGTCCACAAGGATCATTTTGATCTATAGAGTAGAGTAGAGCAAACAAACAAGCTAATACAACCAATTCATTCACACAAAGAAAGCAGCGCGTTAGTCAGATTGGCAGTGATCTTGGAGTCCCCCTCACTTTTACACTTGTCAACTTGCTATAAGAAGGGTATTGGGGGACGATTTTACTTTCTTCAGGTAATCCCTATTGCAAAATATCAGAGGCGGTTACTGAGGGAGGTAATTTTACTCACTTTAGGGAATTACATTGCTGACATCAGGGAGATATTTCTCACCTTAGGGAATCCCTCTTGCTCATATTATGAGAATGGTCGGGGCGGGGGGGGGATGGTTCGGAAGGACTTATTTCAGGGAATCCTTCTTGCAAATATTCTAGGAGGCTATGGGAGGAGGTAATGTTACTCACTTTATCGTGGTCACTTCAGGGAATCCCAGTAGTGGGGGGCAGGGGGGGGCTATAATAATCCCTTCAGGGAATCTTCCTTGTGAATATCATAGGACGTTGTAGGGGAAGCAAAATGTTTACTTATCTTAGGAAATTTATATTGCTTACATCAGGGAGATCTTGGTCACTTCAGGGAATCCCTTGGGCAGATTTTTTCAGAGGATTGGGGGGGGGGCAAATGTATTTTATTCAGGGAATCTCTCTTGCAAATCTCATAAGAGCCTGTGGGAGGTAGCAAATTTTTCTCACTTTAGGAGATATTGCTTTATTCGGGTAGATCTTGGCCACTTCAGGGAATCCCAGTAGCAGGGGGGGCGGCTCTATTAATGACTTCAGGGAATCTTTCTTGGGGAAAGATCAACGCATGTTGTAGGGGACGGTAATTTTACTCGATTTAGCGAGATATTGCTTTATTCGGGTAGATCTTGGCCACTTCAGGGAATCCCAGTAGCAGGGGGGGCGGCTCTATTAATGACTTTAGGGAAACTTTCTTGGGGAAAGATCATAGCATGTTGTAGGGGACGGTAATTTTACTCGATTTAGCGAGATATTGCTTTATTGCTTTATTCGGGTAGATCTTGGCCCCTTTAGGGAATCCCAGTAGCAGGGGTGGGGGGCTATATTAATGACTTCAGGGAATCTTTCTGTGGGATAGATCATAGCATGTTGTAGGGGACGGTAATTTTACTCGATTTAGCGAGATATTGCTTTATTCGGGTAGATCTTGGCCACTTCAGGGAATCCCAGTAGCAGGGGGGCGGCTCTATTAATGACTTTAGGGAAACTTTCTTGGGTATAGATCATAGCATGTTGTAGGGGAAGGTAATTTTTCTCACTTTAGGAGATATTGCTTTATTCGGGTAGATCTTGGCCACTTCAGGGAATCCCAGTACATATCAGATCAGATCCCAGATCATACTATGTTGTAGGGGAAGGTAATTTTACTCGATTTAGCAAGATATTGCCTTATTCGGGTAGATCTCGGCCACTTCCGGGAATCCCAGAGGTGGGGGGGGGGGGGGGGGTATTAATCACTTCAGTGGATATGATAGGATCATGGGAAAGGTGATTTTACTCAATTTAGGAAATTTATATAACTTACATCGGGGAGATCTTGGTCACTTCAGGGAATCCCTCTGGCACATTCTTTCAGAGGCTATGGGAGGTAGCTAATTTTTCGCACTTTAGGAGATATTGCTTTATTCGGGTAGATCTTGGTCACTTCAGCGAATCCATGTAGTAGGGGGGGGGGGGCTACATTAGGGAATTTTTCTTGCGGATATCATGGGATATAATTCTACTCAATTTAGGGAGATATTGCTTACATCAGGGAGATATTGGTCAATTTAGGGAATCCCTCCAGCACATTTTTTTAAAGGAGGGGGGGAGCAAAAGTATTTAATTCAGGGAATCTCTCTTGCAAATCTCATAAGAGGCTATGGGAGGTACCTAATTTTTCTTACATTAGGGAGATATTGCTTAATTAGGGAGTGTTCATTTATTAGTCAACGGGGTGGGGGGGGGGGGAAACATTTCCAACCCCTCCTGAGGGGGGGGGCATAAAATATTCGGACCCCTCTTGAGGGCGGGGGCGTTAAAAACTCAGCCCCTTTTAAGCAAAAAAGTCTGCGCGTTACTATAGTTCCAAGGGGACAAAATTTTTTTGCCGCCTTCAGCGAGGGAGGACGTAAACGTTCTACGCGCTCTCTAGGGGAGGGCGTAAAATTTGTTCACCCTCTGCGCCAGATCTCACCACCCCCCCTGTAATTAATAAATGAACACTCCCTTAGGGTAGATCTTGGTCACTTCAGGCCTAAAAAAAAAAAAAGTTGTGTTCCGGTCACATGGCCAAAAATAAACAGGGTTGGTTGGTCGGATTTCTTTTTTTTAAAACTTTTTTTGGGATCAAAAATGCCAATTTTAGTAGTAAAAACGCCCAGTAGGGGGCTGGGCTATATTAATGACTTCAGGGAATCTTTCTTGCAGATATCATAGGGTGTTACAGGGGTAGGTAATTTCACTTAACTTAATTTGGCTAGATTGTTTTACTCACTTTAGAGAGATATTGCTTACTTCATGGAGATATTGGTCACTTCAAGGAACATATTTGTCATTCCAGTTTCTCAAAACCATAACCATCCAGTTCTCCCAAGACCCTTTCGGAGTGTAATGCATATGTAGACTTTATACTAGACTCCATAAAATATTCCTCTCTTCCCTCCTCCTCCTGCTAGAGCCCATACCACTGCCAGCCAACTCACACACAAGACCCCCACCCTTCCCCCCATTCACATCACTGACAACAAATCTAGATCTCTTCACCTGTCCATGCCTTCTCCCACACACAGTGTAGCCTATACAAGACACAACAGCCACAACTCACCTGAGACAGTCTCCAAAAGCTTGGGGCAGGATCCAGTGTTTTGAAGTTTCCCTCTCAATAATTGACATTCAGCAGTGAAGGCCAGATCAAGTTGAAATATTGATATTTATTAAATGACATTAGAGACAACCGTTTCTCCATCTCTATAATTCATAGTGTACCTTTCTGTGTGCAGTAACCATGGAATACATATTTATTTAGGACCACATTTGACTCTGTTCCCCCAGTGCCCAAATTAAAACCAATGATTGACTTCCTTTTGTTTTACTCCTTGGCTTGATCCAGTGGCACAATACACTCTTTGCTTCTGTCCAGCTCCCCTCAGGGCACCACACCAACAATATAGTCCCTGCTTTTCATCCTCTCACATCGAAGCCTCCACACCTCTACAGCTTCACAACCATAGGACACGAACTACACACTACCCGGTCACACAACATGTGGTCTAGTTCTCATCATTTCACATTTTCCACTGTGCCATGTATCATTGGGCAATACCCCCAGGGCTACTCCCAACCAAGCCACAGCTTCCTTGTGGAGAGGGAATTCCCTCAGGCATTGGAAAACCCCCACTGCACTGAAGCCACATGTCAACAGGAAAGCTCCATCACAGATCTTCCCATTCCTCCTTCAAACCACCCATCCTTGCCAAGTACCAAGTAAGTACAAGACTGCCCATCCTCAACAGAAGCCAAGAGTACCTCAGAAAGTGACTATTACTGTTTTGGCTGCTGTCTCGCGACCGCTTGTCTGATCGCAGCCATCTTCGGACTGCGGTCTCCCCGCGTCGAGTTCTCGACGCTCTGCGATTTTCACGCCTCTATGTCTATTCTTTCCATCTTAATCCACACTGCAAAGTCCATGTATCATAATGTTACTTTGTCAAACCCAGAAGGGAGGTGGGGAGGGATGGGGAGGAGCGCAGTTTCAAAGATATAGAATTGTCACAGGCCTTTTTGAATATTTCATGTGGTGGTGGGTGGGTGGGGGAGGGACTGACACTTCTTTAAATTACTAAAGTCATGATCTCTTTTCAGGCTGCCTGCCACTACTGCTACTCAACATGGCACAGCAGGTTAGTGTATTTTAATAACAAGTATTCAATGGCAGACCAAGGTTCTGTCATGTAGGCCATGTAAAGTATTTAGAGTATCAAGGCAGTATGCTGAAATGCCAATAAAAGTCATAATCAGTCTCATTATTCCTGTCTCATGGCCATGACAACAAATTAACATAGGCTTTTACAGAGGTACTAATCTTTTTCAGGATCACCTCTGGCGTACCTCAGAGCTAAAAAAGATATTTGCAAGGTGTATGGCACAAGGGGAATGCTTTATTTGGGGAGGGGGTCGATCAGGTAATTATGGCCGTATTAGGCTCGCTCTACCCCACCAAGAGTCAAGATCTCACTATGCACACAGATTAGTGTACCAACTCTATATGGGAAACTATCAGCTGCCTACCAGTCTGGAAGTCTCCCATCTTTGTGGGAAAACCCTTTGTGCCAACCCTCAGCACTTGGCTCTTGAGACCAGAGTCAAAAATGCTTCACGGGTCCACTGCCATAATCAAAGGGAGTGTATTGGCAGTCATGATCCAAAATGCATTTTTTAAAGGTAACAGAATTCTGTAAACAGTTGACAGTTGACAGTTGTAAGGTTTCAATTGCATGTATCTAAAATATTCACAAACTACTAATAAACTTATTCCTTTCAAATTCCAATGACAATGTAACCATTCAATACTTTGATTGATCTAAAACTGAATTAGAATTTCAGCATTGTCTTTTCTTCCAAGAAACATTTGAAAGTGTATCATTACCAAATTTATTTCAAATTATAACTTTTGAATTTCCAGCATTTTCGGTCATTTTCTAATAATTTTCTTTCATATTCTAGTAGCTGCATGACTAGATCCCTCAGTGTTGTATTCGTAAAGAACATAGGCCCCTACACACAACTCCCCCCAACCTTCCCCCCATCAAGAGCCCCACAATGGACCTCCGAGCATACTTGGTACATACATGGCAAACTTTTCTGGTCTATTTTACCCAACTCTATGACTACTTGTTATAATAAATCGCGTCATGTTGTGTCCAAAAATATCCCCTCCCAAATAAATACCCCTAAAAAAAAAAGACCCCCCCTCAGAATAGGTTGGAAAAAAAAGACCCCCCCTAAGAATAGGTTGAAAAAAAAAGACCCGCCCCTCCGTTTTTGACAGGGTATGGATACCTTCACCAAACCCAGTGTCAGGACAGAGCTGTGTCATCAGCTGCACGTCTCTCAGCAAAGCGGGAACTTCTGTGACGTGAATATCCAAGTGCACGGCCATGCAGTTCCTGCACACAGAGTGGTTCTGGCTGCTTCCAGTCAATACTTCAGAAGTATGTTTGAAGGAGGCTTCAAAGAGAGTAAAGAGGCCGTTATAGACTTGTCACAATCAGTTGCCTCTGTTGACACACTGAACACAGTGATAAAGTTCATGTACACCGGTGACCTTGAGATAACATTGGATACACTGGATGACATTCTTGGAGCCTCCTCGCTGTTAATGCTTGAGCATTTGATTGTATTCTGTCGTGACTTCATGCTGACCCACTTGGATCCCAGCAACTGTTTGCACATGTGGGACCTGGCTGATTTATTTAACCTTGCGGATGTACCCATGGATGTACTGTAACGTTGTGTTTAAGTTCCCCACCGCTAATAGATTCGGAGGCCTATATACTCCTGGCACTTATACAAAACAGGCACTTATACGAGATCCTATTTTAGTGCTTATACAAGACAGCTGCTTATTGAAAACCCAGCGCTTAAATGTGACGATTTGGTAGTGATGTGTGCAAGACCATGGCACGATGCCGCTTTAGAGATCTCATTCAGAACCAAACCAGATGTGTTCGACCTTTCCAGTTCTTTCCTGATCGCCCGCACCGCAGGATTAAGAATTCGCTGAACTAACACTAGGTAGTCTCACTGTGACTGTCGCAGTCAACATCAGACGCAGTGTTGCAGAAATGACAACGGCACATCAGGAAAACCCGCTCGTAGCTCGAAATTTACAAGGCCAAGTAAGACGCAGAAGCGGTCGGAGTAAGCGGACTGTCCAGAGTGTGATGCGGGCCACCTGCTGCGAGAACATTTCCGAATGCACCCGTCTTTCCTCATTTTAGCAACAGTGAACGTCAAATTGGATGTATAAAGATGAGAGAATCCGGCTCTACCCCGCTAATTATGTTAAAGGTGGTACTTACAACAGTTGACAGTACATAGGACTATATAATTTCAAATTTGAAGGAAAATGTATGTTGTCAATGCAACAACATGGCCATGAAAACTAGCCTGCAGAGCCAGCTTGGGGATGGCATCAAAATTACAATTTCCATGAAAACACTCAATTCCTGCCATTTTAAGGACCAATCTATGAATATAATTGAATATTTTGCGATCAATCTCCAGTAATTCAAACAGGCACCCGCCTCACATTCTGACTACACTCAAGATGTGATACCTGAGACTAATCACCATAAACTGGAGGGCGCGTTCGAAAAACGATGGATTTAAAATGGACTCAGGAGTGGTATAGGATTACATAGTCCAGAATCTGACTGACCGTTCGGCATTGTAAATTTCGGGACCATTGTGGAAAAGCCGGTGTAGAATCGTAAGGGCCATTTATTATATTAGCTTGGAGGGGGGGCCTTGGTGGATTTTCCCAAAACTGCAATTCTAATCCCCCCCCCCCCACCAATTAGCCGAAGTATGGAGTTCAATTTGCCCAAATGTTAGCACAGGCAAGTGCACAGTAGGTTCTAAAAATTCGTATCAGAACATATGCATAGGTGCACATTCGCATTGAAACACCATGCACAGGGTGCACATTCGTATTGAAACACCATGCACAGGGTGCACATTCTTATTGGAACACCATGCACAGGGTGCACATTTGTATGGAACACCATGCAAACAGTGCATATTCGTATTGGAACCTGCTGTGCACGTGCTTGGGCTAACTTTTAGGCAAATTGAACTCCATACGAAAGTCATCTCGACCCCCCCACTACATTCAGATTTAAATTTGAGAAATGCCCCTCCCTCCCCCCAAAAAAATTGCATGACTTTTTAAAATTATTTTGATGCCCCCCTCCCCAACATGGAGGCTTTCGAGCTTTGAACCGAGGACCTGTTTTTCATAACCCCCCGCCCCTATATCCACGAAGCCCTCCCCCGCCCCCCAGCCAGCTGGCACTAAATGAATCGGCCCTAATAACCGTAATACAATTAGTCTTTATCATTACAAATGGACACCAGCCACTATGGCCGGCCATGATCTCAGCTTTCCAACAGTGAAAGAATTGCTCAATTATTCCTATTACTAGTATTAGAAATTATAGCTATGTGACCATTATTAAATAATTCACATATTTTTCAAATTCAATACATTTTGCCAGTTCTCATTGAAATATATCGGTATATATCAATATAAATCAGCATGAAATCGCCCCTAACACATTGATGGATACACAGTAGGTTCATATGGCTTTCGTAGAAGGCAAATATCATGTGTAAGATTTCGCGACACAGGCCACATGGACAAATTTTCCAAAAACTGTTACATGTCTGTCGCCCAATGGACGTCATGGGCATGGCAGATAACATAGACGTATCAAACATCTAAGATTGTCATCTCCAGTCCCGTAACTAGCTTTTGCAAGACTGTTCGCAATGGTGGAACTTGATGGATTATTTATTAATTAAAATTGTGACTATGGACCAATAGATGGTATGATATAATTCCCATAGACTATGATCTTTATATCATCCAACTGTACTTTGCACTGTTACTATTGCTTAGAAGCAAAATGTGCTTGCTGCTAGGCAACTGTTGGAAATAAAAAAATGAATCTCACAACAAGATTCCCTATTGTTGATTTTGGGTGGGTAGGTGCTCTGTTTCCTATTATAAAAGAGCCATATCCCTACTACGATTTAAGCAATCTAATTAACTGAGGGAGTTTTTTAACAACTGGGAGGGGGTAAAAATAGTTGCAGCAAAAACATTACCTGTTTTGAGTGAATAAGTCAGCACATGACTGCATCAAAGGGGCGCAAACGCGCACAATTTTTGACTGGTGGGGGGTAACAATTTTCGATCCCTCAAGGGAGGGGTTGAAAAAAATTCATGCGCTCCCCGTGAAATTTCAGCACCCCCATCCCCTGCTTTTTAGAAAATGAGCACTCCTGTAACTGGTCTAAGACCTCAAATAGTAGACCCCAAAAGTTTGTATCCCAACTGTTGCAGTGGCTAATTTCCACTTTTAGCATGAGGATAGCCATGATGATGTACTTTATATGCGAGAGCATTAAATGATATAAGTATAATAGGCCAAGTGATTATTGACTGACGAGTCATAAATAGCGCTATTGACATGCTTCTCTTACAACACACAAGGTGTGAAATGTACACATGATTCCCACTGCAGACACAATTGCTCATTCCCATTCATGGACACATTAGTGCATCAAATTCCATACAGGTTGGCCCAATGTTTTTTCCAAACAAAGCTGTGGACATGTTTGTTACAACATTATCTTACATTCAAGCACTTAAGACTCTTGGTAACAGTCAGTCTATACGAAAACATTTTGCACCATGCAGGACATTCGGTCCTGTAGAAATATCTTTTTTGCAGGCCCGGCTTCATTTTTGCAGGTCCTGTTATTGGCATGTGATCTTGTCATTTAAGAATTAAGTATAAAGCAAGTGTTTATACTGATGATTATACATGAATAGGGTTCCTCTGTATGTTACAACGATATTCATCATTTTGATATGTAAATTACTGAAAAACATTACAGAAAGTATTCTGATTTACACTGTAGAAACCTTGATAATGGTCCGATTTACAAGCCATAGAAAAATGGCATGTAGGCAAGGATCTCTAAATTACAGCCTGCTATTTGGGCATGCAGTACCAGTCTTTCTGACAGACCGGCAGGATTTTGTATAGACTGAACAGTAATTCTGCACTCATTTCAGAAGAGAAGTACATATTAAAGGGTTTCAGCTATTTATTTATTGATGGAGGTCGATTTTAGTCAAGCTAGTTGTCCTGAAACTTTAAGGATGATTATGTATGTATAAATATTAATCAACTAGTTTTTTGCCTCATCAATCCATAACCATTCTCGTCACAGATGATCCCTCATTTGCTTACAAGTGCGCTGATGTGCTACTTTTTCTGTTTTTGACAGGGTATGGATACCTTCACCAAACCCAGTGTCAGGACAGAGCTGTGTCATCAGCTGCACGTCTCTCAGCAAAGTGGGAACTTCTGTGACGTGAATATCCAAGTCCACGGTCATGCAGTTCTTGCACACAGAGTGGTTCTGGCTGCTTCCAGTCAATACTTCAGAAGTATGTTTGAAGGAGGCTTCAAAGAGAGTAAAGAGGCCGTTATAGACTTGTCACAATCAGTTGCTTCTGCGGACACATTGAAAACAGTCATAAGATTCATGTACACTGGTGACCTTGAGATAACATTGGATACACTGGATGACATTCTTGGGGCCTCCTCGCTGTTTATGCTAGAGCATTTGATTTCACTCTGTCGTGACTTCATGCTGGCCCACTTGGAGCCCAGCAACTGTTTACACATGTGGGAACTGGCTGACTTCTTTAACCTTGCAGATGTAAGTGATGTGTGCAAAACCATGGCACGATGCCGCTTCAGAGATCTCATTCGGTTCCATCCAGATGTGCTAGACCTTTCTAATTCTTTCCTGATGAAGATGGTAAATGATGGGGTCATGGATTTTCTGGATACAAATGAGATTGCCACACTATTGCTAAAGTGGTTTCAAGAAGACAGAAGGGAACGCTACAGCACATGCAAAGAAGTACTCAAATTGATTGAACAGCAGCAGAAATTCAACTCTTTTATAGATTCAAACTGGGGCAGCAAAATCAAGGATGTACGGAACTGGCGAGAACTTAGGACATATCTCACGTCACTCTCCACATTCCAGGAGACAACTAAGGATGATCCCTTTTTCAAAGTCGTTGCCAGCAAGCGTTCCCAAGGTGGAGATATCCCAGCACCTAACACATACCCACTGTACGTTTACTCATCGCTACATGACAGATGGTACTTCAAGGATATCACCATGCCAGATGACCATGTATACTCCTTTATCGGTGCAACAAAGGAATGCCTTGTCTTCCAGAAGAAGTCTGGCAACATCATCATTGGCATCCTCAAAGAGCAAAGCCCATGTATCGAGTGGGTAGAACCCTCTCTTGTTGCCGGTCCAGTGGTTGCTGTTGCCTATCATGTATGGGAAGGCAATCTTGTGATGGTCAGAAGCTATTTTCTTGAAACACCAGAGGACATTGTATATACGATAATACACGTATATTGCTATGATTTCAGCAGCAAAATCTGGGTAACAAAAGGCACACCAGCGAAAATCCGAACGGATGATGAAATTGATTCCAAATGGCAACTCAATTGTTATGCCTCTGGATACACATTGTATGTGTTTATGACCTGCAATGATGGAGATATCATACTTTTGAAGCTCCTGAAACTCAGCCTTGGAATGTCTAGTGAAATCTGGCAGCTGTTTTCGTGTCGTCTCCTGCCACAGCTCCCAGGTCCTCCTCCAGGAGATAAATACGATGAATTTGAAGTGACATCAAATAATGAGGACAAAATGTTGAAAATTGGCAGTAATGTCATGATCGCTTGTCTGGAAAAGAAGAATGAGGACAATGAGTTCACAGCATACTCACCAGAACCTGTGAAATGTTGGCCGCGATCCATGCCTCCCAGGGCCTGGCACGGATGCCACAATGTGGGATTCCAAGTGGTCCGTGTTGATTCAGACGTAGCTGCTCCAAGCGGGACCACGGCCTCCCACCAACACGGCTACCTGTTCATGGAGGTTGTGGGGGAATACCTGACCAAGTGTTGGAGAGGGGTGGGTGATCCCGCACAACCTGACAGCTTCGTCTGGTTGGAAGTGACTCCTATGCCAGCCGAAACCCTGCATTCCTTCTCCACATGTGAGGTCCACAGTTCGATCCTGCAGCACTTTGACATGCCAGTCTTCAAATGCGACAGAGGAGGCGCAAGAATATGACCTCAAGGAACAGAAATGGCCAGAACACGGATCTGCAAAAATGATAAGACAGGTCATAAAGGGTGGCTAAATTAGTTTGATTTGGCAAATAATTTCATTGATAACCAGGTGCTTAGAATATACTCCTTTGCTTTGAGCTCTTGATGAAGCTTTGTTGATAACCGTTTAATTATTATGCGGGGAATGATCAGAAAAAGCAAGTCTCAAAGCATCAAAGCTAGCCATTTGTCAAGCAGCGGGCTGCAGGGACCAAGGTCAAGTCAAGGTCAAGTTCAACAATTTTTTGCCTCTAGAGTACAGTGGACATCAAGTTATGCTACTGATCTCCCTGCATGGCTACTCTAGGGAGGAATGGTGCAAAGATCTGACCTAACTGTGAATATAGCAATATCATGAGCTTTCTAAAATATGAATTATGCACACCGTATATTTGGGTTATATTTTCTGCAATTACTAACAAATACATGACGAAGTAGCTATCATACAAATAACCATTAATAATAATTCTTAATAATTTATAGTAAATATGAGTTGTTGGATGAATATACAAATAGGTAGCTATCATACAAATAATAATTCTTAATGATAAATATGAGTTGTTGAATGAATGTTAACAGTTGGATGCCTTTGGGACTCAAAGCAACCCCAGTTCTTAGAGTTGGTGTACAGAGAAAAAGCAACAGTGCAAACATCACTCAAATCCTAGAGGAGTTCATTAACATTTCACTATGGTACACCTGACAGAATACTCTGCCCCTTAGTGGGCCTTATAGCTGGTCTTAAATTTGAATAGGACTACAGTGTTGCTGAATTCGAAATGACACCGGCACATCAGCTTTTGCCGATGCAATATCGTAACAACCGATGTAAAGGTCTTGGACACCGGCCATAATCTCAGCTTTCCAAAAGTGCAAGAAATTTTAAAATATTCCTATTAGAAGCTGAGCTAGGTCCTTACAACTTTTATAATACATATTTTTTCAATGAATTTAATCATATTTAAGTGGATTTTGTTATTATTAAAGAAGCATTACAAATTATATTCAGTTGTATCAAGTAGTGTCACTAGTGCAATAGTTTGAAATGCGCAGTATAAGTCGATGTGGCCTGTGTAGAAGGCAAATGGCCTGTGTAAGATCTCTCGACACAGGCCACATTGACCTTTGTACATAAAAAGTTTTTAGCAATACTGGACTAAGAGTCTACAAGATTTGTAAAACTTTCCTATATGAATATGTTGCTACCATAATTGAAAACCTTAATACTAATGTATTTTATTTAACCTGTGTTTATTAGGGCTTTTGAAATAAAATAAAAACTAATACATTTTATGATTCTGCTTTATGACTACTATTTATGAACAATGCCACATAGATTTCCATTAAAGCTATAGCGATAATTTTGATTTCTCACATGCACAGGCATGTAAGTTGTGAGCTCGAAAACTCTTGTGAGACTTAGGCAGTGACCAGACACCCACACGCCATAGATTTCTAGGAACAACGTTAGTCGTGAGAGCAAAGCCAACATATCATGAGACCTGTGGTGCAAGGGTACACAGGTTATTCCCGCATATTTGTTCCCTCCTATTTCTATGCTATAGGTATTACATGATGAGTACGAGTAGAGTGATAATAGTTTGGCCACAGGAGATACCGGCCAATTTGTGGCTGATGTAGGACAAAGTCCCAATGACCACAATACTCACAGCAACCTGTATCTGTGCAGACCAATATGGACACATATTTCAAAGTTCAGAGGCGTAGGAAGCAAATTTTCATTGGGGGGGGGGGGGCCCAGGGGGCCCACTCCAACCAACTCTAGATATTGGCCTTTATACGTGATGTATCATATACACACTCATATATTGCATAGTATAGCAAAGAATTATTTGAGCCCCTTTAGTTCTGTTTAGGGCCCAGGCCCCTCTGTCCCACTTCTCCCTATAAGGGAGGGGGATTTGGCAATCATAATCAGGCCCCTCTCCTCAGTAATTGGGGGGGGGGCCCCTTTTCCTACGCCACTGCAAAGTAGTATAAAGAACTGATACCAGGTGCACTGTAGAGACACCTACTATGATAAAAGCACGCACCCAATAGATTCTCAGGGATGAAAGTCTTTTCCCTGATTCGAATTCTTTTTATATCGCAAAGAGCTGTACTTAAACTGTAGAGGGCCTTTATTCAGGAGGCCTCAATTAGAAAATTTCTTTTTTTTTTATGCCGAAGTGGTGGCATAGCCACTTGGTGGTGCCGCGAGGCACCACCAGAATGAGGTTTATGATGTATGCACTTTACCAGAAGTCAGAACAGGCGCTGCCATCTTGGATTGTGCCACCATCTTGGAGTCACAACACGCTATTTATGCTATGTGATAACAATAATATAAATCAACCTTTGATAGTTCCTGAGGTTGATTATAATTATACCTACCCCCCCTGATATTGACCAAAGGAATTCAATGGTTCTATTGGTTTGTTGCTAATACAGCTGGTTGCCTAGCAACGGCTATTCTAATTGTTTATCTGCCTAGCAACACACATTTTCATGGTCCTGAGGTTGATGATAATCATACCTACCCCCGCTAATATGGACCCAAGGAATTCAATGGTTCTATTGGTTTGTTGCTAATACAGCTGGTTGCCTAGCAACGACTGTTTTAATTGTTTATCTGCCTAGCAACACACATTTCCATGGTCCTAAGATTGATTATAATTATACCTACCCCTCTGAAATGGACCCAAAGAATTCAATGGTTCTATTGGTTTGTTGCTAATACAGCTGGTTGCCTAGCAACCGCTATTCTTATTGTTTATTTGCCTAGCAACACACATTTCCATATTCTTGGTTGATTTTAATCATACCTACCCCCCGTAATGGACCCAAAGAAGTCAGTGGTTCTATTAGTTTGTTGCTAATACAGATGGTTGTCTTGCAACATCTATAGATCTATTCTAATATAATTGTTTATCTGCCTAGCAATTTCCTTACCCCCTAACATGGACCCAAGGAATTCATAGGAACTGCCATATTTGAAGTAATATCATCCTTCCCCCTGATAACCCCTTCCCGGCCCTGCTTATTTGGTGTCTTGAATGGGTTCCCTTCAAACATACCAACCATGTAGACATTATGTTTCTTCGAATGCAAGAATTGCAGTAAAAAATGTCTGAGACGTTTTTTTACGCGGCAATTCTTGTTTGAGATCTCTGGAACATGGCCGCCCTTGAGTAAACAAAGCAAACACCTTTACTGTAATGAACCTCTGGCATTTAATTACGGTTTGTCATAGAAATCAGCCGGGATTGAAAACTTGGTAGCTGTTTGTGAAGTACTATGGGTACTGGTCTTGTCGATGAGGACCAGGGTTTTACGGTATGTTACGGTATATTAAGGTTCCTTGGGACTTGAACTTGCAGATTGCAAGCAATGTGCATTCCAATTACCTTTCTATTAATCAATGTACACATATTGAACATTGACCAAAAAGTCCAGGGCCTATGGGATGAAAGTTTTTGATTTCAAGTCTCTGTTTATGTTGCAAAGACTTGTATTTGATTATAGAGGGCAGGGGCCTCAATTTGAACATTTTAAGTTTTTTAATTGGTTACTTTCATCCCTGCATGTCAAAATTTTCAATTTTAATGCATTATCCTTATGAGCTTTAATTTGCAGCAAGTTATTTCGGTCTGACCCTGATAGAGAGACCCGCATGATAAGCAGGGCTGTGAAATCTCAGATTAAAATCTGGATTCAGACTTTTTGGTCTTCAAATTCTTATGATTCATCCAGATACGATGAGTACCGTAAAACCCCTCCTTTACGACGACCCCGCCTTTAAGACGACCCCCCAACTTAAGAAAAAAATTCGTCTTGTGCAAAACAATTATGACATTTTGGAAAACCCCTCCTTTAAGACAACCCCCGACTTTAGAGATTTTTGGGGGCTCTATACCCCTTCCCAGACCCCCTCCCTATCAACTTTTCTACTTAAAAATATGAGTGATGGCACTTAATAATTCACAGTTATATTATTTACGCAAAGAAACACTTTAAAAAAGAAAAGAAAGTGTATTTGCATTCCTTCATACAAGGTCGTTATATCCTATCTATTTCCCAACATTTTCCAAAATCAAATTTTAGAAAACCCCACCTTTAAGACGACCCCCTAACTTTTGGAAAAAATCCGTCTTGTGCAAAAAATAAATCCCAAATAAAATCTGTCTTAAAGGCGGGGTTTTACGGTAATCTGTTTCACTATATGAAAGGGGAGAGGGACTAGGAGATTTAAACAGACCAAAACACCAAAATTCATCAAATTGCAATCTTTACATTCTTGATTTCCATCTTGATTTTGCCCATCTGTGCCAATCCTCAGATTATTTCCTTTTTTCCAGTCCCCACCCCAGGTAAGCATGATGGCATCTGTCAGCTTGGCTGCTGCCAGCCTAGCACAGGGCGCTTGCACTCTGTGGAAGGAGGACCTGTTACTAGACTACACCATAGAAGTGAAGGAGGAACAGTTCAAGGTGCATAAGGTCGTAATGGCCTCTGTCAGTGACTACTTCAAGGTCATGCTGACAGGAGAGATGCTGGAGAGTAAGACGGACAGAGTGAGACTGGAAGGACTCAATGCCCCCGTGGTATCAAGCATCATAGAGTTTATCTACACCGGGAAGTTTGGTGAGAGCCAAGTCAAAACAGCGGACCTTCTTGCCTGTGCACTGTACCTCCAAATCCCAGCAGCGATTGAAGAATGCACAACGACACTGCTCAATCAAATTAATGAGAAAAACTGTATCAAAACCCTCAGTATCTTCAAGTATCTTGCTCAAGAAAACAGTACTAAGAAATCAATGGAGTACATAAAAGCCAACTTTGAGAAGATTGTTAGGATCCTGATACGGCAGGGAGTATCATACGAGGAGCTTCTCATACTGGCAGATATCTGGCTGAAATCTGAATGGGACCTCTTCCAAGCCATTAAATTATGGACAGGTGTCGACTATGAAAATCGGCATCAATATCTAAACTCACTGATGAGTCGTGTACGGTTTGGTCTGATGACTCCCAAGCAAATCGCAGCCATTATGAACATGAAGTTATTCACAAAGTCAAAGGCAGACTGGCGTAGCCTTGTTGATGAAGCTGCAGTGTACCACCATCTACCTACTCGCAAGAAGGTACTGGAGACTTCAGACCAAAGCCGGGTGCGTGCCAGCCCCATGCCTCTCTGCTACGCTGTACAACTACAAGAAGAGGCACCTATGTTGTTTTCTCTGTCTGCGCAGAAGGGTTGGAAAGTGCACAAAACTCGCAATATTGTAAACTTGCCGAAAAGCTGCTCGCATGCCCAATTAGTTGTCAATAACTATCTTATCGTCTGTGATGATGACAGGGGCTGGTATGTATTTGACCCTCGCACATTGAACTGGTCAAGTCTGACACGCATGATTTATCCTAGGCGTGATTTTGCCACGGTTTATCATAACGGGTTTCTATATATTCTAGGGGGTAGCATCAGTGAGAATAGTTTGACAGCTTGTGTTGATCAGTACGACTTTGGTACAGACACCTGGCAAGTTCTCCCCACCAAACTACCTCTCCTCAGGATAAACGCTCATGCAAATGTAATCGACGGTTGCATCTACATCACTGGTGGCTACCTAGATGACTTTGGAATTGATCCTTCAACAAGTGTGGACTGTCTAGACCTATCCACAGACACTTGGGACAAAAAAGCTCTTGTGCCAAGACTTCAGAGTAACTATCCAATCAGAGTTCTGGTTCTGCAGGGTGAAGAGGTCCTGTACTTCTTTGATGCTACCTTTGTGATGCACTACTACCGGCCCTCATCTAACTGCTGGGTCACATGGTGCTTATCACACATAGACACTATAATGGCCAGGCCTTGGGAATCAGAGGTACTCCCCCATCAGAACACCCTCTTCCTACTCAACTTCTCCCCTCGGGTTACAGGAAGCAATGGTTCAAGTGATGAGGTCTCCGTCAAGTGGACGATTGGGGAAAAGACCGCAGAAGTGTGTGAAGTCAAACTGGATGATATTCCAATAAATGCAGCTCACCGGTGGAATTGTTGTCTAAAGAAACAGAGGCTAACATCACTGCTGTCAGTGCCACCTCAGTCATATTGAGGTATAAGTGTCAAACCTCAGTAAAAAAAAGAAATAGTGGTTGGGAAGTGGTCTGAGCAGTTATGGGCTTAGTAGCTTCGACAACAACAAAAAAAGGTTTTCCTTATCTCAAATTGCTTTTGCATATTTTGTATACTGTAAAACCCCGCGTATAAGCCCCAGCTTATACGCGAGGTTTCACATACCTTTTTTCAATGCACAGCCACGTAACCTGCTGGTTGGGTCTGATACTTGTGATTGATCGTGGGTGTGAATTTCACTGTGGTTCATCATAATGGGTATCTGTGTATAATTAGGGGTAGTATTGGTGAAACAACCTTGACAGTGAATCCATATGACCTTGATACGGACAATTGAAACATTGACACTATATCCAGGCCTGTGGAAGCAGACCAACCCTAAAAAAAGGTCAAACCTAAAAGGTCAAGCCATAAAAGGTCAATGTAACATTGGCCAGAGTCCCCCCCCCCCACTTTAAAACTGCTTGCCAGTCCCCTGCCAAGTGTTAATGCAAAAAAGGGCACAATCTCATGATTCAAAGGGTTTAATCAGTATACATATTTTGTATAGATCTACCCTTTTGCATGTCAAAACTTAATACCCTACAAACAATACAATGCTAGGGCCACGGGTCAGTACATAAAGCAAAGAGTGATATCATCCTTCAGCATGGCTAGGATATATTTCCTAACTTCATTTGAGGAAATGTTTTATATAGCCTGAAAAAATAATTAATTATATCTCACTTGTTATACATCATGTGATAAAAACTAGTCTTTAAGTTCAATGATATTGCCCACTTTGATATTTCTTAATGCACTTGTTTATGGTACTTAAAGTGTTGTTTCAATGGTTTCAAGTGGTATTAAAACATGTACACATTTGTCTGTTTGCAAATAATAAATGACCACTTACTTCTACAGGGGGCTCATTTGTGTTTTATATTCAAAAGAACACTTAACTGTCATAACAGGCATTACAGATGCCACTTTTATTCTTTTTAAAGGAAATTCTTCTTTTTCTCAGTAACAATTTTCAGATCTTGGGGCCGGCTTAAACAAGGGTTAAGGTTCCAAGATAACCAAGGGTTTTATGGTAATAGGTACCAGAAATTCTTGCGTATAAGCCGCACCCAAACTTTGACAAATACTACAAGCTAAACAGGGGGTCTGCTAATTTAGGACTATAGTATACTTATATAAAGAAGCCCTTGTATAAGCTGCATGCTATACTTAAAAGCATGTTTGGTATAGAATTAAAGTTGTGTCTGACTTGGGTATGAGCCGCGGCTGGTACGCGATGGTTTGCGAGTTAGACTGAGATTTATGGTAATGTATACTTCCTACTTTTGTGTGATTATAGGCCAGCAAGCTGCTGAACTTTCCAAAAGAGAGTTCCTTCTTCAGGCACTAGAGGTCTAGTGCTTGAAGAAGGAACTCTCTCTTTGTACAGTCATCTGAGAGATGAAGGGGCACTATGGACTGTCAGACCCTTACCTTATTCCTTGCAGCTACTGAATAGTTCTGGGAGGAGCCACCAGTTGGAGCCTGTGCTTGGCCCAGATATGCCACTTTTCCTGCTTTTTTAACTGGAATTTCTGTAATAAAATATGTTAATTTCCTACAGAAAGTTGACTAAAATCTCATGATTTCCTACTTTTTGAAGTGGCATCTCTGTTGGCCCTGACACAGCAGGGTGCTGATAGCATGGTGTCTTGAGAGTTGAGGCAGAAGATTTATTATTGGTTTTAACCTATGACAAGTATGCAGTAATCATAAAGTCCTATGAAATAGTTCACAATATTAGAAAGATGGCAAATATTTCAATAAAATATGAGTTATCTTTACTTCTCATTTCAATGATTATCATTCACTGGTGCTTCCATCACATGCTTCCCCCTCCCAATGACGTTTGAAGATCATGGACAAGTCTACCTCTCTTGAATATAAAAATCATTGTGTGAGAAACTATAATATAGTTGGAGCATACCAGCTGTGAGTCAGATGATATCTGATTGAAAAAATATATATATATCTTGTCAAATTGTGTCATTCACTGCCTTGTTCACTAGCTGAATTTAACCATTTAATGACTCATCAGTTCTGAGTTTCATAATTTTATTGGTACAAAATCCTCTACACATCAAGTCTTTTGACTCCAACCATGATCATTTAGCTTCATGCAACGCTGACGAATAACTTGGTGGTGCTGCTATAAGGGTGAATCCACTGAGGCAAATCCGTCGGATCGGATGAACTTTTACAATGTGGATTCACCCCTTATGTGCATCTTACTATTGCAGTACTAACGACTTCCACAATTGCAGTATTGAGGCATTTCTGGTGTCAAGATATTGAATAATACTTTAATATGTTTGTAACAAGTTGATTAATTAACCTTTTTTCTGATGTTGCCTCAATTTCACGATTTCATAGTATTATTGCAATGCTTACTAATGTTTTACTTAAGTAACATTACCCAATCTCATTTCAGAAGTTGTCGGTTGATTCAGCTAAGGTGGAAAGGCTGTCATATAACCATGTCTCGGGAAGTTGGAATAACGTCTGGGGTTTGCTCCCTTTGGCAGCAGAAGATGCTGCTCGACTACACGATAGAAGTGGAGGAGGAAGAGTTCAAGGTGCACAAAGTCATTATGGCCTCTGTCAGTGACTTCTTCAAGGCCATGCTGACAGGAGGTATGAAGGAGAGTCAGACTGATAGGGTTAAGCTAGAAGGACAAAGTCCCCTTGCCGTCTCCAAAATAATAGAGTTTATCTACACAGGTCAGTTTGGCCCCAGTGCAGCTAACCCAGAGGATCTCCTGGCCTGTGCAGTTTTCCTCCAGATTCCTGCAGCCATTAAGGAATGTACAAAGTTACTGTGCAATGAAATCAATGAGAAAAACTGCTTCACTGCGCTTTCCCTGTTCCGCGCCTACTGTATGAAGGAAGTTGAGGAACAGGCGATTCAATATCTGACGGCCAACTTTGAGAAAGTTTTTGACGCTTGTAAACCAGAGGAACTATCCATTGTTGATTTTACAGAGTTGGTAAACCTGTGGCAGAAATCAGAATGGGACCTCCTTCTTGCTATCAAACAATGGGCTTGTTACAATGTTGAGAATCGCAAACAGTACAT
Organism: Harmothoe impar; assembly: GCA_947462335.1. Lineage (NCBI taxonomy): Eukaryota > Metazoa > Annelida > Polychaeta > Phyllodocida > Polynoidae > Harmothoe > Harmothoe impar. The sequence goes on from OX381704.1 coordinate 112,471,678, forward strand.
CGACGAGCTCATGAGCCATGTACGCTTTGGCCTGATGACACCAGAACAGCTTGAAACCATTAAAGACATGGCCTCAGACCAAGATGGCTCCTGGCTGGATCTTGTGGCTAAAGCTGTTGAATATCACACCCTGCCTACCCATGTAAAGGTACTCGATGATTCAAAACAAAGCCAGGCTAGAGGCGACCGCCTTCCCTTCTACTTCAATGCAGATGAACGAGTCCTCCTAGGCCTAGATAAAGCAGACCGCTGGGTAGAATATTCAACTTCAACAATGCCCGAAATGAAGCAGGGAATTGAGGCATCTGTAGTCATCAATGACTTCCTAGTGGTATGTGAACTAACAAGGCGAAGCGAAAAATGGCAAATCTTCGATCCTCGAATGATAAAATGGTCACCCATGGCCAAACCTACAGCAACGCCACGGGACTCTGCTCTGGTGTCATGTGACAAGCATCTGTATCTGCTCGGTGGTTTAAGCCGTCAACCATTCGAGGCTGCACTGCCCACTGATAGCATTCAGAGATATGACTTCAGGACCAATGAGTGGCAACAGTTCCCCTGCAAACTGCCTACTGGGTTGCACCAGCATGGGGCCGCTGTCATTGGGAGCTGTATGTACATTGCCGGGGGCTACAAACGTGATGAGATGAGGGAGGTATTGTCAACGAGGTTAGATTGTCTCGATCTGTCCACAAACAGTTGCAACAGCAAAGCTGATCTACCCGAAGCCAATAGAGGTTTTAGGAAGCTCCAAGTGATGGACTTGTGCAATGAGCAGGTGCTATTTATCATGAGTCGAGGCCTAAGTATTCAGTATTACAGCCCGGCCAGTGACCAGTGGTCTATGTGGACCTGTGCATCGTCTGTGGACACTGAACTCAGATGGCAGAGTGGCAGTGTTGTGTTAGCAGACCGCAACACCCTGTTCCTCCTGAACTTCCGTGATGGGATCCACGACATTGACGATGACGATGAGCCGATGCGGTTCGCCTGTGCAAAGTGGGTAGTTGAACCGACGAGGCAAAAAATCAGTGAAGTTAAACTGAAAGAGCTGCCTGAAGAGTGCCATGGTGCAGAGGAGTATCACAGAATCTTCACTAGACTCTTTCTACTCGCAATACCACCACATCCCACAAAGTTGTAACCAGGTATACGAGAATGTTCAAATATTATACTCACTCCAGGTGGCAAAAGCTTTGTCATATTTTTTTCATATATTATATTCACTCCTGTCGTGACATAACGTTTGTGTTATTTAGATTACTGATACAATAAATTTCTTTTTGTTCTCATCTGTTGGACCACTATGCCACCATATGTATTTATATGTGGTTCTGATTATAATTAACTTACAAGATGTGACCATATTATATTGCATATAACATGGCAAGGGACGAGTCATTTATTACTATCTGGGGGAGGTTGATTTTCCTCCCAAATAAATTTTGCTTCCATGAAATGGCCCCCCAAAATAACATACCCTGGTCGAATAACGCGTTGTTGCAAGAACTAAATGAATTGTATTTAGTTTTTACCCCCTCGCCCCCCCAGCAGGGAGGGTCATTTAGTTTTGACTCTACGCCCCTACCCTCTATCAACCTAGGCCCCACCCCAGCTGGCAATAAATAACTCATCCCTATGCTGTATTTCATCTATGACATAGATAATATAGGTTTTCTCAATATGGTTTTTGGCATGCTATTATGTGTTTTGATTCTCACTGCATAAAACATTTTCTAAATTTAAATGGAGTTTTTTTTTTTTTAAGCAAGATCAGACAACAATGAATTTTGCGCATTGAAATTTGATGTTGATGTATTATTTTATACCCAAATGTGCTGAAATATGTTTACCTTAGTGTATAAGTTCGTCATGAAAATATATATGTTTTGTGTTGTTTAGTTAATAAACAATTGATCTAAGAACTAGCTGTCACTATCATTTTATATTGTATTGATTTTGCATTTTTGCAATCACATCAAATTTCACAACTGTATCTGGATAACCTTAGAACCCCTTCCACTTTTAAGTAACACACTACATTTTCCCAAACAAGATAGTAAATTACCTTTTCATTTTCCAGGTGATCTTGTTACACGGAGGACAATCATTTCATCATGTTGGATGTCGTGGGAGAAGGAATACAAGCCTTCTGGCAGGATGACATGTTGCTAGACTACACCATAGAAGTAGAAGATGAGCAGATCAAGGTGCACAAGGTCATCCTGGCCTCTGCCAGTGACTACTTCAAGGCCATGCTGACAGGAGGTATGGTGGAGAGTCACACTGACAGAGTGAGACTGGAGGGACAAAATGCTCAAGCTGTGTCGGCCATGGTTGAGTTCATATACACATGTCAGTTTGGTGCTACTGAAGTTAGCACAGAGGAACTTCTAGCATGTGCCATGTACCTTCAAATTCAACCAGCCATCGACGCCTGTTGTGAACAACTCAGTCACAAAGTCAATGCCAAGAACTGCATAGGTGTCCTAGAAACATTCAGAATGTACAGTCTTCAAGAGGACATTGATGACACTGTGCGCTACATCCAGTCTAACATAGATGAAGTGTTAGATGCTTGTAAATATGATGGAATATCCAAAGACAAACTTGAAATCCTTCTAGACTGCTGGGGAACATCAGAGTGGAAGCTATTTCTCACCATCAAAGAGTGGGTCGAATTGGACTGGCAGAATCGCAATCAACATCTGAATGACATCATGAGCCGTGTGCACTTTGCCCTGATGACACCAGAACAACTTGAAGCCGTCAAAGCTATGGACATTTATTCTGAGTCTGATGGTTCATGGTGTAACCTTGTGACTGAAGGTCAGAAGTATCACAACCTGCCCATACACCTTAAAGTGATAGATGTATCAGAACAGAGTAAAGTCAGGGCAGACCCTGTACCTTTGTTTTTCCTGGCAGAGGGAGAGTCTTTTGGTGTTTATCATGCATTGGAAGGGACAGCTTGGGTGGAGCATAAAGCACTTAAACATCCTGCAGTTGGTTTTAACGTTGATGCCACCATTGTAGTCAACAACTTTCTCATAGCATGTAGAGACCAGCTAGTGTTTGTGTTTGACCCTCGCATTAATAAGTGGTCCTTTCTGACCCATATGCCAGTAACTAAATACAGGTTTTGCCTCGTTCATTTTGATAAGCAACTCTATATTGTCGGAGGAAATGCCTGGGAAACAACACAATTTGTAAAGAGTGATAGCATTGAACGGTATGATATTGAAAGCAACAGCTGGAGCTTCTTTCCTAGTAAGATGCCTGTTGTCCTGGAGGACTTCAATGCTTGTGCGATTGATGGGTCTCTTTATGTCATCGGGGGTCGGCAGAGCGATGGTAAAGTCTCGACTCGGATGGATTGCTTGGACCTTACTACAAAAACTTGGTCCAACAAAGTTCCGCTAGCAGAAATCAGCGATTACACTGTTCAGGTTATGGACTTGTGCAAGGAGGAAGTTATCGTAATTGTAACCTCTGACTTCTTCTTGTATTACTACAGTCCAACCACTGACCAATGGTCTGCTTACAGTCCAACAACAGGTGTCACAACAAGGTTGGTGTACTGGGAGAGGGGAGCAGTGTTATCCCATAGGAATACAATGTTCTGTATTAACTTCAAGTACTCAGAGTATGAATATAAGCCAGCTCACCACACTCTTGATCCTGACTATGTCAGTACACGTGGCTGTGAAGTGTGGACGGTCGGTGAGAAAGGCACAGATCCCGTCATGAAGAAGCTAGATGACTTTCCAGTTGCTGTCTATGATGAGGATGATGACCACACCATACAGTACATTATAACCTTACTTTCCCTGGCCCCACAGTAAATTAAGGCACAGTAAATTAAGGCAAATATGGTGGTCCTAATTGTCTCTCAATTAAATGACTGTAACTGACACTCCTTAGTCAGATCTAGTGAGGTCTTGATTCCATTCCACCTGTAATGTGAGATCGGCAATGCTGCTCTTCTAATTGTATGTCTAATGAAACTTGAGAAAACCTCTATGATAGCAAACTCTTTATATAGCAGATAAGAACCCAATAAGTGTAAATATGGCCACTATTTGACCACTAATACTAAGGATGTCCTGTGAGACCTACAAGCAATGATGACACAGAAGTGTATCAACTCTCAGAAAACATATATCATAAATATGGTGGTTGTACTCATTCAAAATGCGGATGGCGATGACATGTAAAATTGTATGTCAAAGTACTAGGTGTTCACATTTGATAATTGTTAAATCACATGATAATACTTACTAGCCTAATGAATTAGCACAGAACCTCATGGATAATAAACTCATATAGAGTAGATAAAAAGTCTGTACAGCCAGATATGGTCAGTATACTTAATGACTGTCATGCCTTGTGGTTCCAACTGATATATCTAGATATATCACACATACATATTAACTCTTTTCATTTGTTGTATATAATTGCTAAATGTGTTTACATTTAATAGGTTCATTATGTAAAATTAGAATTATCTGAATCTGCTTATAGCTGGATGTTGAATCTCTGGTCATCTGCAATATAATGCAAAAACCTGGCTGCACTACAGTATTGCAGACATGAATGTTGAGTCATTACCTTTGCGAGAACTAGCAGGAATTGACGTCATGCATGGAGATGTGTTAGCTTTATGTTGGTACTTTATCCCGGACACAAAAAACTAATGTACAGCACTTTGGGGGCATTTGCTCCAATATGGTTAGGTTACATTTTTATTATCTAAGCAAAAGCATGTATAATGTGATGTTCATATTTTTAAATAAAAAATCTAAGATAATTATAGCTGTCTGTGTACCCTTTTATCATATATGCATTAAATATTTCAGCTCTTCAAATCAATTTTATTATTTCATTTAGATCAACTCTCAATAAATAAGGTTTCCTTCTGCCTTCAAGAACTCAATGTTCCAAACATTTTAACAGCCTATGCTTTTAAGCTACTTACCAAAGATTTCTGTGGACAGGAAAGTAAACTCTCTTTCTCTTGTTCCAGGTGATCTCGTTGCGCAGAGGACAATTATTTAATCATGTTGGATGTTGTGGGAGACGGAATACAAGCGTTCTGGCAGGATGACATGTTGCTAGACTACACCATAGAAGTACAAGACGAGCAGATCAAGGTGCACAAGGTCGTCATGGCCTCTGCCAGTGACTACTTCAAGGTCATGCTGACAGGAGGTATGGTGGAGAGTCAGACTGACAGAGTGAGACTGGAGGGACAAAATGCTCAAGCTGTATCTGCCATGGTTGAGTTTATATACACTGGTCAGTTTGGCACTTCTGAAGTTAGCACAGAAGAACTTTTAGCATGTGCAATGTATCTACAAATTCAACCAGCCATTGATGCCTGTTGTGAACAACTCTGTGACAAAGTCAATGCCAAGAACTGCATAGATATTCTAGCAACATTCAGAGCTTACAGTCTTCAAGATGGCATTGACCAAACAGTTAGTTACATCAGATCAAACATGGATGAAATCCTGAAAGGTTTTGAACTGGATAAAATGTCACAAGACAAACTTAAGATTATCCTAGATTGCTGGGGGAAATCAGAGTGGAAGCTCTTTCTCACCATCAAAGATTGGATTGAGTTTGACTCTGAGAACCGTAAAGAATACCTGAACCACCTCATGAGCCTTGTGCACTTTGCTCTGATGACACCAGAACAACTTGAAGCCGTCAAAGTCATGGACATTTATTCTGAGTCTGCTGATTCATGGTGTAACCTTGTGGCTGAAGGTCAGAAGTATCACAACATTCCCATACACCTTAAAGTGCTAGATGTATCAGAACAAAGCAAGGTCAGGACAGACCCTGTACCTCTGTGCTTTGTTGAAGAAGAAAGTTCTGAGGGTGATTTCTATGCTGTGAAGGGGACAAATTGGATACGGGAAAAAGCAATTAACCAATTCTGTTTTGGCGAATGTGCCCTCATTAAAGTGAACAACTTTCTCATAGCATGCAACATAAACGAATTCAATGTGTTTGATCCTCGTACAAAGCAGTGGTCACTCTTGACCACAATTCCAGTGCCTAAACTTAGGTTTCATCCCGTTTATCATGATAAGCTACTTTACATTCTTGGCGGGCACCTGAGGCAATACGGTCAGGTATATGTAGCATCTGATAGCATTGAACGGTATGATTTTAAAACCAACAGCTGGAGTGTCCTTCCCACTAAGATGCCTGTTTTCTTAAAGGACTTCAATGCCTGTATCCTTGATGGATCCATCTACGTCATCTATAGGGATACGGAAAAAATCTGTGAAGACAATTCAGGATTCATAATTCGAATGGATTGCTTTGACCCAGCTACCAACACATGGACTAAAAAGGCTCCCATGACAGAGTTCATCACTGACTACACAATAGACGTGATAGAATTGTGGACGGAGAAAGTTATCATGATCATGACCCATGGCTTCTTCATGAAATACTACCACCCAAGCACCAACCAGTGGTGTGCCTATGACCCGTTAGTAGATGCAACTACTAGAATGGTCTATGATTATCGAGGTTCTGTGCTTCCCAGTGGGAATAGACTCTTCCTGGTTAACTTCCGGTACTCTGACTATGAGCATGTACCCAGCCACACCAGACTGAACATTGGTGATACACCCACTGGTAGGTGTGAAGTGTGGACGATGCGGGAGAAAGCGAAGAAACCCATCATGAAGGAGCTAGATGACTTTCCAATTGATGAATATGACGAAGATTACAACTTGATCGATTATTCTATGACTTCACTTGCCCTGGCACCACAGTGAATTAGGTGAATTCTGTGGTCATGATTGACTTCATTTAATGCACTAACAGACACTATATGATTAATTTAGTGAAGACTTGTTAAGTTTGAGTTTGAACATGCTTTATTGTCGAAAAATTGTGGCAGTAGTCTTCACGTAAAGGACAAATTGGGTGACCAATTCCTCGGTTGTCATATAACTACATAAGTACATAAATTATTCTGATCAGTTTCTCTAGTTGAGAGTATTACAAATAAAAAGAATTTAATCCTTTTAAGCGGACCTGGTATTATTTTGCGCTGATTATCCTACAATTTACATTTTCAACATTTTGTTTAAAAATAATGTGAGAGCAGCACACCTACTCCGCCCATTAGAGTCAGTATACTTGATGACTGTTAGGCCCTCTAGTTAAAACTGCAAGGATGCACATGAGAGACAAGACGTGGATTTCATGAAGATGGCGAAATAATGTTTTCACTCAGCTACAAATGTAGAATAGTCCCTACTTTGGATAATCCACTTTTAAGTAGAAATGAAGGCAGCTACATGCCATTTAGATTTTTTTTCATTTTATGCAGAATTATTGTATTGTTGTTCAACATTTCCAATATAAAGAATAGGATCTTTTTTTAAATTTTGGATAAAATATAAAGGAAAGGTTTTTTCCCTGTAATTGTTGGACTGTTGTAAAAATTAATCATATCTAAATAACTATATATAGGTTTCATTAAAAGTACTGACATACATGAGGTGATTTATGTACAAATCAAGGTTAGAAACAACAGTGTACATTATGAATTTGTAAGATACAGTAATTTCAAAAGCTTGATATAAGTGACTTATGAGCCACGGCTCTGCTCTGGTGAATTCAACCACAATTTTTTCTCTCACTTTTATACAGTAAATACACATAGAAATTAAAGGCTTTAATCCTGAAAAAAAATCGATGTATGGGAAAAAAAATGCTCCCCCCTTAGAAGCAAAAGGAAATCTTAGTCTAAAAATCTGTCCAATCTTAAAATGGATAATCTTAACACTAGAGGGCACCACTGTCATAGTAGAATGTACACTGCAGATCCCTCCTTCCACACAGCCTAAATAGGATATGGTAGGCCTACATTAGTAAAGCTGAAGACAATTGGGTTAGGTTATGGGTGTGTTGTCATTTTCCAAAAAAAAGAAAGGGGGGTTCAGGGGCAGTGCAATAATAATACCAGTGCTAGTAGCCACTAGTAGCACCATCTTACCAGTATGCAGGGAGATGGTGGGCAACGATTATTTTAAACAAATGCTATAATCTTAAATGTTATTAACTTTAAGATTGTAAAGTTTTTTAGATTGTTCATTTTAAGAATAGACAAATTTCCTTGTTGTCGCTCCCACGCTAGTCTGTCCTAACGAGCATTAGTCACCTAGTTTGACTGGCGTAACCTATAAATGGCATTGAACACCTGCCCAATGCTATGTGTTGGGTCTTAAAACAAATCATCATCTAGTTTGATATCTTCCCCAGTTTCTGTGACCCATATCATCTGCCGACACACCAGCTTGCAGGTGTTAATCATTTCCCTGAGTAGCTCCTGCTGGTCCCTCATCCCCTGTGGTATCACAACACGGACAGACGAGAGCGTCAACTGCAGTCCTTTCCTTTGAGATCCCGCAGCACACGTCACCAGATCCCCAAGCCTCACTGTACCATATGGCACCATGACCTCACACTCCGGGAACTGCACCGCGTCATCTACAAGACTAGCCAAGAGTCCTGCCATTGGGACGGTCTCGTTGACGTAAATCCACAGCATTACCAGCCCTTCATTAGGTTTCGCCAGCAGCAGTTTGTCCCATTTCTCCTTCCCCCAGCTGCCTTCCTCAGGCTCCCCCCAGATGTTATCGTAGGATGTTCTCTGCCGTAGGTAGATGTTTTGTGAACACCAGCTGCGGTCTGTTGGAGCATGCTGCAGCAGTGCTTCATACGCATCCTGGGGGCACCAGGCAGTGACGCTCAGTTCAAGTGTCTCACCATCACCTTCAGTCTTCACCTCAGCCCATCTGGTCTCACCTGTTGGATAAATGCTGAAAAATAAAAAAGACAAATGTCCATTGATACTGTCTCATTTATTTCATGAGTGGGGGCTGGGGCGATACTGCCCCAGCCCCCAATCATGAAATACATCAGAGACAGTATCAATGTAGTTGGCATTTGTGTTTTTATTTGAAGCCATTTAATGAAGGATAGCCCATTGAATACAGCCACATTGTATTCAATGGACGGGGGGCATTGAATGTGAAGCTTTCTATGGTTAAGCATAGTAAATCTTGTAAAAAATTAAATCAAATATTGAATCTAACTCATATTGCTAGTAAAACAATTTCTCTCCTCTTTTTCAAATGTTAATGTCCTTTAGATATCTACTGCTACAATTGACCCAGTGTCAGGGTCAACTTAGGATTTCTGGGTTATTTCCTAGTTGATTGGCTATAAAATCATCAGATAGATTAAATGAAAAATTTCGGGTGTAATTTGAACACTCACTGTGTTTTGTCTCCGTAGACATTTGTGAACATACCGGGCATCAAGCAGTACATGGTGGAATGTACTAGTATGTCCCGTAGGTTTGTAGAGCATAGCTTTAGGAGTTCCACAACATGGTGGAAGGTCCCATTCTCATTGATGTAGTAAACCCAATGCTGCTTTCTTAATGTTTTAGCATATTTGTCAAAGGCATGGTCAACCTTTTCACAGATTGCATCGACATCCTTGATTTTGAATTCTTTGGAATGCAGAATGCTCTCGATCGTGTTGGAAGTCAACAGTTTGATCTTCTCACCCAGAGAAACCAGATCATAGTGAACCAGTTTGGACTTCTTTGACTGTAGCGTGAGCTTGAATCGATAGAGCTTGTCCTTAATTCTCCCTCTTTGCGGTACATACGGTAGAGACTGCAATATGAGCATACTGCGGAACATCATCTGAAGTAGGGCCTGCTGTGAGGTCTCATCCTGCAGAAGCAGTTGAAAGACATTCTTCTGTACATTTCTCAAGTACGAGTCACTGCATATGGCTAACAGAAAAGATGTCCTCTTGTTTGCATCGAGGGTATAGATGTACTGGCTCGAGAAGTACTCCAGCATCAATTCATAGCTGAATGAGTAGCACTTTTTATCTTTTGATTGTAGCAGGAACACCTTGTAAGACGGTACAACATTGAACTTTGTGAGGAGATCCTGTTCAAATTCTTTGATGTCATTCACGAGGAGGTAGATGCACAACCGGTAGAAATCCTGAGACTGCGTCTTGTTTACTTCGACACCAGCTCTTTTCAGCAGATGTCTTTCCAAAGAAGCGAGCAACTTCGGGATGTTAAAGTCACTCTGTTCACTCAGATCGAGTTCCCCTTTCACTGCAAGTGCACAGAATATGTGCAAGTGGAGAGGGGATGACAGAAAGGCTTTTAACTTCTGCTTGTGCCGGGTCACATAATCTTGAACAAGGTGGCTTTGGGAAGGTTGAATAAGCTTCCGTACCTGACACATGTCAGTGTAGAGTTTGACGTAGTGAAGCCCTTCCTCCTCTGTGTATCCTTTAAGCAGAAGAAGTCTGTCAAAGAAACGAGCATCAATGCTACAGTGATCTGTGGAACAAGTGATAACTATAGTCGGGCCACGTCCTCTCTGACAATCTTGCACATAGTTCTCAAGTGTCTCCAAGGCTGCAGCATCATGCAATTCATTCAAATCATCAACCACTACCACTGCTCCTTCCCCTCGTTGAATGTGTGCCATCAGTTCATCCTCGTCATCTTTTTTGCATCCCAATTTGTCACGGATTGCTGCTTCTACAGTCGTTGTGATACTTCTTGCCTTGAGAAACACCATAGTGGTCCATTTCAGGGACCCTGATCTCAGAGACAGAGTACCGCCCTGGTTCACTACCTGATGTAGGAAGTTGGTGCTCCAGTTGAAAACAAAGCTCTTGCCGAATGTTGTTTTGCCGTCCCCTGGTTCTGAGTACATGATGACTGTACGTGGAGCTGGGGTGCCACCAAACTCCTGAAGGATCTCTGTTCCCTTTATCGGAACTGACACTCTGAAAATATATAATGATCTTAAAAAAAAGGATCACATCATTTATTTTACATATGCTGGTAGAATAATGCATGTTCACCAGTACTTAATCTTAAAGGACAGCATCATGCATTAATGCATCATACCCTTGATCATCATACTGATCTAATGAGACTCCCGTAAGGTCGGCATGATGCAGCAATGCAGCACCAGCGAGTTACTCGCTGGGGCTGCATTGGTGCATCATGACAAATGTCATGACAAATATCTTTTAGCGATATCTGTCCTCAAAGGGTTAGATGACCATCACTAAGCTTTATTTCATTCTGATGTTTAGGTAAAATCAGACCACCATGCAAATACCTCATAGTGAACACATCTATGCACTTTAATGGTGTATTGTTTTTACTTACACATAATTACCATTGACGTGAGGTAATTCCATTTTGACGTGTGGTTTTACATGAACCAAACACTCGGATACATCAATCAATTCATCCCGCTGGTTACTTTCAAAATTGAAGACATGGGCCTTCATCAGTGACCATTTACAATGTTGACAGTGGTCCCAGATACCTGAAAGGTAGAAATAGTTTTCAATGTGCATCCTCAAGATCTCACCATCGATAAATTCAGTCAAAGAGATATCTCAGTTTTCGATATATTTTGATCTACCAATGGTATCTCACAATCACTAAGAACTATGTAAGTTTGATATATGATGATGTAATAAAAGAAAAAAAGAAGTTTCATAGGCTAATTAAAAGATTATTACAGGTGGTATGCAAATATTGCCGATGCTACATTTGTGCATCATGCCGACCCTTTGGGAGTGTCTCAAACCTGTAGGGTCGGCACGATGCAGCCCTGGTGGGTTACTCACCAAGGCTGCATCATGCATCATGCATCATGACGACCAAGACATGATGCATTAATGCACCATGCCATCCTTAAAGGATTAAGAAGCTAAATATACCCTACCATGGAGTAGACTTGATGGCAGAGGTCGTGTCACGACCTGTAAGGATTCCTCCACCCGTACACCCTCCAAGTATATCAACAGCCCTACTCCACCTCCCCGTGGTATCAGATTCCCCTGTCCTGTCAGAGCTAAGGCTCTCATCAAACAATGGTAGTGCCATCTAGGTCCTCTCTCTATGAAATTGAGCAGTTCCAGAACTTGATCTGGTCTTGATTTGGCAGTGGCCTGCAAGGAAAGGGATGTACTTTTATGTTAGACAAATGATGATGTAAGATTGAGCATTTAGACAAGGCCTTCTTCTATGATAAATGAAAAAAGGAGAAAGATTTGGGTTCTGTCAATAGAAAACACCATTTCCCTGAGAGATTATTGATAGTGATTATCCGCCCTGGTTTTATTGTAATACAGTTTAACCCTTTAAGGATGGATGTCACTAAAAGATTACATATGTTTCATGATGCACCAATGCAGCCCCGGGGAGTAACTCACCAGGGCTACATTGGTGCATCACGCCGACCCTTGGTGATTGTCTCAACCCCATAGGGTTGGCATGATGCATGAATGCAGCACTGGTAAGTTACTCGCCAGGGCTGCATTATGACGAAGCAGTAGAGCATGATGCCATCCTTAAAGGGTTAATAGTTGTACAATATTCACCAATATTCACCTTGAGTCTCTCCTCGTCGGTTAGTTTCAGCACGTTAAGTTGTCTCAGGTGTGGCCATATACAGCCCAGCTGTAGGTTGTTGTAGAGCTCCACTCTGGACTTATTAAGCAGGCCCCCATAGACACTTTCTAGAACTGGCATGTGCTCCTCTAGGTTCCTCTTGTCCCATGGATGTATGGGAGGTGGTGATTCCTCTGTAGCAGCTGTGAGGATTAGTTTTTAAAAGAAATTAAATTATAATTTCAAGCATTGCATCTAGATCATCATGCAGTGGAGGTTAAGTCTGTTACTCTCACTTAAAATATACTGTGTCATTACACAACATCTTTCAAATATGTATGTGCATAGAAAAATGAAGCAGTCAACTGTGTCTCCCATGTGGCTCTGGTAAAAATGGAGTGTCAAACAGCTATTGACTCTGTTTATAAGAAGGGTCAACTTGAGTTGACACTGATAGTATAAGGAGAGTCATTATTGGTTGGATTCTATTTTAAAAGAGGCATGTGGGGGACACAGTTAACGCCTTTACTTTTCTCTGTGTGGGCCAGAGAAACACAAGAAACAAAAGATTTTGAAATTTTCCCGTTACTCTACCATGAACCTAGGGTGGTATAAGGTGCACGCGGGGACAAACTGCCTCAGTGACTAGACGCCGCCCATTTTACCTGTAATCTCAAAAAGCCCACTTTTCCAATAACCTTAATCAGTTTCCAGGCCCATTCTCTATATATGGCACCACTGTACATTGGTAATATTGCTGTATATATTGGGGGCTCTGCCCCCGCACCCCCTTTTCTTTCTCTCTTCTTTTTCTATTTTTGAAACACAACTATAACCAAACCCATTTAACCTCTAAGAATGGGACGATTAAGATTATAGGAGAGGACAATTCAGACTTGCAGACTTACAGTGGCACCATCTAGAGAAGAAGGGGGAATCATTAAGATTACTGGAAAAATGGGTTTTTAAGATTACAGGTAAAATGGGTGGCGTCTTGTCACTTGGGAAGTTCGTCCCTTGTTCCATATAAGGTGTCCTTCTTACAATACTTATTTTTATCTTTATATCACAGACCAATTTGAGAAATATGTTACCTGGGGAGCTTGGTGGTGAGGGAGGGCTGGGTGGCAGCCTGCGGGGAACAGGTTTCACGGGTAATGTGGGAAGTGGTCTTGAAGGCAGTTTTGGTGGTGGAGGTTGCGGAATCCACGCTTGTGATGTTGACGCTGGTTTTGGTGGCAGAATCGAAGCTTCAGATATTGGCAGTTTTTGTGGCGGAATCAACGCTTGTGATGTTGTCAGTTTTGGTGGCGGAATAAAAGCTTCTGATTTTGGCAGTTTTGGTGGCGGAATCGATACTTGTGATGGGGACAGTTTTGGTGGCAGAGGTGGCGGAATCGACACTTGTGATGTTGAAGATAGTTTTGGTGTCGGAATCAACACTTCTGATGTTGGCAGTTTTGGTGATGGAATTGACGCTTCTGATTTTGGCAGTTTTGGTGATGGAATCGACACCTCTGATTTTGGCAGCTTTGGTGGCGGTATCAACGCTTTTGATGTTGAAAGTTTTGGTAGCGGAATCGACTCTTGTGATGTTGGCACTTTTGGGATCAGAATCGACGCTTGTGATGTTGGCAGTTTTGGTGTCGGAATCGACACCTGTGATGTGGACGGTTTCGGTGGTAGAGGTGGCGGAATCGACGCTGGTGATGTTGACGTTGATTTTGGTGCAGGAATCAACACTTTTGATGAGAGTGGTATCCTTGGCACTTGTGCTAATGTGGGTTTTGGTGTCAGACCAGGCTTTTGTGGCAAAGCTGGTTTTGGGTGAAGAGATGGTTTGGGGGACCCAGGTAGTTTCTCCAGTGTACTATCAAATGTTTTAGGTTGCTGACCATTATCATCATAAATTGGCATGCCATCTTTGCCTTCAGGAATTAAGTCATTCTGTCCAGACTTGGCAATGGACCTCATGAGCCCATGGTAGTACCATCTCGGACCACGGCTTATGTGGTCTAGCAGGGCCATCACTCTCTCCCGTCCAACCCATTCACGCTGCAATGAACAGGATTTACACACATAAATCTAAATAACCTGTGTTTCTTTTCTTTAGAGAAGTGAGAGTGAGTTTTTTTCCTCTTTTTTAATGCAATGCATAGTACCTGCAACTACTTTAAAACACCACCGATAATATTGACCTTTTTCTCCTGAAGTGGTGGTTTGGCTTACAGGCGGGCAAATTTCAAAGGAACATTGGAACTTGAATTTAAAAGGGTCTCTGAAGGTCCAGAAATATGGCATTTTTGCTGTGTTGTCCATAAAATATGAGAAAGTTTATACTACTGATCAGAAAAGAATATTCCAAATGTGAGCAATATTAGTCCATGGTAATTTAACAACATGTCTCTGGTATTAGCATGTTCAATGGCTAAAAGCTGGGGAATATTTCAAAGGAACATTGGAACTTGAATTTAAAGGGGTCTCTGAAGGTCCAGAAATATGGCGTTTTTGCCATATGAGAAAGTTCATACTACTGATCCAAAAGGGTATTCCATATGTGACCAATATCAGCCCATGGTAATTTAGCAACATGTCTCCGACATTAGTATGTTCAATAGCAAAGAGCTCGGGCAAATTTCAAAGGAACATTGGAACTTGAATTTAAAGGGGTCTCTGAAGGTCCGGAAATATGGCATTTTTGCTGTGTTGTCCATAAAATATGAGAAAGTTTATACTACTGATCAGAAAAGAATATTCCAAATGTGAGTAATATTAGTCCATGGTAATTTTGCAACATGTCTCTGTTATAGGCATGTTTATTGGATTAGAGATCAGAATTATATTTAAGGAACATTGGAACTTGAATTCGAGGGGATCTATGAAGGCATGGAAATATGGCGTTTTTGGTGTGTCGCCCATAAAATATGAGAAAGTTCATACTACTGATCCGAAAGGGTATTCCATATGTGACCAATATCAGCCCATGGTCATTTAGCAACATGTATGTTCAATAGCAAAGAGCTCGGGCAAATTCCAAAGGGACATTGGAACTTGAATTTAAAGGGGTCTCTGAAGGTCCGGAAATATGGCGTTTTTGATGTGTCGTCCATAAGATATGAGAAAGTTCATACTATACTGATCAGAAAAAAATATTCCAAATGTGAGCAATATCAGCTCATGGTAATTTAACAACATGTCTCTGGTATAAGCATGTTCAATAGCAAAGAGCTCGGGCAAATTTCAAAGGAACATTGGAACTTGAATTTAAAGGGGTCTCTGAAGGTCCGGAAATATGGCGTTTTTGCTGCGTCGTCCATAAGATATGAAAAAGTTCATACTATACTGATCAGAAAAAAATGTTCCAAATGTGAGCAATATCAGCTCATGGTAATTTAACAACATGTCTCTGGTATAAGCATGTTCAATGGCTAAGAGCTGGGGAATATTTCAAAGGAACATTGGAACTTGAATTCAAAGGGGTCTCTGAAGGTTCGGAAATATGGCATTTTTGCTGTGTTGTCCATAAGATATGAGAAAGTTTATACTACTGATCAGAAAAGAATATTCCAAATGTGAGCAATATTAGTCCATGGTAATTTTGCAACATGTCTCTGGTATAGGCATGTTTATTGGATTAGAGATCAGAACTATATTTAAGGAACATTGGAACTTGAATTCGAGGGGATCTATGAAGGCATGGAAATATTGCGTTTTTGGTGTGTCGCCCATAAAATATGAGAAAGTTCATACTACTGATCCAAAAGGGATATTCCATATGTGACCAATATCAGCCCATGGTAATTTAGAAACATGTCTCCGACATTAGTATGTTCAATAGCAAAGAGCTCGGGCAAATTTCAAAGGAACATTGGAACTTGAATATAAAGGGGCCTCTGAAGGTCCGGAAATATGGCATTTTTGCTGTGTCGTCCATAAGATATGAGAAAGTTCATACTATACTGATCAGAGAAAAATGTTCCAAATGTGAGCAATATCAGTCTATGGTAATTTAACAACATGTCTCTGGTATAAGCATGTTCAAAGAGTTTGGGCAAATTTCAAAGGGACATTGGAACTTTAATTGAAAAGGGTCTCTGAAGGTCTGGAAATATGGCGTTTTTGGTACGATATGCCCTCGCCATATATCCTCTCTCTTCTATTTCATTTAGGTCCTGTCTCCCTCCCCACACCTAGACCCTTTCTTTTCTGCCTCATTTTGGCTCTTCTTTACTCCTGAACTGTATGTCCTGTCTTTTCTCCCTCATTTCTGCCCTTTCTTTCTCCCCAACCTTATATATCCTCTTTTTTCTTCTAGTATGTACTTCCCAAAAGGCCATTTATAGGGTAACTCTACCTAGAGAAGATGAACTATCTTTGCTCTTTTTAATATCCATCTAATTTTTCTTTAGATATAAAACATACAAACCTGCATGGGTACTTTGTAGCATCTTTATATAACAAGTACAACGTAAAGGACACATGAAATAAGCTGGCAGCACCGATGACCACATATATACGTGATGTTTCTAAGCCTCATTAGGATTCGCTGAATTAAGTAATATGGCACACCTCATACCCTAAGTAGATCCAGACAGGTCCTTCCTCCATTCAGTGTTACTGCCCCCACGTTCTGACTGCTCCCTGAACTGACCAATATGTACATTATTTAAGTAATCCATATTGGGGGACAAATCAGGGGAGGGTGTTACACTATTGCAACAATGGGAATTAGCAACTTGTCTATGGAAATAAAGTGTAATCTGATTCATACAAAGTATAGGTATAAAAAAGCACAATGACACAATATCAAGTAACTTAAGTATCTTTATTTGATAACTTTATTGAACCTGGATTCTTTTAGACAACCTGCTTTTAATCATTAGCACCTTTAAGTGAACACGACTCACTGTTAAGGAGGTTCCACCAAAGATGAACACGCCTGCTATCCATCTATGAGAACATGATATTATGGTGCTTCATTTCTTACACAACATAATTTAAGAAGAAAGCAATCCCATTACGTTACATGTCCTTACTGTAGCTTAAAGCTGATCTAGACGGTTATAAAAATAAACTATACAGTTTCATATCACACTTTGGATGATAACAGCACTCTTCATATAAATGGACAATTTCTCATTATTCTCTGCAGCATCTTTCTCTTCTCATAGGCATTCTGAAAAAAAAAACAGAAATAAAAATGTCAGAGATTAGAAATGTAAAGTATAACAATAAAAACATCAAAACCGGCTATAGTTGAAATAATAAGAGAACCAAATACATAATTTATACTACCATTTAAAAATTACCTCTTACAGAATGGCAATATGACATACCCCTTATGAAATGGCAATATGACATGCCCCTTACTTCACTTACTACCCATTGATGTGAGGGACAGTGGCTACAATATTTGTCTGCATCTCGCTATGCTGATGTAGTAACAGAAGAGACTTAGGAGTTATTTGTATATGAAGATTCTAAACCCACTTATGGTGTCTAACCCATCAAGAAGAATTCTATACATCTACATTATCATACCAATGATCTGTTTTCAACTCACCGCGTTATCTATCTGTTTGCGGGCCTTGTACAAGCCCAGCTTCCTTAGCAGGGCTCGGTAGCGGGCCGAGTTCTGTCTCCTCACTTCCATCTGCTCAGCTGTGAAGAACCTGGGTTTGCCACTGCAAAATAAATTCATTGCTTTAGTAGATCAATCCTGACAAAAAGCATGAAGGTGCCTTCAGCACAGGAGACACCATGGTCATTTAGTAGAGCTTAATTATGATGACCTATGTAGTATATGGAAGTGAATAATGCTGCAATCAATATGGGTAAAGCGTTCTTCTTAGTAAACATGGAAATAGTGAATGATTACAGGACTTCAGTGACAAATTGATGGGTGCTTTAGTGATATGTATATAGTGGAGTAAAGAACCTGCAGATCATGTGGTATGCACCAAATCGATGATAAGGTGACATGTTTCACATAAATCCTACAGCAACTGACATGGCCTACCTTTTGTTCACTTTGTGTTTTCTTGTCGACTTTTGAGGGAGGGCTGCTGCCCGTGTCAGTGCCTGTGCCAGTGCCGTGGCCAGAGCGCAGGTGGGGGCAGGAGTCATGGTTGATACCGGGGCTGCTGCAAAGGTTGGGGCCGGTGCCTTGGTGGATGCCGTGACTGGTGTCAAGCTGGGAGCCGGTGCCTTGGTCCAGGCGTGGTTGTGGGCAGGTGTCTTGGTGTTGGTGTTGGTGTAGATGTGGTCAGGTACCAGGAGCTGGCTGGGAGCTCTGCAAGAATTATTGATTATTATTCATAACGTAGTATTCCCTTAGAACATTTGGGGTAGAATGATTGTACAATGTAGATTGTGGTAGGGGTAGAATCAACACTCAGCTGTAAGCTATTTACTCATGGTACAGTTTATATTTACTTAGTGTTGTTAATAACTTTTGATATTGCATTGTTTATAGCACTTTGTCTGTTCATAATACAAAAGGCCAATTCTAATGTGATGATGTTGGGACTTGTTTACTCACTCGACTACTTTGATGGTGCTTTTCCTGTTTTTCAAGGACAGCTTCCAGAACCGATTGGGACGCCTCTCTGTGGATTCACTGTAAAGAATGTTATCAACTGAGGATCAAAGCAGAGAGAGGCCAAACTATCTTTCTGATCAAAGGCTGAACTAATCCATAATGCTTCCACTTGCCTCTTATTTGTCCAGGATTTCCAAGACAAAGTAATATGTACCACCCTTATTTCTTCTCTTTTTCTTATAATATTGCAATAGGGATTACCTGAATTAAAATCTTAATGTAAAAACTATAGTTGTCTCTACAAGGAATAGTTGAACTTTGTAATTGTGATAAGCACCTGTTCTAAACAGCTGTCTGAAATGAGTGACCTCAGGTACTCAGCCCTATTTATAAGGGTACAGGGTGTTGAAGGATGGCATAATGCATTAATGCATAAATGCAACCCTGCAAGTAAATCTCCAGTGCTGTATTCAAGCATCATGCCAGCTCTAGCGGGTTCAGGCACACCTGAAGATTTGGCATGATGCACCAATACAGCACCGGCGAGTTACTCGCGGGGGCTGCATTGGTGCATCATGACAACAAATATCATCTTCTGATTGTCTCTACAAGGAATAGTTGAACTTTGTAATTGTGATAAGTACCTGTTCTAAACAGCTGTCTGAAATGAGTGACCTCAGGTACTCAGCCCTATTTATAAGGGTACAGGGTGTTGAAGGATGGCATAATGCATTAATGCATAAATGCAACCCTGCAAGTAAATCTCCAGTGCTGTATTCAAGCATCATGCCAGCTCTAGCGGGTTCAGGCACACCTGAAGATTTGGCATGATGCACCAATACAGCACCGGCGAGTTACTCGTGGGGGCTGCATTGGTGTATCATGACAACAAATATCATCTTCTGGCGACATGCCATCCTTAAAAGGTTAATGTACTCACATGACTTGGCTGGGGGTCTTGTTCTCTCTAGGCACTGTGGCCAGTGCCTCGAAGGGGACCTCAGTGGGGGCCGGTGCCATGGTGCAGGTGTGGTTGCTAGCAGGTGCCTTGGTCGGTGCCTCAACTGGGGCCCGTGTGGGGGCCGGTGCCATGGCCTGGCTGGTGAATCTGGAACAATTATTATCTATTAGTCACTGCCTGATATTCTCCT
Organism: Harmothoe impar; assembly: GCA_947462335.1. Lineage (NCBI taxonomy): Eukaryota > Metazoa > Annelida > Polychaeta > Phyllodocida > Polynoidae > Harmothoe > Harmothoe impar. Next base: position 112,491,869 of record OX381704.1, read on the forward strand.
ATCGTTTGAGGTAGAATGTCTGTAGAATCTGGTAGAGCAAGTGGGACAACTCTCTGTGGATTCACTGCAAAGGATGTCATCAATTAACATTTACAGAAAGCCTGCACTCATTCATAGTGCTTCCACTTCACCCCCTATTTGTCCAGGATTCCTTAGATTAAGTAAAATTACCTCTCTGTTCTCATAATCTATCTTGTAGGAGCGATTCCCTTAATTAAATCTTAATATTAAAACTATATTGTCTCTAAAAGAAATAGTTTGACTGTGTCTAAACAGAAGGCTAATAAGTGACTGCAATGTACTCACATGACTTGGCTGGGAGTCTTGTTCTCACTAGTCGCTTTGGCCGGTGCCTCTGAGGGGACCTCAATGGGGGCCGGCGCCATGGTCCAGGTGTGGTTGCCAGCAGGTGCCGTGGTAGGTGCCGTGATGGAGGCCTCGGTGGGGGCCGGTGCCATGGTCCAGGTGTGGTTGCTAGCAGGTGCCGTGATGGAGGCCTCGGTGGGGGCTGGAGCCATGGTCCAGGTGTGGTTGCTAGCAGGTGCCGTGATGGAGGCCTCGGTGGGGGCCGGCGCCATGGTCCAGGTGTGGTTGCCAGCAGGTGCCGTGGTAGGTGCCGTGATCGAGGCCTCGGTGGGGGCCGGTGCCATGGTCCAGGTGTGGTTGCCAGCAGGTGCCGTGATGGAGGCCTCGGTGGGGGCTGGAGCCATGGTCCAGGTGTGGTTGCTAGCAGGTGCCGTGATGGAGGCCTCGGTGGGGGCCGGTGCCATGGTCCAGGTGTGGTTGCTAGCAGGTGCCATGGCCGGTGCTGTCATGGAGACCTCGGTGGGGGCTGGAGCCATGGTCCAGGTGTGGTTGCCAGCAGGTGCCGTGATGGAGGCCTCGGTGGGGGCCGGTGCCATGGTCCAGGTGTGGTTGCTAGCAGGTGCCGTGATGGAGGCCTCGGTGGGGGCTGGAGCCATGGTCCAGGTGTGGTTGCCAGCAGGTGCCGTGATGGAGGCCTCGGTGGGGGCCGGTGCCATGGTCCAGGTGTGGTTGCTAGCAGGTGCCGTGATGGAGGCCTCGGTGGGGGCTGGAGCCATGGTCCAGGTGTGGTTGCTAGCAGGTGCCGTGATGGAGGCCTCGGTGGGGGCCGGTGCCATGGTCCAGGTGTGGTTGCTAGCAGGTGCCATGGCCGGTGCTGTCATGGAGACCTCGGTGGGGGCTGGAGCCATGGTCCAGGTGTGGTTGCCAGCAGGTGCCGTGATGGAGGCCTCGGTGGGGGCCGGTGCCATGGTCCAGGTGTGGTTGCTAGCAGGTGCCGTGATGGAGGCCTCGGTGGGGGCTGGAGCCATGGTCCAGGTGTGGTTGCTAGCAGGTGCCGTGATGGAGGCCTCGGTGGGGGCCGGTGCCATGGTCCAGGTGTGGTTGCTAGCAGGTGCCATGGCCGGTGCTGTCATGGAGACCTCGGTGGGGGCTGGAGCCATGGTCCAGGTGTGGTTGCCAGCAGGTGCCGTGATGGAGGCCTCGGTGGGGGCCGGTGCCATGGTCCAGGTGTGGTTGCTAGCAGGTGCCGTGATGGAGGCCTCGGTGGGGGCCGGTGCCATGGTCCAGGTGTGGTTGCTAGCAGGTGCCGTGATGGAGGCCTCGGTGGGGGCCGGTGCCATGGTCCAGGTGTGGTTGCTAGCAGGTGCCGTGGTAGGTGCCGTGATGGAGGCCTCGGTGGGGGCCGGTGCCATGGTCCAGGTGTGGTTGCTAGCAGGTGCCGTGGTAGGTGCCATGATGGAGGCCTCGGTGGGGGCTGGAGCCATGGTCCAGGTGTGGTTGCCAGCAGGTGCCGTGATGGAGGCCTCGGTGGGGGCCGGTGCCATGGTCCAGGTGTGGTTGCCAGCAGGTGCCGTGATGGAGGTCTCGGTGGGGGCCGGTGCCATGGTCCAGGTGTGGTTGCCAGCAGGTGCCGTGATGGAGGCCTCGGTGGGGGCTGGAGCCATGGTCCAGGTGTGGTTGCCAGCAGGTGCCGTGGTGGAGGCCTCGGTGGGGGCCGGTGCCATGGTCCAGGTGTGGTTGCCAGCAGGTGCCGTGGTGGAGGCCTCGGTGGGGGCCGGTGCCATGGTCCAGGTGTGGTTGCTAGCAGGTGCCATGGCCGGTGCTGTCATGGAGACCTCGGTGGGGGCTGGAGCCATGGCCACGGCCAAGGCCTGGGAGGGTGCTCTAGTGAAAACATTGAATACCAGTCGATATAATGAGGCTATTTACAATTCTCTAAATCAAGTGATATTCCTAAAACTATTTATGTCTGCCAAGTGCTTGAGTTTGGTTTGCCATGATGTAAAGAAATGATGCATGCTGACACAGTGAGAGTTTACATTGGAAAACATCAATCATTTCAGGCACCGACTATGTTTGTCCCTTCTGTACAAGAAATGGTTCGATAACATATAAAAGGTAACTTCTTTATCTGAAGCAAGCACACCCTAATACATTTTCCATACTTGATATGGTACTGTCATTTTGTGACAGATCACTGTAAGAAGCTTCATCTACTCACCGTACTGCCTGGAGGTGCAGCAGGAACCGTGCATCCACTAAAGATGTAGGTGTGGAGGCCAGGCAGGTGGAGGCTGGTGAACTGACTTCCCTCACCTCAGCTATCCTACAAGACACACAGCATGATATTGTTCTTCATCAGGCACTTCATCATGATAAATGTTGAATTTCTAAGGACTATCTACCCTCTATATCATTAAACAGTGTGGTACATTCTCAGTGTTGGTACACCTCTAGCAGGCAGCCAGACCTGCAAGTTGAGATGGAAATATTCATATTTATCATTCATAATTCTCCCGTGTTGTTTGTGGTAAACGTACACAGCAGTAAAAGTATAGTTAGAATAACAAATTATAATTCTGCACCCATGAATGTAGAGCTCAACTTTGGAAAAAAGGAATATTTACTCACCAGAGTTTTTGGTTCTTCTTGCGATGTTTTAGGGAAAGTCTGCCGCCAAATCGAGGGTAGTTCTCACTCGCCCCAGATGTCCTGCAATAAACATTTTATAGCATCAACTGGACATGCAGGATCTATCTGGGAGAGGTTTATAGGACAGGGTTAGACAGTTGTTGGAAGACATGTATCTAATACAATTCAACTATTGACATTCACCAACAGTTTCAACCTTTTAAGTGTGGTGTGGGGACCATGGGCACCCTGCACATAGTATTGAATTTTACAGATGGCACTTTGTGATATTGTGATGTAGAGCTAGATGAGTGACTGGGACAGCATTTGATGCATAAAATTATTGTGGGGTGTCCCCGGTCCCATACTGCACAAGATAATACAGCATACATGTAAATGTGGGGTTTGATTACCAGGTGTATTAGTGACATTTGCCATTAACCTTTAAAGCAAGAATCTTTAAATCAGGCTATTAAAATAGACCTCTTATCTAGACTGTAATGCATTGTACAAGACAACAGCCTAATCTTCAAATATCTTCAAACAGTATAACCACTCACCCCTGAGTGGGGGTGGCTTGCAGGGGACGGGTGTAGGCAGGTGTCACGTCCATAGCCTCGGCTGGAGACCGGGCGGGGGCGGCTTGCAGGGGACGGGTGTAGGCAGGTGTCACGTCCATAGCCTCAGCTGGAGACTGGGCGGGGGCGGCTGGCAGGGTACGGGTGTAGGCAGGTGTCACGTCCATAGCCTCAGCTGGAGACTGGGCGGGGGCGGCTGGCAGGGTACGGGTGTAGGCAGGTGTCACGTCCATAGCCTCAGCTGGAGACTGGGCGGGGGTGGCTGGCAGGGGATGGGTGGAGGCAGGAGCCGGGTCAATAGCCTTGGCTGGAGACCGGGCGGGCGTGGCTGGCAGGGGACGGGTCCAGGCTGGAACCTTGACTAAAGCCTTGTTGGTTGCTCTGGAGAAATTTCATCACAGACCAATATTACTTTGCAGTATCTTTGAGAATGCATGAGTGAATGAGTTGAGTTGCTTAGATGGACTAATTAAATACAGGTAAATCATTTCATAAAACATTGCATATGCATCTGAATCCAAATAGTTATCTTCCTATGAACTCGATAAAGCAGTTTATGCCCCTAGTTTGCAAGGAATATCAGAAATATGTTATTATTTATCTGACAAATACATCAGTTCAAGGGAGTGGTGGTTAACTGTCACCTGGTTAATTTTCAAGTATAATATTACAATACCCAATTTTAACTGAAATGATATAAGTTCTATCTACTCACAGCACTTCCATGTATGCTGATGAAGGGAGCCGATGCAGAAGGACTCGGCATGGTGTCCACCCACTCTTCATGCTCGGGGGCAGACAATGTGCCCATGCAGGGGCAGGCATGGCAAGAGTCCTGCCGTCACACACCATGGGCCTCCTGCAACACAGAATCAACCGCTGCTGCAAAACTGGACTGGGCACACTAGGGAGTACATCTTAAACTGGTATCCACACTTTCATCCCTAGTATTAAGTATTCATCACATATTTACACACTGTCCATTTTGGGCTTTGGCCATTTTTTTCTCATATTTTTTTCACCCAACAGGGCCTGGCCCTCACCCCTAAACTTAGTGGGAGGAGTCATGTTTTTTGCTGGCCGTTTTTTCAAAAGTGCATACTGTTTTTAACGAGAACAGGAGGTGTACTCCCAGCAGCAGTCTTTTTAGGGTAGTCTTCACTACAAATGGCATCATTATTTGTCAAGGGGAATGTCTAACGTAACAAGATGTGTATGAAAATATTACATTGAATTACTTATGGACATATATTACATTGGAATTTGTACATCATATTTATGCTGGTTTACTTGTTTATATTTTGTTTTATGAAAGTCTATATTCTGAATAAAGTTTACAAACTTGAACTTTACTCGAGCTTTTGCATACTGTTTTTGCTAGCTTACCTTTTGTTCGTGATGGTGCTCCTTTTAAAGTTGGCCCATGGGGCTTCGTCATCCCCCAGCCCATAATTCCAAAAGACTTCCTCTTCAGCCTTGATGGCTGTATGACAGTAGAGAGCCATGCGGGGAGGCTCACGGGGGGACACCTGCAGTAGCTGAGGGTAGGGCTTCAGATTGCCGTCCCTCGAATGGTTCACTAAACGGCCGAACGTACCGATGGTCCTCGTGGCATCGAGGGCAACCTGCTTCCCATCCCACCATGCGTCCACAACAAACGACCCGGGGTCTTCGACAGCATAACGCTTTTCCCTGTTCACTCTCTCTTTATGCGTTATAAACTCTGCTTCGTATTCACACACAAAGTCCCACTTTTCAAAAGCCCTGGTGGCCACAACACAGAGCCCCCTTGTGTCATCTCTCTCGATGCGTAGGTTCTCGGTCGTTCTCTGTTGCCACTTAGCCAGGCCCCTGACCATCTTCTCTTTGGTCGTTGGGGGGATGATATCTTCTTCCATCGTTCCCTGTGAAAGCAGATGAAGAAATTACAAATGCTTATTGATATGTTTTATTGTCTATGTACTATGAGCAATGAGAGGAACTATGGATAGCTAATTCTTTTTCAATAAGGTCCATCAAGAAACTGACCTAATCAAATCCCCAGCAATACCCAGATGTTGTCATGAACTCTAAAGTAGCAAGCAAAGTGTTGCAAAACTGTCCTTAAGCACTATACTATGAATGATAAGCTTGCTCAAGTCTCCAATGTGTGCATTCCAAATTTCCTAATAATGCAACACTAGGGAAAGGTAGAACTTGTCTTAGCTTCCTGATCTGGTTCTCCCAAAGACTGTATGTTTCCTGTTACATAGTCAGTTGAGTCAGAAGAGGAGAGAAGGTAAGCTAGATAATGACAGGAAAGCTGCCATTATTTATCAAACTTGCCCCGTCTTGCTGAGAACTGTAGAAAATTGTATGAGAAGTATGTAGATCTATTTCTTGTGTGTGGCTTTTCTGCAGCGAGATGAAGTCTATGGTGACTCACCACTTGTGGCATTGCCATGCGCTGTCGCCGTGTCTTGAACATCTTTACACTGAAGCACTCACAACTGCAGACAGAACACACGATTACGTTACATTCAGGTTAGGTCCTAGATTTCTGATTCAAACATTTTAGGTGACAGCTCAGTACATTCACATAGTGCACTATAAAAGGGTAATCTGTTTCATGATAGAGATTTTGCGTAAAAACACTCCCCATCCCGCATTGGGCTCAATACATGACTCCCTCGGTGACTCGCTCGCAAAGTTAGAGAGTTAGACATTAGGCTGGTTGAGGGTGAGAAAATTTCCCCAAAGAAGTGTACTGACTATGAATAAAGCCATGGCTTATAAAAAACCTACTGTTTATTAAAGTCTACAGTATTTAACAATTTGACAGGATGGCTGTCATCAGTAATCTTTAGGTGTCATTGTGTCACTTGTTTCTGCATGCACAACGGGTTGGGATGAAGCAATGGTCACACTACTCAATGAGTATGCTGAGACGGGTAGACTGAAGGCATATGCAATGAGAATTCCAGTCCCAGTTGTCGGGCTCGCATTTTCTGTTGTGGCCCCTCAGTGATGCTAGAGTGATTTTAGAGACACCACTCATTTTAACACTTGTCTGGAGGCCTGGTGTGACCATACACCAAACTGACGTCAATATAAACTGTTCTTACCACTCAGGGGGTTGGCCTAGAACTCCAAGCAAGGTTTGGATAAGCAGTCTACAGTATTTACCGATTTGACCTGTTAGCTGGTGGGCGTCAGGGCTCTTTCAATATCATTTTGTCACTTGTTTCTGCATGCGCTTAGGGCGGAAATGAACTGATGGCCACAACACTCACTGGGTATGCTCAGAGGGGTGGACTGAAGGTGTACACGAGGAAAACTCCAGTCCAAGTTGTTGGGTTGGCGTTTTTGATTGATGGCTCCTCAGTGACAGTCAGGCGATTTTAGAGACACAAATCATTTTATCCCTTGTCTGCATGCCTAGTATGACAGTGAACAGAATGGATGGCAATACAAACTCTTTTTTCTCCACTCAGTGGGTTGGCCTAGGAGTGCAAGCAAGTTACAGATAAGAGGTCTCCAGTATTTACCAATTTGACCTGGTGGCTGGTGGGCGTCAGGGCTCTTTTGGTGTCATTTTGTCACTTGTTTCTGCATCAACAATGGGCTGGGATGAACCAATGGTCACAATACTCGGTGAGTATGCTCAGAGGGGTGGACTGAAGGCATACACGAGGAGAATTCCAATCCCAGTTGTCTGGCTCGCATTTTCAGTTGGTGGCGCCTGAGTGACGCTAGAGTGATTTTAGATACACCACTCTTTTTTACCCTTGTCTGGAGGCGTGGTGTCACCATACACCAAACTGACGTCAATATAAACTCCTCTTACCACTCAGGAGGTTGGCCTAGAAGTCCAAGCAAGCTACAGATATGCAGTCTACAGTATTTACCAATTTGATCTGGTTGCTGTTCGACATCAGGGCTCTTTCGATACCATTCTGTCACTTGTTTCTGGATCTGTTAAGGGCAGGAATAAACTGATAGTCACAATACTCGGTGGATATCCTCAGAGGGATGAGCTGAAGGCATATAAGAGGAGAATTCCAGTCCAAGTTGTCTGGCTCGCATTTTCGGTTTGTAGGGCCTCGGTGACAGTCAGGCAATTTTAGAGACACAAATCATTTCAACCCTTGTCTGCATGCCTAGTACAGCAGTTAACAGAATGGATGGCAATACAAACTCTTTTTCTCCACTCAGTGGGCTGGCCTAGAAGTGCAAGCAAGTTACAGATAAGAAGTCTCCAGTATTTACCAATTTGACCTGTTGACTGGTCAGCCTCAGGGCTCTTTTGGTGTCATTTTGTCACTGGTTTCTGCATCAATAACGGGCTGTGATGAACCAATGGTCACAATACTCGGCGAGTATGCTCAGAGGGGTGGACTGAAGGCATGTACGAGGAGAAATCCAGTCCCAGTTGTCTGGCTAGCATTTTGGGTTGGTGGCATCTCAGTGATGGTAGGATGATTTTAGAAAGACCACTCATTTTTATACTTGTCTGGAGGCCTGGTGTCACCATACACCAAACTGACGTCAATATAAACTGTTCTTAGCACTCAGGGGGTTGGCCTTGAAGTCAAAGCAAGTTCTGGATAAGCAGTGTACAGTATTTACCAATTTGACCTGTTGGCTGGTGGGCGTCAGGGCTCTTTCAATATCATTTTGTCACTTGTTTCTGCATGCGCTCAGGGCGGAAATGAACTGATGGCCACAACACTCACTGGGTATGCTCAGAGGGGTGGACTGAAGGTGTACACGAGGAAAACTCCAGTCCAAGTTGTTGGGTTGGCGTTTCTGATTGATGGCTCCTCAGTGACAGTCTGGCGATTTTAGAGACACGAATCATTTTATCCCTTGTCTACATGCCTAGTATGACGGTGAACAGAATGGATGGCAATACAAACTCTTTTTTCTCCACTCAGTGGGTTGGCCGAGGAGTGCACGCAAGATACAGATAAGAAGTCTCCAGTATTTACCAATTTGACCTGGTGGCTGGTGGGCGTCAGGGCTCTTTCAATATCATTCTGTCACATGTTTCTGGATCTGTTAAGGGCGGGAATAAACTGATAGTCACAGTACTCAGTGGATATCCTCAGAGGGGTGAACTGAAGGCATATACGAGGAGAATTCCGGTCCCAGTTGTCTGGCTCGCATTTCGGTTGGTGGCGCCTCGATGACGGTCAGGCAATTTTAGAGACACAAATCATTTCAACCCTTGTCTGCATGCCTAGTACAACAGTTCACAGAAGTGCAAGCAAGTTACAGATTCTACAGTATTTACCGATTTGACCTGTTGGCTGGTCAGCGTCAGGGCTCTTTCGGGGTCATTTTGTCACTTGTTTCTCCATCCACAACGGGCTGGGATGAACCAATGGTCACCATACTCGGTGAGTATGCTCAGAGGTGTGGTCTAAAGGCATATGCCATGAGAATTCCAGTCCCAGTTGTCTGGCTTGCATTTTCAGTTGGTGGCCCCTCAGTGATGCTAGAGTGATTTTAGAGACACCACTCATTTTTACCCCGATCTGGAGGCCTGGTGTCACCATACACCAAACTGACGTCAATATAAACTGTTCTTACCACTCAGGGGGTTGGCCTAGAAGTCCAAGCAAGTTTTGGATAAGCAGTCTACAGTATTTACCAATTTGACCTGTTGGCTGGTGGACGTCAGGGCTCTTTCAATATCATTCTGTCACTTGTTTCTGCATGCACTTAGGAGGGAAAAGAACTGATGGCCACAACACATAGTGGGTATGCTCAGAGGGATGGACTGAAGGTGTACACGAGGAAAACTCCAGTCCAAGTGGTTGGGTTGGCGTTTTTGATTGATGGCTCCTCAGTGACAGTCAGACTATTTTAGAGCCACGACTAATTTTGACCCCTGTCTGCATGCCTGGTGCGACAGTACACAGAGTGAATGGCAATATAAACTGTTCTCACCACTCAGTGGGTTGGACTAGAAGTTCAAGCAAGGTGCAGATAAACATTCTACTGTATTTACCTATTGGACCTGTTGGCTGGTCAATGTCATGGGGTGTTCAATTTCCATTTCATGACTTGTTTCATGAGAATTCCAGTCCCAGTTGTCTGGCTCGCATTTTCAGTTGGTGGCCCCTCAGTGACGCTAGAGTGATCTTAGAGACACCACTCATTTCAACCATTGTCTGGAGGCCTGGTGTCACCATACACCAAACTGACGTCAATATAAACTGTTCTTAGCACTCAGGGGGTTTGCCTTAAAGTGCAAGCAAGTTACAGATTCTACAGTATTTGCAGATTTCACCAGTTGGCTGGTCAGCGTCAGGGCTCTTTCGGTGTCATTTTGTCACTGGTTTCTCCATCCACAGCGGGCTGGGATGAACCAATGGTCACCATACTCGGTGACTATGCTCAGAGGGGTGGACTCAAGGCATATGCGATGAGAATTCCAGTCCCAGTTGTCGGGCTCACATTTTCGGTTGTGGCCCCTCAGTGATGCTAGAATGATTTTAGAGACACCACTCATTTTAACACTTGTCTGGAGGCCTGGTGTCACCATACAGCCCAGCTAACAAAAAAACGTTATTTTACGTCAAAATAGCGTTTTAAATTTTACATAACGTTATTTCATATTAAAGAGCATAAGAAAAACGATGACATATAACGTTATATAACGTTATAAAATGGTGTATAACGTTATTTGTTTACTGGGACCAAACTGATGTCAATATAAACTGTTCTTGCCACTCAGGGGGTTGGCCTTGAAGTGCAAGCAAGTTTTGAATAAGCAGTCTACAGTGTTTACCAATTTGACCTGTTAGCTGGTGGGCATCAGGGCTCTTTCAATATCATTTTGTCACTTGTTTCTGCATGCGCGTAGGGCGGAAATGAACTGATGGCCACAACACTCACTGGGTATGCTCAGAGGAGTGGACTGAAGGTGTACACGAGGAAAACTCCAGTCCAAGTTGTTGGGTTGGCGTTTTTGACTGATGGCTCCTCAGTGACAGTCAGGCGATTTTAGAGACAAGAATCATTTTATCCCTTGTCTACATGCCTAGTATGACGGTGAACAGAATGGATGGCAATACAAACTCTTTTTTCTCCACTCAGTGGGTTGGCCGAGGAGTGCAAGCAAGTTACAGATAAGAAGTCTCCAGTATTTACCAATTTGACCTGGTGGCTGGTGGGCGTCAGGGCTCTTTCAATATCATTCTGTCACTTGTTTCTGGATCTGTTAAGGGCGGGAATAAACTGATAGTCACAATACTCAGTGGATATCCTCAGAGGGATGAGCTGAAGGCATATACGAGGAGAATTCCGGTCCTAGTTGTCTGGCTCGCTTTTTCGGTTGGTGGCGCCTCGGTGACGGTCAGGTAATTTTAGAGACACGAATCATTTCAACCCTTGTCTGCATGCCTAGTACGACAGTTAACAGAATGGATGGCAATAAAAACTCTTTTTCTCCACTCAGTGGGCTGGCCTAGAAGTGCAAGCAAGTTACAGATTTACAGTATTTACCGATTTGACCAGTTGGCTAGTCATGGTCAGGGCTCTTTCGGGGTCATTTTGTCACTTGTTTCTCCATCCACAACGGGCTGGGATGAACCAATGGTCACAATACTCGGTGAGTATGCTCAGAGGGGTGGACTCAAGGCATACGTGATGAGAATTGCAGTCTAAGTTGTCTGGCTTGCATTTTCAGTGGGTGGCACCTCAGTGATGCTAGAGTGATTTTAGAGACACCACTCATTTCAACCATTGTCTAGAGGCCTGATGTCACCATACACCAAACTGACGTCAATATAAACTGTTCTTGCCACTCAGGGGGTTGACCTTGAAGTCCAAGCAAGTTTTTGACAAGCAGTCTACAGTATTTACCGATTTCACTGGTTGGCTGGAGGGCGTCAGGGCTCTTTCAATATCATTTTGTCACTTGTTTCTGCATGCGCGTAGGGCGGAAATGAACTGATGGCCACAACAGTCACTGGGTATGCTCAGAGAGGTGGACTGAAGGTGTACACGAGGAAAACTCCAGTCCAAGTTGTTGGGTTGGCGTTTTTGATTGATGGCTCCTCAGTGACAGTCAGGCGATTTTAGAGACACGAATCATTTCAACCCTTGTCTGCATGCCTAGTACGACAGTTTACAGAATGGATGGCAATACAAACTCTTTTTTTTCCACTCAGTGGGCTGGCCTAGAAGTGTAAGCAAGTTACAGATTTTACAGTATTTACCGCTTTGATCTGTTGGCTGGTCAGCGTCAGGGCTCTTTCGGGGTCATTTTGTCACTTGTTTCTCCATCCACAACGGGCTGGGATGAACCAATGGTCACAATACCTGGTGAGTATGCTCAGAGGTGTGGTCTAAAGGCATGTACAAGGAGAATTCCAGACCCAGTTGTCGGGCTCGTATTTTCAGTTGGTAGGGCCTGAGTGACGCTAGAGTGATTTTAGAGACACCACTCATTTCAACCATTGTCTAGAGGCCTGGTGTCACCATACACCAAACTGACGTCAATATTAACTGTTCTTACCACTCAGGGGGTTGGCCTAGAAGTGCAGGCAAGTTTTGGACAAGCAGTCTACAGTATTTACCAATTTGACCTGTTGCCTGGTGGGCGTCAGGGCTCTTTCGGTGTCATTTTGTCACTTGTTTCTGCATGCGCGTAGGGCGGAAATGAACTGATGGCCACAACACTCACTGGGTATGCTCAGAGGGGTGGACTGAAGGTGTACACGAGGAAAACTCCAGTCCAAGTTGTTGGGTTGGCGTTTTTGATTGATGGCTCCTCAGTGACAGTCAGACGATTCTAGAGCCACGACTAATTTTGACCCTTGTCTGCATGCCTGGTGCTACAGTACACAGAGTGAACGGCAATATAAACTGTTCTCACCACTCAGTAGGTTGGACTAGAAGTTCAAGCAAGCTGCAGATAAACATTTTACTGTATTTACCTATTGGACCTGTTGGCTGGTCAATGTCAATTTTCATTTTATGACTTGTTTCTGCATTCGCAAACCCAGAACCTACAGCCAGCCGAAATAGGTTGTACTCTCAACTTGATATGCCGGTCAGTGACAATATGCACATATATGGATATCTGAATTAAAGCCTGCTCTATCAAGTCAAACTCACCAGGGCTGCATCATGGATAGCAACGACATCGGGCTGAAGGCAGAACTCAACCTGTTGTAGGACGTTCACCTGGTCACACTGATGGCACTTTGAAGCAGTATCCGCTTTCATATCTCAACATGTTTAAGGAAACACATTAAGAGAAAGATGATGCACAACGAATCAGACTCCCAACTTGAACGGGTACAGTTGAGGAGTGAGGGTATGAAATCTCAATGGTTAACTTTAAAGATGTTTGGGCCACCCCAGTCATTTTTACCCTTGTTTCTGAATCTGCCATCGGGTGGATCAAACCCATGGCCTTGTAACCCAGCCTGTACGCTAAGAGAGGGTTACTGAGAAGGTGCAGGAAAGGAAAGGATTTTAGTTGTTCATGGATTGCAAACTCTTCTTTCTACTTTCGGATTGGACTAGAAGTGATCTGGTCGGTGTCAGGGGTCTTTCAATGGTGACGCCTCAGTGATGGTAGAGCGATATTAGAGACACCTCTCATTTAACACTTGTCTTGATGCCTGGTGTGACCAAACTGACGTCAATATGAAGTATTCTTTCCACTCGGGGGGGGGGGGGGGGGGGTGGGGGGTCTGGATGTGCAAGCAAGATACACATCTGCAGTCTACAGTATTTATCGATGTGACCTGATGGCTAGTCCAGGTCTGTGGTCTTTCTGTGCTGAACTATAAGGATATTGGACAGATCAGCCAATTTCACACTTGTTTCTACATCTGAAATCAAGTGGGATGAGTAGAGATCCATGAACGTATGTTCCTATGCTCACAGAGGGGGACCAAATGCATCCTTGAAAAGAATTCTAGTCCCAGGTGTAGGGTTTATATTTTCGGTTGCTTCCATCTCAGCGCTGGGACATATCTAACATTGATCGAAATCTTGTTTACTCTTCATTCATACCATGCCCCTATTGCAAGCCCTGAACAGAATTGAAACGGGCAATGTATGCACCCTGATGTCTCTGCTCCTGTTCACATTGAAGCCACACTGAAGCCATGACCGCTCATACATTTACTACATGAATCAAGCTAATCTAAAAAAGACAACTCATGCACAGAGAATCATCAAGTAAAATTCACCAAGCGTCTACCAGTCATGTATCTAGTACTGCTCTCTACATGTTTTTTTTTTTTTAGGTTTTTGAATGTTTTTATTACTCTTTTCTCAATCTTACAACTTTTTAGACACATCATTGGATGATTTAAAGACGAGTATATACAATATGATATAAAGATGAACAATAAAGAATTGAGCAAATAGTAGAATTGTATACAAAAGTACTTCTTATCTTCCGGGAAAAATTCCACAGCTTCAAATACTTGTCCATGGCATTTTAACATTAGACAGAATAAACTAACAATCAGTTACAGTCCACAAGGATCATTTTGATCTATAGAGTAGAGTAGAGCAAACAAACAAGCTAATACAACCAATTCATTCACACAAAGAAAGCAGCGCGTTAGTCAGATTGGCAGTGATCTTGGAGTCCCCCTCACTTTTACACTTGTCAACTTGCTATAAGAAGGGTATTGGGGGACGATTTTACTTTCTTCAGGTAATCCCTATTGCAAAATATCAGAGGCGGTTACTGAGGGAGGTAATTTTACTCACTTTAGGGAATTACATTGCTGACATCAGGGAGATATTTCTCACCTTAGGGAATCCCTCTTGCTCATATTATGAGAATGGTCGGGGCGGGGGGGGGATGGTTCGGAAGGACTTATTTCAGGGAATCCTTCTTGCAAATATTCTAGGAGGCTATGGGAGGAGGTAATGTTACTCACTTTATCGTGGTCACTTCAGGGAATCCCAGTAGTGGGGGGCAGGGGGGGGCTATAATAATCCCTTCAGGGAATCTTCCTTGTGAATATCATAGGACGTTGTAGGGGAAGCAAAATGTTTACTTATCTTAGGAAATTTATATTGCTTACATCAGGGAGATCTTGGTCACTTCAGGGAATCCCTTGGGCAGATTTTTTCAGAGGATTGGGGGGGGGCAAATGTATTTTATTCAGGGAATCTCTCTTGCAAATCTCATAAGAGCCTGTGGGAGGTAGCAAATTTTTCTCACTTTAGGAGATATTGCTTTATTCGGGTAGATCTTGGCCACTTCAGGGAATCCCAGTAGCAGGGGGGGCGGCTCTATTAATGACTTCAGGGAATCTTTCTTGGGGAAAGATCAACGCATGTTGTAGGGGACGGTAATTTTACTCGATTTAGCGAGATATTGCTTTATTCGGGTAGATCTTGGCCACTTCAGGGAATCCCAGTAGCAGGGGGGGCGGCTCTATTAATGACTTTAGGGAAACTTTCTTGGGGAAAGATCATAGCATGTTGTAGGGGACGGTAATTTTACTCGATTTAGCGAGATATTGCTTTATTGCTTTATTCGGGTAGATCTTGGCCCCTTTAGGGAATCCCAGTAGCAGGGGTGGGGGGCTATATTAATGACTTCAGGGAATCTTTCTGTGGGATAGATCATAGCATGTTGTAGGGGACGGTAATTTTACTCGATTTAGCGAGATATTGCTTTATTCGGGTAGATCTTGGCCACTTCAGGGAATCCCAGTAGCAGGGGGGCGGCTCTATTAATGACTTTAGGGAAACTTTCTTGGGTATAGATCATAGCATGTTGTAGGGGAAGGTAATTTTTCTCACTTTAGGAGATATTGCTTTATTCGGGTAGATCTTGGCCACTTCAGGGAATCCCAGTACATATCAGATCAGATCCCAGATCATACTATGTTGTAGGGGAAGGTAATTTTACTCGATTTAGCAAGATATTGCCTTATTCGGGTAGATCTCGGCCACTTCCGGGAATCCCAGAGGTGGGGGGGGGGGGTATTAATCACTTCAGTGGATATGATAGGATCATGGGAAAGGTGATTTTACTCAATTTAGGAAATTTATATAACTTACATCGGGGAGATCTTGGTCACTTCAGGGAATCCCTCTGGCACATTCTTTCAGAGGCTATGGGAGGTAGCTAATTTTTCGCACTTTAGGAGATATTGCTTTATTCGGGTAGATCTTGGTCACTTCAGCGAATCCATGTAGTAGGGGGGGGGGGCTACATTAGGGAATTTTTCTTGCGGATATCATGGGATATAATTCTACTCAATTTAGGGAGATATTGCTTACATCAGGGAGATATTGGTCAATTTAGGGAATCCCTCCAGCACATTTTTTTAAAGGAGGGGGGGAGCAAAAGTATTTAATTCAGGGAATCTCTCTTGCAAATCTCATAAGAGGCTATGGGAGGTACCTAATTTTTCTTACATTAGGGAGATATTGCTTAATTAGGGAGTGTTCATTTATTAGTCAACGGGGTGGGGGGGGGGGGAAACATTTCCAACCCCTCCTGAGGGGGGGGGCATAAAATATTCGGACCCCTCTTGAGGGCGGGGGCGTTAAAAACTCAGCCCCTTTTAAGCAAAAAAGTCTGCGCGTTACTATAGTTCCAAGGGGACAAAATTTTTTTGCCGCCTTCAGCGAGGGAGGACGTAAACGTTCTACGCGCTCTCTAGGGGAGGGCGTAAAATTTGTTCACCCTCTGCGCCAGATCTCACCACCCCCCCTGTAATTAATAAATGAACACTCCCTTAGGGTAGATCTTGGTCACTTCAGGCCTAAAAAAAAAAAAAGTTGTGTTCCGGTCACATGGCCAAAAATAAACAGGGTTGGTTGGTCGGATTTCTTTTTTTTAAAACTTTTTTTGGGATCAAAAATGCCAATTTTAGTAGTAAAAACGCCCAGTAGGGGGCTGGGCTATATTAATGACTTCAGGGAATCTTTCTTGCAGATATCATAGGGTGTTACAGGGGTAGGTAATTTCACTTAACTTAATTTGGCTAGATTGTTTTACTCACTTTAGAGAGATATTGCTTACTTCATGGAGATATTGGTCACTTCAAGGAACATATTTGTCATTCCAGTTTCTCAAAACCATAACCATCCAGTTCTCCCAAGACCCTTTCGGAGTGTAATGCATATGTAGACTTTATACTAGACTCCATAAAATATTCCTCTCTTCCCTCCTCCTCCTGCTAGAGCCCATACCACTGCCAGCCAACTCACACACAAGACCCCCACCCTTCCCCCCATTCACATCACTGACAACAAATCTAGATCTCTTCACCTGTCCATGCCTTCTCCCACACACAGTGTAGCCTATACAAGACACAACAGCCACAACTCACCTGAGACAGTCTCCAAAAGCTTGGGGCAGGATCCAGTGTTTTGAAGTTTCCCTCTCAATAATTGACATTCAGCAGTGAAGGCCAGATCAAGTTGAAATATTGATATTTATTAAATGACATTAGAGACAACCGTTTCTCCATCTCTATAATTCATAGTGTACCTTTCTGTGTGCAGTAACCATGGAATACATATTTATTTAGGACCACATTTGACTCTGTTCCCCCAGTGCCCAAATTAAAACCAATGATTGACTTCCTTTTGTTTTACTCCTTGGCTTGATCCAGTGGCACAATACACTCTTTGCTTCTGTCCAGCTCCCCTCAGGGCACCACACCAACAATATAGTCCCTGCTTCTCATCCTCTCACATCGAAGCCTCCACACCTCTACAGCTTCACAACCATAGGACACGAACTACACACTACCCGGTCACACAACATGTGGTCTAGTTCTCATCATTTCACATTTTCCACTGTGCCATGTATCATTGGGCAATACCCCCAGGGCTACTCCCAACCAAGCCACAGCTTCCTTGTGGAGAGGGAATTCCCTCAGGCATTGGAAAACCCCCACTGCACTGAAGCCACATGTCAACAGGAAAGCTCCATCACAGATCTTCCCATTCCTCCTTCAAACCACCCATCCTTGCCAAGTACCAAGTAAGTACAAGACTGCCCATCCTCAACAGAAGCCAAGAGTACCTCAGAAAGTGACTATTACTGTTTTGGCTGCTGTCTCGCGACCGCTTGTCTGATCGCGGCCATCTTCGGACTGCGGTCTCCCCGCGTCGAGTTCTCGACGCTCTGCGATTTTCACGCCTCTATGTCTATTCTTTCAATCTTAATCCACACTGCAAAGTCCACGTATCATAATGTCACTTTGTCAAACCCAGAAGGGAGGTGGGGAGGGATGGGGAGGAGCGCAGTTTCAAAGATATGGAATTGTCACAGGCCTTTTTGAATATTTCATGTGGTGGTGGGTGGGTGGGTGGGTGGGTGGGGGAGGGACTGACACTTCTTTAAATTACTAAAGTCATGATCTCCTTTCAGGCTGCCTGCCACTACTGCTACTCAACATGGCACAGCAGGTTAGTGTATTTTAATAACAAGTATTCAATGGCAGACCAAGGTTCTGTCATGTAGGCCATGTAAAGTATTTAGAGTATCAAGCCAGTATGCTGAAATGCCAATAAAAGTCATAATCAGTCTCATTATTCCTGTCTCACTGCCATGACAACAAATTAACATAGGCTTTTACAGAGGTACTAATCTTTTTCAGGATCACCTCTGGCGTACCTCAGAGCTAAAAAAGATATTTGCAAGGTGTATGGCACAAGGGGAATGCTTTATTTGGGGAGGGGGTCGATCAGGTAATTATGGCCGTATTAGGCTCGCTCTACCCCACCAAGAGTCAAGATCTCACTATGCACACAGATTAGTGTACCAACTCTATATGGGAAACTATCAGCTGGCTACCAGTCTGGAAGTCTCCCATCTTTGTGGGAAGACCCTTTGTGCCAACCCCCAGCACCTGGCTCTTGAGACCAGAGTCAAAAATGCTTCACGGGTCCACTGCCATAATCAAAGGGAGTGTATTGGCAGTCATGATCCAAAGTGCATTTTTTAGAGGTAACAGAATTCTGTAAACAGTTGACAGTTGACAGTTGTAAGGTTTCAATTGCATGTATCTAAAATATTCACAAACTACTAACAAACTTATTCCTTTCAAATTCCAATGACAATGTAACCATTCAATACTTTGATTGATCTAAAACTGAATTAGAATTTCAGCATTGTCTTTTCTTCCAAGAAACATTTGAAAGTGTATCATTACCAAATTTATTTCGAATTATAACTTTTAAATTTCCAGCATTTTTGGTCATTTTCATATAATTTTCTTTCATATTCTAGTAGTTGCATGACTTGATCCCTCAGTGTCGTATTCGTAAAGAACGTAGGCCCCTACACACGACTCCCCCCAACCTTCCCCCCATCAAGAGCCCCACAATGGACCTCCGAGCATACTTGGTACATACATGGCAAACTTTTCTGGTCTATTTTACCCAACTCTATGACTACTTGTTATAATAAATCACGTCATGTTGTGTCCAAAAATATCCCCTCCCAAATAAATACCCCCTCAGAATAGGTTGGAAAAAAAAGACCCCCCCCCCTAAGAATAGGTTGAAAAAAAAAGACCCCCCCCTCCGTTTTTGACAGGGTATGGATACCTTCACCAAACCCAGTGTCAGGACAGAGCTGTGTCATCAGCTGCATCTCTCTCAGCAAAGTGGGAACTTCTGTGACGTGAATATCCAAGTGCACGGCCATGCAGTACCTGCACACAGAGTGGTTCTGGCTGCTTCCAGTCAATACTTTAGAAGTATGTTTGAAGGAGGCTTCAAAGAGAGTAAAGAGGCCGTTATAGACTTGTCACAATCAGTTGCCTCTGCGGACACATTGAAAACAGTCATAAAATTCATGTACACCGGTGACCTTGAGATAACATTGGATACACTGTATGACATTCTTGGGGCTTCCTCGCTGTTTATGCTAGAGCATTTGATCTTACTCTGTTGTGACTTCATGCTGGCCCACTTGGAGCCCAGCAACTGTTTACACATGTGGGAACTGGCTGACTTCTTTAACCTTGCAGATGTTAGTGATGTGTGCAAAACCATGGCACGATGCCGCTTCAGAGATCTCATTCGGTTCCATCCAGATGTGCTAGACCTTTCTAATTCTTTCCTGATGAAGATGGTAAATGACGGGGTCATGGATTTTCTGGATACAAATGAGATTGCCGCACTATTGCTAAAGTGGTTTCAAGAAGACAGAAGGGAACGCTACAGCACATGCAAAGAAGTACTCAAATTGATTGAACAGCAGCAGAAATTCAACTCTTTTATAGATTCAAACTGTGGCAGCAAAATCAAGGATGTACGGAACTGGCGAGAACTTAGGACATATCTCACGTCACTCTCCACATTCCAGGAGACAACTAAGGATGATCCCTTTTTCAAAGTCGTTGCCAGCAAGCGTTCCCAAGGTGGAGATATCCCAGCACCTAACACATACCCACTGTACGTTTACTCATCGCTACATGACAGATGGTACTTCAAGGATATCACCATGCCAGATGACACTGTATACTCCTTTATCGGTGCAACAAAGGAATGCCTTGTCTTCCAGAAGAAGTCTGGCAACATCATCATTGGCATCCTCAAAGAGCAAAGCCCATGTATCGAGTGGGTAGAACCCTCTCTTGTTGCCGGTCCAGTGGTTGCTGTTGCCTATCATGTATGGGAAGGCAATCTTGTGATGGTCAGAAGCTATTTTCTTGAAACACCAGAGGACATTGTATATACGATAATACACGTATATTGCTATGATTTCAGCAGCAAAATCTGGGTAACAAAAGGCACACCAGCGAAAATCCGAACGGATGATGAAATTGATTCCAAATGGCAACTCAATTGTTACGCCTCTGGATACACATTGTATGTGTTTATGACCTGCAATGATGGAGATATCATACTTTTGAAGCTCCTGAAGCTCAGCCTTGGAATGTCTAGTGAAATCTGGCAGCTGTTTTCGTGCCGTCTCCTGCCACAGCTCCCAGGTCCTCCTCCAGGAGATAAATACGATGAATTTGAAGTGACATCAAATAATGCGGACAAAATGTTGAAAATTGGCAGTAATGTCATGATCGCTTGTCTTGAAAAGAAGAATGAGGACAATGAGTTCACAGCATACTCACCAGAACCTGTGAAATGTTGGCCGCGATCCATGCCTCCCAGGGGCTGGCATGGATGCCACAATATGGGATTCCAAGTGGTGCGTGTTGATTCAGACGTAGCTGCTCCAAGCGGGACCACGGCCTCCCACCAACACGGGTACCTGTTCATGGAGGTCGTGGGGGAATACCTGACCAAGTGTTGGAGAGGGGTGGGTGATCCCGCAGAACCTGACAGCTTCGTCTGGTTGGAAGTGACTCCTATGCCAGCCGAAACCCTGCATTCCTTCTCCACATGTGAGGTCCACATTTCGATCCTGCAGCACTTCGACATGCCAGTCTTCAAATGCGACAGAGGAGGCGCAAGAATGTGACCTCAAGGAACAGAAATGGCCAGAACACGATTCTGCAAAAATTATAAGACATGTCATAAAGGGTGGCTAAATTAGAATATACTCCTTTGCTTTGAGCTTTTGATTAAGCTTTGTTGATTACCATTTAATTATTATGCGGGGAATGATCAGAAAAATCAAGTCTCAAAGCATCAAAGCTAGCCATTTGTCAAGCAGCGGGCTGCAGGGACCAAGGTCAAGTCAAGGTCAAGTTCAACCATTTTTTGCCTCTAGAGTACAGTGGACATCAAGTTATGCTACTGCCTGCATGGCTGCTCTAGGGAGGAATGGTGCAAAGATCTGACCTAACTGTGAATATAGCAATATCATGAGCTTTCTAAAATATGAATTAACTTCAAAATGACGAGGCAGAGGGTGCGACCGCTCTCAACTGTGCTACCTTGATGACTGTGAGTAAACACAGTCAGACCAGACCTAGGTCTCCTTAGCAACATGTTGTGACATCATTATGACATCATCAAAACATGTGTGGATCACCAGGGATGCAATTGTTATATTATTACATCACCAATACTTCTGAAATGAGTGCTAAAATATGAATTATGCACACCGTATATTTGGGTTATATGTTCTGGAATTACTAACCAATACATGACGAAGTAGCTATCATACAAATAATCATTGATAATGATTCATAATAATTCATAATAAATATGAGTTGTTGGATGAATATACAAATAAGTAGCTATCATACAAATAATAATTCTTAATAATAAATATGAGTTGTTGAATGAATGTTAACAGTTGGATGCCTTTGGGACTCAAAGCAACCCCAGTTCTTAGAGTTGGTGTACAGAGAAAAAGCAACAGTGCAAACATCACTCCAATCCTTGAGGAGTTCATTAACATTTCACTATGGTACACCTGACAGAATACTCTGCCCCTTAGTGGGCCTTATAGCTGGTCTTAAATTTGAATAGGACGACAGTGTTGCTGAATTCGAAATGACACCGGCACATCGGCTTTTGCCGATGCAATATCGTAACAACCGATATAAGGGTCTTGGACACCGGCCATAATCTCAGCTTTCCAAAAGTGCAAGAAATTTTCACATATTCCTATTAGAAGCTGAGCTAGGTCCTTACAACTGTTATAATGCATATTTTTTCAATGAATTTAATCATATTTAAGTGGATTTTTTTATTATTAAAGAAGCATTACAAATTATATTCAGTTGTATCAAGTATAGTATGAAATGCGCAGTATAAGTCGATGTGGCCTGTGTAGAAGGCAAATGGCCTGTGTAAGATCTCTCGACACAGGCCACATTGGTTTGTGTACATGAAATGTTTTCAGCAATACTGGACTAAGAGTCTACAAGATTTGTAAAACTTTCCCATATGAATATGTTGCTACCATAATTGAAAACCTTAATATCAATGTATTTCATTTAACCTGTGTTTATTAGGGCTTTGGAAATAAAATAAAAACTAATACATTTCATGATTCTGCTTTATGACTACTATTTATGAACAATGCCACATAGATTTCCATTAAAGCTATAGCAATAATTCTGGTTTCTCGCATACGCAGCCATGTAAGTTGTGAGCTCGGAAACTCTTGTGAGACTTAGGCAGTGACCAGACACCCACACGCCATAGATTTCTAGGAACAACGTTAGTCGTGAGAGCAGAGCCAAAAATATCATGAGACCTGTGGTGCAAGGGTACACAGGTTATTCCCGCGTATTTGTTCCCTCCTATTTCTATGCTGTAGGCATTACTTGATGAGTAAGAGTAAAGTGATAATAGTTTGGACCCAGGAGATAGCGGCCAATTTGTGGCTGATGTAGGACAAAGTTCCAATGACCACAGCAATCTGTATCTGAAAGCCAACCCTTTCCAACAGAGTTTAGTAGGTCACAAAAACCCTCGAATCAGGACAGGAAGCAAATTCACGCTATGGGGAATTTTAGATAAATATTATTTCTCATCTCTAGTGGGAATCCCTTCAGATTATTATGTGTCAGGCATGTAGCCTGCCATACCATATCATGGTTGAGTTAAGAAATTTTCCTGAATGGAGAAATATGGTAGTTTTCCCGAGCCCCCATACTTAAAGCGTACCGGGCCGTGGCTTCCTGTCCTGATTCGAGGGTTTTTCGTCACTCCCACAACTGAAAGTAAATGGGTAGGCTTTCGCCTCCTATATGGGCACACATTTCAAAGAAGTACAAAGAACTGATACCAGGTGCACTGTAGGGACACATTTCAAAGTAGTACAAAGAACTGATACCAACACTTGTACTTGTAGATTGCAAGCCTATGACTGCATTTCAATTCCCTTTCTATCAATTAATGTATATTGAACATTGACCAAAAGGTTTACCATGTCCAGGATGAAAGTTTTTGATTTCAAGTCTCTTTTTATGTCGCAAAGACCTGTATTTGACTATAGAGGGCCTTTATTCAGGGGTCTCAATTTACACATTTCATGTTTTTTGAGATTGGGGACTTTCATCCATGCCTGTCTAAATTTTCCATTTTGTGTGCATTATCCTATATGAGCTTTAATTTCCTTCCAGTTATTTCTGTCTGACGCTGATAGAGAGACCTGTGTGATAAGCAGGGCTGTGAAATTCTGAATGCAATTTTTTTGGTCTTAAAATTCTTAAAATTCGTCCAGATATTATGAGAAATCTGTTTCACTATATGAAAGGGGAGAGGGACTTGGAGATTTAAACAGACCAGAACACCAAAATTCATCAAATTGCACTCTTTACATTCTTGATTTCCATCTTGATTTTGCCCATCTGTGCCAATCCTCAGATTATTTCCTTTTTTCCAGTCCCCACCCCAGGTAAGCATGATGGCGTCCGTCAGCTTGGCTGCTACCAGCCTAGCACAGGGTGCTTGCACTCTGTGGAAGGAGGACCTCTTACTAGACTACACTATAGAAGTGAAGGATGAACAGTTCAAGGTGCATAAGGTCGTCATGGCCTCTGTAAGTGACTACTTCAAGGTCATGCTGACAGGAGGTATGGTGGAGAGTCAGACTGACAGGGTCAGACTGGAGGGACTCGAGGCCCCCGTGGTATCAAGCATCATAGAGTTTATCTACACCGGCAAGTTTGGTGAGAGCCAAGTCAAAACAGCGGACCTTCTTGCCTGTGCTTTGTACCTCCAAATTCCAGCAGTGATTGAAGAGTGCACAAGGATACTGCTAAATCAAATTGATGAGAAAAACTGTATCAAAACCCTCAGTATCTTCAAGTATCTTGCTCAAGAAAACAGTACTAAGAAATCAATGGAGTACATAAAAGCCAACTTTGAGAAGATTGTTAGGATTCTGATACGGCATGGAGTATCACACGAGGAGCTTCTCGTTCTGGCAGATATCTGGCAGAAATCTGAATGGGATCTCTTCCAAGCCATTAAACTATGGACCGGTGTTGATTATGAAAATCGGCATCAGCATCTAAACTCACTGATGAGTCGTGTGCGGTTTGGTCTGATGACTCCCAAGCAAATCGCAGCCATTATGAACATGAAGTTATACACAAAGTCAAAGGCAGACTGGTGTAGCCTTGTTGATGAAGCTTCAGTGTACCACCATCTACCTGCCCACAAGAAGGTACTGGAGACGTCAGACCAAAGCCGGGTGCGTGCCAGCCCCATGCCTCTCTGCTACGCTGTACAACTACAAGAAGAGGCACCTATGTTGTTTTCTCTGTCTGCGCAGAAGGGTTGGAAAGTGCACAAAACTCGCAATATTGTAAACTTGCCGAAAAGCTGCTCGCATGCCCAATTAGTTGTCAATAACTATCTTATCGTCTGTGATGATGACAGGGGCTGGTATGTATTTGACCCTCGCACATTGAACTGGTCAAGTCTGACACGCATGATTTATCCTAGGCGTGATTTTGCCACGGTTTATCATAACGGGTTTCTATATATTCTAGGGGGTAGCATCAGTGAGAATAGTTTGACAGCTTGTGTTGATCAGTACGACTTTGGTACAGACACCTGGCAAGTTCTCCCCACCAAACTACCTCTCCTCAGGATAAACGCTCATGCAAATGTAATCGACGGTTGCATCTACATCACTGGTGGCTACCTAGATGACTTTGGAATTGATCCTTCAACAAGTGTGGACTGTCTAGACCTATCCACAGACACTTGGGACAAAAAAGCTCTTGTGCCAAGACTTCAGAGTAACTATCCAATCAGAGTTCTGGTTCTGCAGGGTGAAGAGGTCCTGTACTTCTTTGATGCTACCTTTGTGATGCACTACTACCGGCCCTCATCTAACTGCTGGGTCACATGGTGCTTATCACACATAGACACTATAATGGCCAGGCCTTGGGAATCAGAGGTACTCCCCCATCAGAACACCCTCTTCCTACTCAACTTCTCCCCTCGGGTTACAGGAAGCAATGGTTCAAGTGATGAGGTCTCCGTCAAGTGGACGATTGGGAAAAAGACAGCGGAAGTGTGTGAAGACAAACTGGATGACATTCCAATCATTGCTCTTCACCGGTGGAATCGTTGTCTAAAGAAACAGAGGCTATTGTCACTGCTCTCAGTGCCACCTCAGTCCTATTGAGGTATAAGTGTCAAAACTCAGTAAAACAAAGAAGTGGGTGGGAAGCAGGCTGAGCAGTAATGGGCTTAGTAGTTTCAACAGAACCAAAAAGAGGTTTCTTTGTCTCAAAGTGCTTATGCATATTTTCTGTATACCTTTTTCAATGCACAACCACTTTACCTGTTGGTTGGGTCTAATACTTGTGATTGATTGTAGGTCTGATTTCGCTGTCATTGATAACAATCGGTTTCTGTATATTCTTGGGGATAGTACCGGTGAAACAACCTTGACAGTCAGGGAATGACCTTGATGTGGACAATTGAAACATATATACTATATCCAGACCTTGGGAATCAGACCAACCCTAACAAAGGTCAAACGTAAAAGGTCAAGCCAAAAAAAAGGTCAATGTTGGCCAGAGGTCCCCCCCCCCACTTTAAAACTGCTTGCTTCTCCCCTGCCAAGTGTTAATGCAAATAAGGGCGCAATCTCATGATTCAAAGGGTTTAACCAGTACCGTAAAACCTCGCGTATAAGCCTAACTTGCGTATAAGCCGCACCCCTAACTTTGACGGATTATATAAGCCGCAGAGGGAGTCTGAAAAGTGTTTATTTTGTACTGTAGTATACTTATAAAAACTCTCGTATAAGCCGCACCCTATATAGGCATGTTTGGTATCAAAAGAAAGCTGAGTCTGATTCGCGTACTAGCCGCGGCTTATACGCGAGGTTTTACGGTATACATATTTTGTATCGATCTACCCTTTTGCATGTCAAAACGTAATACCCTACAAACAAAACAATGCTAGGGCCACGGGTCAGTACATAAAGCAGAGAGTGATATCATCCTTCAGCATGGCTAGGATATGTTTCCTAACTTCATTTGAGGAAATGTTTTATATAGCCTGAAAAAATAATTTATTATATCTCACTTGTTATACATCATTTGATAAAAACTAGTCTTTAATTTCAATGATATTGCCCACTTTGATATTTGTTCATGCACATTTTTTGCACTTAGGTATTTGAAGTGTTGTTTCAATGGTTTCAAGTGGTATTAAAGCATGTACACATTTGTCTGTTTGCAAATAATAAATGACCACTTAGTTCTACAGAGGGCTCATTTGTGTTTTATATTCAAAAGAACACTTTACTGTCATAACAGGCATTACAGATGCCACTTTTATTCTTTTTAAAAGAAATTCTTCTTTTTCTCAGTAACAATTTTCAGATCCCAGAGGAAAATCTTGGGGCCGGCTTAAACAAGGGTTAAGGTTCCAAGATAACCAAGGGTCTTATGGTAATAGGTACCAGAAATCCTTGCGTAATAGGACGCACCCAAACTTTGACAAATACTACAAGCTAAACAGGGGTCTGCTAATTTAGGACTATAGTATACTTATATAAAGAAGCCCTTGTTTAAGCTGCATGCTATACTTAAAAGCATTTTTGGTATTGAATTAAAGTTGAGTCTGTTTTGGGTATGAGCCACGGTTGGTACGCGATGGTTTGCGAGTTGGACAGAGATTTACGGTAATATATACTTCCTACTTTTGTGTGATTATAGGCCAGCAAGCTGCTGAACTGTACAAAGAGAGAGTTCCTTCTTCAGGCACTAGAGGGCTCTAGTGTCAATAGTGTAGCCCTCTAGTGCCTAAAGAAGGAACTCTTTCTATGTACAGTCATCTGAGAGATGCAGAAATGAGGGGGCACTAAGAACTGTCAGACCTTTACCTTACTCCTTGTAGCTACTGAATAGTTCTGGGAGGAGCCACCAGTTGGAGCCTGTGCTTGGCACAGCAGGGTGTATGAGAGTTGAGGCAGACAAGATTTATTATTATTGTTACCTATGACAAGTATGTAGCAATCACAAAATCAGATGAAATAGTTCACAATATTAGAAAGTTGGCAAATATTTCCATAAAATATGCAAATATAAAAGTGTGGTATTTGTGAAACAGATGTGAATTATCTTTTCTTCTCATTTCAATGATCATCATTCACTGGTGCTTCCATCACATGCTGTCCCCTCCCAATAAAGTTTGAAGATCATGGACAAGTCTACCTCTCTTGAATATTAAAATCATTGTGTGAGAAACTATGATATTTGATTGAAAAAGAAAATTATAGATCTTGTCAAATTGTGTCATTCACTGCCATGTTCGCTAGCTGAATTTAACCATTTAATGACTCATCAGTTTTGAGTTTTATGATTTTATTGGCACAAAATCCTCTACATGTAGTCTTTAGACTCCTGCCATAATCATTTAGCTTCACGCAACGCTGCCAAATAACTTGGTGATGCTGCTATAAGGGTGAATCCACTGAGGCAGTTCCATCGGATCAGATGAACTGTTACAATCTTAAACCTATGGACGAATCTTGTCCGATCCGACGGATTTACCTCAGTGGATTCACCCCTTATGTGCATCATACTATTGCAGTATTGAGGCATTCTGGTGTAAAGATATTGAATAATACTTTGATATGTTTGTAACAAGTTGATTAATTAACCTTATCTTGTGATGTTGCCTCAATTTCACGATTTCATAGTATCATTGCAATGCTTACTAATGTATTACTTAAGTAACATTACCCAATCTCATTTCAGAAGTTGTCGGTTGATTCAGCTAAGGTGGGCTATCATATAACCATGTCTCGGGAAGTTGGAATAACGTCTGGGGTTTGCTCCCTTTGGCAGCAAAAGATGCTGCTCGACTACACGATAGAAGTGGAGGAGGAAGAGTTCAAGGTGCACAAAGTCATAATGGCCTCTGTCAGTGACTTCTTCAAGGCCATGCTGACAGGAGGAATGCTGGAGAGTCAGACTGATAGGGTTAAGCTAGAAGGACAAAGTCCCCTTGCCGTCTCCAAAATAATAGAGTTTATCTACACAGGTCAGTTTGGCCCCAGCGCAGCTAACCCAGAGGACCTCCTGGCCTGTGCAGTTTTCCTCCAGATTCCTGCAGCAATCAAGGAGTGTACAAAACTACTGTGCAATGAAATCAACGAGAAAAACTGCTTCACTGCGCTTTCCCTGTTCCGCGCCTACTGTATGAAGGAAGTTGAGGAACAGGCAATTCAATATCTGACGGCCAACTTTGAGAAAGTTTTTGACGCTTGTAAACCAGAGGAACTATCCGTTGTTGATTTTACAGAGTTGGTAAACCTGTGGCAGAAATCAGAATGGGACCTCCTTCTTGCTATCAAACAATGGGCTTGTTACGATGTTGAGAATCGCAAACAGTACATCGACGAGCTCATGAGCCATGTACGCTTTGGCCTGATGACACCAGAACAGCTTGAAACCATTAAAGACATGGCCTCAGACCAAGATGGCTCTTGGCTGGATCTTGTGGCTAAAGCTGTTGAATATCACACCCTGCCTACCCATGTAAAGGTACTCGATGATTCAAAACAAAGCCAGGCTAGAGGCGACCGCCTTCCCTTCTACTTCAATGCAGATGAACGAGTCCTCCTAGGCCTAGATAAAGCAGACCGCTGGGTAGAATATTCAACTTTAACAATGCCCGAAATGAAGCAGGGAATTGAGGCATCTGTAGTCATCAATGACTTCCTAGTGGTATGTGAACTAACAAGGCGAAGCGAAAAATGGCAAATCTTCGATCCTCGAATGATAAAATGGTCACCCATGGCCAAACCTACAGCAACGCCACGGGACTCTGCTCTGGTGTCATGTGACAAGCATCTGTATCTGCTTGGTGGTTTAAGCCGTCAACCATTCGAGGCTGCACTGCCCACTAATAGCATTCAGAGATATGACTTCAGGACCAATGAGTGGCAACAGTTCCCCTGCAAACTGCCTACTGGGTTGCACCAGCATGGGGCCGCTGTCATTGGGAGCTGTATTTACATTGCCGGGGGCTATAAACGTGATGAGATGACGGAGGTATTGTCAACGAGCTTGGATTGTCTCGATCTGTCCACAAACTCTTTGCACAGCAAAGCTGATCTACCCGAAGCCAATAGAGGTTTTAGGAAGCTCCAAGTGATGGAGTTGTGCAACGAGCAGGTGCTATTCATCATGAGTCGAGGCCTAAGTATTCAGTATTATAGCCCGGCCAGTGACCAGTGGTCTACGTGGACCTGTGCCTCATCTGTGGACACTGAACTCAGATGGCAGAGTGGCAGTGTTGTGTTAGCAGACCGCAACACCCTGTTCCTCCTGAACTTCCGTGATGGGATCCATGATATCGACGATGACAATGAGCCGATGCGGTTTGCTTGTGCAAAGTGGGTAGTTGAACCGATGGGGCAGAAAATCAGTGAAGTTAAACTGAAGGAGCTCCCTGAAGAATGCCATGGTGCAGAAGAGTATCACAGAATCTTCACTAGACTCTTTCTACTTGCGATACCACCACATCCCACAAAGATGTAACCAGGTATACGAGAATGCTCAAATATTATATTCACTCCAATGGTGGCAAAACCTTTGTCATATTTTTTTCATATATTATATTCACTCCTGTCGTGACATAACGTTTGTGTTAGTTAGATTACTGATACAATAAATTTCTTTTTGTTCTCATCTGTTGGACCACTATGCCACCATATGTATTTATATGTGGTTCTGATTATTATTAACTTACAAGATGTGACCATATTATATTGCATATAACATGGCAAGGGACGAGTCATTTATTACTATCTGGGGGAGGTTGATTTTCCTACAGGGACAATTTTTTTGACCCCCTCTCCACCCATAAATTTGCCAAAAGTAATTGTCCCCGCCTCCCAAATAAATTTTGCTTCCATGAAATGGCCCCCCCAAAATAACATACCCTGGTCGAATAACGCGTTGTTGCAAGAACTAAATGAATTGTATTTAGTTTTTACCCCCTCGCCCCCCCAGCAGGGAGGGTCATCTAGTTTTGACTCTACCCCCCTACCCTCTATCAACCTAGGCCCCACCCCAGCTGGCAATCAATAACTCATCCCTATGCTGTATTTCATCTATGACATAGATAGTATAGGTTTTCTCAATATGGTTTTTGGCATGCTATTATGTGTTTTGATTCTCACTGCATAAAACATTTTCTAAATTTAAATGGAGTTTTTTTTTTTTAGCAAGATCAGACAACAATGAATTTTGAGCATTAAAATTTGATGTTGATGTATTATTTTATACCCTAATGTGCTGAAATATGTTTACCTTAGAGTATAAGTTCATCATCAAAATATATATGTTTTGTGTTGTTTAGTTAATAAACTATTGATCTAAGAACTAGCTGTCACCATCATTTAATATTGTATTCATTTTGCACCTTTTGCAATCCCATCAAATTTCACAACTGTATTTAGATAATCTTAGACTTCCTTCTGCCTTTAAGTAACTCACCACATCTTCCCAAACAAGATAGTAAATTACCTTTTCATTTTTCAGGTGATCTCGTTACACGGAGGACAATCATCTCATCATGTTGGATGTTGTGGGAGAAGGAGTACAAGCCTTCTGGCAGGATGGCGTGTTGCTAGACTACACCATAGAAGTACAAGATGAGCGAATCAAGGTGCACAAGGTCATCCTTGCCTCTGCCAGTGACTACTTCAAGGCCATGCTGACAGGAGGCATGCTGGAGAGTCAGACTGACAGAGTGAGACTGGAGGGACAAAATGCTCAAGCTGTGTCGGCCATGGTTGAGTTCATATACACAGGCCAGTTTGGTGCTACTGAAGCTAGCACAGAGGAACTTCTAGCATGTGCCATGTACCTTCAAATTCAACCAGCCATCGACGCCTGTTGTGAACAACTCAGTCACAAAGTCAATGCCAAGAACTGCATAGGTGTCCTAGAAACATTCAGAATGTACAGTCTTCAAGAGGACATTGATGACACTGTGCGCTACATCCAGTCTAACATAGATGAAGTGTTAGATGCTTGTAAATATGATGGAATATCCAAAGACAAACTTGAAATCCTTCTAGACTGCTGGGGAACATCAGAGTGGAAGCTATTTCTCACCATCAAAGAGTGGGTCGAATTGGACTGGCAGAATCGCAATCAACATCTGAATGACATCATGAGCCGTGTGCACTTTGCCCTCATGACACCAGAACAACTTGAAGCCGTCAAAGCTATGGACATTTATTCTGAGTCTGATGGTTCATGGTGTAACCTTGTGGCTGAAGGTCAGAAGTATCACAACCTTCCCATACACCTTAAAGTCTTGGATGTATCAGAACAGAGTAAAGTCAGGGCAGACCCTGTACCTTTGTTTTTCCTGGCAGAGGGAGAGTCTTTTGGTGTTTATCATGCATTGGAAGGGACAGCTTGGGTGGAGCATAAAGCACTTAAACATCCTGCAGTTGGTTTTAACGTTGATGCCACCATTGTAGTCAACAACTTTCTCATAGCATGTAGAGACCAGCTAGTGTTTGTGTTTGACCCTCGCATTAATAAGTGGTCCTTTCTGACCCATATGCCAGTAACTAAATACAGGTTTTGCCTCGTTCATTTTGATAAGCAACTCTATATTGTCGGAGGAAATGCCTGGGAAACAACACAATTTGTAAAGAGTGATAGCATTGAACGGTATGATATTGAAAGCAACAGCTGGAGCTTCTTTCCTAGTAAGATGCCTGTTGTCCTGGAGGACTTCAATGCTTGTGCGATTGACTGGTCTCTTTATGTCATCGGGGGTCGGCAGAGTGATGGTAAAGTCTCGACTCGGATGGATTGCTTGGACCTTACTACAAAAGCTTGGTCCAACAAAGATCCGCTAGCAGAAATCAGCGATTACACTGTTCAGGTTATGGACTTGTCCAAGGAGGAAGTTATCGTAATTGTAACCTCTGACTTCTTCTTGTATTACTACAGTCCAACCACTGACCAATGGTCTGCTTACAGTCCAACAACAGGTGTCACAACAAGGTTGGTGTACTGGGAGAGGGGAGCAGTGTTATCCCATAGGAATATGATGTTCTGTATTAACTTCAAGTACTCAGAGTATGAATATAAGCCAGCTCACCACACTCTTGATCCTGACTATGTCAGTACACGTGGCTGTGAAGTGTGGACGGTCGGTGAGAAAGGCACAGATCCCGTCATGAAGAAGCTAGATGACTTTCCAGTTGCTGTCTATGATGACGATGATGACCACACCATACAGTACATTATAACCTTACTTTCCCTGGCCCCACAGTAAATTAAGGCACAGTAAATTAAGGCAAATATGGTGGCCCTAATTGTCTCTCAATTAAATGGCTGTAACTGACACTCCTTAGTCAGATCTAGTGAGGTCTTGATTCCATTCCACCTGTAATGTGAGATCGGCAATGCTGCTCTTCTAATTGTATGTCTAATGAAACTTGAGAAAACCTCTATGATAGCAAACTCTTTATATAGCAGATAAGAACCCAATAAGTGTAAATATGGCCACTATTTGACCACTAATACTAAGGATGTCCTGTGAGACCTACAAGCAATGATGACACAGAAGTGTATCAACTCTCAGAAAACATATATCATAAATATGGTGGTTGTACTCATTCAAAATGCGGATGGCGATGACATGTAAAATTGTATGTCAAAGTACTAGGTGTTCACATTTGATA
The DNA here is from genome assembly GCA_947462335.1 of Harmothoe impar. Taxonomy (NCBI): domain Eukaryota; kingdom Metazoa; phylum Annelida; class Polychaeta; order Phyllodocida; family Polynoidae; genus Harmothoe; species Harmothoe impar. The sequence goes on from OX381704.1 coordinate 112,524,950, forward strand.
ATTGTTAAATCACATGATAATACTTACTAGCCTTATGAATTAGCACAGAACCTCATGGATAATAAACTCATATAGAGTAGATAAAAAGTCTGTACAGCCAGATATGGTCAGTATACTTAATGACTGTCATGCCTTGTGGTTCCAACTGATATATCTAGATATATCACACATAAATATTAACTCTTTATTTGTTGTATATAATTGCTAAATATGTTTACATTTAATAGGTTCATTATGTAAAATTAGAATTATCTGAATCTGCTTATAGCTGGATGTTGAATCTCTGGTCATCTGCAATATGATGCAAAACCCTGGCTGCACTACAGTATTGCAGACATGAATATTGAGTCATTACCTTTGCGAGAACTAGCAGGAATTGACGTCATGCATGGAGATGTGTTAGCTTTATGTTGGTACTTTATCCCGGACACAAAAACACTAATGTACAGCACTTTGGGGGCATTTGCTCCAATATGGTTAGGTTACATTTTTATTATCTAAGCAAAAGCATGTATAATGTGATGTTCATATTTTTAAATAAAAAATCTAAGATAATTATAGCTGTCTGTGTACCCTTTTATCATATATGCATTAAATATTTCAGCTCTTCAAATCAGTTTTATTATTTCATTTAGATCAACTCTCAATAAATAAGGTTTCCTTCTGCCTTCAAGAACTCAATGTTCCAAACATTTTAACAGTCTATGCTTTTAAGCTACTTACCAAAGATTTCTGTGGACAGGAAAGTAAACTCTCTTTCTCTTGTTCCAGGTGATCTCGTTGCGCAGAGGACAATTATTTTATCATGTTGGATGTTGTGGGAGACGGAGTACAAGCCTTCTGGCAGGATGACATGTTGCTAGACTACACCATAGAAGTACAAGACGAGTGCATCAAGGTACACAAGGTCATCATGGCCGCTGCCAGTGACTACTTCAAGGTCATGCTGACAGGAGGTATGGTGGAGAGTCAGACTGACCGAGTGAGACTTGAAGGACAAAATGCTCAAGCTGTATCTGCCATGGTTGAGTTTATATACACAGGCCAGTTTGGCATTTCTGAAGCTAGCACAGAGGAACTTCTAGCATGTGCCATGTACCTTCAAATTCAACCAGCCATTGATGCCTGTTGTGAACAACTCTGTGACAAAGTCAATGCCAAGAACTGCATTGATATTCTAGCAACATTCAGAGCTTACAGTCTTCAAGATGGCATTGACCAAACTGTTAGTTACATCAGATCAAACATAGATGAAATCCTAAAAGGTTTTGAACTGGATAAAATGTCACAAGACAAACTTAAGATTATCCTTGATTGCTGGGGGAAATCAGAGTGGAAGCTCTTTCTCACCATCAAAGATTGGATTGAGTTTGACTCTGAAAACCGTAAAGAATACCTGAACAACCTCATGAGCCTTGTGCACTTTGCCCTGATGACGCCAGAACAACTTGAAGCCGTCAAAGCTATGGACATATATTCTGAGTCTGATGGTTCATGGTGTAACCTTGTGGTTGAAGGCCAGAAGTATCACAACCTTCCCATACACCTTAAAGTGCTAGATGTATCAGAACAAAGCAAGGTCAGGACAGACCCTGTACCTCTGTGCTTTGTTGAAGAAGAAAGTTCTGAGGGTGATTTTTATGCTGTGAAGGGGACAAATTGGATACGGGAAAAAGCAATTAACCAAACTGAATTCTGTTTTGGCGAATGTGCCCTCATTAAAGTGAACAACTTTCTCATAGCATGCAACATAAACGAATTCAATGTATTTGATCCTCGTACAAAGAGGTGGTCACTTTTGACCACAATTCCAGTGCCTAAACTTAGGTTTCATCCTGTCTATCATGATAAGCAACTTTACATTCTTGGCGGGCACCTGAGGCAATACGGTCAGGTATATGTAGCATCTGATAGCATTGAACGGTATGATTTTGAAACCAACAGCTGGAGTGTCCTTCCCACTAAGATGCCTGTTTTATTAAAGGACTTCAATGCCTGTATCCTTGATGGATCCATCTACGTCATCTATAGGGATACAGAAAAAACCTGTGAAGACAATTCAGGATTCATAATTCGAATGGATTGCTTTGACCCAGCTACCAACACATGGACTAAAAAGGCTCCCATGACAGAGTTCATCACTGACTACACTATAGACGTGATAGAATTGTGGAAGGAGAAAGTTATCATGATCATGACCCATGGCTTCTTCATGAAATACTACCACCCAAGCACCAACGTGTGGTGTGCCTATGACCCGTTAGAAGATGCAACCACTAGAATGGTCTATGATTATCGAGGGTCTGTGCTCCCCAGTGGGAATAGACTGTTCCTGGTTAACTTCCGGTACTCCGACTATGAGCATGTACCCAGCCACACCAGACTGAACATTGGTGATACACCCACTGGTAGGTGTGAAGTGTGGACGATGCGGGAGAAAGCGAAGAAACCCTTCATGAAGGAGTTGGATGACTTTCCAATTGATGAATATGACGAAGATTACAACTTGATCGATTATTCTATGACCTCACTTGCCCTGGCACCACAGTGAATTAGGGAAATTCTGTGGTCATGATTGACTTCATTTAATGCACTAACAGACACTATGATTAATTTAGTGAAAACTTGTTAAGTTTGCGTTTGAAAAAGCTTTATTGTCAAAAAATTGCGGCAGTAGTCTTCCCGTAAATGAGAATTCGGATGTGCATTTCCTCGGTTGTCATATAACTACATAAGTATAATATTCTGATCGGTTTCTCTTGTTGAGAGTATTACAAATAAAAAGAATTAAATCCTTTTAAGCGGACCTGGTATTATTTTATGCAGAATTATTGTAATGTTGTTCAACATTTCCAATATAAAGAATAGGATCTATTTTTAAATTTTGGATGAAATATAAAGAAAAGGTTTTTTCCCTGTAATTGTTGGACTGTTGTAAAAATTATTCATATCTATATAACTATATATAGGTTTCATTAAAAGAACTGACATACATGAGGTGATTTATGTACAAATCAAGGTTAGAAACAACAGTGTACATTATGAATTTGTAAGATACAGTAATTTCAAAAGCTTGATATAAGTGACTCATGAGCCACGGCTCTGCTCTGGTGAATTCAACCACAATTTGTTCTCACTTTTATACAGTAAATACACATAGAAACTAACGGCTTTAATCCTGAAAAAAATCGATGTATGGGAAAAAAATGCTCCCCCTTTAGAAGCAGAAGGAAATCTTAGTCTAAAAATCTGTCCAATCTTAAAATGGATAATCTTAACACTAGAAGGCACCACTGTCATAGTAGAATGTACACTGCAGACCCCTCCTTCCACACAGCCTAAATAGGATATGGTAGACCTACATTAGTAAAGCTGAAGGCAATTGGGTTAGGTTGTGGCTGTGTTGTCATTTTCCAAAAAAAAGAAAGGGGGGTTCAGGGGCAGTGCCCCTAATGTATACAATAATAATACCAGTGCTAGTAGCCACTAGTAGCACCATCTTACCAGTATGCAGGGAGATGGTGGGCAACGATAATCTTAAACAAATGCTATAATCTTAAATGTTATTAACTTTAAGATTGTAAAGTTTTTTAGATTGTTCATTTTAAGAATAGACAGATTTCCTTGTTGTCGCTCCCACGCTAGTCTGTCCTGACGAGCATTAGTCACCTAGTTTGACTGGCGTAACCTATAAATGGCATTGAACACCTGCCCAATGCTATGCGTTGGGTCTTAAATCAAATCATCATCTAGTTTGATATCTTCCCCAGTTTCTGTGACCCATATCATCTGCCGACACACCAGCTTGCAGGTGTTAATCATTTCCCGGAGTAGCTCCCGCTGGTCCCTCATCCCCTGTGGTATCACAACACGGACAGACGAGAGCGTCAACTGCAGTCCTTTCCTTTGAGATCCCGCAGCACACGTCACCAGATCCCCGAGCCTCACTGTACCATATGGCACCATGACCTCACACTCCGGGAACTGCACCGCGTCATCTACAAGACTAGCCAAGAGTCCTGCCATTGGGACGGTCTCGTTGACGTAAATCCACAGCATTACCAGCCCTTCATTAGGTTTCGCCAGCAGCAGTTTGTCCCATTTCTCCTTCCCCCAGCTGCCTTCCTCAGGCTCCCCCTAGATGTTATCGTAGGATGTTCTCTGCCGTAGGTAGATGTTTTGTGAACACCAGCTGCGGTCTGTTGGAGCATGCTGCAGCAGTGCTTCATACGCATCCTGGGGGCACCAGGCAGTGACGCTCAGTTCAAGTGTCTCACCGTCACCTTCAGTCTTCACCTCAGCCCATCTGGTCTCACCTGTTGGATAAATGCTGAAAAATAAAAAAGACAAATGTCCATTGATACTGTCTCATGTATTTCATGGGTGGGGTTGTGGCAGTGTCCCACGAAGCAGCAGAGTGGGATTCGCCCCAGTCCCCACTCGTGAAATATATCAGAGACAGTATCAATGTGGTTGGCATTTGTGTTTATATTTTCTATTTGAAGCCATTTAATGAAGGAAAGCTATTTTCTTACCCAATTGAATTCAGCCACATTGTATTTAATGGAGGGGGGGGGCATTGAATACGGAGCTTCCTATGGTTAAGCATAGTAAATCTTGTATTTCAAAAAATTAAATCAAAGATTGAATCTAACTAATATTGCTAGTAAAACAATTTCTCTCCTCTTTTTCAAATGTTAATGTCCTTTAGATATCTACCGCTACAATTGACTCAGTGTGAGGGTCAACTTAGGAGTTCTGGCTTATTTCCTAGTTGATTGGCGATAAAATCATCAGATAGATTAAATGAAAAATTCTGGGTGTAATTCGAACACTCACTGTGTTTTGTCTCCGTAGACATTTGTGAACATTCCAGGCATCAAGCAGTACATGGTGGAATGTACTAGTATGTCCCGCAGGTTTGTAGAGCAGAGCTTTAGGAGTTCCACAACATGGTGGAAGGTCCCATTCTCATTGATGTAGTAAACCCAATGCTGCTTTCTTAATGTTTTAGCATATTTGTCAAAGGCATGGTCAACCTTTTCACAGATTGCATCGACATCCTTGATTTTGAATTCTTTGGAATGCAGAATGCTCTCGATGGTGTTGGAAGTCAACTGTTTGATCTTCTCACCCAGAGAAACCAGATCATAGTGAACCAGTTTGGACTTCTTCGACTGTAGCGTGAGCTTGAATCGATAGAGCTTGTCCTTGATTCTGCCTCTTTGCGGTACATAAGGTAGAGACTGCAATATGAGCATACTACGGAACATCATCTGAAGTAGGGCCTGCTGTGAGCTCTCATCCTGCAGAAGCAGTTGAAAGACATTCTTCTGGACATTTCTCAAGTATGAGTCGCTGCAGATGGCTAACAGAAAAGATGTCCTCTTGTTTACATCGAGGGTATAGATGTACTGGCTCGAGAAGTACTCCAGCATCAATTCATAGCTGAATGAGTAGCACTTTTTATCTTTTGACTGAAGCAGGAATACCTTGTAAGACGGTACAACATTGAACTTTGTGAGGAGATCCTGTTCAAATTCTTTGATGTCATTCACGAGGAGGTAGATGCACAACCGGTAGAAGTCCTGAGACTGCTCCTTGTTTACTTCGACACCAGTTCTCTTCAGCAGATGTCTTTCCAAAGAAGCGAGCAACTTCGGGATGTTAAACTCACTCTGTTCACTCAGATCGAGTTCCCCTTTCACTGCAAGTGCACAGAATATGTGCAAGTGGAGAGGGGATGACAGAAAGGCTTTTAACTTCTGCTTGTGCCGGGTCACATAATCTTGAACAAGGTGGCTTTGGGAAGGTTGAATAAGCTTCCGTACCTGACACATGTCAGTGTAGAGTTTGACGTAGTGAAGCCCTTCCTCCTCTGTGTATCCTTTAAGCAGAAGAAGTCTGTCAAAGAAACGAGCATCAATGCTACAGTGATCTGTGGAACAAGTGATAACTATAGTCGGGCCACGTCCTCTCTGACAATCTTGCACATAGTTCTCAAGTGTCTCCAAGGCTGCAGCATCATGCAATTCATTCAAATCATCAACCACTACCACTGCTCCTTCCCCTCGTTGAATGTGTGCCATCAGTTCATCCTCGTCATCTTTTTTGCATCCCAATTTGTCACGGATTGCTGCTTCTACAGTCGTTGTGATACTTCTTGCCTTGAGAAACACCATAGTGGTCCATTTCAGGGACCCTGATCTCAGAGACAGTGTACCGCCCTGGTTCACTACCTGATGTAGGAAGTTGGTGCTCCAGTTGAAAACAAAGCTCTTGCCGAATGTTGTTTTGCCGTCCCCTGGTTCTGAGTACATGATGACTGTACGTGGAGCTGGGGTGCCACCAAACTCCTGAAGGATCTCTGTTCCCTTTATCGGAACTGACACTCTGAAAATATATAATGATCTTAAAAAAAAGGATCACATCATTTATTTTACATATGCTGGTAGAATAATGCATGTTCACCAGTACTTAATCTTAAAGGACAGCATCATGCATTAATGCATCATACCCTTGATCATCATACTGATCTAATGAGACTCCCGTAAGGTCGGCATGATGCAGCAATGCAGCACCAGCGAGTTACTCGCTGGGGCTGCATTGGTGCATCATGACAAATGTCATGACAAATATCTTTTAGCGATATCTGTCCTCAAAGGGTTAGATGACCATCACTAAGCTTTATTTCATTCTGATGTTTAGGTAAAATCACACCACCATGCAAATACCTCATAGTGAACACATCTATGCACTTTAATGGTGTATTGTTTTTACTTACACATAATTACCATTGACGTGAGGTAATTCCATTTTGACGTGTGGTTTTACATGAACCAAACACTCGGATACATCAATCAATTCATCCCGCTGGTTACTTTCAAAATTGAAGACATGGGCCTTCATCAGTGACCGTTTACAATGTTGACAGTGGTCCCAGATACCTGAAAGGTAGAAATAGTTTTCAATGTGCATCCTCAAGATCTCACCATTGATAAATTCAGTCAAAGAGATATCTCAGTTTTCGATATATTTTGATCTACCAATGGTATCTCACAATCACTAAGAACTATGTAAGTTTGATATATGATGATGTAATAAAAGAAAAAAAGAAGTTTCATAGGCTAATTAAAAGATTGAAGATTATTACAGGTGGTATGCAAATATTGCCGATGCTACATTTGTGCATCATGCCGACCCTTTGGGAGTGTCTCAAACCTGTAGGGTCGGCACGATGCAGCCCTGGTGGGTTACTCACCAAGGCTGCATCATGCATCATGCATCATGACGACCAAGACATGATGCATTAATGCACCATGCCATCCTTAAAGGATTAAGAAGCTAAATATACCCTACCATGGAGTAGACTTGATGGCAGAGGTCGTGTCACGACCTGTAAGGATTCCTCCACCCGTACACCCTCCAAGTATATCAACAGCCCTACTCCACCTCCCCGTGGTATCAGATTCCCCTGTCCTGTCAGAGCTAAGGCTCTCATCAAACAATGGTAGTGCCATCTAGGTCCTCTCTCTATGAAATTGAGCAGTTCCAGAACTTGATCTGGTCTTGATTTGGCAGTGGCCTGCAAGGAAAGGGATGTACTTTTATGTTAGACAAATGATGATGTAAGATTGAGCATTTAGACAAGGCCTTCTTCTATGATAAATGAAAAAAGGAGAAAGATTTGGGTTCTGTCAATAGAAAACACCATTTCCCTGAGAGATTATTGATAGTGATTATCCGCCCTGGTTTTATTGTAATACAGTTTAACCCTTTAAGGATGGATGTCACTAAAAGATTACATATGTTTCATGATGCACCAATGCAGCCCCGGGGAGTAACTCACCAGGGCTACATTGGTGCATCACGCCGGCCCTTCGTGATTGTCTCAACCCCATAGGGTTGGCATGATGCATGAATGCAGCACTGGTAAGTTACTCGCCAGGGCTGCATTATGACGAAGCAGTAGAGCATGATGCCATCCTTAAAGGGTTAATAGTTGTACAATATTCACCAATATTCACCTTGAGTCTCTCCTCGTCGGTTAGTTTCAGCATGTTAAGTTGTCTCAGGTGTGGCCATATACAGCCCAGCTGTAGGTTGTTGTAGAGCTCCACTCTGGACTTATTAAGCAGGCCCCCATAGACACTTTCTAGAACTGGCATGTGCTCCTCTAGGTTCCTCTTGTCCCATGGATGTATGGGAGGTGGTGATTCCTCTGTAGCAGCTGTGAGGATTAGTTTTTAAAAGAAATTAAATTATAATTTCAAGCATTGCATCTAGATCATCATGCAGTGGAGGTTAAGTCTGTTACTCTCACTTAAAATATACTGTGTCATTACACAACATCTTTCAAATATGTATGTGCATAGAAAAATGAAGCAGTCAACTGTGTCTCCCATGTGGCTCTGGTAAAAATGGAGTGTCAAACAGCTATTGACTCTGTTTATAAGAAGGGTCAACTTGAGTTGACACTGATAGTATAAGGAGAGTCATTATTGGTTGGATTCTATTTTAAAAGAGGCATGTGGGGGACACAGTTAACGCCTTTACTTTTCTCTGTGTGGGCCAGAGAAACACAAGAAACAAAAGATTTTGAAATTTTCCCGTTACTCTACCATGAACCTAGGGTGGTATAAGGTGCACGCGGGGACAAACTGCCTCAGTGACTAGACGCCGCCCATTTTACCTGTAATCTCAAAAAGCCCACTTTTCCAATAACCTTAATCAGTTTCCAGGCCCATTCTCTATATATGGCACCACTGTACATTGGTAATATTGCTGTATATATTGGGGGCTCTGCCCCCGCACCCCCTTTTCTTTCTCTCTTCTTTTTCTATTTTTGAAACACAACTATAACCAAACCCATTTAACCTCTAAGAATGGGACGATTAAGATTATAGGAGAGGACAATTCAGACTTGCAGACTTACAGTGGCGCCATCTAGAGAAGAAGGGGGAATCATTAAGATTACTGGAAAAATGGGTTTTTAAGATTACAGGTAAAATGGGTGGCGTCTTGTCACTTGGGAAGTTCGTCCCTTGTTCCATATAAGGTGTCCTTCTTACAATACTTATTTTTATCTTTATGTCACAGACCAATTTGAGAAATATGTTACCTGGGGAGCTTGGTGATGAGGGAGGACTGGGTGGCAGCCTGCGGGGAACAGGTTTCACGGGTAATGTGGGAAGTGGTCTTGAAGGCAGTTTTGGTGGTGGAGGTTGCGGAATCGACGCTTGTGATGTTGACGCTGGTTTTGGTGGCAGAATCAAGGCTTCAGATATTGGCAGTTTTTGTGGCGGAATCGACACTTCTGATGTTGGCAGTTTTGATGGTGGAATGGACACTTTTGGTGTTGGCAGTTTTGGTTTAGGAGTCGACGCTTCTGATGTTGGCAGTTTTGGTGGCGGAGTCGACGCTTCGGATGTTGGCAGTTTTGGTTTAGGAGTCGACGCTTCTGATGTTTGCAGTTTTGGTGGTGGAATCAACTCTTGTGATGTTGACAGTTTTGGTGGCGGAGGTGGTGAAATTGACACTTGTGATGTTGACAGATGTGGTGGCGGAATCGACTCTTCTGATGTTGGCAGTTTTTTGGTGGCGGTATCGATGCTTTTGATGTTGACAGATTTGGTGTCGGAATCGACACCTGTGATGTGGACGGTTTTGGTGGTAGAGGTGGCGGAATCGACGCTTGAGATGTCGACGTTGATTTTGGTGCAGGAATCAACACTTTTGATGAGAGTGGTATCCTTGGCACTTGTGCTAATGTGGGTTTTGGTGTCAGACCAGGCTTTTGTGGCAAAGCTGGTTTTGGGTGAAGAGATGGTTTGGGGGACCCAGGTAGTTTCTCCAGTGTACTATCAAATGTTTTAGGTTGCTGACCATTATCATCATAAATTGGCATGCCATCTTTGCCTTCAGGAATTAAGTCATTCTGTCCAGACTTGGCAATGGACCTCATGAGCCCATGGTAGTACCATCTCGGACCACGGCTTATGTGGTCTAGCAGGGCCATCACTCTCTCCCGTCCAACCCATTCACGCTGCAATGAACAGGATTTACACATATAAATATAAATAACCTGTGTTTCTTTTCTTTAGAGAAGTGAGAGTGAGTTTTTTTCCTCTTTTTTAATGCAATGCATAGTACCTGCAACTACTTTAAAACACCACCGATAATATTGACCTTTTTCTCCTGAAGTGGTGGTTTGGCTTACAGGCGGGGTTTTGATACATTATAGAGAGAACTATTTAAAGACAAAATTGATTTTTGAGCCCTAATCATCGGACCATATGCCACTTTAATGTTACAGTAGGCCTAACTAGGGATATTATGAAAATGTTGGATATTCTTGTAAAAATGCAATTTCCTGGAGTCAGACAGTTAATTAGGCGTAGGAGCTTGTTCCCCCTGACCAATAATCTACAAAAAAAACTAACTTTTTTTGAACCGATGGTTAGGTTGCCTGAAACACCTTTTTCTATGGCCTAATATGTAAGACCATGAGAATAAAAGTTTGAGTTGTTAACTGCCATCGTTCACATGCTATGAAACACCCTTGGTGCTGCACACTTTAAATATTTTTGTGTGTACACATTTTCGCAAAATTGCTAAAAAGTACAATTACACATGTATTTGAATAAGCAGATTTCCGAAATTTAGCTCTTTAATTCAATACTGTATAAATATTTTCGTTTTTTTTAATTCAGCGAAAATTGCGGGGAAAAAATACAGCACTACATTTACAGTAAAATGTTTATGATTGATGTTAAGTATGATTAGTGCATATATCCTTTAAAAAGGTGATTATTTTGATCTCATGGGTCAAAGGAATTACTGATGTGCCTATAGATCCATGCATCAAGAAAGGGTGGCTTTTTTCATAATATTTGCAAATATCTCTTATCCGGAGATTCATAAAAGAATTCTCATTCAAATAGCTCATATTTGAATGCAGGATGTTGAGGTACGTTTAGATTTCTGTCAGTCACACTTCAAAAACGTTCAAAGATTTTATCTACAACTTTTCTGAAAGGTTGGCCTACGTTAATGCATTGGGCCAAAAAAAAAAGGTGTGTTTCAGGCAACATGGTCCAAAAATTTAGGGTAGGTAGGTCGGATTTAAAAAAAAAATTTGAATGTGGGAGGTACCTGGAATGGGTCGCGATCGAACTGCCACATCGACTCGGGGGTCATCAAGATGACTCACCGATTCTTACGATAACTAGGAATATCATGAGATTATTGGAGGTTCTGGTTAAAAAGCATCTTCCTGAGGCTGGACCATCAATTAGGCATGGGATCTGTTCTTACTGACCAAAAAATTGCTAACATTTCCGGGTAAAAAATGAATATTTTGCAAAAAGAAAAAAAAAATTCTCCAAAATCGGAAAAAAATCCTTTTTTGAATCTAGGGTCGGGTTGCCTGAAACACACCTTTTATTATTTTTGGCCTTGGTGTATAGTATATATGTTCCCACCTTGATTTTCTCCTCCTGTATCCTGTTGAGGTGAAGCCACACTTGGTCTAGTTGGAGTCCTTTACACAACACTGCATAGCACTTGGTTAGACGTTCCTCGTAGACACTCCCAGTAAGAGGCTGACTCTCCTCCATGTTGGACTCGTCCCAGGGAGGCGGGTCGCCTGTTGCCATGGTTTCTGTGGACAGAATTTAAGAGACAAGATATTATTCCCTCTGGGTGAATCTATCCTACGACTAGACTGCACTAGTAATATTTAGGTGGGTGTAAGCGGAGCAGAGACACCCCTGAGAACCATTAATAGCACAGGGTACAGTAGTAGGCCTAAAGGTAAGATGTAGCATGCTCTACTTTGTAGTATGCTCTACTTCCTCCTAGATTGATGTTTCTTTACACCACCTCAGGTCTGGGCTATAAAAACAGGGATCGGCCTTCTTCATATACAGCCATACAGCCAAGTATTAAAGGGGGTCCCAATGTCGACTCGGTTTTAAAGATCCATTATATTCGGCATAAAACCAAGTAAATATAAGTAAGGGCCGTGGGTATAAGGGAGTCCCAACCAGCCAACCTCGACTCAGCTTTAAGTTGGGGGTATAGATGGGGGGACCCCATGTCGCCTGTCGATTTAAAGAAATGCCCATGTCCCTTGTCACTATCTTTTTATTTCTCCTGTCGATTTTAAGAAATGCCCATGTCGCCTGTCGATTTTAAGAAACAGCCATGTCGCCCTGTCGATTTTAGGGGTCTACTCCCATTAAGTTTAGTAAGAATCCATCATGCCCCATATCTATTAAAGCTGACATTATACTATATCCCAAACATGTTCTCCTTCTGTTATCTACATTAGGCTTAACACAACACATAGAAGTATCTCAGAAGTTCAACACTTACATCAGTTGACTGATCCCCTGTTCTGTGGCTGATACTGAGTCATAGGACAGTCCTTTTCTCTGGATTTAGGGATTTGAAATAACCACTTCCTCGTTCCTGCTCTGTACTCTTTGTGAGTGAGTGTTATTGTATTAGGAAGTATTCATTTATCAATTACAGGGGGGGGGTGGTGGGATTTCGCACGGAGGGGCGAAATTCTTTTACGTCCCCCCCTCGAGAGTGCGTGGACCGTTTCACGCCCCCCCCTCGACGAATGCGACAAAAGAATTTCGCCCACCCCCCTTTGAACTAGTGTAACGCGTGGGCTTTTGTGCTAAAAAGGGGCTAAATCTTTTATGCCCCCCCCTCAGGAGGGATTGGACATTTTCACGCCCGACCCCCCCAAACCCACCACCACCCCCTATAACTAATAAATGAACACTCCTTCATGTTATGTTTCATACTGCATATGGCAGCACCTATTCTCAACTACCACTCGTATATATATATATGTGTGTGTGTGTGTGTGTGTTTATATATACAAGACAGTGATAAACTTGTGTACACTAACCTTTATAGTGGACACTGGCTGGTAATGGGCAGGCTGAGATGAGATAGCACAAAGCCTAAAACACACGCTTATGACGTGAGCCCTGCTACTGCTTCTCTCGTGTCCTATATATATAGTATCCGGGTTCTTACACTGTGACCCACTAAGTAATTCTGCATTCCCATGACTACCTCCAGTCCCGGTACCAGGGGGTGGGAGGTGGTGGCCAGGATACAGGGGGAGCTACAGTGTACAATATATGTCTGGACACTCTGACCGACCCCCGCATCCTGCCCTGCCATCACTCCTTCTGTTTGCAATGTCTCACAGGTTGGTCAAAAAGTGTCTTCTTCCTCTATTTCTTCCTATTAGGCCAAATTTTGAAAAAAGGTGTGTTTCAGGTTACCCGACCCTACCTAGCAAAACCATTTGGGGCTATTTAAGGGTCAATCTGATAGTTCGCGAGCCACGGTGGTTGTCGGCGAGTCAGCATTGAAGTTCATGAGTCAATTTGTGGGTACTTTTTAGGCCAAAGCTTAAAAAAAAATCTTTAAAAAAAATCTGACCTACCTACCCTAGATTTTCAGACCATGTAACCTGAAACACACCTCTCTTTTTTTGGCCTTACTATTCGTTATGTCAGAGAGAGAGATGAATCTTTGGTTATACTGATCTGTTCACAAACTGACTTATTATTATATATCACTTTTAAAGGGGTGCGGTGCCTTAATGCATCATGCCCATTTGTCATCATGATGCATGAATACAACAAAAACTTAACTCCTCTAGCCGGGCAAGAGATTTCTCAATCCTCTCATGCTATTCAAGAAAGTTTAAACGTGTGATTTACACCACAAATGACCCAGGGCCAGGGTGATAAAAGTGATTGATTGAAGCTGTAAATAATTTTAGGAACAATGAATAATTTGTCAATTCTGAGAGCAGAGATCTATTCCTGGCTCAAAATTACCCTTAAATGATGCGTCACACTTGTATGTTATTCCCTTACACTGAGGCGAAAAATCTGACTTTTTGTGAGGTCTACTTTAGGCCTTATTCAGGGGTTTAGAAAAGGTCTAAAGTGTAGTTTTTTTGATTGAGGACATAGGACATAGGAAAACACATTACTTTCTATTGTGTTGAAAGTTTTGAGTGAAAAAAGAATCAATTTTCTAGTGACATTTTGAAAAATTAATTTTTATCCCATATTTCGGGGGCTGATCCCTGAGTGAATTAGATTTTAGCGACAATCAGTCCTTAAAGGGTTAACTATTGTGTAACGTTTATACTACAGGTGATGCGGTGCCCCATTACGGGGTCTGGGGACGACCTACCCAAGGACTTTAAGGTCAACTCCTTACTGTCACACCTCAACTCAGCCGAGCCACAACCACCGCAAATCATGTACAACACCTCGACTCAGCCGGGCCACAACAACCGCAGAGAAATCATGAAGAACGCCTCAACTCAGAAACTCCAACCCTCCTTTACTGGTTAAGTCAGGTTCTCTGTGGAAACTGACCTCTTTGTGTGAGAGTCTATTCCAAATTCAGATAAAAGAACTGAGAGTATATCACATTCTCACATTTAATACAACCTATTTGTCGAATCTGTTCCACATTCATTATCAAGTCTGGAGATTCTGAATTGCTAGCTGGTGTGCTACACTAATAAACATCAATCAATAGCCTTTGAACAGCACACAATTTTGTAACTTTTATTTAACACCTTTGAGCCCGAATCTGACATACAGGTCCCCAATCTTTTTTATTATTATTTCAGGTTGCATCGCGGTGAGGAAAGACACATTTTATATGTCCTGCTAAGAAGGTCTATAATGCTCAGTTACTACATAATATTGGTTTTAAAAAATCAAGCTCTAAGCAGCTGCATTTGGGAATAGGGGATCCTATGTATATGACATTATGCATTTGCATAGGGCACCAAATTTGCCGCAAAATGCCTGGGCCAAAGTTGACATAAATCTTTTTCTGGATAAAACTAAAAAAAACCTGCAGGTAGGGTAGCCTAAAAAGGTCCCATATCTGATATTTTATAACTCAATTTCCTTTATAAGTGGAGATATGTGGAGAACAAAAATGTTGCCCATCCTTCAAGCCTGCGAGTGATAATGGGGAGACCACAAAAAAAAAAGTCTCGGGCGTTCTCGCGACTTAGGCGCCCTATGTGGATCCCTTATCCTTTATGGAGGTGTAATATAGTAACCACAGACCTCTGTGCGTGATGAACAAAACACTTTTTGTTGATACAATTCCTCATGCGACTGCTTCAGTAGATTTCACCATATCTGAGATGCTTCATTGTAAAAAGTGTAAAGTCAATGAATCACATAATTCCAGCCTCGTTGAAATATTAAGATTCCGGTTGTCAATGGTTAAGAGACTGCAACAAGCAAAAGCCCCAAAATGATGCTCCAACAGTTTGTTTGAGGATCACATCTCTCAAGGATGGTTTTGCAGACTCAGCTGCCTCTCCTAGGGAATGCTCCAGGGACGGCTTCTTTAGACAATACAAAAGATAGATCCAAAGGCAGAAGATTGCCCATTGCTATGAACATGTGGAAGACTAGACATTGGACTGCCAGTTCAAGCCCGTTATATCCAGGTGAAACTTCATAAATTAAATCAATCGGGTGTGATGCTGTTACAACATCAACCCCCTCAAGTCGGACGCGGTCCGTCTTATATTCCAGCATGCCTCCCGTCAGCATGGCCTTCAAGTAGTCACTGACTGATGCCAGGATGACTTGAACTCCTGATCTTCCACTTCTATGGTGTAGTCTAGTAACAGATTTTGCTCCCAAAGAGTGTGAAGTCCTTTCATAAGGACTATTCCAGAATCATCCTGAGGCACCATAATATCATGCCACAACTCCTGTCAGAAGATAGGAATAATCTAGGTTACTAGGCTAAGCAGGGTGGTTCGAATGTTCCTGATTATGGTTGAAGTATTTTAGGAGACTATTCCTCCTTAGCGAGATGTCCAGTGGCACCATTCTACTTGTATTGAAAGTGTTGTATCTGGTGACTAAGGACTAACTCAAGCAAAATTTGTGGATGAGATTAGGGTACAAGTAGAGGAGTGTGACATGATTAGGACCATATTAATTTCAATGTAGCTCTCATAATGCATTTCACCTGAGGTGATTTTGTTGGGTCCTGGTCGGTAGTAGCCTCCCCCCCCCCCCCCCCCATTGTACCAAATATTTACAGCAGCATTCCTCTTTTCACGACGTGGTTTGATTTTCCTAAAGTTAAAGAGGAACAGTTCATTCTGGTTGCTTTCGACTACAGCACCAGAATGCCATATCAGCTCAGTTCTGTCTCTGAAGGTCCAGAAATGTGGTGTTTTTGCCACATGAGAAAGTTCATACTACTGATCCAAAAGGGTATTCCATATGTGACCAATATCAGCCCATGGTAATTTAGCAACATGTCTCCGACATTAGTATGTTCAATAGCAAAGAGCTCGGGCAAATTTCAAAGGAACATTGGAACTTGAATTTAAAGGGGTCTCTGAAGGTCCGGAAATATGGCATTTTTGCTGTGTTGTCCATAAAATATGAGAAAGTTTATACTACTGATCAGAAAAGAATATTCCAAATGTGAGCAATATTAGTCCATGGTAATTTTGCAACATGTCTCTGGTATAGGCATGTTTATTGGATTAGAGATCAGAACTATATTTAAGGAACATTGGAACTTGAATTCGAGGGGATCTATGAAGGCATGGAAATATGGCGTTTTTGGTGTGTCGCCCATAAAATATGAGAAAGTTCATACTACTGATCCGAAAGGGATATTCCATATGTGACCAATATCAGCCCATGGTAATTTAGCAACATGTATGTTCAATAGCAAAGAGCTCGGGCAAATTCCAAAGGGACATTGGAACTTGAATATAAAGGGGTCTCTGAAGGTCCGGAAATATGGCATTTTTGATGTGTCGTCCATAAAATATGAGAAAGTTCATACTACTGATCCGAAAGGGATATTCCATATGTGACCAATATCAGCCCATGGCTAATTTAGAAACATGTCTCTGAAATTAGTATGTTCAATAGCAAAGAGCTCGGGCAAATTTCAAAGGAACATTGGAACTTGAATATAAAGGGGTCTCTGAAGGTCCGGAAATATGGCATTTTTGCTGTGTCGTCCATAAGATATGAGAAAGTTCATACTATACTGATCAGAGAAAAATGTTCCAAATGTGAGCAATATCAGTCCAAGGTAATTTAACAACATGTCTCTGGTATAAGCATGTTCAAAGAGTTTGGGCAAATTTCAAAGGGACATTGGAACTTGAATTGAAAAGGGTCTCTGAAGGTCCGGAAATATGGCGTTTTTGGTACGATATGCCCTCGCCATATATCCTCTCTCTTCTACTTCATTTAGGTCCTGTCTCCCTCCCCACACCTAGACCCTTTCTTTTCTGCCTCATTTTGGCTCTTCTTTACTCCTGAACTGTATGTCCTGTCTTTTCTCCCTCATTTCTGCCCTTTCTTTCTCCCCAACCTTATATATCCTCTTTTTTCTTCTAGTATGTACTTCCCAAAAGGTCATTTATAGGGTAACTCTACCTAGAGAAGATGAACTATCTTTGCTCTTTTTAATATCCATCTAATTTTTCTTTAGATATAAAACATACAAACCTGCATGGGTACTTTGCAGCATCTTTATATAACAAGTACAACGTAAAGGACACATGAAATAAGCTGGCAGCACCGATGACCACATATATACGTGATGTTTCTAAGCCTCATTAGGATTCGCTGAATTAAGTAATATGGCACACCTCATACCCTAAGTAGATCCAGACAGGTTCTTCCTCCATTCAGTGTTACTGCCCCCACGTTCTGACTGCTCCCTGAACTGACTAATATGTACATTATTTAAGTAATCCATATTGGGGGACAAATTAGGGGAGGGTGTTACACTATTGCAACAATGGGAATTAGCAACTTGTCTATGGAAATAAAGTGTAATCCGATTCATACAACGTATAGGTATAAAGAAGCACAATGACACAATATCAAGTAACTTAAGTATCTTTATTTGATAACTTTATTGAACCTGGATTCTTCTAGACAACCTGCTTTTAATCATTAGCACCTTTAAGTGAACATGACTCACTGTTAAGGAGGTTCCACCAAAGATGAACACACCTGCTATCCATCTATGAGAACATGATATTATGGTGCTTCATTTCTTACACAACATAATTTAAGAAGAAAGCAATCCCATTATGTTACATGTCCTTACTGTAGCTTAAAGCTGATCTAGACGGTTATAAAAATAAACTATACAGTTTCATATCACACTTTGGATGATAACAGCACTCTTCATATAAATGGACAATTTCTCATTATTCTCTGCAGCATTTTTCTCTTCTCATAGGCATTCTGAAAAAAAAAACAGAAATAAAAATGTCAGAGATTAGAAATGTAAAGTATAACAATAAAAACATCAAAACCGGCTATAGTTGAAATAATAAGAGAACCAAATACATAATTTATACTACCATTTAAAAATTATCTCTTACAGAATGGCAATATGACATACCCCTTATGAAATGGCAATATGACATGCCCCTTACTTCACTTACTACCCATTGATGTGAGGGACAGTGGCTACAATATTTGTCTGCATCTCGCTATGCTGATGTAGTAACAGAAGAGACTTAGGAGTTATTGGTATATGAAGATTCTAAACCCACTTATGGTGTCTAACCCATCAAGAAGAATTCTATACATCTACATTATCATACCAATGATCTGTTTTCAACTCACCGCGTTATCTATCTGTTTGCGGGCCTTGTACAAGCCCAGCTTCCTTAGCAGGGCTCGGTAGCGGGCCGAGTTCTGTCTCCTCACTTCCATCTGCTCAGCTGTGAAGAACCTGGGTTTGCCACTGCAAAATAAATTCATTGCTTTAGTAGATCAATCCTGACAAAAAGCATGAAGGTGCCTTCAGCACAGGAGACACCATGGTCATTTAGTAGAGCTTAATTATGATGACCTATGTAGTACATGGAAGTGAATAGTGCTGCAATCAATATGGGAAAAGCGTTCTTCTTAGTAAACATGGAAATAATGAATGATTACAGGACTTCAGTGACAAATTGATGGGTGCTTTAGTGATATGTATATAGTGGAGTAAAGAACCTGCAGATCATGTGGTATGCACCAAATCGATGATAATGTGACATGTTTCACATAAATCCTACAGCAACTGACATGGCCTACCTTTTGTTCACTTTGTGTTTTCTTGTCGACTTTTGAGGGAGGGATGCTGCCCGTGTCAGTGCCTGTGCCAGTGCCGTGGCCAGAGCGCAGGTGGGGGCAGGAGTCATGGTTGATACCGGGGCTGCTGCAAAGGTTGGGGCAGGTGGCTTGGTGGATGCCGTGACTGGTGTCAAGCTGGGGGCCGGTGCCTTGGTCCAGGCGTGGTTGGGGCCAGGTGTCTTGGTGGATGCCGTGACTGGTGTCAAGCTGGGGGCCGGTGCCTTGGTCCAGGCGTGGTTGGGGGCAGGTGTCTTGGTGTTGGTGTTGGTGTAGATGTGGTCAGGTACCAGGAGCCGGGTGGGAGCTCTGCAAGAATTATTGATTATTATTCATAACGTAGTATTCCCTTAGAACATCTGGGGTAGAATGACTGTACAATGTAAATTGTGGTAGGGGTAGAATCAACACTCAACTGTAAGCTATTTACTCATGGTACAGTTTATATTTACTTAGTGCTGTTATAGCACTTTGTCTGTTCATTGTTCTAATGTGATGATGTTGGGACTTGTTTACTCACTCGACTACTTTGATGGTGCTTTTCCTGTTTTTCAAGGACAGCTTCCAGAACCGATTGGGACGCCTCTCTGTGGATTCACTGTAAAGAATGTTATCAACTGAGGATCAAAGCAGAGAGAGACCAAACTATCTTTCTCATCAAAGGCTGAACTAATCCATAATGCTTCCCCTTGCCTCTTATTTGTCCAGGATTTCCAAGACAAAGTAATATGAACCACCCTTATTTCTTCTCTTTTTCTTATAATATTGCAATAGGGATTACCTGAATTAAAATCTCAATGTAAAAAACTATAGTTGTCTCTACAAGGAATAGTTGAACTTTGTAATTGTGATAAGCACCTGTTCTAAACAGCTGTCTGAAATGAGTGACCTCAGGTACTCAGCCCTATTTATAAGGGTGCAGGGTGTTGAAGGATGGCATAATGCATTAATGCATAAATGCAACCCTGCAAGTAAATCTCCAGTGCTGTATTCAAGCATCATGCCAGCTCTAGCGGGTTCAGGCACACCTGAAGATTTGGCATGATGCACCAATACAGCACCGGCGAGTTACTCGCGGGGGCTGCATTGGTGTATCATGACAACAAATATCATCTTCTGGCGATCCTTAAAAGGTTATTGTACTCACATGACTTGGCTGGGGGTCTTGTTCTCTCTAGGCACTGTGGCCAGTGCCTCGAAGGGGACCTCAGTGGGGGCCGGTGCCATGGTGCAGGTGTGGTTGCTAGCAGGTGCCTTGGTCGGTGCCTCAACTGGGGCCCGTGTGGGGGCCGGTGCCATGGCCCGGCTGGTGAATCTGGAACAATTATTATCTATTAGTCACTGCCTGATATTCTCCTATCTAGAACGTTTGAGGTAGAATGTTTGTAGAATCTGGTAGAGCAAGTGGGACAACTCTCTGTGGATTCACTGCAAAGGATGTCATCAATTAACATTTACAGAAAGCCTGCACTCATTCATAGTGCTTCCACTTCACCCCCTATTTGCCCAGGATTCCTTAGATTAAGTAAAATTACTTCTCTGTTCTCATAATCTATCTTGTAGGAGCGATTCCCTTAACCCCTTCCACGCGGTAAGCCAATATATTGCACAAAATTGCATTGAGTTACAAGAAACCCAGTGGTGAAGGGGTTAATTAAATCTTAATATTAAAACTATATTGTCTCTAAAAGAAATAGTTTGACTGTGTCTAAACAGAAGGCTAATAAGTGACTGCAATGTACTCACATGACTTGGCTGGGAGTCTTGTTCTCACTAGTCGCTTTGGCCGGTGCCTCTGAGGGGACCTCAGTGGGGGCCGGCGCCATGGTCCAGGTGTGGTTGCCAGCAGGTGCCGTGGTAGGTGCCGTGATGGAGGCCTCGGTGGGGGCCGGTGCCATGGTCCAGGTGTGGTTGCTAGCAGGTGCCGTGATGGAGGTCTCGGTGGGGGCTGGTGCCATGGTCCAGGTGTGGTTGCCAGCAGGTGCCGTGGTAGGTGCCATGATGGAGGCCTCGGTGGGGGCCGGTGCCATGGTCCAGGTGTGGTTGCTAGCAGGTGCCATGGCCGGTGCTGTCATGGAGACCTCGGTGGGGGCTGGAGCCATGGCCACGGCCAAGGCCTGGGAGGGTGCTCTAGTGAAAACATTGAATACCAGTCGATATAATGAGGCTATTTACAATTCTTTAAATCAAGTGATATTCCTAAAACTATTTATGTCTGCCAAGTGCTTGAGTTTGGTTTGCCATGATGTAAAGAAACGATGCATGCTGACAGAGTGAGAGTTTACATAGGAAAACATCAATCATTTAAGGCACCGACGCACCGACTATGTTTGTCCCTTCTGTACAAGAAATGGTTTGATAACATATAAAAGGTAACTTGTTTATCTGAAGCAAGCACACCCTAATACATTGTCCATACTTGATATGGTACATTTTGTGATAGATGACTGTAAGAAGCTTCATCTACTCACCGTACTGCCTGGAGGTGCAGCAGGAACGGTGCATCCACTAAAGACGTAGGTGTGGAGGCCAGGCAGGTGGAGGCTGGTGAACTGACTTCCCTCACCTCAGCTATCCTACAAGACACACAGCATGATATTGTTCTTCATCAGGCACTTCATCATGATAAATGTTGAATTTCTAAGGACTATCTACCCTCTATATCATTAAACAGTGTGGTACATTCTCAGTGTTGGTACACCTCTAGCAGGCAGCCAGACCTGCAGGTTGAGATGGAAATATTCATATTTATCATTCATAATTCTCCCGTGTTGTTTGTGGTAAACGTACACAGCAGTAAAAGTATAGTTAGAATAACAAATTATAATTCTGCACCCATGAATGTAGAGCTCAACTTTGGAAAAAAGGAATATTTACTCACCAGAGTTTTTGGTTCTTCTTGCGATGTTTTAGGGAAAGTCTGCCGCCAAATCGAGGGTAGTTCTCACTCGCCCCAGATGTCCTGCAATAAACATTTTATAGCATCAACTGGACATGCAGGATCTATCTGGGAGAGGTTTATAGGACAGGGTTAGACAGTTGTTGGAAGACATGTATCTAATACAATTCAACTATTGACATTCACCAACAGTTTCAACCTTTTAAGGGTGGTGTGGGGACCATGGGCACCCTGCACATAGTATTGAATTTTACAGATGGCACTTTGTGATATTGTGATGTAGAGCTAGATGAGTGACTGGGACAGCATTTGATGCATAAAATTATTGTGGGGTGTCCCCGGTCCCATACTGCACAAGATAATACAGCATACATGTAAATGTGGGGTTTGATTACCAGGTGTATTAGTGACATTTGCCATTAACCTTTAAAGCAAGAATCTTTAAATCAGGCTATTAAAATAGACCTCTTATCTAGACTGTAATGCATTGTACAAGACAACAGCCTAATCTTCAAATATCTTCAAACAGTATAACCACTCACCCCTGAGTGGGGGTGGCTTGCAGGGGACGGGTGTAGGCAGGTGTCACGTCCATAGCCTCGGCTGGAGACCGGGCGGGGGCGGCTTGCAGGGGACGGGTGTAGGCAGGTGTCACGTCCATAGCCTCAGCTGGAGACTGGGCGGGGGCGGCTTGCAGGGTACGGGTGTAGGCAGGTGTCACGTCCATAGCCTCAGCTGGAGACCGGGCGGGGGCGGCTGGCAGGGTACGGGTGTAGGCAGGTGTCACGTCCATAGCCTCGGCTGGAGACTGGGCGGGGGCGGCTGGCAGGGTACGGGTGTAGGCAGGTGTCACGTCCATAGCCTCAGCTGGAGACTGGGCGGGGGTGGCTGGCAGGGGATGGGTGGAGGCAGGAGCCGGGTCAATAGCCTTGGCTGGAGACCGGGCGGGCGTGGCTGGCAGGGGACGGGTCCAGGCTGGAACCTTGACTAAAGCCTTGTTGGTTGCTCTGGAGAAATTTCATCACAGACCAATATTACTTTGCAGTATCTTTGAGAATGCATGAGTGAATGAGTTGAGTTGCTTAGATGGACTAATTAAATACAGGTAAATCATTTCATAAAACATTGCATATGCATCTGAATCCAAATAGTTATCTTCCTATGAACTCGATAAAGCAGTTTATGCCCCTAGTTTGCAAGGAATATCAGAAATATGTTATTATTTAACTGACAAATACATCAGTTCAAGGGAGTGGTGGTTAACTGTCACCTGGTTAATTTTCAAGTATGATATTACAATACCCAATTTTAACTGAAATGATATAAGTTCTATCTACTCACGGCACTTCCATGTATGCTGATGAAGGGAGCCGATGCAGAAGGACTCGGCATGGTGTCCACCCACTCTTCATGGTTGGGGGCAGACAATTTGCCCATGCAGGGGCAGGCATGGCAAGAGTCCTGCCGTCACACACCATGGGCCTCCTGCAACACAGAATCAACCGCTGCTGCAAAACTGGACTGGGCACACTAGGGAGTACATCTTAAACTGGTATCCTCACTTTTATCCCTAGTATTAAGTATTCATCACATATTTACACACTGTCCATTTTGGGCTTTGGCCATTTTTTTCTCATATTTTTTTCACCCAACAGGGCCTGGCCCTCACCCCTAAACTTAGTGGGAGGAGTCATGTTTTTTGCTGGCCTTTTTTTCAAAAGTGCATACTGTTTTTAACGAGAACAGGAGGTGTACTCCCAGCAGCAGTCTTTTCAGGGTAGTCTTCACTACAAATGGCATCATTATTTGTCAAGGGGAATGTCTAACGTAACAAGATGTGTATGAACATATTACATTGAATTACTTATGGACATATATTACATTGGAATTTGTACATCATATTTATGCTGGTTTACCTGTGTTTATTTTGTATTATGAAAGTCTACATTCTGAATAAATTTTACAAACTTGAACTTAACTTGAACTTTTGCATACTGTTTTTGCTAGCTTACCTTTTGTTCGTGATGGTGCTCCTTTTAAAGTTGGCCCATGGGGCTTCGTCGTCCCCCAGCCCATAATTCCAAAAGACTTCCTCTTCAGCCTTGATGGCTGTATGACAGTAGAAAACCATGCGGGGAGGCTCACCGGGGGACACCTGCAGTAGCTGAGGGTAGGGCTTCAGATTGCCGTCCCTCGAATGGTTCACTAAACGGCCGAACGTACCGATGGTCCTCGTGGCATCGAGGGCAACCTGCTTCCCATCCCACCATGCGTCCACAACGAACGACCCGGGGTCTTCGACAGCATAACGCTTTTCCCTGTTCACTCTCTCTTTATGCGTTATAAACTCTGCTTCGTATTCACACACAAAGTCCCACTTTTCAAAAGCCCTGGTGGCCACAACACAGAGCCCCCTTGTGTCATCTCTCTCGATGCGTAGGTTCTCGGTCGTTCTCTGTTGCCACTTAACCAGGCCCCTGACCATCTTCTCTTTGGTCGTTGGGGGGATGATATCTTCTTCCATCGTTCCCTGTGAAAGCAGATGAAGAAATTACAAATGCTTATTGATATGTTTTATTGTCTATGTACTATGAGCAATGAGAGAAACTACGGATAGCTAATTCTTTTTCAATGAGGTCCATCAAGAAACTGACCTAATCAAATCCTCAGCAATACCCAGATGTTGTCATGAACTCTAAAGTAGCAAGCAAAGTGTTGCAAAACTGTCCTTAAGCACTATACTATGAATGATAAGCTTGCTCAAGTCTCCAATGTGTGCACTCCAAATTTCCTAATAATGCAACACTAGGGAAAGGTAGAACTTGTCTTAGCTTCCTGATCTGGTTCTCCCAAAGACTGTACATGTTTCCTGTTACATAGTCAGTTGAGTCAGAAGAGGAGAGAAGGTAAGCTAGATAATGAAAGGAAAGCTGCCATTATTTATCAAACTGGCCCCGTCTTGCTGAGAACTGTAGAAAGTTGTATGAGAAGTATGTGGATCTATTTCTTGTGTGTGGCTTTTCTGCAGCGAGATGAAGTTTATGGAGACTCACCACTTGTGGCATTGCCATGCGCTGTCGTCGTGTCTTGAACATCTTTACACCGAAGCACTCACAACTGCAGACAGAACACACGATTACGTTACATTCAGGTTAGGTCCTAGATTTCTGATTCAAACATTTTAGGTGACAGCTCAGTACATTCACATAGTGAACTATAAAAGGGTAATCTGTTTCCTGATAGAGATTTTGCGTAAAAACCCTCCCCATCCCGCATTGGGCTCAATACATGACTCTCTCGGTGACTCGCTCGCAAAGTTAGAGAGTTAGACATTAGGCTGGTTAAGGGTGAGAAAATTTCCCCAAAGAAGTGTACTGACTATGAATAAAGCCATGGCTTATAAAAAACCTACTGTTTATTAAAGTCTACAGTATTTAACAATTTGACAGGATGGCTGTCATCAGTAATCTTTAGGTGTCATTGTGTCACTTGTTTCTGCATGCACAACGGGTTGGGATGAACTAATGGTATGCTGAGACGGGTAGACTGAAGGCATACACGAGGAGAATTCCAGTCCCAGTTGTCTGGCTAGCATTTTGGGTTGGTGGCACCTCAGTGATGGTAGAGTGATTTTAGAGACACCACTCATTTTTATACTTGTCTGGAGGCCTGGTGTCACAATACACCAAACTGATGTCAATATAAACTGTTCTTACCACTCAGGGGGTTGGCCTAGAAGTCCAAGCAAGTTTTGGACAAGCAGTGTACAGTATTTACCGATTTGACCTGTTAGCTGGTGGGCGTCAGGGCTCTTTCAATATCATTTTGTCACTTGTTTCTGCATGCGCTTAGGGCAGAAATGAACTGATGGCCACAACACTCACTGGGTTTGCTCAGAGGGGTGGACTGAAGGTGTACACGAGGAAAACTCCAGTCCAACGTGTTGGGTTGGCGTTTTTGATTGATGGCTCCTCAGTGACAGTCAGGCGATTTTAGAGACACGAATCATTTCAACCCTTGTCTGCATGCCTAGTACACCAGTTAACAGAATGGATGGCAATACAAACTCTTTTTCTCCACTCAGTGGCCTGGCCTAGAAGTGCTATCAAGTTCCAGATTTTACAGTATTTATCGACTTGACCTGTTGGCTGGTCATGGTCAGGGTTCTTTCGGTGTCATTTTGTCACTTGTTTCTCCATCCACGACGGGCTGGGATGAACCAATGGTCACAATACTCGGTGAGTATGCTCAGAGGGGTGGACTCAAGGCATACGCGATGAGAATTGCAGTCTAAGTTGTCTGGCTCGCATTTTCAGTTGGTGGCACCTCAGTGACGCTAGAGTGATATTAGAGACACCACTCATTTCAACCATCAGTCCAAGTTGTTGGGTTGGCGTTTTTGATTGATGGCTCCTCAGTGACAGTCAGGTGATTTTAGAGACACGAATCATTTTATCCCTTGTCTGCATGCCTAGTATGACAGTGAACAGAATGGATGGCAAAACAAACTCTTTTTTCTCCACCGAGGAGTGCAAGCAAGTTACAGATAAGAAGTCTCCAGTATTTACCAATTTGACCTGTTGGCTGGTCAGCGTCAGGGCTCTTTTGGTGTCATTTTGTCACTTGTTTCTGCATCAACAACGGGCTGGGATGAACCAATGGTCACAATACTCGGCGAGTATGCTCAGAGGGGTGGACTGAAGGCATGTACAAGGAGAAATCCAGTCCCAGTTGTCTGGCTAGCATTTTGGGTTGGTGGCATCTCAGTGAAGGTAGAATGATTTTAGAAAGACCACTCATTTTTATACTTGTCTGGAGGCCTGGTGTCACCATACACCAAACTGACGTCAATATAAACTGTTCTTAGCACTCAGGGGGTTAGCCTTGAAGTGCAAGCAAGCTGCAGATATGCAGTCTACGTTATTTACCGATTTGACCTGTTGGCTGGTGCGCATCAGGGCTCTTTCGGTGTCATTTTGTCACTTGTTTCTCCATCCACAACGGGCTGGGATGTACCAATGGTCACAATACTCGGTGAGTATGCTCAGAGGTGTGGTCTAAAGGCATATGGGATGAGAATTCCAGTCCCAGTTGTCTGGCTAGCATTTTCAGTTGGTGGCCCCTCAGTGATGCTAGAGTGATCTTAGAGACACCACTCATTTCAACCATTGTCTGGAGGCCTGGTGTCACCATACACCAAACTGACGTCAATATAAACTGTTCTTAGCACTCAGGGGGTTGGCCTTAAAATGCAAGCAAGTTACAGATTCTACAGTATTTGCAGATTTCACCGGTTGGCTGGTCAGCGTCAGGGCTCTTTAGGTGTCATTTTGTCACTTGTTTCTCCATCCACAGAGGGCTGGGATGAACCAATGGTCACCATACTCGGTGAGTATGCTCAGAGGGGTGGACTCAAGGCATATGCGATGAGAATTCCAGTCCCAGTTGTTGGGCTCGCATTTTCGGTTGTGGCCCCTCAGTGATGCTAGAGTGATTTTATAGACACCACTCATTTTAACACTTGTCTGGAGGCCTGGTGTGACCATACACCAAACTGACGTCAATATAAACTGTTCTTGCCACTCAGGGGGCTGGCCTAGAAGTCCAAACAAGTTCTGGATAAGCAGTGTACAGTATTTACCGATTTCACCGGTTGGCTGGAGGGCGTCAGGGCTCTTGCAATATCATTTTGTCACTTGTTTCTGCATGCGCTTAGGGCGGAAATGAACTGATGGCCACAACACATAGTGGGTATTCTCAGAGGAGTGGACTGAAGGTGTACAGGAGGAAAACTCCAGTCCAAGTTGTTGGGTTGGCGTTTTTGATTGATGGCTCCTCAGTGACAGTCAGGCGATTTTAGAGACAAGAATCATTTTATCCCTTGTCTGCATGCCTAGTATGACAGTGAACAGAATGGATGGCAAAACAAACTCTTTTTTCTCCACTCAGTGGACTGGCCTTGGAGTGCAAGCAAGTTACAGATAAGAAGTCTCCAGTATTTACCGATTTGACCTGTTGGCTGGTCAGCGTCAGGGCTCTTTTGGTGTCATTTTGTCACTGGTTTCTGCATAAACAACGGGCTGGGATGAACCAATGGTCACAATACTCGGCGAGTATGCTCAGAGGGGTGGACTGAAGGCATGTACGAGGAGAAATCCAGTCCCAGTTGTCTGGCTAGCATTTTGGGTTGGTGGCATCTCAGTGATGGTAGAATGATTTTAGAAAGACCACTCTTTTTTATACTTGTCTGGAGGCCTGGTGTCACCATACACCAAACTGACGTCAATATAAACTGTTCTTAGCACTCAGGGGGTTGGCCTTGAAGTCCAAGCAAGTTCTGGATAAGCAGTGTACAGTATTTACCAATTTGACCTGTTGGCTGGTGGGCGTCAGGGCTCTTTCAATATCATTCTGTCACTTGTTTCTGGATCTGTTAAGGGCAGGAATAAACTGATAGTCACAATACTCAGTGGATGTGCTCAGGGGGATGAGCTGAAGGCATATACGAGGAGAATTCCAAACCCAGTTGTCTGGCTCGCATTTTCGGTTTGTGGCGCCTCGGTGACGGTCAGGTGATTTTAGAGACACGAATCATTTCAACCCTTGTCTGCATGCCTAGTACGACAGTTTACAGAATGGATGGCAATACAAACTCTTTTTTTCCACTCAGTGGGCTGGCCTAGAGGTGCAAGCAAGTTACAGATTCTACAGTATTTACCGATTTGACCTGTTGGCTGGTCATGGTCAGGGCTCTTTCAGGGTCATTTTGTCACTTGTTTTTCCGTCCACAACGGGCTGGGATGAACCAATGGTCACAATACTTGGTGAGTATGCTCAGGGGGGTGGACTCCAGGCATACACGCTTAGAATTCCAGTCCCAGTTGTCTGGCTCTTATTTTCAGTTGGTAGCGCCTGAGTAATGCTAGAGTGATTTTAGAGACACAACTCATTTCAACCATTGTCTAGAGGCCTGATGTCACCATACACCTAACTGACGTCAATATAAACTGCTCTTACCACTCAGGGGGTTGACCTTGAAGTCCAAGCAAGTTTTGGATAAGCAGTCTACAGTATTTACCGATTTCACCGGTTGGCTGGAGGGCGTCAGGGCTCTTGCAATATCATTTTGTCACTTGTTTCTGCATGTGCGTAGGGCGGAAATGAACTGATGGCCACAACACTCACTGGATATGCTCAGAGGGGTGGACTGAAGGTGTACAGGAGGAAAACTCCAGTCCAAGTTGTTGGGTTGGCGTTTTTGATTGATGGCTCCTCAGTGACAGTCAGGCGATTTTAGAGACATGAATCATTTTATCCCTTGTCTGCATGCCTAGTACGACGGTGAACAGAATGGATGGCAATACAAACTCTTTTTTCTCCACTCAGTGGACTGGCCTTGGAGTGCAAGCAAGTTACAGATAAGAAGTCTCCAGTATTTACCAATTTGACCTGTTGGCTGGTCAGCGTCAGGGCTCTTTTGGTGTCATTTTGTCACTTGTTTCTGCATCAACAACGGGCTGGGATGAACCAATGGTCACAATACTCGGCGAGTATGCTCAGATGGGTGGACTGAAGGCATGTACGAGGAGAAATCCAGTCCCAGTTGTTTGGCTAGCATTTTGGGTTGATGGCATCTCAGTGATGGTAGAATGATTTTAGAAAGACCACTCATTTTTATACTTGTCTGGAGGCCTGGTGTCACCATACACCAAACTGACATCAATATAAACTGTTCTTAGCACTCTGGGGGTTGGCCTAGAAGTGCAAGCAAGCTGCAGATATGCAGTCTACGTTATTTACTGATTTGACCTGTTGGCTTGTGCGCGTCAGGGCTCTTTCGGTGTCATTTTGTCACTTGTTTCTCCATCCACAACGGGCTGGGATGTACCAATGGTCACAATACTCGGTGAGTATGCTCAGAGGTGTGGTCTAAAGGCATATGGGATGAGAATTCCAGTCCCAGTTGTCTGGCTAGCATTTTCAGTTGGTGGCCCCTCAGTGATGCTAGAGTGATCTTAGAGACACCTCTCATTTCAATCATTGTCTGGAGGCCTGGTGTCACCATACACCAAACTGACGTCAATATAAACTGTTCTTAGCACTCAGGGGGTTGGCCTTAAAATGCAAGCAAGTTACAGATTCTACAGTATTTGCAGATTTCACCGGTTGGCTGGTCAGCGTCAGGGCTCTTTAGGTGTCATTTTGTCACTTGTTTCTCCATCCACAACGGGCTGGGATGAACCAATGGTCACCATACTCGGTGAGTATGCTCAGAGGGGTGGTCTAAAGCATATGCCATGAGAATTCCAGTCCCAGATGTCGGGCTCGAATTTTCGGTTGTGGCCCCTCAGTGATGGTAGAGTGATTTTAGAGACACCACTCATTTTAACACTTGTCTGGAGGCCTGGTGTGACCATACACCAAACTGACGTCAATATAAACTGTTCTTGCCACTCAGGGGGTTGGCCTAGAAGTCCAAACAAGTTACAGATAAGCAGTGTACAGTATTTACCAATTTGACCTGTTGGCTGGTCAGCGTCAGGGCTCTTTCGGTGTCATTTTGTCACTGGTTTCTGCATAAACAACGGGCTGGGATGAACCAATGGTCACAATACTCGGCGAGTATGCTCAGAGGGGTGGACTGAAGGCATGTACGAGGAGAAATCCAGTCCCAGTTGTCTGGCTAGCATTTTGGGTTGGTGGCATCTCAGTGATGGTAGAATGATTTTAGAAAGACCACTCTTTTTTATACTTGTCTGGAGGCCTGGTGTCACCATACACCAAACTGACGTCAATATAAACTGTTCTTACCACTCAGGGGGTTGACCTTGAAGTCCAAGCAAGTTTTGGATAAGCAGTCTACAGTATTTACCGATTTCACCGGTTGGCTGGAGGGCGTCAGGGCTCTTGCAATATCATTTTGTCACTTGTTTCTGCATGTGCGTAGGGCGGAAATGAACTGATGGCCACAACACTCACTGGATATGCTCAGAGGGGTGGACTGAAGGTGTACAGGAGGAAAACTCCAGTCCAAGTTGTTGGGTTGGCGTTTTTGATTGATGGCTCCTCAGTGACAGTCAGGCGATTTTAGAGACATGAATCATTTTATCCCTTGTCTGCATGCCTAGTACGACGGTGAACAGAATGGATGGCAATACAAACTCTTTTTTCTCCACTCAGTGGACTGGCCTTGGAGTGCAAGCAAGTTACAGATAAGAAGTCTCCAGTATTTACCAATTTGACCTGTTGGCTGGTCAGCGTCAGGGCTCTTTTGGTGTCATTTTGTCACTTGTTTCTGCATCAACAACGGGCTGGGATGAACCAATGGTCACAATACTCGGCGAGTATGCTCAGATGGGTGGACTGAAGGCATGTACGAGGAGAAATCCAGTCCCAGTTGTTTGGCTAGCATTTTGGGTTGATGGCATCTCAGTGATGGTAGAATGATTTTAGAAAGACCACTCATTTTTATACTTGTCTGGAGGCCTGGTGTCACCATACACCAAACTGACATCAATATAAACTGTTCTTAGCACTCTGGGGGTTGGCCTAGAAGTGCAAGCAAGCTGCAGATATGCAGTCTACGTTATTTACCGATTTGACCTGTTGGCTTGTGCGCGTCAGGGCTCTTTCGGTGTCATTTTGTCACTTGTTTCTCCATCCACAACGGGCTGGGATGTACCAATGGTCACAATACTCGGTGAGTATGCTCAGAGGTGTGGTCTAAAGGCATATGGGATGAGAATTCCAGTCCCAGTTGTCTGGCTAGCATTTTCAGTTGGTGGCCCCTCAGTGATGCTAGAGTGATCTTAGAGACACCTCTCATTTCAACCATTGTCTGGAGGCCTGGTGTCACCATACACCAAACTGACGTCAATATAAACTGTTCTTAGCACTCAGGGGGTTGGCCTTAAAATGCAAGCAAGTTACAGATTCTACAGTATTTGCAGATTTCACCGGTTGGCTGGTCAGCGTCAGGGCTCTTTAGGTGTCATTTTGTCACTTGTTTCTCCATCCACAACGGGCTGGGATGAACCAATGGTCACCATACTCGGTGAGTATGCTCAGAGGGGTGGTCTAAAGCATATGCCATGAGAATTCCAGTCCCAGATGTCGGGCTCGAATTTTCGGTTGTGGCCCCTCAGTGATGGTAGAGTGATTTTAGAGACACCACTCATTTTAACACTTGTCTGGAGGCCTGGTGTGACCATACACCAAACTGACGTCAATATAAACTGTTCTTGCCACTCAGGGGGTTGGCCTAGAAGTCCAAACAAGTTACAGATAAGCAGTGTACAGTATTTACCAATTTGACCTGTTGGCTGGTCAGCGTCAGGGCTCTTTCGGTGTCATTTTGTCACTTGTTTCTGCATGCGCTTAGGGCGGAAATGAACCGATGGCCACAACACTCACTGGGTATGCTCAGAGGGGTGGACTGAAGGTGTACACGAGGAAAACTCCAGTCCAAGTTGTTGGGTTGGCGTTTTTGATTGATGGCTCCTCAGTGACAGTCAGGCGATTTTAGAGACAAGAATCATTTTATCCCTTGTCTACATGCCTAGTATGACAGTGAACAGAATGGATGGCAAAACAAACTCTTTTTTCTCCACTCAGTGGACTGGCCTTGGAGTGCAAGCAAGTTACAGATAAGAAGTCTCCAGTATTTACCGATTTGACCTGTTGGCTGGTCAGCGTCAGGGCTCTTTTGGTGTCATTTTGTCACTGGTTTCTGCATAAACAACAGGCTGGGATGAACCAATGGTCACAATACTCGGCGAGTATGCTCAGAGGGGTGGACTGAAGGCATGTACGAGGAGAAATCCAGTCCCAGTTGTCTGGCTAGCATTTTGGGTTGGTGGCATCTCAGTGATGGTAGAATGATTTTAGAAAGACCACTCATTTTTATACTTGTCTGGAGGCCTGGTGTCACCATACACCAAACTGACGTCAATATAAACTGCTCTTAGCACTCAGGGGGTTGGCCTTGAAGTCCAAGCAAGTTCTGGATAAGCAGTGTACAGTATTTACCAATTTGACCTGTTGACTGGTGGGCGTCAGGGCTCTTTCAATATCATTCTGTCACTTGTTTCTGGATCTGTTAAGGGCGGGAATAAACTGATAGTCACAATACTCAGTGGATGTGCTCAGAGGGATGAGCTGAAGGCATATACGAGGAGAATTCCAGTCCCAGTTGTCTGGCTCGCATTTTCGGTTGGTGGCGCCTCGGTGACAGTCAGGTGATTTTAGAGACACAAATCATTTCAACCCTTGTCTGCATGCCTAGTACGACAGTTTACAGAATGGATGGCAATACAAACTCTTTTTTTCCACTCAGTGGGCTGGCCTAGAAGTGCAAGCAAGTTACAGATTCTACAGTATTTACCGATTTGACCTGTTGGCTGGTCATGGTCAGGGCTCTTTCAGTGTCATTTTGTCACTTGTTTCTCCATCCACAACGGGCTGGGATGAACCAATGGACACAATACTTGGTGAGTATGCTCAGAGGGGTGGATTAAAGGCATGTGGGATGAGAATTCCTGTCCCAGTTGTAGGGTTTGCATTTTGGGTTGGTGGACCCCCGGTGACGCTAGAGTGATTTTAGAGACACCAGTTATTTTTACCCTTGTCTGGAGGCCTGGTGTCACCATACACCAAACTGATGTCAATATAAACTTTTCTTACCACTCAAGGGGTTGGCCTTGAAGTCCAAGCAAGTTTTTGATAAGCGGTCTACAATATTTACCAATTTGACCTGTTGGCTGGTGGACGTCAGGGCTCTTTCAATATCATTGTGTCACTTGTTTCTGCATGCGCTTAGGAGGGAAAAGAACTGATGGCCACAACACATAGTGGGTATTCTCAGAGGAGTGGACTGAAGGTGTACAGGAGGAAAACTCCAGTCCAAGTTGTTGGGTTGGCATTTTTGATTGATGGCTCCTCAGTGACAGTCAGGCGATTCTAGAGCCACGACTAATTTTGACCCTTGTCTGCATGCCTGGTGCTACAGTACACAGAGTGAACGGCAATATAAACTGTTCTCACCACTCGGTGGGTTGGACTAGAAGTTCAAGCAAGCTGCAGATAAACATTCTACTGTATTTACCTATTGGACCTGTTGGCTGGTCAATGTCATGGGGTGTTCAATTTTCATTTCATGACTTGTTTCTGCATTTGCAAACCCAGGACCTACAGCCAGCCGAAATAGGTTGTACTCTCAACTTGATATGCTGGTCAGTGACAATATGCACATATATGGATATCTGAATTAAAGCCTGCTCTATCAAGTCAAACTCACCAGGGCTGCATCATGGATAGCAACGACATCGGGCTGAAGGCAGAACCCAACCTGTTGTAGCACGTTCACCTGGTCACACTGATGGCACTTTGAAGCAGTATCCGCTTTCATATCTCAACATATTTAAGGAAACACATTAAGAGAAAGATGATGCACAACGAATCAGACTCCCAACTTGAACGGGTACAGTTGAGGAGTGAGGGTATGAAATCTCAATGGTTAACTTTAAAGATGTTTGGGCCACCCCAGTCATTTTTACCCTTGTTTCTGAATCTGGATCTGGACCCATGGCCTTGTAACCCATGGCCTTGTAACCCGGCCTGTACGCTAAGAGAGGGTTACTGAGAAGGTGCAGGAAAGGAAAGGATTTTAGTTGTTCATGGATTGCAAACTCTTCTTTCTACTTTTGGATTGGACTAGAAGTGATCTGGTCGGTGTCAGGGGTCTTTCAATGGTGACGCCTCAGTGATGGTAGAGCGATATTAGAGACACCTCTCATTTAACACTTGTCTTGATGCCTGGTGTGACCAAACTGACGTCAATATGAAGTATTCTTTCCACTCGGGGGGGGGGGGGGGGGTGGGGGGTCTGGATGTGCAAGCAAGATACACATCTGCAGTCTACAGTATTTATCGATGTGACCTGATGGCTAGTCCAGGTCTGTGGTCTTTCTATGCTGAACTATAAGGATATTGGACAGATCAGCCAATTTCACACTTGTTTCTACATCTGAAATCAAGTGGGATGAGTAGAGATCCATGAACTTATGTTCCTATGCTCACAGAGGGGGACCAAATGCATCCTTGAAAAGAATTCTAGTCCCAGGTGTAGGGTTTATATTTTCGGTTGCTTCCATCTCAGCGCTGGGACATATCTAACATTGATCGAAATCTTGTTTACTCTTCATTCATACCATGCCCCTATTGCAAGCCCTGAACAGAATTGAAACGGGCAATGTATGCACCCTGCTGTCTCTGCTCCTGTTCACATTGAAGCCACACTGAAGCCATGACCGCTCATACATTTACTACATGAATCAAGCTAATCTAAAAAAGACAACTCATGCACAGAGAATCATCAAGTAAAATTCACCAAGCGTCTACCAGTCATGTATCTAGTACTGCTCTCTACATGTGTTTTTTTATTTAGGTATTTGAATGTTTTTATTACTCTTTTCTCAATCTTACAACTTTTTAGACACATCATTGGATGATTTAAAGACGAGTATATACAATATGATATAAAGATGAACAATAAAGAATTGAGCAAATAGTAGATTTGTATACAAAAGTACTTCTTATCTTCCGGGAAAAATTCCACAGCTTCAAATCCTTGTCCATGGCATTTTAACATTAGACAGAATAAACTAACAATCAGTTACAGTCCACAAGGATCATTTTGATCTATAGAGTAGAGTAGAGCAAACAAACAAGCTAATACAACCAATTCATTCACACAAAGAAAGCAGCGCGTTAGTCAGATTGGCAGTGATCTTGGAGTCCCCCTCACTTTTACACTTGTCAACTTGCTATAAGAAGGGTATTGGGGGACGATTTTACTTTCTTCAGGTAATCCCTATTGCAAAATATCAGAGGCGGTTACTGAGGGAGGTAATTTTACTCACTTTAGGGAATTACATTGCTGACATCAGGGAGATATTTCTCACCTTAGGGAATCCCTCTTGCTCATATTATGAGAATGGTCGGGGCGGGGGGGGGGGATGGTTCGGAAGGACTTATTTCAGGGAATCCTTCTTGCAAATATTCTAGGAGGCTATAGGAGGAGGTAATTTTACTCACTTTATCGTGGTCACTTCAGGGAATCCCAGTAGTGGGGACGGGGGGGGGGGGGATAT
The DNA here is from genome assembly GCA_947462335.1 of Harmothoe impar. Lineage (NCBI taxonomy): Eukaryota > Metazoa > Annelida > Polychaeta > Phyllodocida > Polynoidae > Harmothoe > Harmothoe impar. Next base: position 112,561,207 of record OX381704.1, read on the forward strand.
AATAATAGGAGGAGGTAATATTTCTCACTTTATCGTGGTCACTTCAGGGAATCCCAGTAGTGGGGGGCGGGGGGGGGATATAATAATCCCTTCAGGGAATCTTCCGTGTGAATATCATAGGACGTTGTAGGGGAAGCAAAATGTTTACTTATCTTAGGAAATTTATATTGCTTACATCAGGGAGATCTTGGTCACTTCAGGGAATCCCTTGGGCAGATTTTTTCAGAGGATTAGGGGGGGGGGGCAAATGTATTTTATTCAGGGAATCTCTCTTGCAAATCTCATAAGAGCCTGTGGGAGGTAGCAAATTTTTCTCACTTTAGGAGATATTGCTTTATTCGGGTAGATCTTGGCCACTTCAGGGAATCCCAGTAGGGGGGGGGGCGGCTCTATTAATGACTTTAGGGAAACTTTCTTGGGGATAGATCATACTATGTTGTAGGGGAAGGTAATTTTACTTGATTTAGCAAGATATTGCTTTATTCGGGTAGATCTCGGCCACTTCAGGGAATCCCAGAGGTGGGGGGGGGGGGGGTATTAATCACTTCAGTGGATATGATAGGATCATGGGAAAGGTGATTTTACTCAATTTAGGAAATTTATATAACTTACATCGGGGAGATCTTGGTCACTTCAGGGAATCCCTCTGGCACATTCTTTCAGAGGCTATGGGGGGGGGGGCAAATGTATTTTATTCAGGGAATCTCTCTTGCAAATCTCATAAGAGCCTGTGGGAGGTAGCAAATTTTTCTCACTTTAGGAGATATTGCTTTATTCGGGTAGATCTTGGCCACTTCAGGGAATCCCAGTAGGGGGGGGGGGGCGGCTCTATTAATGACTTTAGGGAAACTTTCTTGGGGATAGATCATACTATGTTGTAGGGGAAGGTAATTTTACTTGATTTAGCAAGATATTGCTTTATTCGGGTAGATCTCGGCCACTTCAGGGAATCCCAGAGGTGGGGGGGGGGGGGGGTATTAATCACTTCAGTGGATATGATAGGATCATGGGAAAGGTGATTTTACTCAATTTAGGAAATTTATATAACTTACATCGGGGAGATCTTGGTCACTTCAGGGAATCCCTCTGGCACATTCTTTCAGAGGCTATGGGAGGTAGCTAATTTTTCGCACTTTAGGAGATATTGCTTTATTCGGGTAGATCTTGGTCACTTCAGGGAATCCATGTAGTAGGGGGGGGGCTACATTAGGGAATTTTTCTTGCGGATATCATGGGATATAATTCTACTCAATTTAGGGAGATATTGCTTACATCAGGGAGATATTGGTCAATTTAGGGAATCCCTCCAGCACATTTTTTTAAAGGAGGGGGGGAGCAAAAGTATTTAATTCAGGGAATCTCTCTTGCAAATCTCATAAGAGGCTATGGGAGGTACCTAATTTTTCTCACATTAGGGAGATATTGCTTAATTAGGGAGTGTTCATTTATTAGTCAACGGGGTGGGGGGGGGGAAAACATAAAAAATTCGGACCCCTCTTGAGGGCGGGGGCGTTAAAAACTCAGCCCCTTTTAAGCAAAAAAGTCTGCGCGTTACTATAGTTCCAAGGGGACAAAAAATTTTTGCCGCCTTCAGCGAGGGAGGACGTAAACGTTCTACGCGCTCTCTAGGGGAGGGCGTAAAATTTGTTCACCCTCTGCGCCAGATCTCACCACCCCCCCCTGTAATTAATAAATGAACACTCCCTTAGGGTAGATCTTGGTCACTTCAGGCCTAAAAAAAAAAAAAGTTGTGTTCCGGTAACATGGCCAAAAATAAACAGGGTTGGTTGGTCGGATTTTTTTTTTTTTAAACTTTTTTTGGGGTCAAAAATGCCAATTTTAGTAGTAAAAACGCCCAGTAGGGGGCTGGGCTATATTAATCACTTCAGGGAATCTTTCTTGCAGATATCATAGGGTGTTACAGGGGTAGGTAATTTCACTTAACTTAATTTGGCTAGATTGTTTTACTCACTTTAGAGAGATATTGCTTACTTCATGGAGATATTGGTCACTTCAAGGAACATATTTGTCATTCCAGTTTCTCAAAACCATAACCATCCAGTTCTCCCAAGACCCTTTCGGAGTGTAATGCATTTGTAGACTTTATACTAGACTCCATAAAATATTCCTCTCTTCCCTCCTCCTCCTGCTAGAGCCCATACCACTGCCAGCCAACTCACATACAAGACCCCCACCCTTCCCCCCATTCACATCAATGACAACAAATCTAGATCTCTTCACCTGTCCATGCCTTCTCCCACACACAGTGTAGCCTATACAAGACACAACAGCCACAACTCACCTGAGACAGTCTCCAAAAGCTTGGGGCAGGGTCCAGTGTTTTGAAATTTCCCTCTCAATAATTGACATTCAGCAGTGAAGGCCAGATCAAGTTGAAATATTGATATTTATTAAATGACATTAGAGACAACCGTTTCTCCATCTCTATAATTCATAGTGTACCTTTCTGTGTGCAGTAACCATGGAATACATATTTATTTAGGACCACATTTGACTCTGTCCCCCCAGTGCCCAAATTAAAACCAATGATTGACTTCCTTTTGTTTTACTCCTTGGCTTGATCCAGTGGCACAACACACTCTTTGCTTCTGTCCAGCTCCCCTCAGGGCACCACACCAAGAATATAGTCCCTGCTTCTCATCCTCTCACATCAAAGCCTCCACACCTCTACAGCTTCACAACCATAGGACACTAACTACACACTACCTGGTCACACAACATGTGGTCTAGTTCTCATCATTTCACATTTTGCACTGTGCCATGTATCATTGGGCAATACCCCCAGGGCTACTCCCAACCAAGCCACAGCTTCCTTGTGGAGAGGGAATTCCCTCAGGCATTGGAAAACCCCCACTGCACTGAAGCCACATGTCAACAGGACAACTCCATCACAAATCTTCCCATTCCTCCTTCAAACCACCCATCCTTGCCAAGTACCAAGTAAGTACAAGACTGCCCATCCTCAACAGAAGCCAAGAGTACCTCAGAAAGTGACTATTACTGTTTTGGCTGCTGTCTCGTGACCGCTTGTCTGATCGCGGCCATCTTCGGACTGCGGTCTCCCTGCGTCGAGTTCTCGACGCTCTGCGATTTTCACGCCTCTATGTCTATTCTTTCCATCTTAATCCACACTGCAAAGTCCACGTATCATAATGTCACTTTGTCAAACCCAGAAGGGAGGTGGGGAGGGATGGGGAGGAGCGCAGTTTCAAAGATATAGAATTGTCACAGGCCTTTTTGAATATTTGATGTGGTGGTGGGTGGGTGGGGGAGGGACTGACACTTCTTTAAATTACTAAAGTCTCGATCTCCTTTCAGGCTGCCTGCCACTACTGCTACTCAACATGGCACAGCAGGTTAGTGTATTTTAATAACAAGTATTCAATGGCAGACCAAGGTTCTGTCATGTAGGCCATGTAAAGTATTTAGAGTATCAAGCCAGTATGCTGAAATGCCAATAAAAGTCATAATCAGTCTCATTATTCCTGTCTCATGGCCATGACAACAAATTAACATAGGCTTTTACAGAGGTACTAATCTTTTTCAGGATCACCTCTGGCGTACCTCAGAGCTAAAAAAGATATTTGCAAGGTGTATGGCACAAGGGGAATGCTTTATTTGGGGAGGGGGTCGATCAGGTAATTATGGCCGTATTAGGCTCGCTCTACCCCACCAAGAGTCAAGATCTCACTATACACACAGATTAGTGTACCAACTCTATATGGGAAACTATCAGCTGCCTACCAGTCTGGAAGTCTCCCATCTTTGTGGGAAGACCCTTTGTGCCAACCCTCAGCACCTGGCTCTTGAGACCAGAGTCAAAAATGCTTCACGGGTCCACTGCCATAATCAAAGGGAGTGTATTGGCAGTCATGATCCAAAGTGCATTTTTTAGAGGTAACAGAATTCTGTAAACAGTTGACAGTTGACAGTTGTAAGGTTTCAATTGCATGTATCTAAAATATTCACAAACTACTAACAAACTTATTCCTTTCAAATTCCAATGACAATGTAACCATTCAATACTTTGATTGATCTAAAACTGAATTAGAATTTCAGCATTGTCTTTTCTTCCAAGAAACATTTGAAATTGTATCATTACCAAATTTATTTCGAATTATAACTTTTGAATTTCCAGCATTTTCGGTCATTTTCATATAATTTTCTTTCATATTCTAGTAGTTGCATGACTAGATCCCTCAGTGTTGTATTCGTAAAGAACATAGGCCCCTACACACGACTCCCCCCAACCTTCCCCCCATCAAGAGCCCCACAATGGACCTCCGAGCATACTTGGTACATACATGGCAGAGTTTTCTGGTCTATTTTACCCAACTCTATGACTACTTGTTATAATAAATCGCTTCATGTTGTGTCCAAAAATATCCCCTCCCAAATAAATACCCCTAAAAAAAAGACCCCCCTTAGAATAGGTTGGAAAAAAAAGACCCCCCCCTAAGAATAGGTTGAAAAAAAAAGATCCCCCCCCTCCGTTTTTGACAGGGTATGGATACCTTCACCAAACCCAGTGTCAGGACAGAGCTGTGTCATCAGCTGCATCTCTCTCAGCAAAGTGGGAACTTCTGTGACGTGAATATCCAGGTTCACGGCCATTCCGTTCCTGCACACAGAGTGGTTCTGGCTGCTTCCAGTCAATACTTTAGAAGTATGTTTGAAGGAGGCTTCAAAGAGAGTAAAGAGGCCGTTATAGACTTGTCACAATCAGTTGCCTCTGCGGACACATTGAAAACAGTCAAAAAATTCATGTACACTGGTGACCTTGAGATAACATTGGATACACTGGATGACATTCTTGGAGCCTCCTCGCTGTTTATGCTAGAGCATTTGATTTTACTCTGTCGTGACTTCATGCTGGCCCACTTGGAGCCCAGCAACTGTTTACACATGTGGGAACTGGCTGACTTCTTTAACATTGCAGATGTAAGTGATGTGTGCAAAACCATGGCACGATGCCGCTTCAGAGATCTCATTCGGTTCCATCCAGATGTGCTAGACCTTTCTAATTCTTTCCTGATGAAGATGGTAAATGATGGGGTCATGGATTTTCTGGATACAAATGAGATTGCCACACTATTGCTAAAGTGGTTTCAAGAAGACAGAAGGGAACGCTACAGCACATGCAAAGAAGTACTCAAATTGATTGAACAGCAGCAGAAATTCAACTCTTTTATAGATTCAAACTGTGGCAGCAAAATCAAGGATGTACGGAACTGGCGAGAACTTAGGACATATCTCACGTCACTCTCCACATTCCAGGAGACAACTAAGGATGATATCTTTTTCAAAGTCGTTACCAGCAAGCGTTCCCAAGGTGGAGATATCCCAGCACCTAACACATACCCACTGTACGTTTACTCATCGCTACATGACAGATGGTATTTCAAGGATATCACCATGCCAGATGACCATGTATACTCCTTTATCGGTGCAACAAAGGAATGCCTTGTCTTCCAGAAGAAGTCTGGCAACATCATCATTGGCATCCTCAAAGAGCAAAGCCCATGTATCGAGTGGGTAGAACCCTCTCTTGTTGCCGGTCCAGTGGTTGCTGTGGCCTATCATGTATGGGAAGGCAATCTTGTGATGGTCAGAAGCTATTTTCTTGAAACACCAGAGGACATTGTATATACGATAATACACGTATATTGCTATGATTTCAGCAGCAAAATCTGGGTAACAAAAGGCACACCAGCGAAAATCCGAACGGATGATGAAATTGATTCCAAATGGCAACTCAATTGTTACGCCTCTGGATACACATTGTATGTGTTTATGACCTGCAATGATGGAGATATCATACTTTTGAAGCTCCTGAAACTCAGCCTTGGAATGTCTAGTGAAATCTGGCAGCTGTTTTCGTGTCGTCTCCTGCCACAGCTCCCAGGTCCTCCTCCAGGAGATAAATACGATGAATTTGAAGTGACATCAAATAATGAGGACAAAATGTTGAAAATTGGCAGTAATGTCATGATCGCTTGTCTGGAAAAGAAGAATGAGGACAATGAGTTCACAGCATACTCACCAGAACCTGTGAAATGTTGGCCGCGATCCATGCCTCCCAGGGCCTGGCATGGATGCCACACTGTGGGATTCCAAGTGGTGCGTGTTGATTCAGACGTAGCTGCTCCAAGCGGGACCACGGCCTCCCACCAACATGGCTACCTGTTCATGGAGGTTGTGGGGGAATACCTGACCAAGTGTTGGAGAGGGGTGGGTGATCCCGCCGAACCTGACAGCTTCGTCTGGTTGGAAGTGACTCCTATGCCAGCCGAAACCCTGCATTCCTTCTCCACATGTGAGGTCCACAGTTCGATCCTGCAGCACTTCGACATGCCAGTCTTCAAATGCGACAGAGGAGGCGCAAGAATGTGACCTCAAGGAACAGAAATGGCCAGAACACGATTCTGCAAAAATGATAAGACATGTCATAAAGGGTGGCTAAATTAGTTTGATTTGGCAAATAATTTCATTGATAACAAGGTGCTTAGAATATACTCCTTTGCTTTGAGCTTTTGATGAAGCTTTGTTGATTACCATTTAATTATTATGCGGGGAATGATCAGAAAAATCAAGTCTCAAAGCATCAAAGATAGCCATTTGTCAAGCAGCGGGCTGCAGGGACCAAGGTCAAGTCATGGTCAAGTTCAACAATTTTCTGCCTCTAGAGTACAGTGGACATCAAGTTATGCTACTGATCTCCCTGCATGGGTGCTCTAGGGAGGAACGGTGTAAAGATGGGATCTGACTGAATATCGCAATATAATGAGCTCTCTAAAATATGAATTATGCACACTGTATATTTGGGTTATATGTTCTGGAATATCTAACAAATACATGACGAAGTAGCTATCATACAAATAATCATTAATAATAATTCATAATAATTCATAATAAATATGAGTTGTTTATAGTAGCTATCATACAAATAATAATTCTTAATAATAAATATGAGTTGTTGAATGAATGTTTACAGTTGGATGCCTTTGGGACTCAAAGCAACCCCAGTTCTTAGAGTTGGTGTACAGAGAAAAAGCAACAGTGCAAACATCACTCCAATCCTTGAGGAGTTAATTAACATTTCACTATGGTACACCTGACAGAATACTCTGCCCCTTAGCGGGCCTTATAGCTGGTCTTAAATTTGAATAGGACTACAGTGTTGCTGAATTCAATGACACCGGCACATCGGCTTTTGCCGATGCAATATCGTAACATAAATTAAGCTTTCCAAAAGAACAAGAAATTTTCAAATATTCCTATTAGGAGCTGAGCTAGGTCCTTACAACTGTTATAATACATATTTTTTCAATGAATTTAATCATATGTAAGTGGATTTTTTTATTATTAAAGAAGTATTACAAATTATATTCAGTTGTATCAAGTAGTGCCACTAGTACAATAGTATGAAATGTGCAGTATGAGTCGATGTGGCCTGTGTTGAAGGCAAATGGCCGGTGTAAGATCTCTCGGCACAGGCCACATTGGCATGTGTACATGAAAAGTTTTGGGCAATAATGGACTTAGGCCAAAAAAAAAAAAAAGGTTTGTTTCAGGTCACCCGACCGACCCTATGTAAACAGGGCCGACCCTACGTTTTTTTATGCACTTTTGGAGAAATTTTTATATTTCTACACTTTTTTCGGGTCAAATTTTGGTTTACAAAAATTTTGATTAAATCTTCCCATTTTTACACTTTTTTGGGGGCAATTTTAGGCTATGGTAAAAAAAAAAAAAAGTAAAAAAAAAAAAAAATCCGACCTACCGACCCTAGAGTTTCATCCCATGTTACCTGAAACAAAACTTTTTTTTTATTTGGCCTTATAGTCCACAAGATTTGTAAATCTTTCCTATATGATTATGTTACTACCATAATTGAAAACCTTAATATTAATGTATTTCATTTAACCTGTGTTTATTAGGGCTTTGGAAATAAAATAAAAACTGATACATTTTATGATTTTGCTTGATGACTTCTTATTATGAACAATGCCACATAGATTTCCATTAAAGCTATAGCGGTAATTCTGGTTTCTCGCATACGCAGCCATGTAAGTTGTGAGCTCGGAAACTCTTGTGAGACTTAAGCAGTGACCAGACACCCACACGCCATAGATTTCTAGGAATAACGTTAGTCGTGAGAGCAGAGCCAACATATCATGAGACCTGTGGTGCAAGGGTACACAGGTTATTGGCTTTGGGACCTTGTCCCCAAAGCCATTTGCACCACAGACCAGAGTGTGAGTTTTTCGGCAAGAAATGACTTGCATAGGCCCCCTTGGTCATTGTTAGATATAGCCCTAGCTGGCCCTTAAACCTTGCCTAGGACTGGCATGCCCATGTGTCCTTGTAGGTGTGTGCAAGACTAATTTATCCTAGATCTTGTTTTCAGTTACTGCATGTAGAACCAATGTACCTTGTGGTAAGGCCTAGACATCTTGTGAACAGCCATATTTTGAGTTCTCTAATGTGGCTGTCAATCGCAAGGATAGGTACCAGCCTAATAACTATTGACTCCTATGTCAAGCCTAGCTGTCAATGTCAATGCCAATTCCCATACTATGCACATATAGGACCTATACTAGAAGTTGAATGGGTCCAGGGTGGCTCTTGAAATCACTCAAGTCCGCCCAAAGACAAATTGTGAAGTCCAACATAATAACCTTCCCCTACCCAACACACATGCACCAACCCTGAAATAATATTTTACAGTCTTTAAAGGAAGGCCATCACAAGTCCTCCTTGTGCCCCCCTCCTCCTCCCTGTGCCTCCCTGTGCCCTCTCCTCCTCCTCCTTCCTCTGCCCTCTCCTCCTCCTGCCTCTGCCCTCTACTCCTCCTCCCTCCTTTCTCTGCCCTCTCCTCCTCCCTCTGCCCTCTCCTCCTCCCTCTGTCCTCTCCTCCTTCCTCTACCCCCTCCTACTACCCCATCTACCCCTCTCCCCCCCCCCCCACTCTACCCCATTTTCCTCCTTCCTGTTACCGCCTCCTCCATCTGCCCCCTCCTACTACCCCATCTTTCCCCTCCCCCCCCCCTCTACCCCATTTTCCTCCTTCCTGTTACCTTCTCCTCCCTCTGCCTTCCCTCCTTCTGCCCCCTCCTCCTCCCTCTGACTGCCTAGACTTGTCCACACACACTTGGGATAAGAAAGCTCCTGTGCCAAGACTTCAGAGTAATTATCCAATCAGAGTACTGGTTCTGCAAGGTGAGGAGGTCCTCTTCTTCCTTGATGCTACCTTTGTGATGCACTACTATCGCCCGGCAGGTGACTGCTGGGTCACATGGTGCTTGTCAGACATAGACACATCGATGTCTAAGCCTTGGGAATCAGAAGTACTACCCCATCAAAACTCCCTCTTCCTACTCAACTTCTCCCCTTGGGTTCAAGGAAGCAATGCTTCAAGCGATGAGGTCTCCGTCAAGTGGACGATTGGGAAAAAGACCGCAGAAGTGTGTGAAGTAAAACTGGATGATATTCCAATCATTGCAGTTCACCGGTGGAATCGTTGTCTAAAGAAACAGAGGCTATTGTCACTGTTTTCAGTGCCACCTCAGTCCTATTGAGGTAGAAGTGTCAAAACTCAGTAAAAAAAAAAAAGAAGTGGGTGGGAAGCAGGCTGAGCAGTAATGGGCTTAGTAGTTTCAACAGAACCAAAAAGAGTTTTCTTTGTGTCAAAGTGCTTATGCATATTTTCTGTATACCTTTTTCAATGCACAACCACTTTACCTGTTGGTTGGGTCTAATACTTGTGATTGATTGTAGGTCTGATTTTGCTGTCGTTGATAATAATTGGTTTCTATAAATTCTTGGGGGTAGTATTGGTGAAAAAACCTTGACAGTTAGTGAATCCACATGACCTTGATACGAACAATTGAAACATTGACAATATAATGTCCAGGCCTTGGGAATCAGACCAACCCTAAAAAAGGTCATCAGTTGGAGCCTGTGCTTGACCCTGACACAGCAGGGTGCTGATAGCAAGGTGTCTGAGAGTTGAGGCAGAAGATTTATTATTGATGTTAACCTATGACAAGTATGCAGTAATCACAAAGTCCTATGAAATAGTTCACAATATTAGAAAGATGGCAAATATTTCAATAAGATGTGAGCCATCTTTTCTTCTCATTTCAATGATTATGATTCACTGGCGCTTCCATCACATGCTTCCCCCTCCCAATGACGTTTGAAGATCATGGACAAGTCTACCTCTCTTGAATATAAAAATCATTGTGTGAGAAACTATGATATCTGATTGAAATATAAAATTATAGATCTTGTCAAATTGTGTCATTCACTGCCTTGTTCACTAGCTGAATTTAACCATTTAATTACTCATCAGTTTTGAGTTTCATAATTTTATTGGTACAAAATCCTCTACACATAAAGTCTTTTGACTCCAACCATGATCATTTAGCTTCATGCAACGCTGACAAATAACTTGGTGGTGCTGCTATAAGGGTGAATCCACTGAGGCAAATCCGTCGGATTGGATGAACTTTTACAATGTGGATTCACCCCTTATGTGCAATCATACTATTGCAGTACTAACAATTGCAGTATTGAGGCATTTCTGGTGTCTAGATATTGAATAATACTTTAATATGTTTGTAACAAGTTGATTAATTAACCTTTTTTCTGATGTTGCCTCAATTTCACGATTTCATAGTATTATTGCAATGCTTACTAATGTTTTACTTAAGTAACATTACCCAATCTCATTTCAGAAGTTGTCGGTTGATTAAGCTAAGGTGGAAAGGCTGTCATATAACCATGTCTCGGGAAGTTGGAATAACGTCTGGGGTTTGCTCCCTTTGGCAGCAGAAGATGCTGCTCGACTACAAGATAGAAGTGGAGGAGGAAGAGTTCAAGGTGCACAAAGTCATTATGGCCTCTGTCAGTGACTTCTTCAAGGTCATGCTGACAGGAGGAATGCTGGAGAGTCAGACTGATAGGGTTAAGCTAGAAGGACAAAGTCCCCTTGCCGTCTCCAAAATAATAGAGTTTATCTACACAGGTCAGTTTGGCCCCAGCGCAGCTAACCCAGAGGACCTCCTGGCCTGTGCAGTTTTCCTCCAGATTCCTGCAGCAATCAAGGAGTGTACAAAACTACTGTGCAATGAAATCAACGAGAAAAACTGCTTCACTGCGCTTTCCCTGTTCCGCGCCTACTGTATGAAGGAAGTTGAGGAACAGGCAATTCAATATCTGACGGCCAACTTTGAGAAAGTTTTTGACGCTTGTAAACCAGAGGAACTATCCGTTGTTGATTTTACAGAGTTGGTAAACCTGTGGCAGAAATCAGAATGGGACCTCCTTCTTGCTATCAAACAATGGGCTTGTTACGATGTTGAGAATCGCAAACAGTACATCGACGAGCTCATGAGCCATGTACGCTTTGGCCTGATGACACCAGAACAGCTTGAAACCATTAAAGACATGGCCTCAGACCAAGATGGCTCCTGGCTGGATCTTGTGCCTAAAGCTGTTGAATATCACACCATGCCTACCCATGTAAAGGTACTCGATGATTCAAAACAAAGCCAGGCTAGAGGCGACCGCCTTCCCTTCTACTTCAATGCAGATGAACGAGTCCTCCTAGGCCTAGATAAAGCAGACCGCTGGGTAGAATATTCAACTTCAACAATGCCCGAAATGAAGCAGGGAATTGAGGCATCTGTAGTCATCAATGACTTCCTAGTGGTATGTGAACTAACAAGGCGAAGCGAAAAATGGCAAATCTTCGATCCTCGAATGATAAAATGGTCACCCATGGCCAAACCTACAGCAACGCCACGGGACTCTGCTCTGGTGTCGTGTGACAAGCATCTGTATCTGCTCGGTGGTTTAAGCCGTCAACCATTCGAGGCTGCACTGCCCACTGATAGCATTCAGAGATATGACTTCAGGATCAATGAGTGGCAACAGTTCCCCTGCAAACTGCCTACTGGGTTGCACCAGCATGGGGCCGCCGTTATCGGGAGCTGTATTTACATTGCCGGGGGCTACAAACGTGATGAGATGAGGGAGGTATTGTCGAAGAGCTTGGAGCGTCTCGATCTGTCCACGAACTGTTGGCACAGCAAAGCTGATCTACCCGAAGCCAATAGAGGTTTTAGGAAGCTCCAAGCAATGGAGTTGTGCAACGAGCAGGTGCTATTCATCATGAGTCGAGGCCTAAGTATTCAGTATTACAGCCCGGCCAGTGACCAGTGGTCTACCTGGACCTGTGCCTCCTCTGTGGACACTGAACTCAGATGGCAGAGTGGCAGTGTTGTGTTAGCAGACCGCAACACCCTCTTCCTCCTGAACTTCCGTGATGGGATCCATGATATTGACGATGACGATGAGCCAATGCGGTTTGCCTGTGCAAAGTGGGTAGTTGAACCGATGGGGCAGAAAATCAGTGAAGTTAAACTGAAGGAGCTCCCTGAAGAGTGCCATGGTGCAGAGGAGTATCACAGAATCTTCACCAGACTCTTTCTACTCGCGATACCACCACATCCCACAAAGATGTAACCAGGTATACGAGAACGCTCAAATATTATATTCACTCCAATGGTGGCAAAAGCTTTGTCATATTTTTTTCATATATTATATTCACTTCTGTCGTGACAAAACGTTTGTGTTAGTTAGATAACTGGTACAATAAATTTCTTTTTGTTCTCATCTGTTGGACCACCATGCCACCATATGTATTTATATGTGGTTCTGATTATAACTAACTTACAAGCTATTGCATATAACATGGCAAGGGATGAGTCATTTATTACCATCTGGGGGAGGTTGATTTTCCTACAAGGACAATTCTTATTGTCCCCCTCTCCATCCATAAATTTGCCAAAAGTAATTGTTCCCGCCTCCCAACTAAGTTTTGCTTCCGTGAAATGCTCCCCCCTCCCCCAAAATAACATACCCTGGTCAAATAACGCGTTGTTGCAAGAACTAAATGGACTGTTTTTACTTTTGACCCCCCCCCCCAGCAGGGAGGGTCATCTTGTTTTGTCTCTACGCCCCTACCCTCTATCAACCAAGGCCCCACCCCAGCTGGCAATAAATAACTCGTCCCTATGCTGTATTTCATCTATGACATAGATAGGATAGGTTTTCTCAATATGGTTTTTGGCATGCTTTTATGTGTTTTGATTCTCACTGCATAAAACATATTCTAAATTTAAATGGAGTTTATTTTTAGCAAGATCAGACAACAATGAATTTTGAGCATTAAAATATGATGTTGAATTATTATATTATACCCAAATGTGCTGAAATATGTTTACCTTAGTGTATAAGTTTGTCATCAAAATATATATGTTTTGTGTTGTTTAGTTAATAAACTATTGATCTAAGAACTAGCTGTCACCATCATTTAATATTGTATTCATTTTGCACCTTTTGCAATCACATCAAATTTCACAACTGTATTTAGATAATCTTAGACTTCCTTCTGCTTTTAAGTAACTCACCACATCTTCCCAAACAAGATAATAAATTACCTTTTCATTTTCCAGGTGATTTCATTGCACCAAGGACAATCATTTCATCATGTTGGATGTTGTGGGAGAAGGAGTACAAGCCTTCTGGCAGGATTGCATGTTGCTAGACTACACCATAGAAGTACAAGATGAGCGGATCAAGGTGCACAAGGTCATCATGGCCTCCGCCAGTGACTACTTCAAGGTAATGCTGACAGGAGGTATGGTGGAGAGTCAAACAGACAGAGTGAGACTGGAGGGACAAAATGGTCAAGCTGTGTCGGCCATGGTTGAGTTCATATACACTGGTCAGTTTGGCACTTCTGAAGCTAGTACAGAAGAACTTCTAGCATGTGCAATGTATCTTCAAATTCAACCAGCCATTGATGCCTGTTGTGAACAACTCTGTGACAAAGTCAATGCCAAGAACTGCATAGATATTCTAGCAACATTCAGAGCTTACAGTCTTCAAGACGGCATTGACCAAACAGTTAGTTACATCAGATCAAACATGGATGAAATCCTGAAAGGTTTTGAACTTGATAAAATGTCACAAGACAAACTTAAGATTATCCTAGATTGCTGGGGGAAATCAGAGTGGAAGCTCTTTCTCACCATCAAAGATTGGATTGAGTTTGACTCTGAGAACCGTAAAGAATACCTGAACAACCTCATGAGCCTTGTGCACTTTGCCCTGATGACGCCAGAACAACTTGAAGCCGTCAAAACTATGGACATTTATTCTGAGTCTGATGGTTCATGGTGTAACCTTGTGGTTGAAGGTCAGAAGTATCACAACCTTCCCATACACCTTAAAGTGCTAGATGTATCAGAACAAAGCAAGGTCAGGACAGACCCTGTACCTCTGTGCTTTGTTGAAGAAGAAAGTTCTGAGGGTGATTTCTATGCTGTGAAGGGGACAAATTGGATACGGGAAAAAGCAATTAACCAAACTGAATTCTGTTTTGGTGAATGTGCCCTCATTAAAGTGAACAACTTTCTCATAGCATGCAACATGAACGAATTCAATGTGTTTGATCCTCGTACAAAGCAGTGGTCACTCTTGACCACAATTCCAGTGCCTAAACTTAGGTTTCATCCGGTTTATCATGATAAGCGACTTTACATTCTTGGCGGGCACCTGAGGCAATACGGTCAGGTATATGTAGCATCTGATAGCATTGAAAGGTATGATTTTGAAACCAACAGCTGGAGTGTCCTTCCCACTAAGATGCCTGTTTTCTTAAAGGACTTCAATGCCTGTATCCTTGATGGATCCATCTACGTCATCTATAGGGATACAGAAAAAATCTGTGAAGACAATTCAGGATTCATAATTCGAATGGATTGCTTTGACCCAGCTACCAACACATGGACTAAAAAGGCTCCCATGACAGAGTTCATCACTGACTACACTATAGACGTGATAGAATTGTGGAAGGAGAAAGTTATCATGATCATGACCCATGGCTTCTTCATGAAATACTACCACCCAAGCACCAACCAGTGGTGTGCCTATGACCCGTTAGAAGATGCAACCACTAGAATGGTCTATGATTATCGAGGGTCTGTGCTCCCCAGTGGGAATAGACTCTTCCTGGTTAACTTCCGGTACTCCGACTATGAGCATGTACCCAGCCACACCAGACTGAACATTGGTGATACACCCACTGGTAGGTGTGAAGTATGGACGATGCGGGAGAAAGCGAAGAAACCCTTCATGAAGGAGTTGGATGACTTTCCAATTGATGAATATGACGAAGATTACAACTTGATCGATTATTCTATGACCTCACTTGCCTTGGCACCACAGTGAATTAGGTAAATTCTGTGGTCATGATTGACTTCATTTAATGCACTAACAGACACGATGATTAATTTAGTGAAAACTTGTTAAGTTTGAGTTTGAAAAAGCTTTATTGTCAAAAAATTGCGGCAGTAGTCTTCCCGTAAATGAGAATTCGGATGTGCATTTCCTCGGTTGTCATATAACTACATAAGTATATATTCTGATCGGTTTCTCTTGTTGAGAGTATTACAAATAAAAAGAATTAAATCCTTTTAAGCAGACCTGGTATTATTTTATGCAGAATTATTGTATTGTTGTTCAACATTTCCAATATAAAGAATAGGATCTTTTTTTAAATTTTGGATAAAATATAAAGGAAAGGTTTTTTCCCTGTAATTGTTGGACTGTTGTAAAAATTATTCATATCTATATAACTATATATAGGTTTCATTAAAAGAACTGACATACATGAGGTGATTTATGTACAAATCAAGGTTAGAAACAACAGTGCACATTATGAATTTGTAAGATACAGTAATTTCAAAAGCTTGATATAAGTGACTCATGAGCCACGGCTCTGCTCTGGTGAATTCAACCACAATTTTTTCTCACTTTTATACAGTAAATACACATAGAAACTAACGGCTTTAATCCTGAAAAAAAATCGATGTATGGGAAAAAAAATGCTCCCCCTTTAGAAGCAGAAGGAAATCTTAGTCTAAAAATCTGTCCAATCTTAAAATGGATAATCTTAACACTAGAGGGCACCACTGTCATAGTAGAATGTACACTGCAGACCCCTCCTTCCACACAGCCTAAATAGGATATGGTAGACCTACATTAGTAAAGCTGAAGGCAATTGGGTTAGGTTATGGGTGTGTTGTCATTTTCAAAAAAAAAGAAAGGGGGGTTCAGGGGCCGTGCCCCTAATGTATACAATAATAATACCAGTGCTAGTAGCCACTAGTAGCACCATCTTACCAGTATGCAGGGAGATGGTGGGCAACGATAATCTTAAACAAATGCTATAATCTTAAATGTTATTAACTTTAAGATTGTAAAGTTTTTTAGATTGTTCATTTTAAGAATAGACAGATTTCCTTGTTGTCGCTCCCACGCTAGTCTGTCCTGACGAGCATTAGTCACCTAGTTTGACTGGCCTATAAATGGCATTGTTCGCCTGCCCAATGCTACACATTAGGTTTTAAAACGAATCATTGTCTAGTTTGATATCTTCCCCAGTTTCTGTGACCCATATCATCTGCCGACACACCAGCTTGCAGGTGTTAATCATTTCCCTGAGTAGCTCCTGCTGGTCCCTCATCCCCTGTGGTATCACAACACGGACAGACGAGAGCGTCAACTGCAGTCCTTTCCTCTGAGATCCTGCTGCACACATCACCAGATCCCCAAGCCTCACTGTACCATATGGCACCATGACCTCACACTCCGGGAACTGCACCGCGTCATCTACAAGACTAGCCAAGAGTCCTGCCATTGGGACGGTCTCGTTGACGTATATCCACAACATTACCAGCCCTTCATTAGGTTTCGCCAACAGCAGTTTGTCCCATTTCTCCTTCCCCCAGCTGCCTTCCTCAGGCTCCCCCCAGATGTTATCGTAGGATGTTCTCTGCCGTAGGTAGATGTTTTGTGAACACCAGCTGCGATCTGTTGGAGCATGCTGCAGGAGTGCTTCATACGCATCCTGGGGACACCATGCAGTGACGCTCAGTTCAAGTGTCTCACCGTCACCTTCGGTCTTCACCTCAGCCCATCTGGTCTCCCCTGTTGGATAAATGCTGAAAAATAAAATAGAAATTAGATGTAACTCATATTGCTTTGGGAAATTCCCACGTACTAACCACGGGTTGTGCATGAATTAAACTCAGCTTTCATTTGATACACAACATGCCTATATAGAGTGTGCATTATACAAGAGTTTTTTATTACTATAGAACAGTACTAAAATTGAGATTTTCAGATGTTTATGTCCTTTAGATATCTACTGCTACAATTGACCCAGTGTCAGGGTCAACTTAGGATTTCTGGCTTATTCCCTAGTTGATTGGGGATAAAATCATCAGATAGATTAAATGAAAAATTCTGGGTGTAATTCAAACACTCACTGTGTTTTGTCTCCGTAGACATTTGTGAACATTCCAGGCATCAAGCAGTACATGGTGGAATGTACTAGTATGTCCCGTAGTTTTGTAGAGCAGAGCTTTAGGAGTTCCACAACATGGTGGAAGGTCCCATTCTCATTGATGTAGTAAACCCAATGCTGCTTTCTTAATGTTTTAGCATATTTATCAAAGGCATGGTCAACCTTTTCACAGATCGCATCGACATCCTTGATTTTGAATTCTTTGGAATGCAGAATGCTCTCGATCGTGTTGGAAGTCAACAGTTTGATCTTCTCACCCAGAGAAACCAGATCATAGTGAACCAGTTTGGACTTCTTGGACTGTAGCGTGAGCTTGAATCGATAGAGCTTGTCCTTAATTCTCCCTCTTTGCGGTACGTACGGTAGAGACTGCAGTATCAGCATACTACCGAACATCATCTGAAGTAGGGCCTGCTGTGAGGTCTCATCCTGCAGAAGCAGTTGAAAGACATTCTTCTGTACATTTCTCAAGTACGAGTCACTGCATATGGCTAACAGAAAAGATGTCCTCTTGTTTACATCGAGGGTATAGATGTACTGGCTCGAGAAGTACTCCAGCATCAATTCATAGCTGAATGAGTAGCACTTTTTATCTTTTGATTGTAGCAGGAACACCTTGTAAGACTGTACAACATTGAACTTTGTGAGGAGATCCTGTTCAAATTTTTTGATGTCATTCACGAGGAGGTAGATGCACAACCGGTAGAAATCCTGAGACTGCTCCTTGTTTACTTCGACACCAGCTCTTTTCAGTAGATGTCTTTCCAAAGAAGCGAGCAACTTCGGGATGTTAAACTCACTCTGTTCACTCAGATCGAGTTCCCCTTTCACTGCAAGTGCACAGAATATGTGCAAGTGGAGAGGGGATGACAGAAAGGCTTTTAACTTCTGCTTGTGCCGGGTCACATAATCTTGAACAAGGTGGCTTTGGGAAGGTTGAATAAGCTTCCGTACCTGACACATGTCAGTGTAGAGTTTGACGTAGTGAAGCCCTTCCTCCTCTGTGTATCCTTTAAGCAGAAGAAGTCTGTCAAAGAAACGAGCATCAATGCTACAGTGATCTGTGGAACAAGTGATAACTATAGTCGGGCCACGTCCTCTCTGACAATCTTGCACATAGTTCTCAAGTGCCTCCAAGGCTGCAGCATCATGCAATTCATTCAAATCATCAACCACTACCACTGCCCCTTCCCCTCGTTGAATGTGTGCCATCAGTTCTTCCTCGTCATCTCTTTTGCATCCCAATTTGTCGCGGATTGCTGCTTCTACAGTCGTTGTGATACTTCTTGCCTTGAGAAACACCATTGTGGTCCAATTTGGGGAGCCTGCTCTCAGAGACAGAGTACCGCCCTGGTTAACTATCTGATGTAGGAAGTTGGTGCTCCAGTTGAAAACAAAGCTCTTGCCGAATGTTGTTTTGCCGTCCCCTGGTTCTGAGTACATGATGACTGTACGTGGAGCTGGGGTGCCACCAAACTCCTGAAGGATCTCTGTTCCCTTTATCGGAACTGACACTCTGAAAATATATAATGATCTTGATAAAAAGGATCACATCATTTATTTTACATACGCTGGTAGAATAATGCATGTTCACTGGTACTTAAGCTTAAAGGACAGCATCATGCATTAATGCATCATGCCCTTGATCATCATACTGATTTTATACGGTTGAGACACTCCCGTAGGGTTGGCACGATGCACCAATGCAGCACTTGCGAGTAACTTGCTGGGGTGCATTGTTGCATCATGATAATAAATGTCATCTTTTAGCGACATCCGTCCTTAAAGGATTGAATGACCATCACTAAGCTTCATTACATTACAGTGAAACTTCGTTATAAGGAACTCTGATATAAGGAGACCTTGCTTATAAGGAGCAGATTTGTGTGGTCCCGATTTTGCCCTATACATTTATATAGTAAGAAAACTTTCTTAGAAGGAGGTGTTTTTACCTTAACCTCTGATATAAGGAGGTAATTTTGGCTCATTTCCTTATTTTGTACGTGCAAACCTTACCCAGGGAAGTTCTTTCTCAGGATTACAGTCACATACTGATTGAAATTGCCCACTGCCCCATCCCATAGAGGTGGGGAGAATACATTTGTAGCTTCCCTAGGGAGGAAGGGAGATCAAAAGCTCCATGAAGGGGATCTAGAAGGGGTTTTGACTTGAAATAATACACACACCCATCTGAATTGTATTCAAATCAAGTCTATAAGGGTATCAGAGACACAGGTAGGGAGTGTTCTGTTTCTAGACCTTTATAAGGCTGACCTTGCTTATAAGGAGACCTTGCTTATAAGGAGCAAATTGCACTGGTCCCAAGGTCCTCCTTATAACGAAGTTTTACTGTAATATATTCTGATGTTTGGGTAAAACTACACTACCATACAAATACCTCAATTGTCTATGTACTATAATGGCCGATTATTTTTACTTACACATAATTACCATTGACGTGAGGTAATTCCATTTTGACGTGTGGCTTCACATGAACCAAACACTCCGATACATCAATCAACTCATCCCGCTGATTACTTTCAAAATTGAAGACATGGGCCTTCATCAGTGACCGTTTACAATGTTGACAGTGGTCCCAGATGCCTGAAAGGTAGAAATAGTTTTCAATGTTTATCCTCAGGATCTCACCGTTGATAAATTCAGTTAAAGGGGGTCTGTCCTCGCCAGAGTGCATCCACCTTGTGCCCTATGCTATGATTGCCCACAGGTTGTGTTATGCACCTCCCATCCAATAATGCCCTTACCATAACGACCCTAGAGTGGATCCAACATACACAGTGCCCTGTGCTAGGTGCAGTCATTAAGGTAAGTTCAGGTAAAATCAGCCAGTGGGGATCAGTCAGTGCTCTTTGTAATTGGCACGTGCTGAGGGTCCATATAGGGATCAGAGCAAACCCACAGTCCTGCCTGGGTGCCCTTGGTAAAATATTGCGTTCTTTTAAACTTTCATAAAACTGTCAGAACTTTGCATACTAGTATATAAAATAATCACATGTATAATCTTTATACTAATCAAGTTTTATACCATTATTGCTACTGTTGACATGTGGCATATACCAATGCAGTGTCCATAAATAAGATGTGGCTAGTTAAAAGGTTGCATTACGATACACACTCACAGAGCTGTACTGGAAGTAGGAGTGATCTCCACTGGCTGATTTTACCTGAACTGACCCTACTGACTGCACTCAGCAGAGCACCCCAATCACCCCTACTGGTAACTCGTATTACCCCTGCCCACACTCCACACACTATCACCACAGGCCACCAAGGTGTGGGCAGTAGAAGATTGTGTTGACTACAGGCTCGTTCTCACACAGCAGTTTATTGGGAGATATCATTAGTAATCAAGGGGTGGGGGGGTAGTTGTATGCATATGGAGGTGGAAGGGGCACATATTTACACTTTTTATAAAGGGGAGGATATGACAATATACACATGACGCCCACAAAAGGTCCCCCACCCCTTCGACATTAGCCTTTTTTATAGAGCATGCTGCCACAAGTTACCCTCAATAACACCCTTCCCCCGGCCACTGTTAAATAATGATCACTCCATTGCATTCTGTCTGCCTTGCAGTAGCTCCAAGCCCCTCCTCCTACAGCCTATAAGTATTGTCGACATATCACTAGGCAGCACCACGCTGTAGCTATACAATGACACTTTAAAGAGATATCCCAGTTTTCGATACATTTTGATCTACCAATGATATTTTAAATCACTATGAACTATGTAAGTTTGATATATCATGATATGATAAAAGAAAGAAAAAAGGTTCACAGGTAAATAAAAAGATTCAAGATTATTACAGGTGGTATGCAAATGTCGCCGGTGCTACATTTGTGCATCATGCCGACCCTTTGGGAGCGTCTCAAACCTGTAGGGTCGGCACGATGCAGCCCCGGTGGATAACTCACCAAGGCTGCATTCATGCATCATGACGACCAAGACATGATGCATTAATGCACCATGCCATCCTTAAAGGGTTAAGAAGCTAAATATACCCTACCATGGAATAGACTTGATGGCAAAGGTCGTGTCACGACCTGTAACGATTCCTCCACCCGTACACCCTCCAAGTATATGGACAGCCCTACTCCACCTCCCCTTGGTATCAGATTGCCCTGTCCTGTCAGAGCTAAGGCTCTCATTAAACAATGGTAGTGCCATCTAGGCCCTCTCTCTATGAAATTGAGCAGTTCCAGAACTTGGTCGGGTCTCGATTTGGCAGTGGCCTGCAAGGAAAAGGATGTACTTTTATATTGGACAAATGACGATGTAAGATTGAGCATTTACACAAGGCCTTCTTCTATGATAAATGAAAAAAAGGCAAAAGATTTGGGTCAATTCTGTCAATAGAAAACACCATCTCCCTGACAGATTATTGAGAGTGATTACCCGGCCGGGTTTTATTGTAATACAGTTTAACCCTTTAAGGATGGATGTCACTAAAAGATTACATTTGTTTCATGATGTACCAATGCAGCCCCGGTGAGTAACTCACCAGGGCAACATTGGTGCATCACACTGACCCTTCGTGATTGTCTCAACCCCATAGGATTGGCATGATGCATGAATGCAGCACTGGTAAGTTACTCGCCAGGGCTGCATCATGACGAAGCAGTAGAGCATGATGCCATCCTTAAAGTAATAGTTGTACAATATTCACCAATATTCACCTTGAGTCTCTCCTCGTCGGTTAGTTTCAGCACGTTGAGTTGTCTCAGGTGTGGCCATATACAGCCCAGCTGCAGATTATTGTAGAGGTCCACTCTGGACTTATTAAGCAGGCCCCCATAGACACTTTCTAGAACTGGCATGTGTTCCTCAAGGTTCCTCTTGTCCCATGGATGTATGGGAGGTGGTGATCCCCCTGTAGCAGCTGTGAGGATTAGTTTAAAAAGAAATTAAATTATAATTTCAAGCATTGCATCTAGATCATCATGCAGCGGAGGTTAAGTCTGTTACTCTCAATTAATGTATACTGTGTCATTACATTTAAACTATCTTTCAAATAAGTATGTGCATAGAAAAGTAAAGCAGTCAACTGTGTCTCCCATGTGGCTCTGGTAAAAATGGAGTGTCAAACAGCTATTGACTCTGCTTTACTCTGACCTTTACTTTTCTCTGTGTGGGCCAAAGAAACAAAAGATTATGGAATTTTCCCGTTACTCTGCCATGAATCTTGGGCGGTATAATGTGCACGTGCAGACAAACTGCCTCAGTGACTAGGCGCCGCCCATTTAACCTGTAATCTCAAAAAGCCCACTTTTCCAGTAATCTTAATCAGTTTCCAGGCCCATTCTCAAAAGGCACCACTGTACATTGGTAACATTGCTGTATATATTGGGGGCTCTGCCCCCGCACCCCCTTTTCTTTCTCTCTTCTTTTTCTATTTTTGAAACACAACTATAACCAAACCCATTGAACCTCTAAGAATGGGACGATTAAGACTATAGGAGAGGATGTTCAGACTTGCAGACTTACAGTGGCGCCATCTAGAGAAGAAGGGGGAATCATTAAGATTACTGGAAAAATGGGTTTTTAAGATTACAGGTAAAATGGGTGGCGTCTTGTCACTTGGGAAGTTCGTCCCTTGTTCCATATAAGGTGTCCTTCTTACAATACTTATTTTTATCTGTATGTCACAGACCAATTTGAGAAATATGTTACCTGGGGAGCTTGGTGGTGAGGGAGGGCTGGGTGGCAGCCTGCGGGGAACAGGTTTCACGGGTAATGTGGGAAGTGGTCTTGAAGGCAGTTTTGGTGGTGGAGGTTGCGGAATTGGCGCTTCTGATGTTGACAGTTTTGGTGGCGGAGGTGGTGAAATTGACACTTCTGATGTTGGCAGTTTTGGTGGCCGAATCGACACTTCTGATGTTTGCAGTTTTGGTGTCGGAATCGAAGCTTGTGATGTTGACAGATGTGGTGGAGGAATCGACACTTCTGATGTTGGCAGTTTTGGTGGCAGAATCGACACCTGAGATGTGGACGGTTTCGGTGGTAGAGGTGGCGGAATCAACGCTTGTGATGTTGAAGATGGTTTTGGTGGCGGAATCAACGCTTCTGATATTGGCAGTTTTGGTGGCAGTGTGGGTTTTGGTGCCAGCCCAGGTTTTTGCGGCAAAGCTGGTTTTGGGTGAAGAGATGGTTTGGGGGACCCAGGTAGTTTCTCCAGTCTACTATCAAATGTTTTAGGTTGCTGACCACTATCATCATAAATTGCCATGCCATCTTTGCCTTCAGGAATTAAGTCATTCTGTCCAGACTTGGCAATGGACCTCATGAGCCCATGGTAGTACCATCTCGGACCCCAACTTATGTGGTCTAGCAGGGCAATCACCCTCTCCCGTCCAACCCATTCACGCTGCAATGAACAGGATTCACACATATAAATATAAATAACCTGTGTTTCTTTTCTTTAGAGAAGTGAGAGTGAGTTTTTCCCTAATCTGTTGTAAGAATGAAAGTTTGAGTTGTTAACTGCCCACATGCCCCCATGCTATGAAACACCCATGGTGCTACATAAAACGTTTATTATTTTTTCAATAATTTTAAATTCGACTTGAATGAAATGTAATTATGATATCATATTTGGAGGATGGGGCACAATAGAATATCATTGATTGGCAACAAGAGGCAATTTAGAGTGTCCCATGAACATAGGTATATAGCCTTTTACAGTGTATTTTTCAGTGAGTGGACTTATAGCGTGCACTCCAAAAGTCTCAAATTGAGCATAAAACTGATAATTAGCCGAAATCTAAGGTGAAGTATCGTCATATTGAACATTACATTCTGGTTCATTTTTTAGCCCTAATCATCGGACTATGCCACTTTAAGTATGATTTGTATATATGACTTTGAAGACGAAGTACACATATGGCTGTGTCTCACCAGATCGGGCCAATGTGAAAGTCTTTGACCGGGTGCCATCTTTGACTGGCTCGACAAAAAAAACACGGTTTATTTAGGGCAGAGGAAGATATAAATGGGCTGAAAAAGTGAATGGCTGTTGTAATGCTTTAAATCATTAATTTCTGTTCGACCTAAATATCTGTCTGCCCTAAATAAACCGTTTTCTATCTAGCCAGTCAAAGATGGCATCCGGTCGAAGACTTTCATATTGGCCCGATCTGGTGAGACACAGCCATATATCCTTTAAAAGGTGATTCTTTTGATCTCATGGGCTATAGGAATACTAGAGTGCTGTGCCTATAGTATACGTTCCCACCTTGATCTTCTCCTCCTGTATCCTGTTAATAATAATAATAATCTTTTATTGACAACAAAGGAGGTCATTACTGACCTATGTGTCATACATTCAGCATATGTTTCTACTCTACAGCTAAGTATTACATGTCTACATATATCTACTAGTTTTAACACAAGGTAATATACAGTTATAAATTATACAAAACACCCACTCACACACATATACACACATTCATAGTCATACATACTAGAAATTACAGACATGGCATACATACCCAGATGTGGGTTCTGAGAATACTTCCTCTTTACAGTTACATGAAATAGTATATAAGTACATTTTTACTTTGAATTAAACCTGCTGTCTTTGCGTAAATGCATTGCATACAAACTTGGCAAGTGCCTTTATAACAACAGCATCACTAGTTTTCATTACTGAGATAAATTTATCTTGGTTTGACATATCTTGGTAGTTATGTATTGTATCACTTATAGTCGTCATAAAATGTTCTCTTGGTACACTATGGAAGTCACATGTTGTCAGGAGATGTATCTCATCATCTATCGCACCACTAGAACAATATAAACATATCCTGTCACAAACAGGTTTTGGAGGCCTACAGTGCCTTCCTGTCTCAATACCTAGGCAATGAGTTAATGACTCTGAGTTCCCTCAGGTGTGGCCACACTTGGTCTAGTTGGAGTCCTTTACACAACGCTGCATAGCACTTGTTTAGACGTTCCTCGTAGACACTCCCAGTAAGAGGCTGACTCTCCTCCACGTTGGACTCGTCCCAGGGAGGCGTGTCGCCTGTTGCCATGGTTTCTGTGCTCAGAATTTAAGAGACAATATATTATTCCCTCTGGCTGAATCTATCCTACGACTAGACTGCACTAGTAATATTTAGGTGGGTGTAAGCGGAGCAGAGACACCCCTGAGAACCACTCATAGCACAGGGTACAGTATTGGCTGGATTTTATAGTAAAGGTAAGATGTAGCATGCTCTACTTATGGCCCTAGACTCCTAAATTCGACACGGCAACATGGCCATTTCTTAAATTCGACATGCGACATGAGGCCTAGTGACATGCGACATGAGGCTTAAAATCATAGTGACATGGGACATGGACAGTTCTTAAAATCGACATGGGACATGAGCATTTTTTAGCGACATAGACATGCGACATGGCCATTTCTTAAAACCGACATGCGACATGGGGACCCCCCCATCAAGGGCCCCCTACTTCGTAGTATGCTCTACTTCCTCCTAGATTGATGTTTCTTGACACCACCTCAGGTCTGGGCTATAAAAACAGGGATCGGCCTTCTTCATATACAGCCATACAGCCAAGTATTAAAGGGGGTCCCAATGTCGACTCGGTTTTAAAGATCCATTATATTCGGCATAAAACCAAGTAAATATAAGTAAGGGCCGTGGGTATGAGGGAGTCCCAACCAGCCAACGTCGACTCAGCTCTTAAGTTTAGTAAGAATCCATCATGCCCCATGTCTATTAAAGCTGAGCGCGCGAATTTTTTACACTCCTCCGGTTGAGGGGTCAACATTTTTACCCCCCCCCCCCCCCTTACGGCCGAAAATCGGCTCCCCCGCGGGCCCTTTGAAGCATAGTAATGTGCGGGCTTTTTGGCTCAAAACAGGTTTAATTATTTTGCCCCCCCCCCGGTCAAGGGATCAAAAATGTCCAATTTGGCGAGAATTCCACATCTTTCTTTTCATCTTTTTAAGAAAGGCTCGGCCAAGCGAGCCAGTCACTGTTGTCGAAACTTGTAAATCATATTATCTATGCATGATATGCTTAATATTCCTGATAAGGCATGTGGTTGATGTATTATCTGTATGTATATACTGGTACCAGTATAAGTTGTGCTGTATCTTCTTATCAGATAGACTAGACATACATGTAGGGTAAGCTCACCTATTTCCGACCACCTACCATAAGTCGACCACCTACAGCACCATACTGCCACTATCCTATGCTATCTGGGGGTACAAACACTATCTGAATTAATAGCTTCTGTATTTTTCACCAATATTATTTTATTCATATGGATACATATTGCAGAAGTGAAGGTGTATGACCTGTTTTGACTACATACAAAAAGGAAATTCTTCATAAATGTTCGATTTCTGTGCTAGTTAATCATACTTCTCAACCTGTTTATGTACTAATTGTGATGTTAAATGAAATGGTACACATGTTTTGAACATAAATCACTTTCCTTATAATATAGCATCCACATTCTCAAGTGGTATGACTCATAGGCTGGCACCTACTAGATCTAATTTCACCATGAACTGACCATGATTTCACCATAAGACGACCTGTAAGACGGTCTACAAGCTTATTGACTCAGGGTAAACTGAGAAATACTAAACGACTGAACCATGTTTTAAGACATTATTGTTACATAGGAGAATGTCTATCATTCAGCCTGTGTTATAGATAGACATCAGATGACCAAAGGGATAGATGGGCAAGATCGGGGGACAAATGTTTCATTCGAAAAGAAATCTGAAATGTGTTTCCTTCACCCTGTAATTGGCCTGTGATCTTCAGGTACTGATTTCTCTCTTTTCCATAAACTGTTAAGTATTCTTAAATTCCTACCCTCTAAATGAAAGCCACATAGGCTTTAGTGTTGAAGCAAAGATAGAAATCACTACTTTTGCCACAGTCTCCCATATTTCTCTCTTCACACACAAAAATGCCATCTTCTACAGTGGAAATACCCTCAAACACACAATAAACCATCTAAAAGGATAAAAGGAGCATCCAGAGCAGTTCAAAACTGTAACACCTATATTGTTGCCGTTTATCGTCCGATCGACTGGCTTTTTGATAGGGACAGAAGGCGGTACATGCCCGCAGCCTGCAACCGTCGCCCACACCCACTTGCACACCCACACCCACCTGCTTTCCCACACCCACCTGCTCTCCCACACCCACCTGCTCCCCCACACCCACCTGCTGGCCTGAAATGGAATAACATACATGTATGACACATGACAGGGTATTTTTTAACAAGGAATTCATTTCTGATGCCAGAATGGACCAATGAATGATTATAACGGAGTACTATATCTAAGTACATGATAAGCTACAGATTCAGCTTACCCTGAGTCATCTGTGAGGCCACTCACACGCTCAATCTTTACAAGAGTCAATCTGCAAGGAATGCTGCTTGTATACCTACTTTTCAAAAAGCTCCAAAGTTGAAGAAAATACACTCGTAATAATAAACCTGCATAATTCTAACGTAATTCCAATTCATCTATATATGAATTAAAAATGAATGGTATATGTGATTGATATCACATGTGAACCAGGGCAGTCCCCCTGATGTGTGAGTGTAAGATTGAGCATATGAGTGGCCTCACAGATGACTCAGGGTAAGCTGGAGCTGGAGCTTATCATGTACTTAGATATAGTATTCCCTTATAATCATTCATTGGTCAATTCTGGCAGTAGAAATGAATTCCTTGTTAAAAAGTACCCTGAAGTCATGTGTCATACATGTATGTTATTCTATTTCAGGCCAGCAGATGGGTGTGGGCGTTCAGGTGGGTGTGGGCGTGCAGGTGGGTGTGGGCGACAGTTGCAGGCTGCGGGCATGTACCGCCTTTTGTCCCTATCAAAAAGCGAGTCGATCGGACGATAAACGGCGGTGATATGGGTGGTATAATTTTGCTCTGCACACGTTGACGGTTGAGATCTCGCGCAGTGCGAAAATTACGTATGCTTTATGGACCCTATTGGATGATCACAGATGGTCCAAGATGGACCTAGCGAGTGTGGGTTGTACTAGAGATTTAAAAAAAACAAAAATCTTGTTCACCAAATCTGTTCACCAAAACCCAAAATTATGACTTTTATATTTTTCATGTGGGGGGGGGGGGGGGGGTTGTCAAGCGCAAAGTCTCCTGCAGGTCAGAGGTTGGGGGGGGGCATGTTGAAGTGGAGGCTTGTGGAAGTGTGTGCAGTACGAGAAGAACCAGTAGCGCCACTCTTTGATGCATGCGCTAGTCTCGCTTCCACTTCTCCTGTAGCCTTGAAACCATGAATGGTATATATTGTTCTCTGTGTAAACTACTGCCTTACCTTCGTTTTCATGAAGGTTACCGAAGGTACATGCAATATTCAGCCCACAGAGTGTCTCAAAAAGCGTCTCACCCTGTTTTTATATAAGAACAAAGAGGATTCTGTGTAAAGGGACAGTCTAGGAAGGTCTGTGGTTAACATGAAAGCCCATACTTTAGCATTGAGCTGAAAAAGTCAGTTTTATGCTGTTTCAGTGACCTCTTTTTAAACTGAATTTTATACATGAAAAATACCTTTTTTTATTTCAATGTTTGATGGCATAGATTGGCATTGATCGAAACTTGTTTCCTGCAGTATTTAAATATTTTATTGAACAATCTCAGACAGGAAAATTAGGCGGACAACATGTTGCATTTTTCGGACGAAAAATGCAAAAATACCTGTCTCTAAAGAACCTGGCACAACTGTGCCCTGGTTCAATGATTCATTTACTGTTTTGTTTGAGATAAGAGTGGTCGACTCTAGGTTAACCTTTTTCAACATTGAGTGAAAACAGACCATATGAGATTTCCAAATATAAGGGCAATAATCTATATATAATATTGATTTATAAAATCATCAAACATGACCAATTGAAACCCATGGATCATCTCCCAATGTCTAGTATAACAGATATGGTGCACTAGTGGTTTTACTTGACATAATGAAGCATCTGCTAATGGTCACGAA
Source organism: Harmothoe impar (assembly GCA_947462335.1). Classification (NCBI taxonomy): domain Eukaryota; kingdom Metazoa; phylum Annelida; class Polychaeta; order Phyllodocida; family Polynoidae; genus Harmothoe; species Harmothoe impar. Next base: position 112,590,697 of record OX381704.1, read on the forward strand.
AAACGGTGACGGGAAGGGTCGACTTATGGTGAATCTACCCTACATGTATGGAGTTAAATATGGACACCAGATATAGAAATAACTATGTACTTCCCCATGCTTTGCCAATAAGATATTCCCGGGAATTTTTGGTGATTCTGCAATAATTCCAGTGATATCCCGGGAATTTAATATGTGATTTTACATGTATAATGCTGTTAAAATCACGGGATTTACCCCATACAAAGATTGAGATTGTGGGTTCGAACCCCAAGGGCTCTCAATAAACGTCCATGATACAATAGCACTAGCAGTATCTGCTTTAACCCCAGATGGGTTAAAAGCGACCTGCACTGTTCAAGCGACTTGCAACCAGAATAATTTCAGCTACCTGCCAAGAATCGGATAAAGGGGCCATTTCGGACCTTGCGGGAGACACATCTGGTGGCTGCGGAGGGGTCAGAAGCGACCTGGCGACCTGGGCTGTTTTCCTGGTGACCTGGTACAACTATTTATGCGACCTGGCCACTTATGGACACATTTGGCTGTAGTAAAAATTGGTCTATAAAAGCGACTTTGTGACCTGAGGCCCTTAATTTTGGCGACTTTCGGACCTCAGAGGGAGGGGCTTCTGCATTCCCATGACTACCTCCAGTCCCGATACCAGGGGGTGGGAGGTGGTGGCCAGGATACAGGAGGAGCTACAGTGTACGATATGTCTGGACACTCTGACCGACCCCCGCATCCTGCCCTGCCATCACGCCTTCTGTCTGCAATGTCTCACAGGTTGGTCAAGAATTATCTTCTTCCTCTATTTCTTCCTATTAGGCCAAATTTTGAAAAAAGGTGTTTCAGGTTACCCGACCCTACCTAGCAAAACTATTTGGGGCTATTTAAGGGTCCAATCTGATAGTTCGCGAGCCACGGTGGTTGTCGGCGAGTCAGCATTGAAGTTCATGAGTCAATTTCTGGGTACTTTTTAGGCCAAAGCTTAAAAAATATCTTAAAAAAATATCCGACCTACCTACCCTAGATTTTCAGACCATGTTACCTGAAACACACCTCTCTTTTTTTGGCCTTACTATTCGTTACGTCAGAGAGAGAGATAAATCTTTGGTTATACTGATCTGTTCACAAACTGACTTATTATTATATATTACATTTATAGGGCTGCGGTGCCTTAATGCATCATGCCCATTTGTCATCATGATGTATGAATACAACAAAAACTTAACTCCTCTAGCCGGCCAAGAGATTTCTCAATCCTCTCATGCTATTCAAGAAAGTTTAAACGTGTGATTTACACCACAAATGACCCAGGGCCAGGGTGATAAAAGTGATTGATTGAAGCTGTAAATCATTTTAGGAACAATGAATTATTTGTCAATTCTGAGAGCAGAAATCTATTCCTGGCTCAAAATTACCCTTAAATGATGCGTCACAGTTGTATGTTATTCCCTTACACTGAGGCGAAAAATCTAACTTTTTGTGAGGTCTACTTTGGGCCTTATTCAGGGGTTTAGAAAAGGTCTAAAGTGTAGTTTTTTTGATCGAGGACATATAGGACATAGGAAAACACATTACTTTCTATTGTGTTAAAAGTTTTGAGTGAAAAAAGAATCAATTTTCTGGTGACATTTTGAAAAATTAATTTGTATCCCATATTTCGGGGGCTGATCCCTGAGTGAATTAGGTTTTAGCGACAATCAGTCCTTAAAGGGTTAACTATTGTGTAACGTTTATACTACAGGTTTACTACCAGGAGATGGAGGCTCTCTGCGGTGCCCCAACTGTAACAGCCCCATTACGGGGTCTGTGGACGACCTACCCAGGGACTTCAAGGTCAACTCCTTATTGTCACACCCCAACTCAGCCAAGCCAGAACCACCGCAGAGAAATCATGTAGAACGCCTCGACTCAGCCGAACCACAACCACCGCAGAGAAATCATGTAGAACGCCTCGACTCAGCCGAACCACAACCACCGCAGAGAAATCATGTAGAACGCCTCGACTCAGCCGAACCACAACCACCGCAGAGAAATCATGTAGAACGCCTCGACTCAGCCGAACCACAACCACCGCAGAGAAATCATGTAGAACGCCTCGACTCAGCCGAACCACAACCACCGCAGAGTAATCATGAACAACGCCTCGACTCAGCCGAGCCACAGCCACCGCAGAGAAACCATGTAGAACGCCTCGACTCAGCCGAGCCACAGCCACCGCAGAGAAACCATGTAGAACGCCTCGACTCAGCCGAGCCACAACCACCGCAGAGAAATCATGTACAACATCCACCGATACAGGCACGACCAGGAGCTTCTGGCAATCCTCAAACCGGGAGTTCTGATGATATCTACGTAGATATCAATGACGTTGTTATAGGGATAGAAAGCAGGTCACAAGTCCAACCTGCTAGCCCTTCCGTTAGAACCCCGACTTGCTGCAACCGCTTCTATGCATATGGATGTGTTTTCTTGGTGTTTTGGGTTCTACCTGCTGGTTATATGATATGGGCGCTTTCATAAAGTATGTACACGCGAAGAAGGGGTGGGGAGCCTATTTTCTTTACATTTTCTGGTATATAAACCCTTTATTTTAATGCGTACAAGAACTTTAGGGGGTGGGGGGGTCAATTTCTGGAGAGATTTTGCGTACATACTGTACGGAAGCCCCGTATTGTATCCTTTGTCATTATGATGCAAAAATGCAGCCCCAATAAGGCCAAAAAAAAGGGTTGTAAACAGGCCCGATCCTACCTTTTTTTTTGCAATTTGGAAGAAAATTCTCGTGTTTTCACTCAATATATATGAATGGTTTATATCCATATCAATTATCGTAGTATAGTTCAGTCCCAACTCCCCAGGGGGCACTCCAGTCTGGTTGCCACCCTGGTAACGCCATGTTTGGATGGCAGTCACCTCTGCATTTTTTGCCTACCGACCCTACATGTTCCTTCCATGTTATCTGAAACAAACCTTTTCTTTTGGCCTAAGCAACTTGCCAGGTCTGATTTTATGCATTATCTATACCCAAAGTGGGTTGATACACTGCTTAGGGTTCAGTATCATGCTTGGTATTGCTTTTTCTTGATTTTAAGAGATAAAACACTGCTAAGTCACTATAATGGACCAATCGCAGTGGGCACAAAATTGAGTTCAATGTTGAATCAATGATGAATCAACGTTGACAACCATTTATCAAAGTTGATTCAATGTTTTGTGCCCACTGGGATGGAACTCCAGCGAGTAACTCGCCAGTGCTACATTGGTGCATCATGCCAACCCTTCGAGAGTGTCTGGAATAGTCTCACCCCATTAGGGTTGGCATGATCCTTGAGCTGCATTCATGCAGCTCAAGGATCATGGGCTGCATTCATGCATCATGGGCTGCATTCATGCATCATGACGACCAAGGCTATGATTCATTAAGACGTTATGCCATCCTTAAAGGGTTAATCAGCCTTATTCTTACACAATGCACACAATGAGCAAACACTTGATGTTTACAACAGCAATCTTTTATTGACTAAAACAGCAGATATATCCCATGATCATGATTTCTACAATGTCTGCTATGATGATTCCAAAATATACAACAATGGCTGATGAAGCCTAAACTACCTATAGAACTGAGGGAGCGGGCACTTCCCATTCACCGACAACCAAGCAGTCACAATTCTTTTTGATGATCTGAGGCAAAAAAAAAGATAGTTCCTTGACACATCAAAAAGAGGACTAGATGTTGCTGGGGGGAGGGGGGGCATGACTACCTCACCAGTGAATGATCAGTATATTCCATTGGTCGTCGGCATTAAGATGGTCTGGTGGTTGGGAAGGGAGTGTTATTTTTTGTTGAAAATGTCAAGTCCCTTGTGACCCGACTGTTGCCCTGCTGACTGTGGGAACGGCCCAGCCCCTGCATGATAAATAACTTCTATGGTACATGAACACAAGAGCACAGACATACAGGCAAAAGTCAATAATCTGCACTGGGTTGGTAGGGCTAAAAATTATCATCATGATCATCCACCTGTGTACCATAAACATGTTGATGAGTAGGAAATTTATCAACCGTTGAAACTGTTCTTGTGGGAGAGAGTAGCTAGCAACAATGCTGGCCAGGATGAGGGGCTGGGTGGATATAGTATGTGTACATATGAAGCCCTACCAAACAGCTTCAGTGCCATACAACCTGATACGGGGATTAATTCTGAAAACCTTGCACATAAGCGACACAACTTATTCATGATTGCTTACTTATTGTATTTTTGTACTATATAGTAGTTGAATTGGGCGAGTTCACAGCCTCTGATCAATAGATCTGCCCAGCTCAATAGGAAGGTGGCGCCACCTCATGTTCATAATCAGAAGTAAGAGTGGGCCGACAAAGAATTAGTCTTGACATTCACACCGATGTACATACTGAAACATTGGATTAGTCTGGAAAAGTAAGAAAACATCATAAACTACACCTAGATTTGCTGTCTGATACGGCTAGACCTGTCTATATACATACTAATCCTTCGTCTGGACTATACATCTTTTAGGGAATAAATACTTTACAATATAAATAAAATGTCTCGCAGGACAGTCATTGACAAGTGCGAGAGCTCTTTTCTTATCTTTCTCTCTTTTAATCAATAAAATATGCAAATAGAGACATATTCTGAGTACATGAAATGTGGATTGCACTTTGTGACGCTCATTTAAACAACTGTATAGGAAGCATTGCACAAGTTTGTTTTATGGCCTTGACTTAACTGGTGTAGGCCCAACATAAACAACAATATTTTACAATTGGTATGTATAAGCAGTTCTCATATTGTTCCACTCACCCAAACTCACTCATATTTATCTTCTGGTTATCAAGGTATAATTAAACAACTTTCTTGTCAACATCTCAACCGTCCCTTCATTCTCAACCTGGCATGTCCTTTACTGTAAGCTTTTATTGAGGTGGCATCCCACCTTGGTCTGCATGTTTTAGCCTTATGTAGCCATCTTATAAAGCATATAAAAAATACTAAAACTGCTGTAACAAATGCAATGCCCATCGTCTGCAGACTGGCTCTTATAACTCAAAATGTGTGTATATACGTATACATGTATGGTAGCGGTGACCACGCGGGGTATCGGCTATACGGCAATCTGTTGAACATAGGACATATTGAGATCTAACGGCTACACCACCAACTAAAGCACCATGGAATTGTATTATTTTCCAATATGAATAACAGCGATACTCCAAAAACATACCACTCTCATTGGGTTGTAACCTTGATTTAGCTGAAGTTTCTCTATTGTCATTTTTTAGTAGCACAAGTGAGGTTGGTAAGAGAAAATTGATCATGGCAACAGATGACGCCATCACCACACGCTTTGTGATCAGTGATGACAATTCATGCTACTCCTATCCCATTCATGACTTTACTTCTAATGCATCTCCCACGTCAAGTTGGCATGTTGAGACAAATCAATATTCTACATGAATCTTACTCTGTCACTGCGTGTAGGTGGGTTCTGTTGAGTGGCAGTACAGCCTCTTATATCCCATTAACATATCCCCATGGCAAAATAAAAATGAGTACCTACAACACCAGTGAGTCTCATACCGGGTTTGGTGGGGGTAAAAGTACCAAAAACTTGAAACAATACACTGAGAAGTTACAACAAGAACTCGTAGTACGGAGTGTGTGAGAGGTATGCTGATCAGCACTGTGTGTGTGCTAATGGTGTAACATGGAGCACCCTGTAGACCCTTTAATGACGGCATCATGCATGAATGCATCATGCCCCGGTCGTCATAATGCATGAATGCAGCCCTGGCGAGTGACTCATCAGTGCTACATTCAAGCATCATGCCGACCTTATGAGGTTGAGACACTCCCATAGGGTCGCCATGATCGACCAATGCAGCACCGGCGAGTTACTCACCAGGGCTGCATTGGTGCATCATGACGTCATCTTTTAGTGACATCCATCGTTAAAGGGTTAAAATTGGTAATAGCAAACACAGGATGTAGTATCAGCTATTTATGACACCGGATAGATGTGACCCAACCAAATAGATGACCTTTCATACAAAGTAATCAAGTCAGTCACAACAAGGAATAGTAATAGGAAAACAGAGACAAAAGTTTGAACGCAAGATACCATTGTGTCCTTGAGATGACACTGTCTGTTTCTCCCATGACACATTGATTAGGGCAGTGCCAAAGTAAACGCTTATAGGAAACAGCAAATACATGGCTAGAGCAGATGGCTTTGATACAGGCATTCTTCTCTTTTAACTTAACCCTTTAAGGGTCGCGTAGTGCTTTAATATGCTATGCCCGTCATGTGGGATTCATGAAGGTAGCCCTGGCGAGTAACTTGCCAGTGCTGCATCCATGCATCATGTCAAACCCACAGGCTTGATACACTCCCGAAGGGTTGGTGTGATGCACCAAGGCTGGGCCAGAGAGTTACTCGCCGGGGCTGCGTTGGTGCATCATGCTGACCCTTTGGCAGTGTCTCAACCCTTCCCATACAGCAAGTAGTTAAACTTGCCAGGGCTGCATTCATGCGTCATGACGACCAAGGGCATGATGCATTAATACACTATACTGCCCTTAGAGGGTTAAGGTGTTACTAAACCAAGTTAAACTGATTGTTCTAAGACACATGATATTACAATAAAGTACAACATAATGAGGCACCGTGGTCGTGGTGTCAACTGTCAGCCTCTCTCCACCATGTAAAGCTGCTTTTAAGGCCAAACAACCAAAAGTAAAAGTTGGTCAATGGATTTCGCACACTTAATTTTTAGAAAAGGAATTTTTATGAATTTTTTTTAAAGAAAGATTGTCAATGGATTCCCCTCACCTCATTTTTTCACACTCTGAGCACATTTCCCGCCACCCAGCGCCCATAATAAACCGGCTAGTGGGGCCTGTAATTTGCATACTAGGCCTAGAAAGGACCTAATAATTTTTGGCTGGGCCAAAAATGCTCTGCTTTCAATTCCGTAGGAACCGTCAGGACCCCCAAGTCACCAGGCACATTCTGAGCACATTTCCAGAAGTGTTTTTCAGGGTGTCCCCTACAGATCATAAACCAAATAAGTGATCAAGCTGTTACCACTGTCACGGGAAACCTGGCCACAACTTGGATAGCGTTCAAATATGGATGTAGCGTATAAAACAGCGCCAAATACTACTGCTTTACAAAAGTGATCTTGAGAAAGCCAAAGCCCTTTTTGAACAAGACCAGTTTTAATTTTAAACCAGCGCCTTCAGCGACTGGATATTGAAGAAACATATATTCTTGTAAACATAAATTCACAGGAAATAAGGGGGGGGGGATGTTGACCTACAGGGCAAACTGGGGCCTATCCTCTCAGCAAAATGGGGGCTTGGTAAACTTGGATCTATCAGGGGTAGGCCTATAGCCCCCCCCTCCCCTCCTCCCCTCCCCCGCCCCACCAGCACTGCAGAACGGGACCTACCGCGGGAAAAGATAGCGTGGCGTTGCCGTGCCCCACTTAGTGCTTGGAGATATTACCATAGTTACGGGTGTCCCTATCTACCAGCACCTCACTCTCCAAGCATATTCTTACGGAGGGGCCGCCGATTGGGAAGTTTAATCTTGATTGTCTCCCTTATTTGAATAATTTATGATATCATATTCATAGGGGACGATTAAATGAGTATTTACAGTTCAATGCTGATGTATTTGGTCAATATTTTATGATAGATATGTTATTTTTGTGCCCTTTAACTGCATCAAAACATGGCGGAATTCAGTTGGATTTTATGCCTCTTGTTGCTAGGCCCACAGTGCGAGAGTATTTGTATTAGGCCTATCTTTTTCTGTTTTCTTTTAGATACAATGGCAATATAAGTATTACGTCTCCTAGGAAGAATGTTTATGACATAGGAAGGAATACAAATATTAATGAAGGTGAAATTATGAAGAAAAATCGAGTTAACTTTGAAAAAACAACACAATTTTATCTAGCCTCTTTTGGTTTATCTGCTCCCGGCAAGCACTCAATGTTATTTCAATAGGGTAATTCGCTAATGCCAACTAGGGGAATCAATATCAAGAAAGACCTCTCACACTAATAATAGACTAAGGTCATATTATTGAATCTGTCATAATCAATATCCATCCAACCACCAGCATACTAAAATGCTAATCACAGAGTCATGTCAATAAACCTGCATGCCATTTTGGAAGTGAATAATTTAGTTTCAGACCCAAGCCAAATGGATCCCAAAAGAATTCCATCACAACAAACAACCATGCTTAAATAGATCTCTGATAATAATGAGACCTTATTTTGGCTCATTTGTCATGTCTGACACAAATTCAAAGAAAATACTAGTTTTACCAGTCATACACAGGGGGCGGATTTGGTGCCGACTTGAGTATGATATGGCCTGACCCGCCATCTGCAAAAGCCAGGATTTCCCTGCTTTCAATTCCGTAGGAACCGTCAGGACCCCCAAGTCACCAGGCACATTCTGAGCACATTTCCAGAAGTGTTTTTCAGGGTGTCCCCTACAGATCATAAACCAAATAAGTGATCAAGCTGTTACCACTGTCACGGGAAACCTGGCCACAACTTGGATAGCGTTCAAATATGGATGTAGCGTATAAAACAGCGCCAAATACTACTGCTTTACAAAAGTGATCTTGAGAAAGCCAAAGCCCTTTTTGAACAAGACCAGTTTTAATTTTAAACCAGCGCCTTCAGCGACTGGATATTGAAGAAACATATATTCTTGTAAACATAAATTCACAGGAAATAAGGGGGGGGGGATGTTGACCTACAGGGCAAACTGGGGCCTATCCTCTCAGCAAAATGGGGGCTTGGTAAACTTGGATCTATCAGGGGTAGGCCTATAGCCCCCCCCCCTCCCCTCCTCCCCTCCCCCGCCCCACCAGCACTGCAGAACGGGACCTACCGCGGGAAAAGATAGCGTGGCGTTGCCGTGCCCCACTTAGTGCTTGGAGATATTACCATAGTTACGGGTGTCCCTATCTACCAGCACCTCACTCTCCAAGCATATTCTTACGGAGGGGCCGCCGATTGGGAAGTTTAATCTTGATTGTCTCCCTTATTTGAATAATTTATGATATCATATTCATAGGGGACGATTAAATGAGTATTTACAGTTCAATGCTGATGTATTTGGTCAATATTTTATGATAGATATGTTATTTTTGTGCCCTTTAACTGCATCAAAACATGGCGGAATTCAGTTGGATTTTATGCCTCTTGTTGCTAGGCCCACAGTGCGAGAGTATTTGTATTAGGCCTATCTTTTTCTGTTTTCTTTTAGATACAATGGCAATATAAGTATTACGTCTCCTAGGAAGAATGTTTATGACATAGGAAGGAATACAAATATTAATGAAGGTGAAATTATGAAGAAAAATCGAGTTAACTTTGAAAAAACAACACAATTTTATCTAGCCTCTTTTGGTTTATCTGCTCCCGGCAAGCACTCAATGTTATTTCAATAGGGTATTTCGCTAGTGCCAACTAGGGGAATCAATATCAAGAAAGACCTCTCACACTAATAATAGACTAAGGTCATATTATTGAATCTGTCATAATCAATATCCATCCAACCACCAGCATACTAAAATGCTAATCACAGAGTCATGTCAATAAACCTGCATGCCATTTTGGAAGTGAATAATTTAGTTTCAGACCCAAGCCAAATGGATCCCAAAAGAATTCCATCACAACAAACAACCATGCTTAAATAGATCTCTGATAATAATGAGACCTTATTTTGGCTCATTTGTCATGTCTGACACAAATTCAAAGAAAATACTAGTTTTACCAGTCATACACAGGGGGCGGATTTGGTGCCGACTTGAGTATGATATGGCCTGACCCGCCATCTGCAAAAGCCAGGATTTCCCTGCTTTTCTGCTGGCTCAACTCGCACCATGTAAGGTGGTATAGAGATTGGGGGAAGTCACGTGATCAAACAGTTAGAAACAGAAATCTATTTATAGCTGCTCATGTGTTAATGACGTCACATGCAAATAGAGGGTCAGGCTGTATCATACTCAGGTCGGCGCCAACCCACCCCCCCCCCCCCCCCGGTGTATGACTGGTAAGACTAAGAAAATACCAAACTATTTCCACCACCCAGAACTCATCTGGTATTCACTGCAGAGTATTTCTTTCCCTAATTATGCACCCACTCACCTCCCACACCAAACTTGGCCACAGTCTTCTCATGTCCCTCACCCCACACCAAACTTGGTCCCAGTCTTGTCATGCCCCATAGCAACAAATAACCAAAACACACTTGCTCCTCGTGAGACACCACCTCTACCTAACAGTATGTCACAGGATTTTGTCTTTGGCTCCTGTAGTCTGCTAGAAAGATGCCTTCTCTAGTCTACATTAGAATTTTTTCACAATTTCCGAAAATTTGGGTATCAGCATATGCGCCAGGCTTATTATTGCCTAGGGACAATGTGGCTACATCAAGGGACGTGGCCCTGAATCTCCTCTTTCCAGAACACTTTGAATTTCGAAAATTGACTGGTAAACAGCTGACAAATGAGAGTTTTCTCAGAAATGATTAAAAAAAATTTGTCCCAATTTCCTAGTCCCGGAAATGTGCGTATCGGCGCCTCCCCCGGCCTTATTATGACATATAGGCACTGGGGCTGCATCTGCTAATGTAGTCCTGAATCTCCCTCGGTTAAATTGATCTGTTCACAAACTGACTTAATTCCTTGCATTTGGGTGGGTTTACCTTATTTTTGTGGGTCTACCCACTGGTCTTTTCATATTGTATCCTTTATCATGAGGCATAAATGCAGCCCCAGTAAAGCCAAAAAAAAGGTTTGGTTCAGGTGACCCGATCAACCCCATCTAAACAGGGCTGGTCCTACATTGTTTTTTTTGTTGCAATTTTGAACAAATTCTCGTGTTTTTACTCAGTATATATATATAAATGAATCAGGCATGGAATTGGGTATTGAAGAAATATCCAAAAAGCAGCCAAAAGACGTTATCTAGGAGGTAATTTGTATACATAACATGACATGAAGGCCTCTAGAGATTGAGACCCCACCCTTATTAATGTTAAAATATTTGTTCATTGCATCTGCACAAATCACAGGAGTGACCTTTTGGCGTTCAAAAATCCGGAAATCCGGAAAAATCCAATGCATGATAAATGGTCTATATCAAGTATCGTAGTATAGTTCGCTCCGAACTCCCCAGGGGGCACTCCAGTCTGGTTGCCACCCTGGCAAAGCCATGTTTGCATGGCAGTCACCTCACATTTTTTGCCTACTGACCCTACATTTTCCTCCCATGTTATCTGATACAAACCTTTTCTTTTGGCCTAAGGTCTGATTTTATGCATTATCTATACCCAAAGTGGGTTGATACACTGCTTAGGGTTCAGTATCATGCTTGGTATTGCTTTTTCTTGATTTTAAGAGATAAAACACTGCTAAGTCACTATAATGGACCAATCGCAGTGGGCACAAAATTGAGTTCAATGTTGAATCAATGATGAATCAACGTTGACAACCATTTATCAAAGTTGATTCAATGTTTTGTGCCCACTGGGATGGAACTCCAGCGAGTAACTCGCCAGTGCTACATTGGTGCATCATGCCAACCCTTCGAGAGTGTCTGGAATAGTCTCACCCCATTAGGGTTGGCATGATCCTTGAGCTGCATTCATGCAGCTCAAGGATCATGGGCTGCATTCATGCATCATGGGCTGCATTCATGCATCATGACGACCAAGGCTATGATTCATTAAGACGTTATGCCATCCTTAAAGGGTTAATCAGCCTTATTCTTACACAATGCACACAATGAGCAAACACTTGATGTTTACAACAGCAATCTTTTATTGACTAAAACAGCAGATATATCCCATGATCATGATTTCTACAATGTCTGCTATGATGATTCCAAAATATACAACAATGGCTGATGAAGCCTAAACTACCTATAGAACTGAGGGAGCGGGCACTTCCCATTCACCGACAACCAAGCAGTCACAATTCTTTTTGATGATCTGAGGCAAAAAAAAAGATAGTTCCTTGACACATCAAAAAGAGGACTAGATGTTGCTGGGGGGAGGGGGGGCATGACTACCTCACCAGTGAATGATCAGTATATTCCATTGGTCGTCGGCATTAAGATGGTCTGGTGGTTGGGAAGGGAGTGTTATTTTTTGTTGAAAATGTCAAGTCCCTTGTGACCCGACTGTTGCCCTGCTGACTGTGGGAACGGCCCAGCCCCTGCATGATAAATAACTTCTATGGTACATGAACACAAGAGCACAGACATACAGGCAAAAGTCAATAATCTGCACTGGGTTGGTAGGGCTAAAAATTATCATCATGATCATCCACCTGTGTACCATAAACATGTTGATGAGTACGAAATTTATCAACCGTTGAAACTGTTCTTGTGGGAGAGAGTAGCTAGCAACAATGCTGGCCAGGATGAGGGGCTGGGTGGATATAGTATGTGTACATATGAAGCCCTACCAAACAGCTTCAGTGCCATACAACCTGATACGGGGATTAATTCTGAAAACCTTGCACATAAGCGACACAACTTATTCATGATTGCTTACTTATTGTATTTTTGTACTATATAGTAGTTGAATTGGGCGAGTTCACAGCCTCTGATCAATAGATCTGCCCAGCTCAATAGGAAGGTGGCGCCACCTCGTGTTCATAATCAGAAGTAAGAGTGGGCCGACAAAGAATTAGCCAAGTCTTGACATTCACACCGATGTACATACTGAAACATTGGATTAGTCTGGAAAAGTAAGAAAACATCATAAACTACACCTAGATTTGCTGTCTGATATGGCTAGACCTGTCTATATACATACTAATCCTTCGTCTGGACTATACATCTTTTAGGGAATAAATACTTTACAATATAAATAAAATGTCTCGCAGGACAGTCATTGACAAGTGCGAGAGCTCTTTTCTTATCTTTCTCTCTTTTAATCAATAAAATATGCAAATAGAGACATATTCTGAGTACATGAAATGTGGATTGCACTTTGTGACGCTCATTTAAACAACTGTATAGGAAGCATTGCACAAGTTTGTTTTATGGCCTTGACTTAACTGGTGTAGGCCCAACATAAACAACAATATTTTACAATTGGTATGTATAAGCAGTTCTCATATTGTTCCACTCACCCAAACTCACTCATATTTATCTTCTGGTTATCAAGGAATAATTAAACAACTTTCTTGTCAACATCTCAACCGTCCCTTCATTCTCAACCTGGCATGTCCTTTACTGTAAGCTTTTATTGAGGTGGCATCCCACCTTGGTCTGCACGTTTTAGCCTTATGTAGCCATCTTATAAAGCATATAAAAAATACTAAAACTGCTGTAACAAATGCAATGCCCATCGTCTGCAGACTGGCTGTTATAACTCAAAATGGGTGTATATACGTATACATGTATGGTAGCGGTGACCACGCAGGGTATCGGCTATACGGCAATCTGTTGAACATAGGACATATTGAGATCTAACGGCTACACCACCAACTAAAGCACCATGGAATTGTATTATTTTCCAATATGAATAACAGCGATACTCCAAAAACATACCACTCTCATTGGGTTGTAACCTTGATTTAGCTGAAGTTTCTCTATTGTCATTTTCTAGTAGCACAAGTGAGGTTGGTAAGAGAAAATGGATCATGGCAACAGATGACATCATCACCACACGCTTTGTGATCAGTGATGACAATACATGCTACTCCTATCCCATTCATGATTTCACTTCTAATGCATCTCCCACGTCAAGTTGGCATGTTGAGACAATTCAATATTCTACATGAATCTTCCTCTGTCACTGCGTGTAGGTGGGTTCTGTTGAGTGGCAGTACAGCCTCTTATATCCCATTAACATATCCCCATGGCAAAATAAAAATGAGTACCTACAACACCAGTGAGTCTCATACCGGGTTTGGTGGGGGTAAAAGTACCGAAAACTTGAAACAAAACACTGAGAAGTTACAACAAGAACTCGTAGTACGGAGTGTGTGAGAGGTATGCTGATCAGCACTGTGTGTGTGCTAATGGTGTAACATGGAGCACCCTGTAGACCCTTTAATGACGGCATCATGCATGAATGCATCATGCCCCGGTCGTCATAATGCATGAATGCAGCCCTGGCGAGTGACTCATCAGTGCTACATTCAAGCATCGTGCCGACCTTATGAGGTTGAGACACTCCCATAGGGTCGGCATGATCGACCAATGCAGCACCGGCGAGTTACTCGCCAGGGCTGCATTGGTGCATCATGACGTCATCTTTTAGTGACATCCATCGTTAAAGGGTTAAACTTGGTAATAGCAAACACAGGATGTAGTATCAGCTATTTATGACACTGGATAGATGTGACCCAACCAAATAGATGACCTTTCATACAAAGTAATCAAGTCAGTCACAACAAGGAATAGTTAGAGAAAACAGAGACAAAAGTTTGAACGCAAGATACCGTTGTGTCCTTGACATGACACTGTCTGCTTCCCCATGACACATTGATTAGGGCAGTGCCAAAGTAAATGTTTACAGGAAACAGCAAATACATGGCTAGAGCAGATGGCTTTCATACAGGCATTCTTCTCTTTTAACTTAACCCTTTAAGGGCCATGTAGTGCTTTAATATGCTATGCCCGTCATGTGGGATTCATGAACGTAGCCCTGGCGACTAACTCGGCAGTGCTGCATCCATGCATCATGTCAAACCTACAGGCTTGATACACTCCTGAAGGGTTGGTGTGATGCACCAAGGCGATGCCAGAGAGTTACTCGCCAGTGCTGCGTTGGTGCATCATGACAGCAACATGTCGTCCTTAACCCTTCAAGGACAGCATGTAGCTAAAAGATGACATTTGACGTCATGATGCCGGTGCTGCATTGCAGCATCATGCTGACCCTTCCGTAGTGTCTCAACCCTGTATGGCCGTTATGATGCATGAATGCAGCCCTGGCAAGTAACTCACCAGCCCTGAATTCAAGGATCATGCCGACCCTACAGGGTTTGAAGACACTCCCGAAGGGTCTGCATGATGCACCAATGCAGCACTGGTGAGTCACTTGCCGAGGCTGCATAAAAAGGGACATTTAGCAAACGCACATGTCCTGCGGGGCCCACAATTTGCATACTAGGCCTAGAAATGACCTAATAATTTTTAGCCTATGATTCTGCAAAAAGAGCCAGGACCGCCACGCTGCCTGGCACACTCTGAGGATATGTCCAGCCACCCAGCGCCCACAGTAAAGGGGGTGCAGAGGGGTCCCCCCTGAGGTCGGAAAGTCGCCGAAATTAAGGGGGCCAGGTAACAAAGTCGCTTTTTTGGTCACTTTGGCCTACTATTAATTTTGTCGAAAAGTCACCAGGTCACTTATATTATTGCCTTAGGTCGAAAGTCGCCTTCAAAACGGCCCAGGTCGCCAGGTCGCCTTTGACCCATCTGCAGGCACAGTAAACCCGCTAGAGGGGCCATAATTTGCATACTAGGCCTAGAATGGAGCTAATAATTTCTAGCTCGGTCAAAAATGCTCCCATTATGATTCTGCCAGAACCGTCAGGACCGTCACGCCACCTGCCACTCTCCGAGCACATTTCCAGAGTTTTTTTTTCAGGGTATCCACTACAGATCATGAAGCAAATAAGTGATCAAGCTGTTACCAGGGTCACGGGAAACCTGGCCACAGCTTGTTGGGAAAAATCTAGCTGACAAAATTAAGCCAGTTGGAGGATTTGAACCACCCCCGATTGAGACTCCAGCAAACAGTCTTGAGTTTGAGAATATAACAATAGAGGAGTTAGAGAAGGAATTGGTAAAGATAAATGAGAAAAAATCATCAGGAATTGATAATGTCTCTGCTAAGGTGTTGAAAGAATTTCTAATCGGTATGAAAGATGAATTTTTGCATGTCTTAAACCTATCAATTGTGAATGGGATTTTTCCTGCCAAGTGGAAAGAAGCAAAAATTACCCCAGTTCCAAAAGTAAAAAATCCAAGTGAAGTAGGGGAGCTTAGGCCTATATCTCTATTACCTATTACAGGAAAGTTGCTTGAGAAGTTCATCCACAGCCGAACTAATAGTTTCTTAGAAGGCAATGCGTTACTAACCCCTAAGCAAATTGGCTTCAGAAAGAATAGAGGAACTCAAGACGCCGTTATAGATCTGAATGAAAAAATATTCAAGTCCTTAAATGAGGGCAAATATACTGGTGCTATTTACATATATTATAAGAAAGCATTTGACACTATAAGTCATGATAAATTGCTAGCAAAGTTGCCCAAGTATGGTTTTAGTGAAAATGTTGTTAAATGGTATAGGAGCTATTTGAGTGGGAGGGAGCAAAAAACATTTGCAAATGGCTGCTGTTCAGACTTGGAAAAAGTTCACTATGGGGTCCCCCAAGGCTCTATTTTGGGTCCGACACTATTTATTTTATATGTAAATGATCTGTCAAAATTAGATATGTCATGCCACTGTTTGCAATATGCAGATGATACTGTACTCTTCGCCTCAGGATTTAATCTGGTAGATATTGTGTCAAATTTGCAAGATGACTTGGACAAGCTAATAGAGTGGTGTGATGCAAACCAATTAACCATAAATGCAAAGAAAACCAAAACTATGTTATATACTTACCAGACAGATGTGAAACTACCACCAATTTATGTCAAAGACACTGAACTTGAAGAAGTAGACAAATATAAATATCTAGGAATCATTATGGAAAACAACCTGAGTTTTAAAGCGCAATTAGCAAAAACTATTTCCTCTGTCAACTATAAAATCTGGTTATTAAGGCACTTTAGAGAGCATATGGACCAAGATACTGCCGTATTGTTGTTTAAAACTATGCTATTGCCTTATATAGATAACAGTAGTATATTCTTGTCTGGGGTCAGTCTCTTTGAGCAGAAGAAGTTGCAAGTACTGCAAAATGTTGGTATTAGAGTATGTTTGCGGATAAAAGATCCAATGTCAATTTCTGTTAAAAAAATACATGCCAAAATCAAGGTCCTGCCAATAGATCTGAGGAGGAAATATTTGCAAGGAATACTATGTTACAGGCTGATAAAGCTCAACTCACTGGCGTTGGTACAAAACAGAGTCACTCGAGCTGCGGATGGGCCTCTGATCAAATTATATATACCTCACACCAGACGCGTCCAATTCTCTCCACCTTTCAATACTTATAACAGTTGGAACAGCATCTCATCTACTATCAGAATGGCTGACAATAGTGTCACTTTTAAGAGTATGCTTAAAAGTAGCTTATTCAAGTACTTTGATACCACCTGGAGCTATGAGCTCCAATTCACAAACCTGTAATTATAGTGAGTGATGATTGTACTACTTATATTCTCTCTTATCACCTCGAAAGCCCAGCGACGAAGATACTGCAAATGAACTTTTTCGTTGAATTTATTCAACTTGGCTGGCACACTTAAATAAATACAAAACTTACAAAGTCTTTGTATTGTATTAGTAACGCGGGCTTTTGAGTCGTATCATACTCACATATATATTTCTATTTTTATTCAAGTATCAACTCATTGTATGATTGTTAACTGTCCTGCCTTATGAATATGTATCTTGATCACTTGGTCTATAGAACAGTAGGGTATGCAATATAAAATGCTGCTTCTTATTGTAAAAACCCTGTTGATTATACCATCTCCATGTCTTTTGGTCAGATGATTATTACCATCATATATGTATGGTATTCCTCAACATGTATCCACTATAAGAATTTGGTATCACCTCATATTCATCTACCCTCCCCTCCCCCCTCCCCTTGTCCCCAAGTAATATCACCATAACTGACTTTTTTGTAAGTTCTCATGCAGTAATAACGAAATGGAGGTGCTGTAGCCAAAAATGCAAATGTAATTTATCACTCATTGTATGTATCAACCTTCTCTGTAATTCGATTGAAACAAATATAATTGTATGTACTTTTATATTTTTCGTGATTGCAGAATAAAAACCTTGCAAATTGAAATTGAAATTGAAAATGGATAGCATTCAAATATGACTGTAGGGTATAAAACAGCGTCAAACAATACTACTTTATAACATAATCCTAAAAAGTGATCTTGAGAAAATTTGGTCTGAACAGCCAAAGACCTTTTTTGAACAAGACCTGTTTTAAATTTAAATCAATATCAAGAAAGACCTCTCACACTAATAATAGACTACGGTCATATTATTGAATCTGTCATAATCAATATCCATCCAACCACCAACATACTAAAATGCTAATCACAGAATCATGTCAATAAACCTGCATGCCATTTTGGAAGTGAATAATTTAGTTTCAGACCCAAGGCAAATGGATCCCAAAAGAATTCAATCACAACAAACAACCATGCTAGCATAGATCTCTCATAATGATGAGACCTTATTCTGGCTCATTTGTCATGTCTGACACAAATTCAAAGAGAATACCAAACTATTTCCACCACCCAGAACTCATCTGCAGAGTAATTCTTTCCCTAATTATGCACCCACTCAAGTAGTATAGTATGTATCGGAACGGGACTATAGTTAACTACTGTTTATTACTCAATCGACCTGCAGCCAATCAGAGGCCTCCATTTGGTCACGTGACCCCCTCATTTGCATAATTACGTAATAGGCCACGCCCCCTCATTTGCATAATTACGTAATAGGCCACGCCCCCTTGATCACCAGCCAATCA
Source organism: Harmothoe impar (assembly GCA_947462335.1). Lineage (NCBI taxonomy): Eukaryota > Metazoa > Annelida > Polychaeta > Phyllodocida > Polynoidae > Harmothoe > Harmothoe impar. The sequence goes on from OX381704.1 coordinate 112,609,441, forward strand.
GGGGCCGCCATTTGGTCACGTGACCCCCTCATTTGCATAATAGGCCACGCCCCCTTGATCACGTGACCCCCTCATTTGCATAGTAGACTACGCCCCTTTGATCACCAGCCAATCAGAGGTCGCCATTTGGTCACGTGACCCCCTCATTTGCATAATAGGCCGCGCCCCCTTGATCACGTGACCCCTTCATTGGCATGATAGGCCACAACAACATCACGTGGCTATCTTTGTTTGTAAACAACACCACGTGGCTCTCTTTGTTTGTAAACAACACCACGTGGCTCTCTTGTTTGTAAATAACACCTACTAAGTTTAGTCATAGGTAGCAGTAGTGTTTGTAAATAACGCTTACTAAGTTTTCAGTCATAGGTGTCTAGAGCAGCAGCAGCAGCAGCATCTTCAGCAGCAGCAGCAGCAGCAGCCGCGTCATAAGTGTCTAGAGCAGCAGCCACGTCATAGATGACTAGTGCAGCAGCAGCAGCAGCATCTTCAGCAGCAGCAGCAGCGTCATAGGTGTCTAGAGCAGCAGCTGCAGTAGCAGCAGCGTCATAGGTGTCTAGAGCAGCGGCAGCAGCATCTTCAGCAGCAGCAGTAGCAGCAGCGGCAGCAGCAGTAGCAGCAGTAGCATCTTCAGCAGCAGCAGCGGCAGCATCTTCAGCAAAAGCAGCAGCAGCCGCGTCATAGGTGTCTAGAGCAGCGGCAGCAGCATCTTCAGCAGCAGCAGCGGCAGCAGCATCTTCAGCAGCAGCAGCAGCGTCATAGGTGTCTAGAGCAGCAGCGTCATAGGTGTCTAGAGCAGCAGCCGCAGCAGCAGCAGCATCTTCAGCAGCAGCAGCCGCAGCAGCAGTAGCATCTTCAGCAGCAGTAGCAGCAGCAGCAGCAACATCTTCAGCATCAACAGCATCTTCAGCAAAAGCAAAAGCCCGTAACTTAGCATCATGTGCATCAGCCATAGCCGTAACAGCGACACTGCGACTAGCATAAGCAAAACAGGCTATTTTTTTAGCAGCTGTACAAGCATTTATAGCATTAGCCCTAGCAGCAGCCGCAACAGCGACACTTTTAGCAGACGTTGCAGCATCAGTAGCAGCAGCATCGGTAGCAAGAGCGGAAACAGTAGCAAAAACATTAGCAGCACGAGCAGCAGCGGCGAGAGTAACAGCAGCGTTGTTAGCAGCATTGGCAACTTCGTATGCAGCATGTGTAGCACGAACAGCGATACGAGCTTCACGTTTTGCACGAGCAGCAGCAATAGCTGCAGAAGTAGCCATCACACTTTCCAGCCACCCGTACGAATCTTGATAAAAACCAACCTCCACCTTGCTACTTGTTAACTCATCAGTAAACATGGACGTCTCCTCGTGTGGTGTTGTCGCGGCTCTGTAGTAGTGTTGGGATTGCTCACATTCGGTAGAACGTAGAGTGATTCCTGATGACGCCATGCTGAAGGTGGTAGAAGAAGTGTGTGGGACTCATGTTTCACTCTCGCTTATGTACTAGGCTCCGAGATAAGCTTCTTAACTCAAGAGGAAAACTCTCACTAGGAAGGCGACCAGCTGTCTACCTGTGTAGGTGCGGGTTCGTTACATCTTTAATCCTGTTCGACCCCCCGAGGAAATAGATGAAAAAAACAAAAGACCATCTTTCAAGCACTCGAATCCGCAGTCAGTAGGAAGCTATAAGGAGCTTAACTTGTGTTTGATTTAAGCTGTCTACCACACGCACGCGCTTGTAGTCACAGCTAGAGTGGCAGACTTCCGTCCGCCCGCTGGCGCATGACAATCGACTTTAGACACCCCCTGTAGTTTTTTTTTGCATACACAGTTGACTAGCATCTTAATCTCTTACCCAGCTATAAGCCCATATACATGTAACACGCATTACTCCTCTTTATGGTAATTATCAGATCGATTTAAGGGTGGAAAAGGCTTAGGTGATTTAGGTCCCTCTCTAGCTGAAAACAGGCTTAGACCATAGCATGTAGGCAGCCGGCCGCGTTAAACACCCCCTGTAGGTTTTTTTTTTGTTTTTTGTATACACTCTCGATCCCCTCTCTAGGTGAAAACAAAGCTTAGAAGATGCGGTGATCCGGCCACCGGCTGGCGCGTCACACCTGTCGTTAATCACCCCCTGTAGGCTTTGTATACACTCTCTAGGTGAAAACAAAAGCTCCCTCCACGGGCTGGCGCGTCACACCTGTCGTTAAAACGCCCCCTGTAGTGTTAGTATACACAGTTGCCCCGCCTTATCTATTCACCAGCTATAAGCCCATATACGTGTACATGTGATTTTTGATACCCTCTCTGGAATAGGGTGGGGCTCAAGGTGAAAACAAGATTAGACCATTCGCTCTCTCAGCTATATAAAGAGCCTCAATTGTTCTTGCAACAGCACTTCACCACCGGTACACTATCAGTCACGAGGCAGATGTTTGCGGTATGGGTCATACAGGTTACCTACTAATAGCGGTTTGGTGAGTAGATCACTTTTTTTCTCCTAAAAAAACCAACAAAAACGCCTCACTTATGACTCAGGTATGTATATGTAGCACTGTTAATGTAAGTACACAGTAGAATCTACTGAACTATAGACTCAACCCTCTGAAGACGGTGGAGTGCGTTAATGCGCAGGTCTGTGTCGGCGTCACTTGTTTTGTATTCTAACTAAAAAAGAAAAAAAGTCAGAAGTCAATCTACGACCTATCAAAGACAAATTTGTGATAAGTTCAAACTAAATAAGAGACAGTTTGAGCGTCTCTTAGTCGCTGTCAAAGATGCGAATAACGAACGCGCTGAGGGCGGGGTTCAGGTCACGTATAGTTCCCCGCTCTTTCGTCAGATGGCGCCACAATAGGGGTTTTGTACATTCCTACGATGCTCGCGAACATTTCAACGCATAATGAGCTATATAGGCAACAAAGTGCGCTTCTGAATATATTAAAATATAAAAAACAATTCAATATTGTGTATTTCTGATAGAAATGAGGCAGTTTCTTTGAATACCAACTAAACTATAGCGAGATGAAAAATACCACACCATATCTAAGGCTTTATAAAAGATACATAGTCAGAAACTCTCGCCGAGTCGGCAATCTGAAAAACGGATCAACTCGTTTTGACTCGTTGTGCCACAAGGGCCCCCATCTAACGGGGGCCCTTTGAGGTCAGTCTGTCAAACCACAGTGATCCATGCTGCTTAACACTAGGCGTAATTAATTACGCCCATGTTGTGCAGCATCTAACCAACTGACAGTGTCAGTTGGTTGGCCCCTCTTTAGGGGCCACACAATAAAATAAAGAATAGAGGCCTAAGGGAACGTTCACAAGCGTCTCCCCTTCCTACGGGGTGGGTGGGTCTTTGGGTTTAGTGACAAAACAGCGACATGTGAGTAGGAGTTTGCGTGTCAGCTCTCTTTTTTTTCTTTTTTTTTCCAAGTCTACATATTATTTATGATTAAAAAATTAAAAAAAAAAAACCACGATAATATAGTGCGCTGATCAAAAACTGAATAGAAAAATAACCAAAAATAGGTTGGGGAAATCTCTGCTATGTAGCTGATCGGTCGTTGTCACACGGTGCAGAAAATTTACTTTTTTTTTTTTTTTTTTTTAGAAAATCTATATTAGGACCACAGACGGGGCACATGTGTCACTTGTCGAATATAAGAGATACCAATGGGCTTTGTCGAATTTAAGAACTAGGTCTTGGCCATTGGCATTGTCTATTTTGAGAAGTAGTCTTGCCCGTCTTGCCCCTTGTCGCCAACTCCCAGCACCCCCTGTGTCTCTTTGTCCATATTGGCTAAAAACAGGACATTGTTGCCTTGGCTATTTTACCCCCCGTCTGGGTATCTTATTACTTAATCACTTCGTCTTGACCCTGTGGGGCAGTGGGTATATGGAATAACCGTGTCCAGGTGTACTCTATCTGACACATAACCGAAGGTTACTGAGTTATGTAATAATACCTGACCTATGAGGCCGCCAGTCAGTTTGCCGTGATTATTTTGACACACTCTCAGTTACTCGTAGGACATCTAATACATAATTAGACTCAGCATCATATAAGACAGTCTCGGCCACGCCGGCTGCATATCGGACCAGGGGGATAGTCTGGCAGCGACTCGCCACCCCGTCCACAAGCTGTGTACAGCACCCCGTTTCTCTTTGTCCATATTGGCTAAAAAACAGGGCATTGTTGACTTGGCTATTTTACCCGTCTGGGTCTTATTATTTAATCACCTCGTCTTGACCCTGTGGGGCAGCGGGTATATGGAATAACCGTGTCCAAGCGTACTCTATCTAACACATAACCGAAAGTTACTGAGTTATGTAATAATAACTGACCTATGAGGTCGCCAGTCAGTTTGCCGTGATTATTTTGACACACTCTCAGTTACTCGTAGGGAATCTAATACATAATTAGACTCAGCATCATATAAGACAGTCTCGGCCACGCCGGCTGCATATCGGACCAGGGAGATAGTCTGGCAGCGACCCGCCAGCCCGTCCACAACCTGTGTACAGCACCCCGTGTCTCTTTGTCCATATTGGCTAAAAAAACAGGTCATTGTTGACTTTGGCTATTTTACCCGTCTGGGTCTTATTATTTAAATCACCTCGTCTTGACCCTGTGGGGCAGTGGGTATATGGAATAACCGTGTCCAAGTGTACTCTATCTAACACATAACCAAAGGTTACTGAGTTATGTAATAATAACCGCCCTATAATCCTATGAAGTCGCCAGTCAGTTTGCCGTGATTATTTTGACATACTCTCAGTTACTCGTAGGGTATCTAATACATAATTCGACTCAGCATCATATAAGACAGTCTCGGCCGCGCCAGCCGCATATCGTACCAGAGGGATAGTCTGGCAGCAACCCGCCATCCCGTCCACAATCTGTGTACAGCAGTCTGGACCAGACCACCAACTCTGGGTATAGCATTCGGGATGACTGGAGCAAGACTGGATCTAACCCTTTAATAGTCGCATAGCGCTTTAATGTGCAGTGCCCGTTGTCGTCATAAGCCATGAATGCAGCACTCAGAGTTCCTCACCAGGGCTGCATGCATGCATACACTGGCATATCGACAAAGAGCGTAGCGCATTAAAGCACTATGCTACCTTTAGCATTAAAGCGCTGAGGGGTTATTTTTTGATAGTGTAGAACCAATATCTGTCTAATTAAACTCCTTATCAGTGCTGGTTTTTTTTCACATACAAAAGAATTAGGTAATGGCGCTCCGCCATGTATTGGATAACCACTGCAGCGCGACTCTGAAAAGCGGCGGCGGTGAATTTCCATTTAGATCCTGAAAAGGGGGGCGGTCAGATGTCGTCAAGGCCCTGATAAGTAGGGCAGTTCAAATCATATGATTACATTGAGCTAATTTTCTTGCTGAAAGGAATGAATAATTGTATTTGTATAAAATTCACACACACACACACACACACACACACCCGCCCACCCACACACACACACACACACACACACACACACACACACACACACACACACACACACACACACACACAGGACACCTGATGATCTCCACACGATGACCTGATTGCCCTTCCTAAAAAAAAAACAACACAAAAAGCCCAACTCGATCTACCTACTCAACAGGGTTTCAGTGTAGAGCGTATTAGGGGTTTTTCTGATGCGTATATTATATTGAGATTGATTTTCAACTTTTGTGATCAGTGGTTGGTCCTTAAAAGGACCGTTTGGTAGAGAGAGAGGGTCGCAGGGACCTTGCTGCTGAAGCGGAGGGCGTGGTCATAACGCGTGGTGGTCCTTCAGCAGCTCCTCCAGCACGGCGGGCGGTAGTCCTTCCTCCATGCAGACTTGCTGCTTGACTCGCTCCACGCACTGGCGGATGAGTTGATCAGCGACGTTCGCGATCAGCTCATCCACCACACCCTCTGCTTCAGCAGCAGTCCGCTGTCTCTCCTCTCTCTGTAGCGAGGCTACGAACTGCTTCTCCACGGCCGCATCGATCATAGATCGAGAAACGGCCACGAAGTTCTGTCTCTCCGCCTCCTCTCTCTGTAGCACGGCTACGAATTCCTTCTCCACGGCCGCATCGATCATAGATCGAGAAACGGCCACGAAGTTCACTCCGTGAGCCATTTTGTCGAACTGACTTCCTAGCCGCCTGAGAGATGCTGACGTCACACTATTTTCGACGACGCTATGACGCGCACGAGGTAGACAGACGACGTCGTTTCACTTCCTTATTTGGAGTTTGGGACCTTGTGACACCGAAGTCATACCGTACGGTCGCGATAAAGCAACTAGTGTTGAAAAGCGCGCCGGTCTTGTATAAGCGTCGGAGTATAAGAGCCTCCAAATGTTTTTTCTCAAGCACTAAAATCGCGACTTTGAATAAGCGCCAGCGCCTAGCTTGTATATAGCTCCTGAGTAAGAACTTCACCGAATTGAAAAGCGCTCCCTCAGAGCCCTTAATCGCGACAGTACGGTACAAATCTGATGTCAACCCGCGCCAAAACCAAAAAGGGTGTTCCGGTCACACGTACCTACGACGAGCGACCTTCAGCTATCACCACGTGAAGAGTTGGAAATAAATTTTGTACGGCAAGAAAACTGAAAACTGATAACGATTCCATTAGATAAGTATTTGGTTCCAATCTATGGCGAGATATTTCCACCAGAGCGATTGATTTATATGTCTGTAAGGTTCAGCTCTCCAACACTCTCCAATATCCGCCGGTGCACGACGGTCGCCGCCCATCATTAGTGACAACTAAACTTCTGCTGGAGAGTGAAAGTTACGTTGAGTCTTGAGGTGCGCAGAGATACTATCTGCCGCAGCCTGATTTTAGTTCCACGCTATTTAGATAACCGCCCCATTTAAAATCTCTCTCTCGATCCTAGAAAAGGAAAAAAAGGCTAGAGTTTATCATGGACGCGTCTCAGTTTTAGTCAAGCCGTAAAGTGAAGAACCCGAGCTTGTACATATACCCACGTGAGGAGTGACATAGCGGGGCGTTCAGTTAGTACTGAGTCTATAGTCAAGGTCAAGTTCCACTCTCTAAACAGAGCTTTAGCGACTCCGTCATCTAGACTAGACCGCGCGCGCGATTTTTTTTGCTGAAGCAGCTAATCGATGGAAACGTAGAGAAGACGTACTCGATCAAAAACTGCTTCAGAGACTTGTTATCAGGTATTAACAGTTAAATCAAAATATTTCAAAACATCCAGAAAAGCAGAATGACATGTCCTACGAGCTACAGCCGGGCACTGACGAGCAGACGCCGCTGACGTCATTTCAATCAGGTCGCAGCGCTTTTTAGACACCTTTTCTGTAGGACCCGTCTCATACCTTAGTATATAATACCGTAAACGCCGGGTGATTAGTATATGATCACATTGACAGTCGCGGATCCACGAAGAGGCTGGATAAGCCACGAGCGGACCCGCGACTGCAATGTGACATAATCTTACCATGCGCTTTGTTTTGTTTTTGTTTCTATTTACAACAGCAAACATTTCAACAGCCTATTGTTTTTTTAAAATGATGAAAAAAAGTAAACATTTTAGAGCTAAATTTGTGGAGGATAGCCGGACATGCTGATGTCACTAGACCCCTAAATTCGATATGGTGACATGGTCATTTTCTTAAAAATCGATACGACGACACGGACACGGACATCTAAGTGACATGGGCCATGGGGCATTTCTTGAGTCCGACATGTGACATGGACCATAGTGACATGAGGAAAAAAAAATGTTCGAAGAGTGCATCAGAAAAAGTACCATTTCAAACCTAAGCATTTCGCCAGATTTTTTTTTTTTCTTTTTTTTCTTGGATGGTACCCGGCTTTGCGGTGTCTGGGTCCTTAAAAATGTACCAGAATGCTCAAATTCGGGTTCTAAATATTTTCAAAAAACGTTTTCTCCCTTAGTGACGTGTGACACGGGCATTTCTTAAATTCGACATACGGCTGCATGGGGAGGACCCACCCGTCAAGGGCCCCATGATGACTCATACCCGCCGCGTTCAGTCAATCAACCGAGATCTTTTTCTGTGGTGGTGTAGAAGGATCTCCCCCCTGAGGTTACAAAGTCACCTCTTTATTTAAGGGGCTACGAGCCGCAAAGTCGCTTTCGCAAAGTCGCAAGAAATATTCAAGTCAAAAAGTCAAATTCATCAACTATCAGTACAGTCGTTTGAAAGTCATCAAGTCACCGAAAAACTCCTCTACAGTCACCTTCGACTCGCCTCCTCCCTACCCCCCCTAAAGGGGGGTAGGGAGGAAGCGATTCCCTAGAGATCAGATAATTTTTTTTTTTTCTCCCGAGCAGACCCCAAAAGCCCCCCTCCCCCCCAAGTGCCCGCCCACCCCATAAAGAGTGCCCCCCTCCCCCCCCCTCCCCTCCCCATGCATCTTAAAGTGCCCCCCTCCCCCCCTCCCCTCCCCTCCCCCCTTATAGAAGCCTCTCATTAGCTAGTCCAAGTCATGTGACCAAAAGAGAGGCGTAGTCTGTCTATTGTCTATATTATGCAAATGAGGGAGGGGGTCAGGTCACGTGACCAAAGGGGTGTGGCCTATTTTCCAAATAAAGAGCGCTTCCGGTCACGTGACCAAAGGGGTGTGGTCCTATTATGCAAATGAGGGGGTCACGTGACCCATTATTATGCAAATGAGGGAGTCACGTGACCAAATGGAAGCCACTGATTGGCTGGTGATCAAAGGGGCGTAGTCTACTATGCAAATGAGGGGGTCACGTGATCAAGGGGGCGTGGCCTATTATGCAAATGAGGGGGTCACGTGACCAAATGGTGGCCCCTGATTGGCTGGTGATCAAGGGGGCGTGGGCTATTACGTAATTATGCAAATGAGGGGGCGTGGCCTATTACGTAATTATGCAAATGAGGGGGTCACGTGACCAAATGGAGGCCTCTGATTGGCTGCAGGTCGATTGAGTAATAAACAGTAGTTAACTATAGTCCCGTTCCGATACATACTATACTACTCACTCACCTCCCACACCAAACTTGGCCACAGTCTTCTCATGTCCCTCACCCGACACCAAACTTGGTCCCAGTCTTGTCATGCGTCATAGCAACAAACAACCAAAAACACACTTGCTCCTCATGAGACACCACTCCCACCCAACAGTAAGTCACAGGACTTTGTCTTTGGTTCCTGCAGTCTGCCTGGATAGATAGATGCCTTCTAATGTCTACATTAGAAGCTTTTTCACAATTTCCGAGTGCCGAAAATTTGCGTATCAATGTATGCGACGGGAATATTATCGCCTAGGGACACTGTGGCTACATCCAGGGATGTAGCCCTGGATCTCCTCTTTCCAGAAAACTTTGAATTTCGAAAATCGACTGGTAAACAGCTGAGTAATGAGAGTTTTCTCAGAAATGATTTTTTGAAATTTGTTCCAATTTCCTCGTCCCGGAAATTTGCGTATCGGCGCCTCCCCCGGCCTTATTATGACATATAGGCACTGGGGCTGCATCTGCTATTGTAGTCCTGAATCTCCCTCGGTTAAATTGATCTGTTCACAAACTGACTTAATTCCTTGCATATGGGTGGGTTTACCTTATTTTTGTGGGTCTACCCACTGGTCTTTTCATATTGTATCCTTTATCATGAGGCATAAATGCAGCCCCAGTAAAGCCAAAAAAAAGGTTTGGTTCAGGTGACCCGATCAACCCCATCTAAACAGGGCTGGTCCTACATTGTTTTTTTTGTTGCAATTTTGAACAAATTCTCGTGTTTTTACTCAGTATATATATATAAATGAATCAGGCATGGAATTGGGTATTGAAGAAATATCCAAAAAGCAGCCAAAAGACGTTATCTAGGAGGTAATTTGTATACATAACATGACATGAAGGCCTCTAGAGATTGAGACCCCACCCTTATTAATGTTAAAATATTTGTTCATTGCATCTGCACAAATCACAGGAGTGACCTTTTGGCGTTCAAAAATCCGAAAATCCGGAAAAATCCAATGCATGATAAATGGTCTATATCAAGTATCGTAGTATAGTTCGCTCCGAACTCCCCAGGGGGCACTCCAGTCTGGTTGCCACCCTGGCAAAGCCATGTTTGCATGGCAGTCACCTCACATTTTTTGCCTACTGACCCTACATTTTCCTCCCATGTTATCTGATACAAACCTTTTCTTTTGGCCTAAGGTCTGATTTTATGCATTATCTATACCCAAAGTGGGTTGATACACTCCTTAGGGTTCAGTATTATGCTTGGTATTGCATTTACTGTCTATATAAGGGCGCAGCAGTTATATGTGTATATTGCTCGGTATTGCTTGCCACGCCCCCCTATGTAGGACGCTGCGGCGCCTGGGGTCATGGTAGTACCACCACTCCACACTAGGGGGTGCCCCGGTGCTGGTCGTTAGGCTGGCCCGGTATCCACCACGGTTGCATTTCAAATTTGCTTGAGAGAGGACGCCTCCTCTAGGAGCTCTACATGGGTAGGCTAGCAAGGCAACTGTCGCACAAATTGTGAAATTATTACCAGGATTAAGCAAAATCGCCGCAGCAATGGTTTCAGCATGGTGTTATTCATGTGGCAAGGACCATGAATCCCCAAGGGGGAAGAACTGTAAGGAAGTACCTCCCGGGGGGGGTACTCAAATTTTTTTTGACACGGGTGTGCGGCTGGCCCTTTGACAACCCTTACCCTTGGTGAGGGGGATTTTGGTCAGAAGTGACCCTTGGTGAGGGGGATTTTGGTCGAAAGTGACCCTTGCTGAGGGGGATTTTGGACAAAAGTGCCTATGTTTTAGCAATTTCCCCCGAGGAGTCAGCCTTGGTGTAAGACTTTTGGTCAAAAGTGACCCTTGTTGCAAAGAATTTTGGCAAAAAGTGACCCTTTTTGGGGGGATTTTGTTAAAATCTCCGAAAAGTGACCCTTGGTGAGGGAGATTTTGGTGAAAATTGACCCTTGGTGAGGGGGATTTTGGTGAAAAGCAGACCCTTGGTGAGGGGGATTTTGCTCAAAAAGTGCCCTTCCCAGCCGCACACCTGTGTATACAAAATATATGAAGTGCCCCCCCCGGGAAGTACCTGCAGAGGGCTATAAGCCCATGCCGACGCGCCATTCTTCAAAACTACTGGAGGAGAAGCGCTCGAGCGAGGAGGCCTTTAAGGCAGCCAAGGACGCTGTGGACATGAGCCTCAGTGAGATCCACCCAGCTTCAAAGTTCGCCAACAGGGTAGAATACCTCGAGTACCTGGAAGCCCTGGACGCAGATCAGGCAGAGGAGGAGAAAATCGAAGCCCTGGAGGAAAAGATCCGGTCGCGCCTCACCACCCGCATTAGCAAAGCGCGGGAAGCTCCGAGGGACAAGACGCCGCCGCGTCCCCCCTCCCGGGACGGGACTCCAGAGAGGGACCCTCTAACAAGCACCCCCCGCTACTTCGACCCACGGACAGAAGGTAGAGACAGATCAGGCGACCGCATCACAAGACGGCGGAAAAAGTTTGATTTAAAACGGTTTATTCGAGGTAGAGAGCCCAGGTCTCTTTCATACGGGGAACTGATGTATGTTTCACTAAACTGGGCTTGTGTTGGGATTGAGGATCATACTTTTGAGAGTATGGAGGACATCAAGAAATTCCTCCGCCATTTAGGCTTTATCTCGTTTAAGGCATCCAGTGACTTGTTTGAGGACTGGACATTTGCTGAATACGATGCTGACATACGGGAAGAGTGTGTGTGGGGAAAAGATGTAAATGAATTCACCTTTGGTCATGAGTTTATTGCCAAGAGGTATTTTGATACAGAAGGGTTAAAGAAAACCAGGAGAGATTCCCACGACGCCAAGTCAGCTCCCTCCTCTAGCAAATCTAAGAAAGGAGGGGCGGGCAGAGGCCGGGGAGGGGCAGGTGTCAGTAGTCAGCCCCCCGGTAGGACCTACCAGGGGGTGAGGACCAACGAGTCAGGTGATGTTATGCCTTGTAATAGGTTCAATGGCTCTGGGTGTGACGCCAGAAACTGTAATTTTGCCCATGTCTGTTCTAAATGTCATGACCCCACTCACAAAAGTGCCGAGTGTGTGAACGTCCGCATGCATAATACATAGGGACTTGTCTCACCTGTACATGTTACTCCTGTTCATACCCACCCTGTTTGTTGTCACACTACTGCCACCGCAGTGGAGTGTAGTGAAACCGGCTTATTAAGTGACACTAACAGTAGGGTTGTTAATGGGGCCGCTGCCCCAGGAGTGGGTATTATAGGTGAGGGTGAGTGCTATGGTACTACTTATTGAGATTTGACGACGCGGGAAAATATGTGACCGGGTAACCGGCGTTCATGTAGCTTCCGGTAATAAAAGTTACGTCACTCCATGGCGCGGATTTAGAGCAAGCAGAGATGGCGATTGACTTTGTACAACTTTAAGCAACTTATTCATCAGGTTATGGGCTTCAGTTACAATTCCACTGTGCTGGGTATCTCGGTGAAGGTATGAACTAAGTTGTGAGAAGGTTGGAAGGTCGGATGGCCGCTAGAAGATGAGTTATTGCAACTTGAAGATCGGCGAATTTGGACCACGAGCCCGGACCACGAGGGACGCAAGCAGCAGCGAGCATGTGGCCGGGACGTGCCAGCAAGGTGCCGGGCGCCGTGAGCGATATTGGAAGTGGTTTCCCGGGAGGCAGGCACGAGGAGGCGGAGTAGGAGGCGCCAGACAGCCCCGGGAAGGTGCCGTGAGACTGCGTGCCCGAGGAGAACACCCCGGGAGAGTGCCTACCGTCAGGCAGCGTAAAGCAGTATTGGCATGGTAAAAAATGCGTGAGAAGTGCAGTGTCAACAGGTTTGAGAACAGCTGATCGGCGGTGGGAGAAGCAGCAAGATGGCGAGGATAGCCCCCCGCACTGGGAACCACGTTTGTGTCGACATGGGGTGTGTATTATTGTGAATTGTTTATCAACGTGATGGAGAGGACATTGTAGACTACATGTGGATTTGTAGTGTTGTCGAGTTTGGAGGTACACAAGACGAGGAGAACATTGTGAGGTATACTAGTATGCAGAACATTGTGTACGTGTATATTAGTTGTAAAGTAGACAGGGAAGTCTACAGGTGCGTGTGTGTTCAGCTGTATTTGTGGTGCTGTCACACAAGAGATCGAAGTGGAGTTACAGACAGTGGTTAGTATTTACAGAAGTCGTGTAAATATCCAGGAGTGTCTGTGTTGTGTACTGCATGAAGGTGACGTGTCATAGGCACTGGTGACGTGTCAGAGGCACTGGTGACGTGTCAGAGGCACTGGTGACGTGTCAGAGGCACTGGTGACGTGTCAGAGGCACTGGTGACGTGTCAGAGGCACTGGTAACGTGTCAGAGGCACTGGGGACGTGTCAGAGGCACTGGTGACGTGTCAGAGGCACTGGTGACGTGTCAGAGGCACTGGGGACGTGTCAGAGGCACTGGTGACGTGTCAGAGGCACTGGTAACGTGTCAATGTAGTAGAGGAGTGAACTGAGGATGCTTGGCTGTGTGAGCATTTTGAGGGGGTTGTGTGAGGTAGTTTCTATATGTGGTATAGAATGGAGGTCACAACTAAAAATGGCAGCAAGTATGAGGAAGTTCAGTGAAGGACATGTGTTGATTAAAAATGACTCATTCCTGTGCAGCTTTAAACACATAATGATTTATTGTGCAACTCTAATGATAATGGACTATTCAACATATCTGCAGTGGGAAGTGATGCAGGGTACCGGAGACAGGTAAAGGACACAAAGACTTCTAGGGTTCTGTGGTGACTAGGCAGGAGGAGCTCGGAGATGGATAGAGGGCGTGGAAGGAAGACTATGTTAGTTACATGAAGCATTCAGAAGGGTGGTTGGTGGACCGGCACGGTCGAGGACAGTCGCGGCACTGTGGACGACAGAACCAAAACCACACGGCGGTTGGTGGACCGGCACGGTCGGGGACAGTCGCGGCACTGTGGACGACAGAACCAAAACCACACGGCGGTTGGTGGACCGGCACGGTCGGGGACAGTCAAGGCACTGTGGACGACAGAACCAAAACCACACGCGGTATAGTGGACCGCAACGATGATGACAGTCGCGGTACTGTGGACATGAAACCAAAACCACTGGTCCGGTTGATGGACCGAATCGAGTTGATAGGACGGCGGTGAGAGCTGGGGTATCAAAAACAAAACCATTATTCGGGGTGATGGCCCGTGACATGAGGGCAGTGTAGGCCCAGCCTATAGCAGGGTTCCCTGCATGTCTAAAATTCATTTGGTGTGAATGGACCAGAAGGAAGGTAGCATATATATGTGGTAGTCACGCGGATCCATGAGCTCAGTGTGAAGTGTTAGATGCAGAACCGGAGAAGTTTCTTTTAGTGTAGGGAGGTGAGGGCTGAAGCCTCACATGGAAATGATGTGCTAGTAACCGCTCTTTCCAAGGTTAGGCATTTTGTTTTTTAATTAAATGGTAATAGCCTGTGGTAGCTATTTGGAAGTGTTTAATTTGTAATACATATGGAAGACCTAAGTTGATAATTGCCTGTTAATAGCTAAGGTTTATGCTATTGAGTATGTTATGTATGACAACTAAAGAACTTATTGTTGTAGTAATACTAAAACTAATGAGATCTAGTTTATGTAATACATGTATACTAGTTGTGTGAGAACTGTGTAAAGACATGTTGAAGACTATTGAGTAATATTTGACCACTGAGTCAATTTAAGGACATTACCAGTTTACTGGAGGAAACTAAGAACATTTATTAACTAAGTCTAGATAAAGACTTCAAAGATTTCGAGAGACAATGAACATTCTAAGTAAACAAGAGACACTGATAAGTCAAGGACTTTAACATCCAGGAGGAGTGTTTATTTTATAGTAACACATTATAGTTATTCATTGTGTTTTCTAAAAGTTTATGTTCATATTAGATATGTTTCAAACAAAGTATATTTTCACTTGTCGAGGAGGAGTATTGAGATTTGACGACGCGGGAAAATATGTGACCGGGTAACCGGCGTTCATGTAGCTTCCGGTAATAAAAGTTACGTCACTCCATGGCGCGGATTCAGAGAAGACAAACATGGCTTTTGACTTTGTACAACTTTAAGCAACTTATTCATCACTACTGACCCTATTTCTAACTACCCTGTCGATCTATGTATACCTGTGAATCAGCTGATCAGTGCTAGTGCACCCACTGTCAACATTGATATTGTGAATGTTTATAAACATGGTTGGCCGCTGCAAAATGTAAAACAGAGTATATCAGTGGTAGTAAAAGAATCAAAAGGGGACAGAGTTTGTAATTTTGAAGTGTACAAAAGATGTTTTGACGGTGTATGTTCCTGTAAATATGTATTGGATGGCTCACTAGTTACTCTAAAACCCTGCAGGGTATTTACAGAATGTTTTATGTGGGGAGAAGTCGATTGTAACTGGGCTTACCTTATTGAAGGTGCAGTGTTTGGTTTTAGGATTGTTAATCCGGACTGCCCATGTAATTATGAAAATGAAAATTACAACTAGATTCTAAAAAATGATAATAGAGAATTCATGTCAAAACGCCTTAATATGGAAATTGAAAGAGGTCAGATACTAGTGGCTGAAAACAAACCTAAATGTATTCATGCTATTGGTGCCATAAGTAAGAAATCTGAACCCAATGACACTAAGGTCAATATAAGGCCTATCACAGACTGCTCACGGAGTGGAAACAATGACTCCCCGGTAAATGAACATTGCAATGAAATATGTGAGAGATTTATATACAAATCTATTGACGATGTTTGTGACATGCTGAAGGAGTCAATGTGGCTCTGTAGCACAGATATCAGTGATGCCTATCGCAGCCTCCATATAGGGCTCAGTCTCATGACTTTGTAACATTTCAAACGTCTTTGACCGGTGGCGTCTTTGACCGGTGCCGTCTTTGACCAGTGCCGTCTTTGACCGGGTATGTGATTAAAATGAAGAAAAAAGTAGTGTATAGTAAAGAAATGGGTAAATTTTTTATATAATATGTTATAACACATCATTTCGAGGCATTATTTAAAATTGATATATTTCATATATTTATGTTACTGGCTCAGTCTCATGAGTTTGTAACAGTTGAAACGTCTTTGACCGGCGTCGTCTTTGACCGGTGACGTCTTTGACCTGCTGAAGAAAAAAAGCCCAAAAGGAACCCTTAATATGTGCATTAAAATTTTTTTTTTAATTGGGTAAAACAACCATAGACTGTTTATTACATGAAGAAGTTGAAGCTTAAATTTCTTTACTATATATGTACTTTTTTCTTCATTTTAATCACATACCCGGTCAAAGACGGCACCGGTCAAAGAAGCCACCGGTCAAAGACGGCACCGGTCAAAGACGTTTGAAATGTTACAAACTCATGAGACTGAGCCATATACTATGGTGACAGACAATTCCAAGGACTAAAATGGAACTTTGGTGATGGTGCCGGAGATGTCATTTTTAATGATGCCCGCCTTTGCTTCAGCATGGCGTCAGGGCCCTACATATTTAATTCTATTTCTGAATTCATTGTAAGATGCATGTACAGAAAAGGTTTTGATAAGGTTATCAATTATCTAGACGACTTCCTGGTACTAGATGATGATAAAAATAATTGTATGCTTGCTCAGCACAAATTATTTAGAGTTATAAGACATTTGGGATTTTCTCTGTCATTTAAGAAAATCTCCTCGGTGTCCCAGAACGTGGTATTCTTGGGTATTGAAGTGGATAGTGTTAATATGAAATTGACCCTACCTGAGGAAAAGATGTCAAATCTACTTATTAAATTAAGTAATGCGGAAGGTAAACTAAAGATGACTAAGCAAGAAGTCCAATATTTAGCCGGTAGTCTGGCTCATGCCAGCAAAGTTGTAAGGGGAGGCCGCTGCTTCTCCAGGCGCATTTATGATCTATGTAATGCTGTAAAAAAATCTCATCATAAGATAAGGTTATCAGGTGAGGCCAGAGCAGATATCAGATGGTGGCTAGAATTTGCTAGGCGTTTTAATGGGTCTGCTAAAATTATCAGGCCTATTGAAACTCATCTCTCTGTTTACAGCGACTCCTCCTTTTCTGGGTTTGCAGCCCAGCATGGGAGAGATTGGCTGATGGGCTACTGGGAGTTAGGGGGCCGCTGCCCCCTCCCAGAGGCCGCTCACCACCATTGGGTTCCCCAGCCTGACTCATATAATAAAAATATTAATGAGTTAGAATTTTGGCCGGTTCTTTTAGCTGCCAAAAGGTGGGGCCACTTATGGAGAAATTGTGAACTTGTGTTTGTTACAGATAATACGCAGGTGATGCACATGCTTAATACGGGCCGCAGCACTAATAAGATGTGCATGTCTTGGATTAGGGAAATGTTCTGGTTGTCTGTAAATTTGAATTTTCATGTCAGGTCAGTGTATATCCCTACAAAAGACAACATTATATGTGACTCATTGAGTAGATGGGGGGAGAATGATGCTAGGAGACACCTTCTTGACGTTACTTCCCGTGAATGTTTTTGCTGTTATGATAAATTATGATTGGTTCTGACACCCGGTTATATATTACATTTCAGGTCCCTGTGCCAGATTATCAGCCCGTCTGCAATTATTGTTAGATAACGATTTATCTGACAACTCCGACAAGACGAGAGCCACTCAGAGGAAGAACTATCTGGAGTTCTGTGCTGTTTATGGTGTTAAACCCCTGGCCCCTGGTTATGAAGGGATAGCATTCTACATTGCTCATTTGTCCAACACCCACAAGTATGGGTCGATTAAGAATTATGTGTGTGGTGTCAATTATTACCTGGAGACTTATAGAGCCCCGGGGGTCCCATATGGGGACCCACTTGTGATTAGGGCCTTCAGAGGGGCACGCCGCCTCTTGGGGGATACCCCTACTCAAGCTTTAGCTATCCTTCCAGAGCATTTGCTAATAATGTTTGATGTTCTACCTTGTTCTGTAGGCCACACTAGCTTCTGGGCCGCTGCCCTGCTAGCCTTCAGAACACTGCTCAGGAAATGTCATTACACCTGGGGTGACAGTATGTTGACCAGGGGGGCATTCATGTTCTATGACTGGGGTATGATGGTGACGGTTTCTAGAACGAAAACCATCCAATTTAAGGAGAGAAAACTTCTTATCCCGGTATGCAGAGTAAAGAATAAAACTCTTTGCGCGGTTTCATGGGTGGAGAGGCACTTCAATGAAATGAAAGGTAGACCAGATCATCCAGCGTTTCTAATCCCCAAGGGTGATGATTTTGTTCCCCTTTCCTACAATGTGTTTTCAGACATCTTGAAACTGTCAGCAGGTAGGGCCGGTATCGAGGCTGAGAGGATGTCCAGCCACGGTTTCAGGTCGGGAGGGGCTACTTTTCTGGCCCGTCTTGGGGTAGAATTGGATGTTATCAAAGATAGGGGAGACTGGAAATCTGACCAAGTCCTGGTGTATTTGAGGCGCCCAGTCCAGGATAGAATATCCCTGGATTATAAGGTTGCCCACATGTTGTCCAATGTGGTTGATACGGATGTGTAATGGTGTTGTGTGTGATGATATTGTTATTCTGGTTTGGCTGTGGGTCATTGCATTCCCCTTTGGGCAGGTTAATCCAGCCATACGCTTAAAGCACCAATATCCTCTGTGTCTTCTCATGTATTAATATAGGACATATTATATATCCATAATAGTCGTATATACCCTCGTTACTATACCTCTATGCAATATTGTCTATATAAGGGCGCAGCAGTTATATGTGTATATTGCTCGGTATTGCTTGCCACGCCCCCCTATGTAGGACGCTGCGGCGCCTGGGGTCATGGTAGTACCACCACTCCACACTAGGGGGTGCCCCGGTGCTGGTCGTTAGGCTGGCCCGGTATCCACCACGGTTGCATTTCAAATTTTACTGTGTTGTATTTATTGTTATTATGTTAATAAATGGGCAGGTTAATCCAGCCATACGCTTAAAGCACCAATATCCTCTGTGTCTTCTCATGTATTAATATAGGACATATTATATATCCATAATAGTCGTATATACCCTCGTTACTATACCTCTATGCAATATTTGATTTTAAGAGATAGAACACTGATAAGTCACTATAATGGAGCAATGCAGTACCGGCGAGTAACTCACCAGTGCTACATTGGTGCATCATGACGACCAAGACATTATGCCATCCTTAAAGGATTAATCAGCCTTATTCTTACACAATGCACACAATGATCAGAGAATAAGCGACACTTGATGTTTACAACAGCAATCTTTTATTGACTAAAACAGCAGATATATCCCATGATCATGATTTCTACAATGTCTGCTATGATGATTCCAAAATATACAACAATGGCTGATGAAGCCTAAACTACCTATAGAACTGAGGGAGCGGGCACTTCCCATTCACCGACAACCAAGCAGTCACAATTCTTTTTGATGATCTGAGGCAAAAAAAAAGATAGTTCCTTGACACATCAAAAAGAGGACTAGATGTTGCTGGGGGGAGGGGGGGCATGACTACCTCACCAGTGAATGATCAGTATATTCCATTGGTCGTCGGCATTAAGATGGTCTGGTGGTTGGGAAGGGAGTGTTATTTTTTGTTGAAAATGTCAAGTCCCTTGTGACCCGACTGTTGCCCTGCTGACTGTGGGAACGGCCCAGCCCCTGCATGATAAATAACTTCTATGGTACATGAACACAAGAGCACAGAC
This sequence comes from Harmothoe impar, assembly GCA_947462335.1. Classification (NCBI taxonomy): domain Eukaryota; kingdom Metazoa; phylum Annelida; class Polychaeta; order Phyllodocida; family Polynoidae; genus Harmothoe; species Harmothoe impar. Next base: position 112,629,172 of record OX381704.1, read on the forward strand.
ATACAGGCAAAAGTCAATAATCTGCACTGGGTTGGTAGGGCTAAAAATTATCATCATGATCATCCACCTGTGTACCATAAACATGTTGATGAGTACGAAATTTATCAACCGTTGAAACTGTTCTTGTGGGAGAGAGTAGCTAGCAACAATGCTGGCCAGGATGAGGGGCTGGGTGGATATAGTATGTGTACATATGAAGCCCTACCAAACAGCTTCAGTGCCATACAACCTGATACGGGGATTAATTCTGAAAACCTTGCACATAAGCGACACAACTTATTCATGATTGCTTACTTATTGTATTTTTGTACTATATAGTAGTTGAATTGGGCGAGTTCACAGCCTCTGATCAATAGATCTGCCCAGCTCAATAGGAAGGTGGCGCCACCTCGTGTTCATAATCAGAAGTAAGAGTGGGCCGACAAAGAATTAGCCAAGTCTTGACATTCACACCGATGTACATACTGAAACATTGGATTAGTCTGGAAAAGTAAGAAAACATCATAAACTACACCTAGATTTGCTGTCTGATACGGCTAGACCTGTCTATATACATACTAATCCTTCGTCTGGACTATACATCTTTTAGGGAATAAATACTTTACAATATAAATAAAATGTCTCGCAGGACAGTCATTGACAAGTGCGAGAGCTCTTTTCTTATCTTTCTCTCTTTTAATCAATAAAATATGCAAATAGAGACATATTCTGAGTACATGAAATGTGGATTGCACTTTGTGACGCTCATTTAAACAACTGTATAGGAAGCATTGCACAAGTTTGTTTTATGGCCTTGACTTAACTGGTGTAGGCCCAACATAAACAACAATATTTTACAATTGGTATGTATAAGCAGTTCTCATATTGTTCCACTCACCCAAACTCACTCATATTTATCTTCTGGTTATCAAGGAATAATTAAACAACTTTCTTGTCAACATCTCAACCGTCCCTTCATTCTCAACCTGGCATGTCCTTTACTGTAAGCTTTTATTGAGGTGGCATCCCACCTTGGTCTGCACGTTTTAGCCTTATGTAGCCATCTTATAAAGCATATAAAAAATACTAAAACTGCTGTAACAAATGCAATGCCCATCGTCTGCAGACTGGCTGTTATAACTCAAAATGTGTGTATATACGTATACATGTTTGGTAGCGGTGACCACGCGGGGTATCGGCTATACGGCAATCTGTTGAACATAGGACATATTGAGATCTAACGGCTACACCACCAACTAAAGCACCATGGAATTGTATTATTTTCCAATATGAATAACAGCGATACTCCAAAAACATACCACTCTCATTGGGTTGTAACCTTGATTTAGCTGAAGTTTCTCTATTGTCATTTTCTAGTAGCACAAGTGAGGTTGGTAAGAGAAAATTGATCATGGCAACAGATGACATCATCACCACACGCTTTGTGATCAGTGATGACAATACATGCTACTCCTATCCCATTCATGATTTCACTTCTAATGCATCTCCCACGTCAAGTTGGCATGTTGAGACAATTCAATATTCTACATGAATCTTACTCTGTCACTGCGTGTAGGTGGGTTCTGTTGAGTGGCAGTACAGCCTCTTATATCCCATTAACATATCCCCATGGCAAAATAAAAATGAGTACCTACAACACCAGTGAGTCTCATACCGGGTTTGGTGGGGGTAAAAGTACCGAAAACTTGAAACAATACACTGAGAAGTTACAACAAGAACTCGTAGTACGGAGTGTGTGAGAGGTATGCTGATCAGCACTGTGTGTGTGCTAATGGTGTAACATGGAGCACCCTGTAGACCCTTAAATGATGGCATCATGCATGAAAGCATCATGCCCTGGTCGTCATGATGCATGAATGCAGCCCTGGCGAGTGACTCATCAGTGCTACATTCAAGCATCATACCGACCTCATGAGGTTGAGACACTCCCATAGGGTCGGCATGATGCACCAATGCAGCACCGGCGAGTTACTCGCCAGGCCCTGCATTGGTGCATCATGACGTCATCTTTTAGTGACATCCATCGTTAAAGGGTTAAACTTGGTAATAGCAAACACAGGATGTAGTATCAGCTATTTATGACACTGGATAGATGTGACCCAACCAAATAGATGACCTTTCATACAAAGTAATCAAGTCAGTCACAACAAGGAATAGTTAGAGAAAACAGAGACAAAAGTTTGAACGCAAGATACCGTTGTGTCCTTGAGATGACACTGTCTGTTTCTCCCATGACACATTGATTAGGGCAGTGCCAAAGTAAATGTTTATAGGAAACAGCAAATACATGGCTAGAGCAGATGGCTTTGATACAGGCATTCTTCTCTTTTAACTTAACCCTTTAAGGGTCGCGTAGTGCTTTAATATGCTATGCCCGTCAGGTGGGATTCATGAACGTAGCCCTGGCGACTAACTCGTCAGTGCTGCATCCATACATCATGTCAAATCTACAGGCTTGATACACTTCCGAAGGGTTGGTATGATGCACCAAGGCTGGGCCAGAGAGTTACTCGCCGGGGCTGCGTTGGTGCATCATGCTGACCCTTTGGCAGTGTCTCAACCCTTCCCATACAGCAAGTAGTTAAACTTGCCAGGGCTGCATTCATGCGTCATGACGACCAAGGGCATGATGCATTAATACACTATACTGCCCTTAGAGGGTTAAGGTGTTACTAAACCAAGTTAAACTGATTGTTCTAAGACACATGATATTACAATAAAGTACAACATAATGAGGCACCGTGGTCGTGGTGTTGGAGCACCACACACAACTCTCACCCTCTCTCCACCATGTAAAGCTGCTTTTAAGGCCAAACACACAAAAATAAAAGTTGGTCAATGGATTTCGCAGACTTAATTTTCCGAAAAGGAATTTTTTTTTTTTTTGAAAGAAAGATTGTCAATGGATTCCGCTCACCTCATTTTTTCAAAACTTTTTTTTTGATTATTTTTTCATCTGGATTCCCACAGATCAACAAATTGATTTTGTTTTGCCGTGGGTTTAGATAGACTTTTGTCAAGACTTAGTAAAAGAAAAAATCGCTTGCTTCACTGACAAGGATATAAATTCTTAATTCAAAGAAAATTTGCTCATTTGCACCATTTTTTCAAAAGTGAAATCTATTGTCCAACTTTCTTCTTTGGAGTGGCCTAAACATTGAATTCTTTCCCCCCAATACAACCATAGAATTAATAATGCTTTCTTTTGACTATGGACAATAATGCTGCACTTCTTCTATAAACCTTGTAAAAATACTATGTATTCAGATTAAATTGACAAGCACTATTGTTTCATTGACTTACTTTATGGCTCCTTAACATTAATATATAGCAATAAATATGGCAGAATATTTACGGCAATTACAACTTGATATAGTGTAGACTAGACTAGGGTTTGTGAACAAAATGTACCGCAAATTCCCGCGTATAACCCACATCTCGCGTATAACCCGCACCCAGACTTTGAGAGAACCTTATAACCCACACCAGCGGCCTGAAAATTGTGATTTTAGTACTGTACTTTACTACGTAAAACCCTCGTATTACCCACACCTAGGCTTGGGAATTTTCTAGTGCCCACAATCAGGATTTGGTTCGCGTAAAACCTGCGGGTTATATGTGGGAATTTACGGTAGATTTAGATAATATCATTACAACTATTCATGCATACCAGATGAATTCAAGTAACACATACAACAATCAACATAGCAGCATTTGGAAACAAAATAGAGAGAGATAGGAAATAAAGCACCAAAAGAACATAATATATTATTAAGTCACATTCATAGAATGATATCTTCAGTTCACAACATACCAAAATGAAAAATCTGCTTTAAATTAAGCTCACCCCATCTGTCTATATTATTGGTGTAGAATTTCTCTGCTCTTTTTGACTTACACAGTGAAAAATATCACATCGTCCAAATTACTTCATCCTTCCTATATACTTCTTGTGTAGATAGAATTGTATATAGATATATTTCTGGTATTAAAGATAAGTCTATAATGGTAACAGCTGCATAACATAAATAACTAAACATAGATATTTCTACAGTAATAACAACAATAATACAAATAAAGCACACAAAATGTAACAGATCAGAATGAACACTATAGCGGTAAATAAAGGAGCACCTAAATGAGATCCTAATATTCGGTAAGTACCTAGCAGTAGACTGGGAGCAAACAACTGGCCGACAAGATGTAACAAGATTATCCATAAACACCTCCAAGCAAATCAATTTGAATAGAAATTTCAATATCATGAATGACAGAAATTGGTAAGCTGCTGTTTTTTAGAGATAACCCTCCCATCCAATTCCAATCAGTGAGTGTGACAAGTATTTGAATGTGACATAGCTCTTGGGCACTTTTAAAGGATAATTAGAAAAAAAATAATTTCAAGATAATTAAGTTTGTGTGATTCGGGTGAAGCCTGTTTCCGGCCTATTACTCTCTCAACAAAGATGGTCACATGAAGAAACTCATACCATACATCCCATTCATACCAATATTCATGAAATAAAATTACAAAAAACAAAGTATTTAAATACAAGTACACGAAATGCTAATATGTTATGAATGGCGTTCTTGGTATTCTGGAAACTGACTGGAAAAATGTCACAAATACAGTAAATTAATAAGTAACATCTTTTGTTGTATTTTTGACTAGGCATACCAGAAACTTCAGTTTCACCAAACACCAATTTTCTTTTGTTCCTATTCACTTGCGATAAGTTAGGCGAGGTGGGAAAACAGGGCTTTTTTCATAATGGCTAAAATAAATAGATGAATAATTTGAAATCACTTGGTCGGTGGATTATAGAGGCCATGTCAATTATTTGATATTCACATGACGGCTACATATACATAATACTCTGTATGTACATAATCCTAAACATGCTTTTGGGCATTTCGTGTCAGAACCCGCTACTTCGGGCGGCAACGTCTGCAGCATCACAGACCATCGTACTGTTTGCGACAAAAACCAGACTGAGGATCTGACCTTTTGGACTACAAGGTCACTGACCCGACACATGTGCCATCCGATATAGGTATATATGCACATATAATATATACACTATATATATATATATTATAGTCATATACACTATATATCTATCTATATATATATATATATTCATTCATTGATATTTATATAGAGAATTGAAGTTTGATAAAAACTTGTCACTTTATACATCACAAGGTGCGCCAATTGCTGTATCACCTCTGGTTTCAGGTTAGAGCACAATGACATGCTATAACGTTGGGGGCCCTGGCTACCCACCCAACCTGACACAGTATATGAAATATATGGCATCCTACTCTGGAATATCACTGTCACTAGATCATATATTAATATTTATACCACGATTCTGGCTTTTCCCGTGCCGAGAGTGGATATTTGCCGTTCGGTTATCTCAGGATATACGCACGCTCAGAATTTATTTTTTACACCAAGACGCTTCTATATATTTTAACAAGGTAATGAAAGATAGGCATAGCCATTTTGGCTACGAGATTCGTCCCGGATTCGAACCCGGACCGCGCACACCATAAGCGAGCAGCGAAGCCACAGCGCCGCGGGGGCTGGACTATTAGGGGAGATGAAACCTTAGCCATTCTTACCTTGCTCGTTCATCGTCCGGTCAATGCGTGTTGAATAACATCCAAATATGGGGAATTTAGAGCATGTCACGCTTATTCCTTCAATCCAGTACATGTATAGATATCCTTCTTGATGTTCCCGTGCAGAAATAGCCTTTTAATTGCGTATATTCCTCATATTTCGACATTTTGCGATCGATACCGACACGCCGGGAGTAGTAAACAAGGAGACGACATAGATCACGTGACCGACTGACGCAACCAACACCGCTAATTCGAGAGACCAATGAACTAGAAATGACGATCAGCTGATCGAACTCCGCGGAAAGTGGGTCAATCGGGCGCATTGGTCACTCGACTTGACGTGTTGGTTTTACATGCCGTCCCGCTGTGTACAACTCTTACGAGCTGGCGGCCTTCGCAAAATGTCCAAATATGAGGAATTTACGCAGTTAAAAGGCTAATACTGCACGGGATCATCAACAAGGAGCTCTAAACATGTCTAGGACTGAAGGATTAACCCTGTCATGGTGCCAATTGGCCATATTTTCATGTTATTCAAGTCGCATTGACCGGACGATGTACCGCTGGGAGAAGCATGGCGCTTGGCGAGTCTGCCAGTGCCAGTCGATCCGCGAGACAAAATGGACAATTGAAAAAGGTAGGTCTGACACGTTATATGGTCACATATTTGAAGAAATAGTGGTATAAACGCATTATTGGTTGATCGTGAAAGAACTTGTGAGGTATATCTGTCTAATAATGCACTCGCCTTCGGCTCGTGCATTATTGCCAGATATACCTCACGCGTTCTTTCACGATCAACCATTACTGCATCAACATAATAATTCAGTAACCTCATAGGATGAATATGACAGCCATTGCGAACAAGCTGCAGTCAAAATAATCAATAATGACAACACTGACTTTTGTTGTAGGGTGAGATGCGTACCCAGCCCGTCACGCCCCGTCACCATCTCACCGGGCCGTCACGACCGCTGTCACAACCGCTGACACCACTACGCCTACTCTGTCACACTCGTAACCAGCAACCACAACGCCTGGTCACAACCATGTACCTCTCCCCCAGCTCCCCGACCCCCGCATCCATGGCTGCTAGTAGGGCAATGGGCGATGAAGATGAGCTAATGCTGCTGGTTTGATCGATATACAATAAGTTGATAGATAAACTGTCTATATGAATGGGTTGACACATTGATCTTCATAGAATAATGTTGACTTCATCGACCAAATATGACTGAATCATGTGGTAATGAGTATAAATGGGTGTCTGCTTCCAGTCACACGACAGCATCATCATAGCATTTGGCAGAATTGTGACAAGAGCATTTTCTGCGACCCACGACACCGCGGGTCAACTTTCAACCCAGACTCGGTGCAGGCATATTCTTAGGTACGGCAGTGACATTACATGATGATGAACACACTCTCCATTAGCGTCTGTACACATCAAAACTGGTGTATTCAATAGCTTGAATATCTAATATATCCACTTGCACTAATTTATCATGGGCCATTTCAATGAGCAATGTACTTTTTTTGGAATAATATCCAATTCATTATTTGAGTTTTAGGATTTAAAAAGCTATACACCACATCTAAATTAGCAACAAAATACAAGAAATCATAACAAGAATATCTGGAGAATTTTCCTATTTCTTAAAACCCTCTAATGACCGATCACGAGGAGTGTACTAATCAGAACATTGGAACTTGAATATAAAGGGGTCTCTGAAGGTCCGGAAATATGGCATTTTTGCTGTGTCGTCCATAAGATATGAGAAAGTTCATACTATACTGATCAGAGAAAAATGTTCCAAATGTGAGCAATATCAGTCCATGGTAATTTAACAACATGTCTCTGGTATTAGCATGTTCAATGGCTAAGAGCTCGGGCGAATTTCAAAGGGACATTGGAACTTGAATATAAAGGGGTCTCTGAAGGTCCGGAAATATGGCGTTTTTGCTGTGTTGTCCATAAAATATGAGAAAGTTTATACTACTGATCAGAAAAGAATATTCCAAATGTGAGCAATATTAGTCCATGGTAATTTTGCAACATGTCTCTGGTATAGGCATGTTTATTGGATTAGAGATCAGAACTATATTTAAGGAACATTGGAACTTGAATTCGAGGGGATCTATGAAGGCATGGAAATATGGCGTTTTTGGTGTGTCGCCCATAAAATATGAGAAAGTTCATACTACTGATCCGAAAGGGTATTCCATATGTGACCAATATCAGCCCATGGTAATTTAGCAACATGTCTCCGAAATTAGTATGTTCAATAGCAAAGAGCTCGGGCAAATTTCAAAGGAACATTGGAACTTGAATATAAAGGGGTCTCTGAAGGTCCGGAAATATGGCATTTTTGCTGTGTCGTCCATAAGATATGAGAAAGTTCATACTATACTGATCAGAGAAAAATGTTCCAAATGTGAGCAATATCAGTCCATGGTAATTTAACAACATGTCTCTGGTATAAGCATGTTCAAAGAGTTTGGGCAAATTTCAAAGGGACATTGGAACTTGAATTGAAAAGGGTCTCTGAAGGTCCGGAAATATGGCGTTTTTGGTACGATATGCCCTCGCCATATATCCTCTCTCTTCTACTTCATTTAGGTCCTGTCTCCCTCCCCACACCTAGACCCTTTCTTTTCTGCCTCATTTTGGCTCTTCTTTACTCCTGAACTGTATGTCCTGTCTTTTCTCCCTCATTTCTGCCCTTTCTTTCTCCCCAACCTTATATATCCTCTTTTTTCTTCTAGTATGTACTTCCCAAAAGGCCATTTATAGGGTAACTCTACCTAGAGAAGATGAACTATCTTTGCTCTTTTTAATATCCATCAAATTTTTCTTTAGATATAAAACATACAAACCTGCATGGGTACTTTGCTGCATCTTTATATAACAAGTACAACGTAAAGGACACATGAAATAAGCTGGCAGCACTGATGACCACATATATACGTGATGTTTTCTAAGCCTCATTAGGATTCGCTGAATTAAGTAATATGGCACACCTCATACCCTAAGTAGATGCAGACAGGTTCTTCCTCCATTCAGTGTTACTGCCCCCACGTTCTGACTGCTCCCTGAACTGACTAATATGTACATTATTTAAGTAATCCATATTTGGGGACAAATTAGGGGAGGGTGTTACACTATTGCAACAATGGGAATTAGCAACTTGTCTATGGAAATAAAGTGTAATCCGATTCATACAACGTATAGGTATAAAGAAGCACAATGACACAATATCAAGTAACTTAAGTATCTTTATTTGATAACTTTATTGAACCTGGATTCTTCTAGACAACCTGTTTTTAATCATTAGCACCTTTAAGTGAACACGACTCACTGTTAAGGAGGTTCCACCGAAGATGAACACGCCTGCTATCCATCTATGAGAACATGATATTATGGTGCTTCATTTCTTACACAACATAATTTAAGAAGAAAGCAATCCCATTATGTTACATGTCCTTACTGTAGCTTAAAGCTGATCTAGACGGTTATAAAAATAAACTATACAGTTTCATATCACACTTTGGATGATAACAGCACTCTTCATATAAATGGACAATTTCTCATTATTCTCTGCAGCATCTTTCTCTTCTCATAGGCATTCTGAAAAAAAAAACAGAAATAAAAATGTCAGAGATTAGAAATGTAAAGTATAACAATAAAAACATCAAAACCGGCTATAGTTGAAATAATAAGAGAACCAAATACATAATTTATACTACCATTTAAAAATTACCTCTTACAGAATGGCAATATGACATACCCCTTATGAAATGGCAATATGACATGCCCCTTACTTCACTTACTACCCATTGATGTGAGGGACAGTGGCTACAATATTTGTCTGCATCTCGCTATGCTGATGTAGTAACAGAAGAGACTTAGGAGTTATTTGTATATGAAGATTCTAAACCCACTTATGGTGTCTAACCCATCAAGAAGAATTCTATACATCTACATTATCATACCAATGATCTGTTTTCAACTCACCGCGTTATCTATCTGTTTGCGGGCCTTGTACAAGCCCAGCTTCCTTAGCAGGGCTCGGTAGCGGGCCGAGTTCTGTCTCCTCACTTCCATCTGCTCAGCTGTGAAGAACCTGGGTTTGCCACTGCAAAATAAATTCATTGCTTTAGTAGATCAATCCTGACAAAAAGCATGAAGGTGCCTTCAGCACAGGAGACACCATGGTCATTTAGTAGAGCTTAATTATGATGACCTATGTAGTATATGGAAGTGAATAATGCTGCAATCAATATGGGTAAAGCGTTCTTCTTAGTAAACATGGAAATAGTGAATGATTACAGGACTTCAGTGACAAATTGATGGGTGCTTTAGTGATATGTATATAGTGGAGTAAAGAACCTGCAGATCATGTGGTATGCACCAAATCGATGATAAGGTGACATGTTTCACATAAATCCTACAGCAACTGACATGGCCTACCTTTTGTTCACTTTGTGTTTTCTTGTCGACTTTTGAGGGAGGGCTGCTGCCCGTGTCAGTGCCTGTGCCAGTGCCGTGGCCAGAGCGCAGGTGGGGGCAGGAGTCATGGTTGATACCGGGGCTGCTGCAAAGGTTGGGGCCGGTGCCTTGGTGGATGCCGTGACTGGTGTCAAGCTGGGAGCCGGTGCCTTGGTCCAGGCGTGGTTGTGGGCAGGTGTCTTGGTGTTGGTGTTGGTGTAGATGTGGTCAGGTACCAGGAGCTGGCTGGGAGCTCTGCAAGAATTATTGATTATTATTCATAACGTAGTATTCCCTTAGAACATTTGGGGTAGAATGATTGTACAATGTAGATTGTGGTAGGGGTAGAATCAACACTCAGCTGTAAGCTATTTACTCATGGTACAGTTTATATTTACTTAGTGTTGTTAATAACTTTTGATATTGCATTGTTTATAGCACTTTGTCTGTTCATAATACAAAAGGCCAATTCTAATGTGATGATGTTGGGACTTGTTTACTCACTCGACTACTTTGATGGTGCTTTTCCTGTTTTTCAAGGACAGCTTCCAGAACCGATTGGGACGCCTCTCTGTGGATTCACTGTAAAGAATGTTATCAACTGAGGATCAAAGCAGAGAGAGGCCAAACTATCTTTCTGATCAAAGGCTGAACTAATCCATAATGCTTCCACTTGCCTCTTATTTGTCCAGGATTTCCAAGACAAAGTAATATGTACCACCCTTATTTCTTCTCTTTTTCTTATAATATTGCAATAGGGATTACCTGAATTAAAATCTTAATGTAAAAACTATAGTTTTCTCTACAAGGAATAGTTGAACTTTGTAATTGTGATAAGCACCTGTTCTAAACAGCTGTCTGAAATGAGTGACCTCAGGTACTCAGCCCTATTTATAAGGGTGCAGGGTGTTGAAGGATGGCATAATGCATTAATGCATAAATGCAACCCTGCAAGTAAATCTCCAGTGCTGTATTCAAGCATCATGCCAGCTCTAGCGGGTTCAGGCACACCTGAAGATTTGGCATGATGCACCAATACAGCACCGGCGAGTTACTCGTGGGGGCTGCATTGGTGTATCATGACAACAAATATCATCTTCTGGCGACATGCCATCCTTAAAAGGTTAATGTACTCACATGACTTGGCTGGGGGTCTTGTTCTCTCTAGGCACTGTGGCCAGTGCCTCGAAGGGGACCTCAGTGGGGGCCGGTGCCATGGTGCAGGTGTGGTTGCTAGCAGGTGCCTTGGTCGGTGCCTCAACTGGGGCCCGTGTGGGGGCCGGTGCCATGGCCTGGCTGGTGAATCTGGAACAATTATTATCTATTAGTCACTGCCTGATATTCTCCTATCGTTTGAGGTAGAATGTTTGTAGAATCTGGTAGAGCAAGTGGGACAACTCTCTGTGGATTCACTGCAAAGGATGTCATCAATTAACATTTACAGAAAGCCTGCACTCATTCATAGTGCTTCCACTTCACCCCCTATTTGTCCAGGATTCCTTAGATTAAGTAAAATTACCTCTCTGTTCTCATAATCTATCTTGTAGGAGCGATTCCCTTAATTAAATCTTAATATTAAAACTATATTGTCTCTAAAAGAAATAGTTTGACTGTGTCTAAACAGAAGGCTAATAAGTGACTGCAATGTACTCACATGACTTGGCTGGGAGTCTTGTTCTCACTAGTCGCTTTGGCCGGTGCCTCTGAGGGGACCTCAGTGGGGGCTGGCGCCATGGTCCAGGTGTGGTTGCCAGCAGGTGCCGTGGTAGGTGCCGCGATGGAGGCCTTGGTGGGGGCCGGTGCCATGGTCCAGGTGTGGTTACTAGCAGGTGCCGTGGTAGGTGCCGTGATGGAGGCCTCGGTGGGGGCCGGTGCCATGGTCCAGGTGTGGTTGCTAGCAGGTGCCATGGCCGGTGCTGTCATGGAGACCTCGGTGGGGGCTGGAGCCATGGCCACGGCCAAGGCCTGGGAGGGTGCTCTAGTGAAAACATTGAATATCAGTCGATATAATGAGGCTATTTACAATTCTTTAAATCAAGTGATATTCCTAAAACTATTTATGTCTGCCAAGTGCTTGAGTTTGGTTTGCCATGATGTAAAGAAACGATGCATGCTGACAGAGTGAGAGTTTACATAGGAAAACATCAATCATTTAAGGCACCGACTATGTTTGTCCCTTCTGTACAAGAAATGGTTTGATAACATATAAAAGGTAACTTGTTTATCTGAAGCAAGCACACCCTAATACATTGTCCATACTTGATATGGTACATTTTGTGATAGATGACTGTAAGAAGCTTCATCTACTCACCGTACTGCCTGGAGGTGCAGCAGGAACGGTGCATCCACTAAAGACGTAGGTGTGGAGGCCAGGCAGGTGGAGGCTGGTGAACTGACTTCCCTCACCTCAGCTATCCTACAAGACACACAGAATGATATTGTTCTTCATCAGGCACTTCATCATAATAAATGTTGAATTTCTAAGGACTATCTACCCTCTATATCATTAAACAGTGTGGTACATTCTCAGTGTTGGTACACCTCTAGCAGGCAGCCAGACCTGCAAGTTGAGATGGAAATATTCATATTTATCATTCATAATTCTCCCGTGTTGTTTGTGGTAAACGTACACAGCAGTAAAAGTATAGTTAGAATAACAAATTATAATTCTGCACCCATGAATGTAGAGCTCAACTTTGGAAAAAAGGAATATTTACTCGCCAGAGTTTTTGGTTCTTCTTGCGATGTTTTAGGGAAAGTCTGCCGCCAAATCGAGGGTAGTTCTCACTCGCCCCAGATGTCCTGCAATAAACATTGAATAGCATCAACTGGACATGCAGGATCTATCTGGGAGAGGTTTATAGGACAGGGTTAGACAGTTGTTGGAAGACATGTATCTAATACAATTCAACTATTGACATTCACCAACAGTTTCAACCTTTTAAGGGTGGTGTGGGGACCATGGGCACCCTGCACATAGTATTGAATTTTACAGATGGCACTTTGTGATATTGTGATGTAGAGCTAGATGAGTGACTGGGACAGCATTTGATGCATAAAATTATTGTGGGGTGTCCCCGGTCCCATACTGCACAAGATAATACAGCATACATGTAAATGTGGGGTTTGATTACCAGGTGTATTAGTGACATTTGCCATTAACCTTTAAAGCAAGAATCTTTAAATCAGGCTATTAAAATAGACCTCTTATCTAGACTGTAATGCATTGTACAAGACAACAGCCTAATCTTCAAATATCTTCAAACAGTATAACCACTCACCCCTGAGTGGGGGTGGCTTGCAGGGGACGGGTGTAGGCAGGTGTCGCGTCCATAGCCTCAGCTGGAGACCGGGCGGGGGTGGCTGGCGAGGTACGGGCAGAGGCAGGAGCCGGGTCCATAGCCTCGGCTGGAGACCGGGCGGGCGTGGCTGGCAGGGGACGGGTCCAGGCTGGAACCTTGACTAAAGCCTTGTTGGTTGCTCTGGAGAAATTTCATCACAGACCAATATTACTTTGCAGTATCTTTGAGAATGCGTGAGTGAATGAGTTGAGTTGCTTAGATGGACTAATTACATACAGGTAAATCATTTCATAAAACATTGCATATGCATCTGAATCCAAATAGTAAGAGCTCTCCCTATGAACTCGATAAAGCAGTTTATGCCACTAGTTTGCAAGGAATATCAGAAATATGTTATTATTTAACTGACAAATACATCGGTTCAAGGGAGTGGTGGTTAACTGTCACCTGGTTAATTTTCAAGTATGATATTACAATACCCAATTTTAACTGAAATGATATAAGTTCTATCTACTCACGGCACTTCCATGTATGCTGATGAAGGGAGCCGATGCAGAAGGACACGGCATGGTGTCCACCCACTCTTCATGGTTGGGGGCAGACAATTTGCCCATGCAGGGGCAGGCATGGCAAGAGTCCTGCCGTCACACACCATGGGCCTCCTGCAACACAGAATCAACCGCTGCTGCAAAACTGGACTGGGCACACTAGGGAGTACATCTTAAACTGGTATCCTCACTTTTATCCCTAGTATTAAGTATTCATCACATATTTACACACTGTCCATTTTGGGCTTTGGCCATTTTTTTCTCATATTTTTTTCACCCAACAGGGCCTGGCCCTCACCCCTAAACTTAGTGGGAGGAGTCATGTTTTTTGCTGGCCTTTTTTTCAAAAGTGCATACTGTTTTTAACGAGAACAGGAGGTGTACTCCCAGCAGCAGTCTTTTCAGGGTAGTCTTCACTACAAATGGCATCATTATTTGTCAAGGGGAATGTCTAACGTAACAAGATGTGTATGAACATATTACATTGAATTACTTATGGACATATATTACATTGGAATTTGTACATCATATTTATGCTGGTTTACCTGTGTTTATTTTGTATTATGAAAGTCTACATTCTGAATAAATTTTACAAACTTGAACTTAACTTGAACTTTTGCATACTGTTTTTGCTAGCTTACCTTTTGTTCGTGATGGTGCTCCTTTTAAAGTTGGCCCATGGGGCTTCGTCGTCCCCCAGCCCATAATTCCAAAAGACTTCCTCTTCAGCCTTGATGGCTGTATGACAGTAGAAAACCATGCGGGGAGGCTCACCGGGGGACACCTGCAGTAGCTGAGGGTAGGGCTTCAGATTGCCGTCCCTCGAATGGTTCACTAAACGGCCGAACGTACCGATGGTCCTCGTGGCATCGAGGGCAACCTGCTTCCCATCCCACCATGCGTCCACAACGAACGACCCGGGGTCTTCGACAGCATAACGCTTTTCCCTGTTCACTCTCTCTTTATGCGTTATAAACTCTGCTTCGTATTCACACACAAAGTCCCACTTTTCAAAAGCCCTGGTGGCCACAACACAGAGCCCCCTTGTGTCATCTCTCTCGATGCGTAGGTTCTCGGTCGTTCTCTGTTGCCACTTAACCAGGCCCCTGACCATCTTCTCTTTGGTCGTTGGGGGGATGATATCTTCTTCCATCGTTCCCTGTGAAAGCAGATGAAGAAATTACAAATGCTTATTGATATGTTTTATTGTCTATGTACTATGAGCAATGAGAGAAACTACGGATAGCTAATTCTTTTTCAATGAGGTCCATCAAGAAACTGACCTAATCAAATCCTCAGCAATACCCAGATGGTGTCATGAACTCTAAAGTAGCAAGCAAAGTGTTGCAAAACTGTCCTTAAGCACTATACTATGAATGATAAGCTTGCTCAAGTCTCCAATGTGTGCACTCCAAATTTCCTAATAATGCAACACTAGGGAAAGGTAGAACTTGTCTTAGCTTCCTGATCTGGTTCTCCCAAAGACTGTACATGTTTCCTGTTACATAGTCAGTTGAGTCAGAAGAGGAGAGAAGGTAAGCTAGATAATGAAAGGAAAGCTGCCATTATTTATCAAACTGGCCCCGTCTTGCTGAGAACTGTAGAAAGTTGTATGAGAAGTATGTGGATCTATTTCTTGTGTGTGGCTTTTCTGCAGCGAGATGAAGTTTATGGAGACTCACCACTTGTGGCATTGCCATGCGCTGTCGTCGTGTCTTGAACATCTTTACACCGAAGCACTCACAACTGCAGACAGAACACACGATTACGTTACATTCAGGTTAGGTCCTAGATTTCTGATTCAAACATTTTAGGTGACAGCTCAGTACATTCACATAGTGAACTATAAAAGGGTAATCTGTTTCCTGATAGAGATTTTGCGTAAAAACCCTCCCCATCCCGCATTGGGCTCAATACATGACTCTCTCGGTGACTCGCTCGCAAAGTTAGAGAGTTAGACATTAGGCTGGTTAAGGGTGAGAAAATTTCCCCAAAGAAGTGTACTGACTATGAATAAAGCCATGGCTTATAAAAAACCTACTGTTTATTAAAGTCTACAGTATTTAACAATTTGACAGGATGGCTGTCATCAGTAATCTTTAGGTGTCATTGTGTCACTTGTTTCTGCATGCACAACGGGTTGGGATGAACTAATGGTATGCTGAGACGGGTAGACTGAAGGCATACACGAGGAGAATTCCAGTCCCAGTTGTCTGGCTAGCATTTTGGGTTGGTGGCACCTCAGTGATGGTAGAGTGATTTTAGAGACACCACTCATTTTTATACTTGTCTGGAGGCCTGGTGTCACAATACACCAAACTGATGTCAATATAAACTGTTCTTACCACTCAGGGGGTTGGCCTAGAAGTCCAAGCAAGTTTTGGACAAGCAGTGTACAGTATTTACCGATTTGACCTGTTAGCTGGTGGGCGTCAGGGCTCTTTCAATATCATTTTGTCACTTGTTTCTGCATGCGCTTAGGGCAGAAATGAACTGATGGCCACAACACTCACTGGGTTTGCTCAGAGGGGTGGACTGAAGGTGTACACGAGGAAAACTCCAGTCCAACGTGTTGGGTTGGCGTTTTTGATTGATGGCTCCTCAGTGACAGTCAGGCGATTTTAGAGACATGAATCATTTCAACCCTTGTCTGCATGCCTAGTACACCAGTTAACAGAATGGATGGCAATACAAACTCTTTTTCTCCACTCAGTGGCCTGGCCTAGAAGTGCAAGCAAGTTCCAGATTTTACAGTATTTATCGACTTGACCTGTTGGCTGGTCATGGTCAGGGTTCTTTCAGTGTCATTTTGTCACTTGTTTCTCCATCCACGACGGGCTGGGATGAACCAATGGTCACAATACTCGGTGAGTATGCTCAGAGGGGTGGACTCAAGGCATACGCGATGAGAATTGCAGTCTAAGTTGTCTGGCTCGCATTTTCAGTTGGTGGCACCTCAGTGACGCTAGAGTGATATTAGAGACACCACTCATTTCAACCATCAGTCCAAGTTGTTGGGTTGGCGTTTTTGATTGATGGCTCCTCAGTGACAGTCAGGTGATTTTAGAGACACGAATCATTTTATCCCTTGTCTGCATGCCTAGTATGACAGTGAACAGAATGGATGGCAAAACAAACTCTTTTTTCTCCACCGAGGAGTGCAAGCAAGTTACAGATAAGAAGTCTCCAGTATTTACCAATTTGACCTGTTGGCTGGTCAGCGTCAGGGCTCTTTTGGTGTCATTTTGTCACTTGTTTCTGCATCAACAACGGGCTGGGATGAACCAATGGTCACAATACTCGGCGAGTATGCTCAGAGGGGTGGACTGAAGGCATGTACAAGGAGAAATCCAGTCCCAGTTGTCTGGCTAGCATTTTGGGTTGGTGGCATCTCAGTGAAGGTAGAATGATTTTAGAAAGACCACTCATTTTTATACTTGTCTGGAGGCCTGGTGTCACCATACACCAAACTGACGTCAATATAAACTGTTCTTAGCACTCAGGGGGTTAGCCTTGAAGTGCAAGCAAGCTGCAGATATGCAGTCTACGTTATTTACCGATTTGACCTGTTGGCTGGTGCGCATCAGGGCTCTTTCGGTGTCATTTTGTCACTTGTTTCTCCATCCACAACGGGCTGGGATGTACCAATGGTCACAATACTCGGTGAGTATGCTCAGAGGTGTGGTCTAAAGGCATATGGGATGAGAATTCCAGTCCCAGTTGTCTGGCTAGCATTTTCAGTTGGTGGCCCCTCAGTGATGCTAGAGTGATCTTAGAGACACCACTCATTTCAACCATTGTCTGGAGGCCTGGTGTCACCATACACCAAACTGACGTCAATATAAACTGTTCTTAGCACTCAGGGGGTTGGCCTTAAAATGCAAGCAAGTTACAGATTCTACAGTATTTGCAGATTTCACCGGTTGGCTGGTCAGCGTCAGGGCTCTTTAGGTGTCATTTTGTCACTTGTTTCTCCATCCACAGAGGGCTGGGATGAACCAATGGTCACCATACTCGGTGAGTATGCTCAGAGGGGTGGACTCAAGGCATATGCGATGAGAATTCCAGTCCCAGTTGTTGGGCTCGCATTTTCGGTTGTGGCCCCTCAGTGATGCTAGAGTGATTTTATAGACACCACTCATTTTAACACTTGTCTGGAGGCCTGGTGTGACCATACACCAAACTGACGTCAATATAAACTGTTCTTGCCACTCAGGGGGTTGGCCAAGAAGTCCAAACAAGTTACAGATAAGCAGTGTACAGTATTTACCAATTTGACCTGTTGGCTGGTCAGCGTCAGGGCTCTTTCGGTGTCATTTTGTCACTTGTTTCTGCATGCGCTTAGGGCGGAAATGAACCGATGGCCACAACACTCACTGGGTATGCTCAGAGGGGTGGACTGAAGGTGTACACGAGGAAAACTCCAGTCCAAGTTGTTGGGTTGGCGTTTTTGATTGATGGCTCCTCAGTGACAGTCAGGCGATTTTAGAGACAAGAATCATTTTATCCCTTGTCTACATGCCTAGTATGACAGTGAACAGAATGGATGGCAAAACAAACTCTTTTTTCTCCACTCAGTGGACTGGCCTTGGAGTGCAAGCAAGTTACAGATAAGAAGTCTCCAGTATTTACCGATTTGACCTGTTGGCTGGTCAGCGTCAGGGCTCTTTTGGTGTCATTTTGTCACTGGTTTCTGCATAAACAACAGGCTGGGATGAACCAATGGTCACAATACTCGGCGAGTATGCTCAGAGGGGTGGACTGAAGGCATGTACGAGGAGAAATCCAGTCCCAGTTGTCTGGCTAGCATTTTGGGTTGGTGGCATCTCAGTGATGGTAGAATGATTTTAGAAAGACCACTCATTTTTATACTTGTCTGGAGGCCTGGTGTCACCATACACCAAACTGACGTCAATATAAACTGCTCTTAGCACTCAGGGGGTTGGCCTTGAAGTCCAAGCAAGTTCTGGATAAGCAGTGTACAGTATTTACCAATTTGACCTGTTGACTGGTGGGCGTCAGGGCTCTTTCAATATCATTCTGTCACTTGTTTCTGGATCTGTTAAGGGCGGGAATAAACTGATAGTCACAATACTCAGTGGATGTGCTCAGAGGGATGAGCTGAAGGCATATACGAGGAGAATTCCAGTCCCAGTTGTCTGGCTCGCATTTTCGGTTGGTGGCGCCTCGGTGACAGTCAGGTGATTTTAGAGACACAAATCATTTCAACCCTTGTCTGCATGCCTAGTACGACAGTTTACAGAATGGATGGCAATACAAACTCTTTTTTTCCACTCAGTGGGCTGGCCTAGAGGTGCAAGCAAGTTACAGATTCTACAGTATTTACCGATTTGACCTGTTGGCTGGTCATGGTCAGGGCTCTTTCAGGGTCATTTTGTCACTTGTTTTTCCATCCACAACGGGCTGGGATGAACCAATGGTCACAATACTTGGTGAGTATGCTCAGGGGGGTGGACTCCAGGCATACACGCTTAGAATTCCAGTCCCAGTTGTCTGGCTCTTATTTTCAGTTGGTAGCGCCTGAGTAATGCTAGAGTGATTTTAGAGACACAACTCATTTCAACCATTGTCTAGAGGCCTGATATCACCATACACCTAACTGACGTCAATATAAACTGCTCTTACCACTCAGGGGGTTGACCTTGAAGTCCAAGCAAGTTTTGGATAAGCAGTCTACAGTATTTACCGATTTCACCGGTTGGCTGGAGGGCGTCAGGGCTCTTGCAATATCATTTTGTCACTTGTTTCTGCATGTGCGTAGGGCGGAAATGAACTGATGGCCACAACACTCACTGGATATGCTCAGAGGGGTGGACTGAAGGTGTACAGGAGGAAAACTCCAGTCCAAGTTGTTGGGTTGGCGTTTTTGATTGATGGCTCCTCAGTGACAGTCAGGCGATTTTAGAGACATGAATCATTTTATCCCTTGTCTGCATGCCTAGTATGACGGTGAACAGAATGGATGGCAATACAAACTCTTTTTTCTCCACTCAGTGGACTGGCCTTGGAGTGCAAGCAAGTTACAGATAAGAAGTCTCCAGTATTTACCAATTTGACCTGTTGGCTGGTCAGCGTCAGGGCTCTTTTGGTGTCATTTTGTCACTTGTTTTTCCATCCACAACGGGCTGGGATGAACCAATGGTCACAATACTTGGTGAGTATGCTCAGGGGGGTGGACTCCAGGCATACACGCTTAGAATTCCAGTCCCAGTTGTCTGGCTCTTATTTTCAGTTGGTAGCGCCTGAGTAATGCTAGAGTGATTTTAGAGACACAACTCATTTCAACCATTGTCTAGAGGCCTGATATCACCATACACCTAACTGACGTCAATATAAACTGCTCTTACCACTCAGGGGGTTGACCTTGAAGTCCAAGCAAGTTTTGGATAAGCAGTCTACAGTATTTACCGATTTCACCGGTTGGCTGGAGGGCGTCAGGGCTCTTGCAATATCATTTTGTCACTTGTTTCTGCATGTGCGTAGGGCGGAAATGAACTGATGGCCACAACACTCACTGGATATGCTCAGAGGGGTGGACTGAAGGTGTACAGGAGGAAAACTCCAGTCCAAGTTGTTGGGTTGGCGTTTTTGATTGATGGCTCCTCAGTGACAGTCAGGCGATTTTAGAGACATGAATCATTTTATCCCTTGTCTGCATGCCTAGTACGACGGTGAACAGAATGGATGGCAATACAAACTCTTTTTTCTCCACTCAGTGGACTGGCCTTGGAGTGCAAGCAAGTTACAGATAAGAAGTCTCCAGTATTTACCAATTTGACCTGTTGGCTGGTCAGCGTCAGGGCTCTTTTGGTGTCATTTTGTCACTTGTTTCTGCATCAACAACGGGCTGGGATGAACCAATGGTCACAATACTCGGCGAGTATGCTCAGATGGGTGGACTGAAGGCATGTACAAGGAGAAATCCAGTCCCAGTTGTTTGGCTAGCATTTTGGGTTGATGGCATCTCAGTGATGGTAGAATGATTTTAGAAAGACCACTCATTTTTATACTTGTCTGGAGGCCTGTGTAAAGGATCGATGATTAGCTTGGATCTACTCAGAGAAAATATCGGATTCCATCTTGTCTGTAAAACGGACGCCTCAGAAGTGACGTCATATTTTAATAACGGAAGTAAGGTGAACGCTGACATACGCTGGTACCCGGGCGCTTATTTTCGCGCGTCGTCAAATACTCAACACTCCTCCTCGACAAGAAAATATACTGTGCTAACACCTACACAATAAACTTAGAATATGTATATGAATATATGTCACTGTAAATAAACTCCTCCTCAAAACATAGTTTCAGTGTTTCTTTTGAACACTCCTCCTGGATATTGAATCAGTGTCTTTGCTTTCTTAGATAAATGTTCCTTTTGAGAAATAATGTTTAGTGTCTCTCAAATAATAAGTCCTTGACTTTTTCAAATGTTCTCCAGTAAACTGGTTAAGTAGTTTAGTTTCTTTCAAAATAGAAACACCAATAAGTTGGATAGAGGATAAATACATCCATATTTGTTGAAAACTAAAAAGACAAAATTTGTCTCAAAACTTTAGAGATAAAGTCCTTGATTTGACCTTATAGTCAAACTAGTAAATAAACTGTCCACAGTTTCTTGTTTCCATTTCTTCAGTTCTCTCAAAATATGAATTTAGAGATATAAATGTACTTTTACCAACATATATAATACTTCATAATTAATAGTTCACAGTACAGAGTTCTCCTTTTGTTTTTGTTTATGTTTATATTGAACTTCCACCTAGTTAATAGCATACACACCAGCTATTACAGTATAATATACCACAAATTAAACTAACCTTGGGAAGAGAGGTTTCCAGCACATCATTCCCTTGTGAGGTTTTTATCCCTCACGTGAGGCTTTACCCCTCACTTCCCTAACACTGAAAAAATAACCCCATAGAGCACTCAGCCCTATGGGCATCCACATAATGTGGGCTAAATCCTGCATCCACACGCAGTGGGCTTCATCATCCATGCATCCACACGCAGTGGGCTTCATCCTGTTTCCCTGTACGAGTATTGACACTCCCTACAGCATTGACAATTGTTTCCCTGTACGAGTATTGACACTCCCTACAGCATTGACAAAACATCTACAGTTCACTATAAATACAGCTGTAACACAGTCTCCTCCTATATGTATCCTGTAGGCTATGACGACCTCCAAATGCCTCCTCCCACACATCGTACCCTGTAGGCTATGATGACCTCCAAAGGACTCCTCCCACACGTCGTACCCTGTAGGCTATGATGACCTCCAAAGGACTCCTCCCACACGTCGTACCCTGTAGGCTATGATGACCTCCAAAGGCCTCCTCCCACACGTCGTACCCTGTAGGCAATGATGACCTCCAAAGGACTCCTCCCACACGTCGTACCCTGTAGGCTATGATGACCTCCAAAGGACTCCTCCCACACGTCGTACCCCGTAGGCTATGGCGACCTCCTAGAGCCTCCTCCTACACGTCGTACCCCGTAGGCTATGGCGACCTCCTAGAGCCTCTACTACAACTTCACACATCACACACTTCATCCTGGTGTCCACAATACACACAAGTCAAATACACACGAATGATAGTTAAATACACAACAACACAAAAAATAATACACACTGTCACATGTCTCCATGGGCTCCAATCACGTCATCTACATCACATACACAGGTGTTTCCTCCATGACGTCCTGTGTTCACACTCCTAATGTCTCTGACACGCCTCCAATGTGTCTGACACGTCTCCATAGACACACAACTCAATACACACAATACACACACAGTGGCCCATCGTATACAGCTCCTCCTGACTACTTACATACACACCCCACGTCGTCCTGGTGTTCACAATAATACAATACACAATAATATACACTCACGCCATCACTTCACACATCATCTGTGTCTCTCACACGTCACCTGCAGTCTCCTGACGTCACTTGCAGTCTCCTGACGTCACTTGCAGTCTCCTGACGTCACCTGCAGTTACACACACCCCAAGTCGATATCAATGTTCACACAACAGTACACACCCATCAAAATCACTTAACTCCTGCTTCTGGTTGTGACACACACTACAGACACTTGTTACACACACTACAAGGCGCCATCAGTGTGCACACACAAACACAGCACAAAAATACACTTCATCGTCCTCCTCCTGTGTGTCCTGTACTTGCTGTCACTCTCCCACTGATCAGCTGTTCTCTGACTTGCTGACGTCGGCACATTCCTCATGACGTTTCCAGAGTACACTACACAACACACTTTCCTGACATGTCTCCATACACGTCAATTACGTCATTGACATGCCCCCCTGTGTTACAGCATCCACTAACACGGCTGAACACACACGTACCTCTGTCGACTTCTCTGTTAATACAGCTACCACAGTCTATCATAAACAACACTTCGTCCTCACGTGAATCAGCTGTTCCTAAACTTGCTGACACTGCACTTTTGACGTTCACACTAATACACAACACAGATCAGCGGTTTCTCCTCCTACAGCTTTCACACAGCGTCGATTAAGCGTCGATCAGCTTCGGCGATGTCTCTCCTCACCGAGAAACCACTACTGCCACTACTCCCGGTGCCCTGCCCGACGCGGGGCCTGCTCGCCGAAGCCACTCTCGGCGCGTCTCCAGAATTTCACTTTCGTTTTCCCAGGGTGGTCACTGTTCTAGAAGCGCCCTAAACACAGCACAAAGACCACGACAAACACAAGTACCGTCTCTCCTGTGTTGTCCATGTCTATCCACGTCGACTGACGATGCTGGCCATCTCTCTCCGGATTCTTCTCTAAACACGAATACCAACACGTACATAAATCGTACATCCCGGGGCCTTGTCCGACCTCAGGCCGCCTCCCACGGCCCTTTCCCGGGCATCCTTGTTTGCCGAATTTCACGTGTCTCAATCTCGGCTCTGACCGACCATCCAATGCCACCAACCTCTCTGGATCTACCTCAATCCTTCAACCATGATCTTAGCGTAATCTGGGCTTCCATAACCTGTAAAGGATCGATGATTAGCTTGGATCTACTCAGAGAAAATATCGGATTCCATCTTGTCTGTAAAACGGACGCCTCAGAAGTGACGTCATATTTTAATAACGGAAGTAAGGTGAACGCTGACATACGCTGGTACCCGGGCGCTTATTTTCGCGCGTCGTCAAATACTCAACAGCCTGGTGTCACCATACACCAAACTGACATCAATATAAACTGTTCTTAGCACTCTGGGGGTTGGCCTAGAAGTGCAAGCAAGCTGCAGATATGCAGTCTACGTTATTTACCGATTTGACCTGTTGGCTTGTGCGCGTCAGGGCTCTTTCGGTGTCATTTTGTCACTTGTTTCTCCATCCACAACGGGCTGGGATGTACCAATGGTCACAATACTCGGTGAGTATGCTCAGAGGTGTGGTCTAAAGGCATATGGGATGAGAATTCCAGTCCCAGTTGTCTGGCTAGCATTTTCAGTTGGTGGCCCCTCAGTGATGCTAGAGTGATCTTAGAGACACCTCTCATTTCAACCATTGTCTGGAGGCCTGGTGTCACCATACACCAAACTGACGTCAATATAAACTGTTCTTAGCACTCAGGGGGTTGGCCTTAAAATGCAAGCAAGTTACAGATTCTACAGTATTTGCAGATTTCACCGGTTGGCTGGTCAGCGTCAGGGCTCTTTAGGTGTCATTTTGTCACTTGTTTCTCCATCCACAACGGGCTGGGATGAACCAATGGTCACCATACTCGGTGAGTATGCTCAGAGGGGTGGTCTAAAGCATATGCCATGAGAATTCCAGTCCCAGATGTCGGGCTCGAATTTTCGGTTGTGGCCCCTCAGTGATGGTAGAGTGATTTTAGAGACACCACTCATTTTAACACTTGTCTGGAGGCCTGGTGTGACCATACACCAAACTGACGTCAATATAAACTGTTCTTGCCACTCAGGGGGTTGGCCTAGAAGTCCAAACAAGTTACAGATAAGCAGTGTACAGTATTTACCAATTTGACCTGTTGGCTTGTCAGCGTCAGGGCTCTTTCGGTGTCATTTTGTCACTTGTTTCTGCATGCGCTTAGGGCGGAAATGAACCGATGGCCACAACACTCACTGGGTATGCTCAGAGGGGTGGACTGAAGGTGTACACGAGGAAAACTCCAGTCCAAGTTGTTGGGTTGGCGTTTTTGATTGATGGCTCCTCAGTGACAGTCAGGCGATTTTAGAGACAAGAATCATTTTATCCCTTGTCTACATGCCTAGTATGACAGTGAACAGAATGGATGGCAAAACAAACTCTTTTTTCTCCACTCAGTGGACTGGCCTTGGAGTGCAAGCAAGTTACAGATAAGAAGTCTCCAGTATTTACCGATTTGACCTGTTGGCTGGTCAGCGTCAGGGCTCTTTTGGTGTCATTTTGTCACTGGTTTCTGCATAAACAACAGGCTGGGATGAACCAATGGTCACAATACTCGGCGAGTATGCTCAGAGGGGTGGACTGAAGGCATGTACGAGGAGAAATCCAGTCCCAGTTGTCTGGCTAGCATTTTGGGTTGGTGGCATCTCAGTGATGGTAGAATGATTTTAGAAAGACCACTCATTTTTATACTTGTCTGGAGGCCTGGTGTCACCATACACCAAACTGACGTCAATATAAACTGCTCTTAGCACTCAGGGGGTTGGCCTTGAAGTCCAAGCAAGTTCTGGATAAGCAGTGTACAGTATTTACCAATTTGACCTGTTGACTGGTGGGCGTCAGGGCTCTTTCAATATCATTCTGTCACTTGTTTCTGGATCTGTTAAGGGCGGGAATAAACTGATAGTCACAATACTCAGTGGATGTGCTCAGAGGGATGAGCTGAAGGCATATACGAGGAGAATTCCAGTCCCAGTTGTCTGGCTCGCATTTTCGGTTGGTGGCGCCTCGGTGACAGTCAGGTGATTTTAGAGACACAAATCATTTCAACCCTTGTCTGCATGCCTAGTACGACAGTTTACAGAATGGATGGCAATACAAACTCTTTTTTTCCACTCAGTGG
Organism: Harmothoe impar; assembly: GCA_947462335.1. Taxonomy (NCBI): domain Eukaryota; kingdom Metazoa; phylum Annelida; class Polychaeta; order Phyllodocida; family Polynoidae; genus Harmothoe; species Harmothoe impar. The sequence goes on from OX381704.1 coordinate 112,655,217, forward strand.
GCTGGCCTAGAGGTGCAAGCAAGTTACAGATTCTACAGTATTTACCGATTTGACCTGTTGGCTGGTCATGGTCAGGGCTCTTTCAGGGTCATTTTGTCACTTGTTTTTCCATCCACAACGGGCTGGGATGAACCAATGGTCACAATACTTGGTGAGTATGCTCAGGGGGGTGGACTCCAGGCATACACGCTTAGAATTCCAGTCCCAGTTGTCTGGCTCTTATTTTCAGTTGGTAGCGCCTGAGTAATGCTAGAGTGATTTTAGAGACACAACTCATTTCAACCATTGTCTAGAGGCCTGATATCACCATACACCTAACTGACGTCAATATAAACTGCTCTTACCACTCAGGGGGTTGACCTTGAAGTCCAAGCAAGTTTTGGATAAGCAGTCTACAGTATTTACCGATTTCACCGGTTGGCTGGAGGGCGTCAGGGCTCTTGCAATATCATTTTGTCACTTGTTTCTGCATGTGCGTAGGGCGGAAATGAACTGATGGCCACAACACTCACTGGATATGCTCAGAGGGGTGGACTGAAGGTGTACAGGAGGAAAACTCCAGTCCAAGTTGTTGGGTTGGCGTTTTTGATTGATGGCTCCTCAGTGACAGTCAGGCGATTTTAGAGACATGAATCATTTTATCCCTTGTCTGCATGCCTAGTACGACGGTGAACAGAATGGATGGCAATACAAACTCTTTTTTCTCCACTCAGTGGACTGGCCTTGGAGTGCAAGCAAGTTACAGATAAGAAGTCTCCAGTATTTACCAATTTGACCTGTTGGCTGGTCAGCGTCAGGGCTCTTTTGGTGTCATTTTGTCACTTGTTTTTCCATCCACAACGGGCTGGGATGAACCAATGGTCACAATACTTGGTGAGTATGCTCAGGGGGGTGGACTCCAGGCATACACGCTTAGAATTCCAGTCCCAGTTGTCTGGCTCTTATTTTCAGTTGGTAGCGCCTGAGTAATGCTAGAGTGATTTTAGAGACACAACTCATTTCAACCATTGTCTAGAGGCCTGATATCACCATACACCTAACTGACGTCAATATAAACTGCTCTTACCACTCAGGGGGTTGACCTTGAAGTCCAAGCAAGTTTTGGATAAGCAGTCTACAGTATTTACCGATTTCACCGGTTGGCTGGAGGGCGTCAGGGCTCTTGCAATATCATTTTGTCACTTGTTTCTGCATGTGCGTAGGGCGGAAATGAACTGATGGCCACAACACTCACTGGATATGCTCAGAGGGGTGGACTGAAGGTGTACAGGAGGAAAACTCCAGTCCAAGTTGTTGGGTTGGCGTTTTTGATTGATGGCTCCTCAGTGACAGTCAGGCGATTTTAGAGACATGAATCATTTTATCCCTTGTCTGCATGCCTAGTACGACGGTGAACAGAATGGATGGCAATACAAACTCTTTTTTCTCCACTCAGTGGACTGGCCTTGGAGTGCAAGCAAGTTACAGATAAGAAGTCTCCAGTATTTACCAATTTGACCTGTTGGCTGGTCAGCGTCAGGGCTCTTTTGGTGTCATTTTGTCACTTGTTTCTGCATCAACAACGGGCTGGGATGAACCAATGGTCACAATACTCGGCGAGTATGCTCAGATGGGTGGACTGAAGGCATGTACAAGGAGAAATCCAGTCCCAGTTGTTTGGCTAGCATTTTGGGTTGATGGCATCTCAGTGATGGTAGAATGATTTTAGAAAGACCACTCATTTTTATACTTGTCTGGAGGCCTGGTGTCACCATACACCAAACTGACATCAATATAAACTGTTCTTAGCACTCTGGGGGTTGGCCTAGAAGTGCAAGCAAGCTGCAGATATGCAGTCTACGTTATTTACCGATTTGACCTGTTGGCTTGTGCGCGTCAGGGCTCTTTCGGTGTCATTTTGTCACTTGTTTCTCCATCCACAACGGGCTGGGATGTACCAATGGTCACAATACTCGGTGAGTATGCTCAGAGGTGTGGTCTAAAGGCATATGGGATGAGAATTCCAGTCCCAGTTGTCTGGCTAGCATTTTCAGTTGGTGGCCCCTCAGTGATGCTAGAGTGATCTTAGAGACACCTCTCATTTCAACCATTGTCTGGAGGCCTGGTGTCACCATACACCAAACTGACGTCAATATAAACTGTTCTTAGCACTCAGGGGGTTGGCCTTAAAATGCAAGCAAGTTACAGATTCTACAGTATTTGCAGATTTCACCGGTTGGCTGGTCAGCGTCAGGGCTCTTTAGGTGTCATTTTGTCACTTGTTTCTCCATCCACAACGGGCTGGGATGAACCAATGGTCACCATACTCGGTGAGTATGCTCAGAGGGGTGGTCTAAAGCATATGCCATGAGAATTCCAGTCCCAGATGTCGGGCTCGAATTTTCGGTTGTGGCCCCTCAGTGATGGTAGAGTGATTTTAGAGACACCACTCATTTTAACACTTGTCTGGAGGCCTGGTGTGACCATACACCAAACTGACGTCAATATAAACTGTTCTTGCCACTCAGGGGGTTGGCCTAGAAGTCCAAACAAGTTACAGATAAGCAGTGTACAGTATTTACCAATTTGACCTGTTGGCTTGTCAGCGTCAGGGCTCTTTCGGTGTCATTTTGTCACTTGTTTCTGCATGCGCTTAGGGCGGAAATGAACCGATGGCCACAACACTCACTGGGTATGCTCAGAGGGGTGGACTGAAGGTGTACACGAGGAAAACTCCAGTCCAAGTTGTTGGGTTGGCGTTTTTGATTGATGGCTCCTCAGTGACAGTCAGGCGATTTTAGAGACAAGAATCATTTTATCCCTTGTCTACATGCCTAGTATGACAGTGAACAGAATGGATGGCAAAACAAACTCTTTTTTCTCCACTCAGTGGACTGGCCTTGGAGTGCAAGCAAGTTACAGATAAGAAGTCTCCAGTATTTACCGATTTGACCTGTTGGCTGGTCAGCGTCAGGGCTCTTTTGGTGTCATTTTGTCACTGGTTTCTGCATAAACAACAGGCTGGGATGAACCAATGGTCACAATACTCGGCGAGTATGCTCAGAGGGGTGGACTGAAGGCATGTACGAGGAGAAATCCAGTCCCAGTTGTCTGGCTAGCATTTTGGGTTGGTGGCATCTCAGTGATGGTAGAATGATTTTAGAAAGACCACTCATTTTTATACTTGTCTGGAGGCCTGGTGTCACCATACACCAAACTGACGTCAATATAAACTGCTCTTAGCACTCAGGGGGTTGGCCTTGAAGTCCAAGCAAGTTCTGGATAAGCAGTGTACAGTATTTACCAATTTGACCTGTTGACTGGTGGGCGTCAGGGCTCTTTCAATATCATTCTGTCACTTGTTTCTGGATCTGTTAAGGGCGGGAATAAACTGATAGTCACAATACTCAGTGGATGTGCTCAGAGGGATGAGCTGAAGGCATATACGAGGAGAATTCCAGTCCCAGTTGTCTGGCTCGCATTTTCGGTTGGTGGCGCCTCGGTGACAGTCAGGTGATTTTAGAGACACAAATCATTTCAACCCTTGTCTGCATGCCTAGTACGACAGTTTACAGAATGGATGGCAATACAAACTCTTTTTTTCCACTCAGTGGGCTGGCCTAGAGGTGCAAGCAAGTTACAGATTCTACAGTATTTACCGATTTGACCTGTTGGCTGGTCATGGTCAGGGCTCTTTCAGGGTCATTTTGTCACTTGTTTTTCCATCCACAACGGGCTGGGATGAACCAATGGTCACAATACTTGGTGAGTATGCTCAGGGGGGTGGACTCCAGGCATACACGCTTAGAATTCCAGTCCCAGTTGTCTGGCTCTTATTTTCAGTTGGTAGCGCCTGAGTAATGCTAGAGTGATTTTAGAGACACAACTCATTTCAACCATTGTCTAGAGGCCTGATATCACCATACACCTAACTGACGTCAATATAAACTGCTCTTACCACTCAGGGGGTTGACCTTGAAGTCCAAGCAAGTTTTGGATAAGCAGTCTACAGTATTTACCGATTTCACCGGTTGGCTGGAGGGCGTCAGGGCTCTTGCAATATCATTTTGTCACTTGTTTCTGCATGTGCGTAGGGCGGAAATGAACTGATGGCCACAACACTCACTGGATATGCTCAGAGGGGTGGACTGAAGGTGTACAGGAGGAAAACTCCAGTCCAAGTTGTTGGGTTGGCGTTTTTGATTGATGGCTCCTCAGTGACAGTCAGGCGATTTTAGAGACATGAATCATTTTATCCCTTGTCTGCATGCCTAGTACGACGGTGAACAGAATGGATGGCAATACAAACTCTTTTTTCTCCACTCAGTGGACTGGCCTTGGAGTGCAAGCAAGTTACAGATAAGAAGTCTCCAGTATTTACCAATTTGACCTGTTGGCTGGTCAGCGTCAGGGCTCTTTTGGTGTCATTTTGTCACTTGTTTTTCCATCCACAACGGGCTGGGATGAACCAATGGTCACAATACTTGGTGAGTATGCTCAGGGGGGTGGACTCCAGGCATACACGCTTAGAATTCCAGTCCCAGTTGTCTGGCTCTTATTTTCAGTTGGTAGCGCCTGAGTAATGCTAGAGTGATTTTAGAGACACAACTCATTTCAACCATTGTCTAGAGGCCTGATATCACCATACACCTAACTGACGTCAATATAAACTGCTCTTACCACTCAGGGGGTTGACCTTGAAGTCCAAGCAAGTTTTGGATAAGCAGTCTACAGTATTTACCGATTTCACCGGTTGGCTGGAGGGCGTCAGGGCTCTTGCAATATCATTTTGTCACTTGTTTCTGCATGTGCGTAGGGCGGAAATGAACTGATGGCCACAACACTCACTGGATATGCTCAGAGGGGTGGACTGAAGGTGTACAGGAGGAAAACTCCAGTCCAAGTTGTTGGGTTGGCGTTTTTGATTGATGGCTCCTCAGTGACAGTCAGGCGATTTTAGAGACATGAATCATTTTATCCCTTGTCTGCATGCCTAGTACGACGGTGAACAGAATGGATGGCAATACAAACTCTTTTTTCTCCACTCAGTGGACTGGCCTTGGAGTGCAAGCAAGTTACAGATAAGAAGTCTCCAGTATTTACCAATTTGACCTGTTGGCTGGTCAGCGTCAGGGCTCTTTTGGTGTCATTTTGTCACTTGTTTCTGCATCAACAACGGGCTGGGATGAACCAATGGTCACAATACTCGGCGAGTATGCTCAGATGGGTGGACTGAAGGCATGTACAAGGAGAAATCCAGTCCCAGTTGTTTGGCTAGCATTTTGGGTTGATGGCATCTCAGTGATGGTAGAATGATTTTAGAAAGACCACTCATTTTTATACTTGTCTGGAGGCCTGGTGTCACCATACACCAAACTGACATCAATATAAACTGTTCTTAGCACTCTGGGGGTTGGCCTAGAAGTGCAAGCAAGCTGCAGATATGCAGTCTACGTTATTTACCGATTTGACCTGTTGGCTTGTGCGCGTCAGGGCTCTTTCGGTGTCATTTTGTCACTTGTTTCTCCATCCACAACGGGCTGGGATGTACCAATGGTCACAATACTCGGTGAGTATGCTCAGAGGTGTGGTCTAAAGGCATATGGGATGAGAATTCCAGTCCCAGTTGTCTGGCTAGCATTTTCAGTTGGTGGCCCCTCAGTGATGCTAGAGTGATCTTAGAGACACCTCTCATTTCAACCATTGTCTGGAGGCCTGGTGTCACCATACACCAAACTGACGTCAATATAAACTGTTCTTAGCACTCAGGGGGTTGGCCTTAAAATGCAAGCAAGTTACAGATTCTACAGTATTTGCAGATTTCACCGGTTGGCTGGTCAGCGTCAGGGCTCTTTAGGTGTCATTTTGTCACTTGTTTCTCCATCCACAACGGGCTGGGATGAACCAATGGTCACCATACTCGGTGAGTATGCTCAGAGGGGTGGTCTAAAGCATATGCCATGAGAATTCCAGTCCCAGATGTCGGGCTCGAATTTTCGGTTGTGGCCCCTCAGTGATGGTAGAGTGATTTTAGAGACACCACTCATTTTAACACTTGTCTGGAGGCCTGGTGTGACCATACACCAAACTGACGTCAATATAAACTGTTCTTGCCACTCAGGGGGTTGGCCTAGAAGTCCAAACAAGTTACAGATAAGCAGTGTACAGTATTTACCAATTTGACCTGTTGGCTTGTCAGCGTCAGGGCTCTTTCGGTGTCATTTTGTCACTTGTTTCTGCATGCGCTTAGGGCGGAAATGAACCGATGGCCACAACACTCACTGGGTATGCTCAGAGGGGTGGACTGAAGGTGTACACGAGGAAAACTCCAGTCCAAGTTGTTGGGTTGGCGTTTTTGATTGATGGCTCCTCAGTGACAGTCAGGCGATTTTAGAGACAAGAATCATTTTATCCCTTGTCTACATGCCTAGTATGACAGTGAACAGAATGGATGGCAAAACAAACTCTTTTTTCTCCACTCAGTGGACTGGCCTTGGAGTGCAAGCAAGTTACAGATAAGAAGTCTCCAGTATTTACCGATTTGACCTGTTGGCTGGTCAGCGTCAGGGCTCTTTTGGTGTCATTTTGTCACTGGTTTCTGCATAAACAACAGGCTGGGATGAACCAATGGTCACAATACTCGGCGAGTATGCTCAGAGGGGTGGACTGAAGGCATGTACGAGGAGAAATCCAGTCCCAGTTGTCTGGCTAGCATTTTGGGTTGGTGGCATCTCAGTGATGGTAGAATGATTTTAGAAAGACCACTCATTTTTATACTTGTCTGGAGGCCTGGTGTCACCATACACCAAACTGACGTCAATATAAACTGCTCTTAGCACTCAGGGGGTTGGCCTTGAAGTCCAAGCAAGTTCTGGATAAGCAGTGTACAGTATTTACCAATTTGACCTGTTGACTGGTGGGCGTCAGGGCTCTTTCAATATCATTCTGTCACTTGTTTCTGGATCTGTTAAGGGCGGGAATAAACTGATAGTCACAATACTCAGTGGATGTGCTCAGAGGGATGAGCTGAAGGCATATACGAGGAGAATTCCAGTCCCAGTTGTCTGGCTCGCATTTTCGGTTGGTGGCGCCTCGGTGACAGTCAGGTGATTTTAGAGACACAAATCATTTCAACCCTTGTCTGCATGCCTAGTACGACAGTTTACAGAATGGATGGCAATACAAACTCTTTTTTTCCACTCAGTGGGCTGGCCTAGAGGTGCAAGCAAGTTACAGATTCTACAGTATTTACCGATTTGACCTGTTGGCTGGTCATGGTCAGGGCTCTTTCAGGGTCATTTTGTCACTTGTTTTTCCATCCACAACGGGCTGGGATGAACCAATGGTCACAATACTTGGTGAGTATGCTCAGGGGGGTGGACTCCAGGCATACACGCTTAGAATTCCAGTCCCAGTTGTCTGGCTCTTATTTTCAGTTGGTAGCGCCTGAGTAATGCTAGAGTGATTTTAGAGACACAACTCATTTCAACCATTGTCTAGAGGCCTGATATCACCATACACCTAACTGACGTCAATATAAACTGCTCTTACCACTCAGGGGGTTGACCTTGAAGTCCAAGCAAGTTTTGGATAAGCAGTCTACAGTATTTACCGATTTCACCGGTTGGCTGGAGGGCGTCAGGGCTCTTGCAATATCATTTTGTCACTTGTTTCTGCATGTGCGTAGGGCGGAAATGAACTGATGGCCACAACACTCACTGGATATGCTCAGAGGGGTGGACTGAAGGTGTACAGGAGGAAAACTCCAGTCCAAGTTGTTGGGTTGGCGTTTTTGATTGATGGCTCCTCAGTGACAGTCAGGCGATTTTAGAGACATGAATCATTTTATCCCTTGTCTGCATGCCTAGTATGACGGTGAACAGAATGGATGGCAATACAAACTCTTTTTTCTCCACTCAGTGGACTGGCCTTGGAGTGCAAGCAAGTTACAGATAAGAAGTCTCCAGTATTTACCAATTTGACCTGTTGGCTGGTCAGCGTCAGGGCTCTTTTGGTGTCATTTTGTCACTTGTTTTTCCATCCACAACGGGCTGGGATGAACCAATGGTCACAATACTTGGTGAGTATGCTCAGGGGGGTGGACTCCAGGCATACACGCTTAGAATTCCAGTCCCAGTTGTCTGGCTCTTATTTTCAGTTGGTAGCGCCTGAGTAATGCTAGAGTGATTTTAGAGACACAACTCATTTCAACCATTGTCTAGAGGCCTGATATCACCATACACCTAACTGACGTCAATATAAACTGCTCTTACCACTCAGGGGGTTGACCTTGAAGTCCAAGCAAGTTTTGGATAAGCAGTCTACAGTATTTACCGATTTCACCGGTTGGCTGGAGGGCGTCAGGGCTCTTGCAATATCATTTTGTCACTTGTTTCTGCATGTGCGTAGGGCGGAAATGAACTGATGGCCACAACACTCACTGGATATGCTCAGAGGGGTGGACTGAAGGTGTACAGGAGGAAAACTCCAGTCCAAGTTGTTGGGTTGGCGTTTTTGATTGATGGCTCCTCAGTGACAGTCAGGCGATTTTAGAGACATGAATCATTTTATCCCTTGTCTGCATGCCTAGTACGACGGTGAACAGAATGGATGGCAATACAAACTCTTTTTTCTCCACTCAGTGGACTGGCCTTGGAGTGCAAGCAAGTTACAGATAAGAAGTCTCCAGTATTTACCAATTTGACCTGTTGGCTGGTCAGCGTCAGGGCTCTTTTGGTGTCATTTTGTCACTTGTTTCTGCATCAACAACGGGCTGGGATGAACCAATGGTCACAATACTCGGCGAGTATGCTCAGATGGGTGGACTGAAGGCATGTACAAGGAGAAATCCAGTCCCAGTTGTTTGGCTAGCATTTTGGGTTGATGGCATCTCAGTGATGGTAGAATGATTTTAGAAAGACCACTCATTTTTATACTTGTCTGGAGGCCTGTGTAAAGGATCGATGATTAGCTTGGATCTACTCAGAGAAAATATCGGATTCCATCTTGTCTGTAAAACGGACGCCTCAGAAGTGACGTCATATTTTAATAACGGAAGTAAGGTGAACGCTGACATACGCTGGTACCCGGGCGCTTATTTTCGCGCGTCGTCAAATACTCAACACTCCTCCTCGACAAGAAAATATACTGTGCTAACACCTACACAATAAACTTAGAATATGTATATGAATATATGTCACTGTAAATAAACTCCTCCTCAAAACATAGTTTCAGTGTTTCTTTTGAACACTCCTCCTGGATATTGAATCAGTGTCTTTGCTTTCTTAGATAAATGTTCCTTTTGAGAAATAATGTTTAGTGTCTCTCAAATAATAAGTCCTTGACTTTTTCAAATGTTCTCCAGTAAACTGGTTAAGTAGTTTAGTTTCTTTCAAAATAGAAACACCAATAAGTTGGATAGAGGATAAATACATCCATATTTGTTGAAAACTAAAAAGACAAAATTTGTCTCAAAACTTTAGAGATAAAGTCCTTGATTTGACCTTATAGTCAAACTAGTAAATAAACTGTCCACAGTTTCTTGTTTCCATTTCTTCAGTTCTCTCAAAATATGAATTTAGAGATATAAATGTACTTTTACCAACATATATAATACTTCATAATTAATAGTTCACAGTACAGAGTTCTCCTTTTGTTTTTGTTTATGTTTATATTGAACTTCCACCTAGTTAATAGCATACACACCAGCTATTACAGTATAATATACCACAAATTAAACTAACCTTGGGAAGAGAGGTTTCCAGCACATCATTCCCTTGTGAGGTTTTTATCCCTCACGTGAGGCTTTACCCCTCACTTCCCTAACACTGAAAAAATAACCCCATAGAGCACTCAGCCCTATGGGCATCCACATAATGTGGGCTAAATCCTGCATCCACACGCAGTGGGCTTCATCATCCATGCATCCACACGCAGTGGGCTTCATCCTGTTTCCCTGTACGAGTATTGACACTCCCTACAGCATTGACAATTGTTTCCCTGTACGAGTATTGACACTCCCTACAGCATTGACAAAACATCTACAGTTCACTATAAATACAGCTGTAACACAGTCTCCTCCTATATGTATCCTGTAGGCTATGACGACCTCCAAATGCCTCCTCCCACACATCGTACCCTGTAGGCTATGATGACCTCCAAAGGACTCCTCCCACACGTCGTACCCTGTAGGCTATGATGACCTCCAAAGGACTCCTCCCACACGTCGTACCCTGTAGGCTATGATGACCTCCAAAGGCCTCCTCCCACACGTCGTACCCTGTAGGCAATGATGACCTCCAAAGGACTCCTCCCACACGTCGTACCCTGTAGGCTATGATGACCTCCAAAGGACTCCTCCCACACGTCGTACCCCGTAGGCTATGGCGACCTCCTAGAGCCTCCTCCTACACGTCGTACCCCGTAGGCTATGGCGACCTCCTAGAGCCTCTACTACAACTTCACACATCACACACTTCATCCTGGTGTCCACAATACACACAAGTCAAATACACACGAATGATAGTTAAATACACAACAACACAAAAAATAATACACACTGTCACATGTCTCCATGGGCTCCAATCACGTCATCTACATCACATACACAGGTGTTTCCTCCATGACGTCCTGTGTTCACACTCCTAATGTCTCTGACACGCCTCCAATGTGTCTGACACGTCTCCATAGACACACAACTCAATACACACAATACACACACAGTGGCCCATCGTATACAGCTCCTCCTGACTACTTACATACACACCCCACGTCGTCCTGGTGTTCACAATAATACAATACACAATAATATACACTCACGCCATCACTTCACACATCATCTGTGTCTCTCACACGTCACCTGCAGTCTCCTGACGTCACTTGCAGTCTCCTGACGTCACTTGCAGTCTCCTGACGTCACCTGCAGTTACACACACCCCAAGTCGATATCAATGTTCACACAACAGTACACACCCATCAAAATCACTTAACTCCTGCTTCTGGTTGTGACACACACTACAGACACTTGTTACACACACTACAAGGCGCCATCAGTGTGCACACACAAACACAGCACAAAAATACACTTCATCGTCCTCCTCCTGTGTGTCCTGTACTTGCTGTCACTCTCCCACTGATCAGCTGTTCTCTGACTTGCTGACGTCGGCACATTCCTCATGACGTTTCCAGAGTACACTACACAACACACTTTCCTGACATGTCTCCATACACGTCAATTACGTCATTGACATGCCCCCCTGTGTTACAGCATCCACTAACACGGCTGAACACACACGTACCTCTGTCGACTTCTCTGTTAATACAGCTACCACAGTCTATCATAAACAACACTTCGTCCTCACGTGAATCAGCTGTTCCTAAACTTGCTGACACTGCACTTTTGACGTTCACACTAATACACAACACAGATCAGCGGTTTCTCCTCCTACAGCTTTCACACAGCGTCGATTAAGCGTCGATCAGCTTCGGCGATGTCTCTCCTCACCGAGAAACCACTACTGCCACTACTCCCGGTGCCCTGCCCGACGCGGGGCCTGCTCGCCGAAGCCACTCTCGGCGCGTCTCCAGAATTTCACTTTCGTTTTCCCAGGGTGGTCACTGTTCTAGAAGCGCCCTAAACACAGCACAAAGACCACGACAAACACAAGTACCGTCTCTCCTGTGTTGTCCATGTCTATCCACGTCGACTGACGATGCTGGCCATCTCTCTCCGGATTCTTCTCTAAACACGAATACCAACACGTACATAAATCGTACATCCCGGGGCCTTGTCCGACCTCAGGCCGCCTCCCACGGCCCTTTCCCGGGCATCCTTGTTTGCCGAATTTCACGTGTCTCAATCTCGGCTCTGACCGACCATCCAATGCCACCAACCTCTCTGGATCTACCTCAATCCTTCAACCATGATCTTAGCGTAATCTGGGCTTCCATAACCTGTAAAGGATCGATGATTAGCTTGGATCTACTCAGAGAAAATATCGGATTCCATCTTGTCTGTAAAACGGACGCCTCAGAAGTGACGTCATATTTTAATAACGGAAGTAAGGTGAACGCTGACATACGCTGGTACCCGGGCGCTTATTTTCGCGCGTCGTCAAATACTCAACAGCCTGGTGTCACCATACACCAAACTGACATCAATATAAACTGTTCTTAGCACTCTGGGGGTTGGCCTAGAAGTGCAAGCAAGCTGCAGATATGCAGTCTACGTTATTTACCGATTTGACCTGTTGGCTTGTGCGCGTCAGGGCTCTTTCGGTGTCATTTTGTCACTTGTTTCTCCATCCACAACGGGCTGGGATGTACCAATGGTCACAATACTCGGTGAGTATGCTCAGAGGTGTGGTCTAAAGGCATATGGGATGAGAATTCCAGTCCCAGTTGTCTGGCTAGCATTTTCAGTTGGTGGCCCCTCAGTGATGCTAGAGTGATCTTAGAGACACCTCTCATTTCAACCATTGTCTGGAGGCCTGGTGTCACCATACACCAAACTGACGTCAATATAAACTGTTCTTAGCACTCAGGGGGTTGGCCTTAAAATGCAAGCAAGTTACAGATTCTACAGTATTTGCAGATTTCACCGGTTGGCTGGTCAGCGTCAGGGCTCTTTAGGTGTCATTTTGTCACTTGTTTCTCCATCCACAACGGGCTGGGATGAACCAATGGTCACCATACTCGGTGAGTATGCTCAGAGGGGTGGTCTAAAGCATATGCCATGAGAATTCCAGTCCCAGATGTCGGGCTCGAATTTTCGGTTGTGGCCCCTCAGTGATGGTAGAGTGATTTTAGAGACACCACTCATTTTAACACTTGTCTGGAGGCCTGGTGTGACCATACACCAAACTGACGTCAATATAAACTGTTCTTGCCACTCAGGGGGTTGGCCTAGAAGTCCAAACAAGTTACAGATAAGCAGTGTACAGTATTTACCAATTTGACCTGTTGGCTTGTCAGCGTCAGGGCTCTTTCGGTGTCATTTTGTCACTTGTTTCTGCATGCGCTTAGGGCGGAAATGAACCGATGGCCACAACACTCACTGGGTATGCTCAGAGGGGTGGACTGAAGGTGTACACGAGGAAAACTCCAGTCCAAGTTGTTGGGTTGGCGTTTTTGATTGATGGCTCCTCAGTGACAGTCAGGCGATTTTAGAGACAAGAATCATTTTATCCCTTGTCTACATGCCTAGTATGACAGTGAACAGAATGGATGGCAAAACAAACTCTTTTTTCTCCACTCAGTGGACTGGCCTTGGAGTGCAAGCAAGTTACAGATAAGAAGTCTCCAGTATTTACCGATTTGACCTGTTGGCTGGTCAGCGTCAGGGCTCTTTTGGTGTCATTTTGTCACTGGTTTCTGCATAAACAACAGGCTGGGATGAACCAATGGTCACAATACTCGGCGAGTATGCTCAGAGGGGTGGACTGAAGGCATGTACGAGGAGAAATCCAGTCCCAGTTGTCTGGCTAGCATTTTGGGTTGGTGGCATCTCAGTGATGGTAGAATGATTTTAGAAAGACCACTCATTTTTATACTTGTCTGGAGGCCTGGTGTCACCATACACCAAACTGACGTCAATATAAACTGCTCTTAGCACTCAGGGGGTTGGCCTTGAAGTCCAAGCAAGTTCTGGATAAGCAGTGTACAGTATTTACCAATTTGACCTGTTGACTGGTGGGCGTCAGGGCTCTTTCAATATCATTCTGTCACTTGTTTCTGGATCTGTTAAGGGCGGGAATAAACTGATAGTCACAATACTCAGTGGATGTGCTCAGAGGGATGAGCTGAAGGCATATACGAGGAGAATTCCAGTCCCAGTTGTCTGGCTCGCATTTTCGGTTGGTGGCGCCTCGGTGACAGTCAGGTGATTTTAGAGACACAAATCATTTCAACCCTTGTCTGCATGCCTAGTACGACAGTTTACAGAATGGATGGCAATACAAACTCTTTTTTTCCACTCAGTGGGCTGGCCTAGAGGTGCAAGCAAGTTACAGATTCTACAGTATTTACCGATTTGACCTGTTGGCTGGTCATGGTCAGGGCTCTTTCAGGGTCATTTTGTCACTTGTTTTTCCATCCACAACGGGCTGGGATGAACCAATGGTCACAATACTTGGTGAGTATGCTCAGGGGGGTGGACTCCAGGCATACACGCTTAGAATTCCAGTCCCAGTTGTCTGGCTCTTATTTTCAGTTGGTAGCGCCTGAGTAATGCTAGAGTGATTTTAGAGACACAACTCATTTCAACCATTGTCTAGAGGCCTGATATCACCATACACCTAACTGACGTCAATATAAACTGCTCTTACCACTCAGGGGGTTGACCTTGAAGTCCAAGCAAGTTTTGGATAAGCAGTCTACAGTATTTACCGATTTCACCGGTTGGCTGGAGGGCGTCAGGGCTCTTGCAATATCATTTTGTCACTTGTTTCTGCATGTGCGTAGGGCGGAAATGAACTGATGGCCACAACACTCACTGGATATGCTCAGAGGGGTGGACTGAAGGTGTACAGGAGGAAAACTCCAGTCCAAGTTGTTGGGTTGGCGTTTTTGATTGATGGCTCCTCAGTGACAGTCAGGCGATTTTAGAGACATGAATCATTTTATCCCTTGTCTGCATGCCTAGTACGACGGTGAACAGAATGGATGGCAATACAAACTCTTTTTTCTCCACTCAGTGGACTGGCCTTGGAGTGCAAGCAAGTTACAGATAAGAAGTCTCCAGTATTTACCAATTTGACCTGTTGGCTGGTCAGCGTCAGGGCTCTTTTGGTGTCATTTTGTCACTTGTTTTTCCATCCACAACGGGCTGGGATGAACCAATGGTCACAATACTTGGTGAGTATGCTCAGGGGGGTGGACTCCAGGCATACACGCTTAGAATTCCAGTCCCAGTTGTCTGGCTCTTATTTTCAGTTGGTAGCGCCTGAGTAATGCTAGAGTGATTTTAGAGACACAACTCATTTCAACCATTGTCTAGAGGCCTGATATCACCATACACCTAACTGACGTCAATATAAACTGCTCTTACCACTCAGGGGGTTGACCTTGAAGTCCAAGCAAGTTTTGGATAAGCAGTCTACAGTATTTACCGATTTCACCGGTTGGCTGGAGGGCGTCAGGGCTCTTGCAATATCATTTTGTCACTTGTTTCTGCATGTGCGTAGGGCGGAAATGAACTGATGGCCACAACACTCACTGGATATGCTCAGAGGGGTGGACTGAAGGTGTACAGGAGGAAAACTCCAGTCCAAGTTGTTGGGTTGGCGTTTTTGATTGATGGCTCCTCAGTGACAGTCAGGCGATTTTAGAGACATGAATCATTTTATCCCTTGTCTGCATGCCTAGTACGACGGTGAACAGAATGGATGGCAATACAAACTCTTTTTTCTCCACTCAGTGGACTGGCCTTGGAGTGCAAGCAAGTTACAGATAAGAAGTCTCCAGTATTTACCAATTTGACCTGTTGGCTGGTCAGCGTCAGGGCTCTTTTGGTGTCATTTTGTCACTTGTTTCTGCATCAACAACGGGCTGGGATGAACCAATGGTCACAATACTCGGCGAGTATGCTCAGATGGGTGGACTGAAGGCATGTACAAGGAGAAATCCAGTCCCAGTTGTTTGGCTAGCATTTTGGGTTGATGGCATCTCAGTGATGGTAGAATGATTTTAGAAAGACCACTCATTTTTATACTTGTCTGGAGGCCTGGTGTCACCATACACCAAACTGACATCAATATAAACTGTTCTTAGCACTCTGGGGGTTGGCCTAGAAGTGCAAGCAAGCTGCAGATATGCAGTCTACGTTATTTACCGATTTGACCTGTTGGCTTGTGCGCGTCAGGGCTCTTTCGGTGTCATTTTGTCACTTGTTTCTCCATCCACAACGGGCTGGGATGTACCAATGGTCACAATACTCGGTGAGTATGCTCAGAGGTGTGGTCTAAAGGCATATGGGATGAGAATTCCAGTCCCAGTTGTC
The DNA here is from genome assembly GCA_947462335.1 of Harmothoe impar. Taxonomy (NCBI): domain Eukaryota; kingdom Metazoa; phylum Annelida; class Polychaeta; order Phyllodocida; family Polynoidae; genus Harmothoe; species Harmothoe impar. The sequence goes on from OX381704.1 coordinate 112,671,193, forward strand.
TGGCTAGCATTTTCAGTTGGTGGCCCCTCAGTGATGCTAGAGTGATCTTAGAGACACCTCTCATTTCAACCATTGTCTGGAGGCCTGGTGTCACCATACACCAAACTGACGTCAATATAAACTGTTCTTAGCACTCAGGGGGTTGGCCTTAAAATGCAAGCAAGTTACAGATTCTACAGTATTTGCAGATTTCACCGGTTGGCTGGTCAGCGTCAGGGCTCTTTAGGTGTCATTTTGTCACTTGTTTCTCCATCCACAACGGGCTGGGATGAACCAATGGTCACCATACTCGGTGAGTATGCTCAGAGGGGTGGTCTAAAGCATATGCCATGAGAATTCCAGTCCCAGATGTCGGGCTCGAATTTTCGGTTGTGGCCCCTCAGTGATGGTAGAGTGATTTTAGAGACACCACTCATTTTAACACTTGTCTGGAGGCCTGGTGTGACCATACACCAAACTGACGTCAATATAAACTGTTCTTGCCACTCAGGGGGTTGGCCTAGAAGTCCAAACAAGTTACAGATAAGCAGTGTACAGTATTTACCAATTTGACCTGTTGGCTTGTCAGCGTCAGGGCTCTTTCGGTGTCATTTTGTCACTTGTTTCTGCATGCGCTTAGGGCGGAAATGAACCGATGGCCACAACACTCACTGGGTATGCTCAGAGGGGTGGACTGAAGGTGTACACGAGGAAAACTCCAGTCCAAGTTGTTGGGTTGGCGTTTTTGATTGATGGCTCCTCAGTGACAGTCAGGCGATTTTAGAGACAAGAATCATTTTATCCCTTGTCTACATGCCTAGTATGACAGTGAACAGAATGGATGGCAAAACAAACTCTTTTTTCTCCACTCAGTGGACTGGCCTTGGAGTGCAAGCAAGTTACAGATAAGAAGTCTCCAGTATTTACCGATTTGACCTGTTGGCTGGTCAGCGTCAGGGCTCTTTTGGTGTCATTTTGTCACTGGTTTCTGCATAAACAACAGGCTGGGATGAACCAATGGTCACAATACTCGGCGAGTATGCTCAGAGGGGTGGACTGAAGGCATGTACGAGGAGAAATCCAGTCCCAGTTGTCTGGCTAGCATTTTGGGTTGGTGGCATCTCAGTGATGGTAGAATGATTTTAGAAAGACCACTCATTTTTATACTTGTCTGGAGGCCTGGTGTCACCATACACCAAACTGACGTCAATATAAACTGCTCTTAGCACTCAGGGGGTTGGCCTTGAAGTCCAAGCAAGTTCTGGATAAGCAGTGTACAGTATTTACCAATTTGACCTGTTGACTGGTGGGCGTCAGGGCTCTTTCAATATCATTCTGTCACTTGTTTCTGGATCTGTTAAGGGCGGGAATAAACTGATAGTCACAATACTCAGTGGATGTGCTCAGAGGGATGAGCTGAAGGCATATACGAGGAGAATTCCAGTCCCAGTTGTCTGGCTCGCATTTTCGGTTGGTGGCGCCTCGGTGACAGTCAGGTGATTTTAGAGACACAAATCATTTCAACCCTTGTCTGCATGCCTAGTACGACAGTTTACAGAATGGATGGCAATACAAACTCTTTTTTTCCACTCAGTGGGCTGGCCTAGAGGTGCAAGCAAGTTACAGATTCTACAGTATTTACCGATTTGACCTGTTGGCTGGTCATGGTCAGGGCTCTTTCAGGGTCATTTTGTCACTTGTTTTTCCATCCACAACGGGCTGGGATGAACCAATGGTCACAATACTTGGTGAGTATGCTCAGGGGGGTGGACTCCAGGCATACACGCTTAGAATTCCAGTCCCAGTTGTCTGGCTCTTATTTTCAGTTGGTAGCGCCTGAGTAATGCTAGAGTGATTTTAGAGACACAACTCATTTCAACCATTGTCTAGAGGCCTGATATCACCATACACCTAACTGACGTCAATATAAACTGCTCTTACCACTCAGGGGGTTGACCTTGAAGTCCAAGCAAGTTTTGGATAAGCAGTCTACAGTATTTACCGATTTCACCGGTTGGCTGGAGGGCGTCAGGGCTCTTGCAATATCATTTTGTCACTTGTTTCTGCATGTGCGTAGGGCGGAAATGAACTGATGGCCACAACACTCACTGGATATGCTCAGAGGGGTGGACTGAAGGTGTACAGGAGGAAAACTCCAGTCCAAGTTGTTGGGTTGGCGTTTTTGATTGATGGCTCCTCAGTGACAGTCAGGCGATTTTAGAGACATGAATCATTTTATCCCTTGTCTGCATGCCTAGTACGACGGTGAACAGAATGGATGGCAATACAAACTCTTTTTTCTCCACTCAGTGGACTGGCCTTGGAGTGCAAGCAAGTTACAGATAAGAAGTCTCCAGTATTTACCAATTTGACCTGTTGGCTGGTCAGCGTCAGGGCTCTTTTGGTGTCATTTTGTCACTTGTTTTTCCATCCACAACGGGCTGGGATGAACCAATGGTCACAATACTTGGTGAGTATGCTCAGGGGGGTGGACTCCAGGCATACACGCTTAGAATTCCAGTCCCAGTTGTCTGGCTCTTATTTTCAGTTGGTAGCGCCTGAGTAATGCTAGAGTGATTTTAGAGACACAACTCATTTCAACCATTGTCTAGAGGCCTGATATCACCATACACCTAACTGACGTCAATATAAACTGCTCTTACCACTCAGGGGGTTGACCTTGAAGTCCAAGCAAGTTTTGGATAAGCAGTCTACAGTATTTACCGATTTCACCGGTTGGCTGGAGGGCGTCAGGGCTCTTGCAATATCATTTTGTCACTTGTTTCTGCATGTGCGTAGGGCGGAAATGAACTGATGGCCACAACACTCACTGGATATGCTCAGAGGGGTGGACTGAAGGTGTACAGGAGGAAAACTCCAGTCCAAGTTGTTGGGTTGGCGTTTTTGATTGATGGCTCCTCAGTGACAGTCAGGCGATTTTAGAGACATGAATCATTTTATCCCTTGTCTGCATGCCTAGTACGACGGTGAACAGAATGGATGGCAATACAAACTCTTTTTTCTCCACTCAGTGGACTGGCCTTGGAGTGCAAGCAAGTTACAGATAAGAAGTCTCCAGTATTTACCAATTTGACCTGTTGGCTGGTCAGCGTCAGGGCTCTTTTGGTGTCATTTTGTCACTTGTTTCTGCATCAACAACGGGCTGGGATGAACCAATGGTCACAATACTCGGCGAGTATGCTCAGATGGGTGGACTGAAGGCATGTACAAGGAGAAATCCAGTCCCAGTTGTTTGGCTAGCATTTTGGGTTGATGGCATCTCAGTGATGGTAGAATGATTTTAGAAAGACCACTCATTTTTATACTTGTCTGGAGGCCTGGTGTCACCATACACCAAACTGACATCAATATAAACTGTTCTTAGCACTCTGGGGGTTGGCCTAGAAGTGCAAGCAAGCTGCAGATATGCAGTCTACGTTATTTACCGATTTGACCTGTTGGCTTGTGCGCGTCAGGGCTCTTTCGGTGTCATTTTGTCACTTGTTTCTCCATCCACAACGGGCTGGGATGTACCAATGGTCACAATACTCGGTGAGTATGCTCAGAGGTGTGGTCTAAAGGCATATGGGATGAGAATTCCAGTCCCAGTTGTCTGGCTAGCATTTTCAGTTGGTGGCCCCTCAGTGATGCTAGAGTGATCTTAGAGACACCTCTCATTTCAACCATTGTCTGGAGGCCTGGTGTCACCATACACCAAACTGACGTCAATATAAACTGTTCTTAGCACTCAGGGGGTTGGCCTTAAAATGCAAGCAAGTTACAGATTCTACAGTATTTGCAGATTTCACCGGTTGGCTGGTCAGCGTCAGGGCTCTTTAGGTGTCATTTTGTCACTTGTTTCTCCATCCACAACGGGCTGGGATGAACCAATGGTCACCATACTCGGTGAGTATGCTCAGAGGGGTGGTCTAAAGCATATGCCATGAGAATTCCAGTCCCAGATGTCGGGCTCGAATTTTCGGTTGTGGCCCCTCAGTGATGGTAGAGTGATTTTAGAGACACCACTCATTTTAACACTTGTCTGGAGGCCTGGTGTGACCATACACCAAACTGACGTCAATATAAACTGTTCTTGCCACTCAGGGGGTTGGCCTAGAAGTCCAAACAAGTTACAGATAAGCAGTGTACAGTATTTACCAATTTGACCTGTTGGCTTGTCAGCGTCAGGGCTCTTTCGGTGTCATTTTGTCACTTGTTTCTGCATGCGCTTAGGGCGGAAATGAACCGATGGCCACAACACTCACTGGGTATGCTCAGAGGGGTGGACTGAAGGTGTACACGAGGAAAACTCCAGTCCAAGTTGTTGGGTTGGCGTTTTTGATTGATGGCTCCTCAGTGACAGTCAGGCGATTTTAGAGACAAGAATCATTTTATCCCTTGTCTACATGCCTAGTATGACAGTGAACAGAATGGATGGCAAAACAAACTCTTTTTTCTCCACTCAGTGGACTGGCCTTGGAGTGCAAGCAAGTTACAGATAAGAAGTCTCCAGTATTTACCGATTTGACCTGTTGGCTGGTCAGCGTCAGGGCTCTTTTGGTGTCATTTTGTCACTGGTTTCTGCATAAACAACAGGCTGGGATGAACCAATGGTCACAATACTCGGCGAGTATGCTCAGAGGGGTGGACTGAAGGCATGTACGAGGAGAAATCCAGTCCCAGTTGTCTGGCTAGCATTTTGGGTTGGTGGCATCTCAGTGATGGTAGAATGATTTTAGAAAGACCACTCATTTTTATACTTGTCTGGAGGCCTGGTGTCACCATACACCAAACTGACGTCAATATAAACTGCTCTTAGCACTCAGGGGGTTGGCCTTGAAGTCCAAGCAAGTTCTGGATAAGCAGTGTACAGTATTTACCAATTTGACCTGTTGACTGGTGGGCGTCAGGGCTCTTTCAATATCATTCTGTCACTTGTTTCTGGATCTGTTAAGGGCGGGAATAAACTGATAGTCACAATACTCAGTGGATGTGCTCAGAGGGATGAGCTGAAGGCATATACGAGGAGAATTCCAGTCCCAGTTGTCTGGCTCGCATTTTCGGTTGGTGGCGCCTCGGTGACAGTCAGGTGATTTTAGAGACACAAATCATTTCAACCCTTGTCTGCATGCCTAGTACGACAGTTTACAGAATGGATGGCAATACAAACTCTTTTTTTCCACTCAGTGGGCTGGCCTAGAGGTGCAAGCAAGTTACAGATTCTACAGTATTTACCGATTTGACCTGTTGGCTGGTCATGGTCAGGGCTCTTTCAGGGTCATTTTGTCACTTGTTTTTCCATCCACAACGGGCTGGGATGAACCAATGGTCACAATACTTGGTGAGTATGCTCAGGGGGGTGGACTCCAGGCATACACGCTTAGAATTCCAGTCCCAGTTGTCTGGCTCTTATTTTCAGTTGGTAGCGCCTGAGTAATGCTAGAGTGATTTTAGAGACACAACTCATTTCAACCATTGTCTAGAGGCCTGATATCACCATACACCTAACTGACGTCAATATAAACTGCTCTTACCACTCAGGGGGTTGACCTTGAAGTCCAAGCAAGTTTTGGATAAGCAGTCTACAGTATTTACCGATTTCACCGGTTGGCTGGAGGGCGTCAGGGCTCTTGCAATATCATTTTGTCACTTGTTTCTGCATGTGCGTAGGGCGGAAATGAACTGATGGCCACAACACTCACTGGATATGCTCAGAGGGGTGGACTGAAGGTGTACAGGAGGAAAACTCCAGTCCAAGTTGTTGGGTTGGCGTTTTTGATTGATGGCTCCTCAGTGACAGTCAGGCGATTTTAGAGACATGAATCATTTTATCCCTTGTCTGCATGCCTAGTATGACGGTGAACAGAATGGATGGCAATACAAACTCTTTTTTCTCCACTCAGTGGACTGGCCTTGGAGTGCAAGCAAGTTACAGATAAGAAGTCTCCAGTATTTACCAATTTGACCTGTTGGCTGGTCAGCGTCAGGGCTCTTTTGGTGTCATTTTGTCACTTGTTTTTCCATCCACAACGGGCTGGGATGAACCAATGGTCACAATACTTGGTGAGTATGCTCAGGGGGGTGGACTCCAGGCATACACGCTTAGAATTCCAGTCCCAGTTGTCTGGCTCTTATTTTCAGTTGGTAGCGCCTGAGTAATGCTAGAGTGATTTTAGAGACACAACTCATTTCAACCATTGTCTAGAGGCCTGATATCACCATACACCTAACTGACGTCAATATAAACTGCTCTTACCACTCAGGGGGTTGACCTTGAAGTCCAAGCAAGTTTTGGATAAGCAGTCTACAGTATTTACCGATTTCACCGGTTGGCTGGAGGGCGTCAGGGCTCTTGCAATATCATTTTGTCACTTGTTTCTGCATGTGCGTAGGGCGGAAATGAACTGATGGCCACAACACTCACTGGATATGCTCAGAGGGGTGGACTGAAGGTGTACAGGAGGAAAACTCCAGTCCAAGTTGTTGGGTTGGCGTTTTTGATTGATGGCTCCTCAGTGACAGTCAGGCGATTTTAGAGACATGAATCATTTTATCCCTTGTCTGCATGCCTAGTACGACGGTGAACAGAATGGATGGCAATACAAACTCTTTTTTCTCCACTCAGTGGACTGGCCTTGGAGTGCAAGCAAGTTACAGATAAGAAGTCTCCAGTATTTACCAATTTGACCTGTTGGCTGGTCAGCGTCAGGGCTCTTTTGGTGTCATTTTGTCACTTGTTTCTGCATCAACAACGGGCTGGGATGAACCAATGGTCACAATACTCGGCGAGTATGCTCAGATGGGTGGACTGAAGGCATGTACAAGGAGAAATCCAGTCCCAGTTGTTTGGCTAGCATTTTGGGTTGATGGCATCTCAGTGATGGTAGAATGATTTTAGAAAGACCACTCATTTTTATACTTGTCTGGAGGCCTGTGTAAAGGATCGATGATTAGCTTGGATCTACTCAGAGAAAATATCGGATTCCATCTTGTCTGTAAAACGGACGCCTCAGAAGTGACGTCATATTTTAATAACGGAAGTAAGGTGAACGCTGACATACGCTGGTACCCGGGCGCTTATTTTCGCGCGTCGTCAAATACTCAACACTCCTCCTCGACAAGAAAATATACTGTGCTAACACCTACACAATAAACTTAGAATATGTATATGAATATATGTCACTGTAAATAAACTCCTCCTCAAAACATAGTTTCAGTGTTTCTTTTGAACACTCCTCCTGGATATTGAATCAGTGTCTTTGCTTTCTTAGATAAATGTTCCTTTTGAGAAATAATGTTTAGTGTCTCTCAAATAATAAGTCCTTGACTTTTTCAAATGTTCTCCAGTAAACTGGTTAAGTAGTTTAGTTTCTTTCAAAATAGAAACACCAATAAGTTGGATAGAGGATAAATACATCCATATTTGTTGAAAACTAAAAAGACAAAATTTGTCTCAAAACTTTAGAGATAAAGTCCTTGATTTGACCTTATAGTCAAACTAGTAAATAAACTGTCCACAGTTTCTTGTTTCCATTTCTTCAGTTCTCTCAAAATATGAATTTAGAGATATAAATGTACTTTTACCAACATATATAATACTTCATAATTAATAGTTCACAGTACAGAGTTCTCCTTTTGTTTTTGTTTATGTTTATATTGAACTTCCACCTAGTTAATAGCATACACACCAGCTATTACAGTATAATATACCACAAATTAAACTAACCTTGGGAAGAGAGGTTTCCAGCACATCATTCCCTTGTGAGGTTTTTATCCCTCACGTGAGGCTTTACCCCTCACTTCCCTAACACTGAAAAAATAACCCCATAGAGCACTCAGCCCTATGGGCATCCACATAATGTGGGCTAAATCCTGCATCCACACGCAGTGGGCTTCATCATCCATGCATCCACACGCAGTGGGCTTCATCCTGTTTCCCTGTACGAGTATTGACACTCCCTACAGCATTGACAATTGTTTCCCTGTACGAGTATTGACACTCCCTACAGCATTGACAAAACATCTACAGTTCACTATAAATACAGCTGTAACACAGTCTCCTCCTATATGTATCCTGTAGGCTATGACGACCTCCAAAGGACTCCTCCCACACGTCGTACCCTGTAGGCTATGATGACCTCCAAAGGACTCCTCCCACACGTCGTACCCTGTAGGCTATGATGACCTCCAAAGGCCTCCTCCCACACGTCGTACCCTGTAGGCAATGATGACCTCCAAAGGACTCCTCCCACACGTCGTACCCTGTAGGCTATGATGACCTCCAAAGGACTCCTCCCACACGTCGTACCCCGTAGGCTATGGCGACCTCCTAGAGCCTCCTCCTACACGTCGTACCCCGTAGGCTATGGCGACCTCCTAGAGCCTCTACTACAACTTCACACATCACACACTTCATCCTGGTGTCCACAATACACACAAGTCAAATACACACGAATGATAGTTAAATACACAACAACACAAAAAATAATACACACTGTCACATGTCTCCATGGGCTCCAATCACGTCATCTACATCACATACACAGGTGTTTCCTCCATGACGTCCTGTGTTCACACTCCTAATGTCTCTGACACGCCTCCAATGTGTCTGACACGTCTCCATAGACACACAACTCAATACACACAATACACACACAGTGGCCCATCGTATACAGCTCCTCCTGACTACTTACATACACACCCCACGTCGTCCTGGTGTTCACAATAATACAATACACAATAATATACACTCACGCCATCACTTCACACATCATCTGTGTCTCTCACACGTCACCTGCAGTCTCCTGACGTCACTTGCAGTCTCCTGACGTCACTTGCAGTCTCCTGACGTCACCTGCAGTTACACACACCCCAAGTCGATATCAATGTTCACACAACAGTACACACCCATCAAAATCACTTAACTCCTGCTTCTGGTTGTGACACACACTACAGACACTTGTTACACACACTACAAGGCGCCATCAGTGTGCACACACAAACACAGCACAAAAATACACTTCATCGTCCTCCTCCTGTGTGTCCTGTACTTGCTGTCACTCTCCCACTGATCAGCTGTTCTCTGACTTGCTGACGTCGGCACATTCCTCATGACGTTTCCAGAGTACACTACACAACACACTTTCCTGACATGTCTCCATACACGTCAATTACGTCATTGACATGCCCCCCTGTGTTACAGCATCCACTAACACGGCTGAACACACACGTACCTCTGTCGACTTCTCTGTTAATACAGCTACCACAGTCTATCATAAACAACACTTCGTCCTCACGTGAATCAGCTGTTCCTAAACTTGCTGACACTGCACTTTTGACGTTCACACTAATACACAACACAGATCAGCGGTTTCTCCTCCTACAGCTTTCACACAGCGTCGATTAAGCGTCGATCAGCTTCGGCGATGTCTCTCCTCACCGAGAAACCACTACTGCCACTACTCCCGGTGCCCTGCCCGACGCGGGGCCTGCTCGCCGAAGCCACTCTCGGCGCGTCTCCAGAATTTCACTTTCGTTTTCCCAGGGTGGTCACTGTTCTAGAAGCGCCCTAAACACAGCACAAAGACCACGACAAACACAAGTACCGTCTCTCCTGTGTTGTCCATGTCTATCCACGTCGACTGACGATGCTGGCCATCTCTCTCCGGATTCTTCTCTAAACACGAATACCAACACGTACATAAATCGTACATCCCGGGGCCTTGTCCGACCTCAGGCCGCCTCCCACGGCCCTTTCCCGGGCATCCTTGTTTGCCGAATTTCACGTGTCTCAATCTCGGCTCTGACCGACCATCCAATGCCACCAACCTCTCTGGATCTACCTCAATCCTTCAACCATGATCTTAGCGTAATCTGGGCTTCCATAACCTGTAAAGGATCGATGATTAGCTTGGATCTACTCAGAGAAAATATCGGATTCCATCTTGTCTGTAAAACGGACGCCTCAGAAGTGACGTCATATTTTAATAACGGAAGTAAGGTGAACGCTGACATACGCTGGTACCCGGGCGCTTATTTTCGCGCGTCGTCAAATACTCAACAGCCTGGTGTCACCATACACCAAACTGACATCAATATAAACTGTTCTTAGCACTCTGGGGGTTGGCCTAGAAGTGCAAGCAAGCTGCAGATATGCAGTCTACGTTATTTACCGATTTGACCTGTTGGCTTGTGCGCGTCAGGGCTCTTTCGGTGTCATTTTGTCACTTGTTTCTCCATCCACAACGGGCTGGGATGTACCAATGGTCACAATACTCGGTGAGTATGCTCAGAGGTGTGGTCTAAAGGCATATGGGATGAGAATTCCAGTCCCAGTTGTCTGGCTAGCATTTTCAGTTGGTGGCCCCTCAGTGATGCTAGAGTGATCTTAGAGACACCTCTCATTTCAACCATTGTCTGGAGGCCTGGTGTCACCATACACCAAACTGACGTCAATATAAACTGTTCTTAGCACTCAGGGGGTTGGCCTTAAAATGCAAGCAAGTTACAGATTCTACAGTATTTGCAGATTTCACCGGTTGGCTGGTCAGCGTCAGGGCTCTTTAGGTGTCATTTTGTCACTTGTTTCTCCATCCACAACGGGCTGGGATGAACCAATGGTCACCATACTCGGTGAGTATGCTCAGAGGGGTGGTCTAAAGCATATGCCATGAGAATTCCAGTCCCAGATGTCGGGCTCGAATTTTCGGTTGTGGCCCCTCAGTGATGGTAGAGTGATTTTAGAGACACCACTCATTTTAACACTTGTCTGGAGGCCTGGTGTGACCATACACCAAACTGACGTCAATATAAACTGTTCTTGCCACTCAGGGGGTTGGCCTAGAAGTCCAAACAAGTTACAGATAAGCAGTGTACAGTATTTACCAATTTGACCTGTTGGCTTGTCAGCGTCAGGGCTCTTTCGGTGTCATTTTGTCACTTGTTTCTGCATGCGCTTAGGGCGGAAATGAACCGATGGCCACAACACTCACTGGGTATGCTCAGAGGGGTGGACTGAAGGTGTACACGAGGAAAACTCCAGTCCAAGTTGTTGGGTTGGCGTTTTTGATTGATGGCTCCTCAGTGACAGTCAGGCGATTTTAGAGACAAGAATCATTTTATCCCTTGTCTACATGCCTAGTATGACAGTGAACAGAATGGATGGCAAAACAAACTCTTTTTTCTCCACTCAGTGGACTGGCCTTGGAGTGCAAGCAAGTTACAGATAAGAAGTCTCCAGTATTTACCGATTTGACCTGTTGGCTGGTCAGCGTCAGGGCTCTTTTGGTGTCATTTTGTCACTGGTTTCTGCATAAACAACAGGCTGGGATGAACCAATGGTCACAATACTCGGCGAGTATGCTCAGAGGGGTGGACTGAAGGCATGTACGAGGAGAAATCCAGTCCCAGTTGTCTGGCTAGCATTTTGGGTTGGTGGCATCTCAGTGATGGTAGAATGATTTTAGAAAGACCACTCATTTTTATACTTGTCTGGAGGCCTGGTGTCACCATACACCAAACTGACGTCAATATAAACTGCTCTTAGCACTCAGGGGGTTGGCCTTGAAGTCCAAGCAAGTTCTGGATAAGCAGTGTACAGTATTTACCAATTTGACCTGTTGACTGGTGGGCGTCAGGGCTCTTTCAATATCATTCTGTCACTTGTTTCTGGATCTGTTAAGGGTGGGAATAAACTGATAGTCACAATACTCAGTGGATGTGCTCAGAGGGATGAGCTGAAGGCATATACGAGGAGAATTCCAGTCCCAGTTGTCTGGCTCGCATTTTCGGTTGGTGGCGCCTCGGTGACAGTCAGGTGATTTTAGAGACACAAATCATTTCAACCCTTGTCTGCATGCCTAGTACGACAGTTTACAGAATGGATGGCAATACAAACTCTTTTTTTCCACTCAGTGGGCTGGCCTAGAGGTGCAAGCAAGTTACAGATTCTACAGTATTTACCGATTTGACCTGTTGGCTGGTCATGGTCAGGGCTCTTTCAGGGTCATTTTGTCACTTGTTTTTCCATCCACAACGGGCTGGGATGAACCAATGGTCACAATACTTGGTGAGTATGCTCAGGGGGGTGGACTCCAGGCATACACGCTTAGAATTCCAGTCCCAGTTGTCTGGCTCTTATTTTCAGTTGGTAGCGCCTGAGTAATGCTAGAGTGATTTTAGAGACACAACTCATTTCAACCATTGTCTAGAGGCCTGATATCACCATACACCTAACTGACGTCAATATAAACTGCTCTTACCACTCAGGGGGTTGACCTTGAAGTCCAAGCAAGTTTTGGATAAGCAGTCTACAGTATTTACCGATTTCACCGGTTGGCTGGAGGGCGTCAGGGCTCTTGCAATATCATTTTGTCACTTGTTTCTGCATGTGCGTAGGGCGGAAATGAACTGATGGCCACAACACTCACTGGATATGCTCAGAGGGGTGGACTGAAGGTGTACAGGAGGAAAACTCCAGTCCAAGTTGTTGGGTTGGCGTTTTTGATTGATGGCTCCTCAGTGACAGTCAGGCGATTTTAGAGACATGAATCATTTTATCCCTTGTCTGCATGCCTAGTACGACGGTGAACAGAATGGATGGCAATACAAACTCTTTTTTCTCCACTCAGTGGACTGGCCTTGGAGTGCAAGCAAGTTACAGATAAGAAGTCTCCAGTATTTACCAATTTGACCTGTTGGCTGGTCAGCGTCAGGGCTCTTTTGGTGTCATTTTGTCACTTGTTTTTCCATCCACAACGGGCTGGGATGAACCAATGGTCACAATACTTGGTGAGTATGCTCAGGGGGGTGGACTCCAGGCATACACGCTTAGAATTCCAGTCCCAGTTGTCTGGCTCTTATTTTCAGTTGGTAGCGCCTGAGTAATGCTAGAGTGATTTTAGAGACACAACTCATTTCAACCATTGTCTAGAGGCCTGATATCACCATACACCTAACTGACGTCAATATAAACTGCTCTTACCACTCAGGGGGTTGACCTTGAAGTCCAAGCAAGTTTTGGATAAGCAGTCTACAGTATTTACCGATTTCACCGGTTGGCTGGAGGGCGTCAGGGCTCTTGCAATATCATTTTGTCACTTGTTTCTGCATGTGCGTAGGGCGGAAATGAACTGATGGCCACAACACTCACTGGATATGCTCAGAGGGGTGGACTGAAGGTGTACAGGAGGAAAACTCCAGTCCAAGTTGTTGGGTTGGCGTTTTTGATTGATGGCTCCTCAGTGACAGTCAGGCGATTTTAGAGACATGAATCATTTTATCCCTTGTCTGCATGCCTAGTACGACGGTGAACAGAATGGATGGCAATACAAACTCTTTTTTCTCCACTCAGTGGACTGGCCTTGGAGTGCAAGCAAGTTACAGATAAGAAGTCTCCAGTATTTACCAATTTGACCTGTTGGCTGGTCAGCGTCAGGGCTCTTTTGGTGTCATTTTGTCACTTGTTTCTGCATCAACAACGGGCTGGGATGAACCAATGGTCACAATACTCGGCGAGTATGCTCAGATGGGTGGACTGAAGGCATGTACAAGGAGAAATCCAGTCCCAGTTGTTTGGCTAGCATTTTGGGTTGATGGCATCTCAGTGATGGTAGAATGATTTTAGAAAGACCACTCATTTTTATACTTGTCTGGAGGCCTGGTGTCACCATACACCAAACTGACATCAATATAAACTGTTCTTAGCACTCTGGGGGTTGGCCTAGAAGTGCAAGCAAGCTGCAGATATGCAGTCTACGTTATTTACCGATTTGACCTGTTGGCTTGTGCGCGTCAGGGCTCTTTCGGTGTCATTTTGTCACTTGTTTCTCCATCCACAACGGGCTGGGATGTACCAATGGTCACAATACTCGGTGAGTATGCTCAGAGGTGTGGTCTAAAGGCATATGGGATGAGAATTCCAGTCCCAGTTGTCTGGCTAGCATTTTCAGTTGGTGGCCCCTCAGTGATGCTAGAGTGATCTTAGAGACACCTCTCATTTCAACCATTGTCTGGAGGCCTGGTGTCACCATACACCAAACTGACGTCAATATAAACTGTTCTTAGCACTCAGGGGGTTGGCCTTAAAATGCAAGCAAGTTACAGATTCTACAGTATTTGCAGATTTCACCGGTTGGCTGGTCAGCGTCAGGGCTCTTTAGGTGTCATTTTGTCACTTGTTTCTCCATCCACAACGGGCTGGGATGAACCAATGGTCACCATACTCGGTGAGTATGCTCAGAGGGGTGGTCTAAAGCATATGCCATGAGAATTCCAGTCCCAGATGTCGGGCTCGAATTTTCGGTTGTGGCCCCTCAGTGATGGTAGAGTGATTTTAGAGACACCACTCATTTTAACACTTGTCTGGAGGCCTGGTGTGACCATACACCAAACTGACGTCAATATAAACTGTTCTTGCCACTCAGGGGGTTGGCCTAGAAGTCCAAACAAGTTACAGATAAGCAGTGTACAGTATTTACCAATTTGACCTGTTGGCTTGTCAGCGTCAGGGCTCTTTCGGTGTCATTTTGTCACTTGTTTCTGCATGCGCTTAGGGCGGAAATGAACCGATGGCCACAACACTCACTGGGTATGCTCAGAGGGGTGGACTGAAGGTGTACACGAGGAAAACTCCAGTCCAAGTTGTTGGGTTGGCGTTTTTGATTGATGGCTCCTCAGTGACAGTCAGGCGATTTTAGAGACAAGAATCATTTTATCCCTTGTCTACATGCCTAGTATGACAGTGAACAGAATGGATGGCAAAACAAACTCTTTTTTCTCCACTCAGTGGACTGGCCTTGGAGTGCAAGCAAGTTACAGATAAGAAGTCTCCAGTATTTACCGATTTGACCTGTTGGCTGGTCAGCGTCAGGGCTCTTTTGGTGTCATTTTGTCACTGGTTTCTGCATAAACAACAGGCTGGGATGAACCAATGGTCACAATACTCGGCGAGTATGCTCAGAGGGGTGGACTGAAGGCATGTACGAGGAGAAATCCAGTCCCAGTTGTCTGGCTAGCATTTTGGGTTGGTGGCATCTCAGTGATGGTAGAATGATTTTAGAAAGACCACTCATTTTTATACTTGTCTGGAGGCCTGGTGTCACCATACACCAAACTGACGTCAATATAAACTGCTCTTAGCACTCAGGGGGTTGGCCTTGAAGTCCAAGCAAGTTCTGGATAAGCAGTGTACAGTATTTACCAATTTGACCTGTTGACTGGTGGGCGTCAGGGCTCTTTCAATATCATTCTGTCACTTGTTTCTGGATCTGTTAAGGGCGGGAATAAACTGATAGTCACAATACTCAGTGGATGTGCTCAGAGGGATGAGCTGAAGGCATATACGAGGAGAATTCCAGTCCCAGTTGTCTGGCTCGCATTTTCGGTTGGTGGCGCCTCGGTGACAGTCAGGTGATTTTAGAGACACAAATCATTTCAACCCTTGTCTGCATGCCTAGTACGACAGTTTACAGAATGGATGGCAATACAAACTCTTTTTTTCCACTCAGTGGGCTGGCCTAGAGGTGCAAGCAAGTTACAGATTCTACAGTATTTACCGATTTGACCTGTTGGCTGGTCATGGTCAGGGCTCTTTCAGGGTCATTTTGTCACTTGTTTTTCCATCCACAACGGGCTGGGATGAACCAATGGTCACAATACTTGGTGAGTATGCTCAGGGGGGTGGACTCCAGGCATACACGCTTAGAATTCCAGTCCCAGTTGTCTGGCTCTTATTTTCAGTTGGTAGCGCCTGAGTAATGCTAGAGTGATTTTAGAGACACAACTCATTTCAACCATTGTCTAGAGGCCTGATATCACCATACACCTAACTGACGTCAATATAAACTGCTCTTACCACTCAGGGGGTTGACCTTGAAGTCCAAGCAAGTTTTGGATAAGCAGTCTACAGTATTTACCGATTTCACCGGTTGGCTGGAGGGCGTCAGGGCTCTTGCAATATCATTTTGTCACTTGTTTCTGCATGTGCGTAGGGCGGAAATGAACTGATGGCCACAACACTCACTGGATATGCTCAGAGGGGTGGACTGAAGGTGTACAGGAGGAAAACTCCAGTCCAAGTTGTTGGGTTGGCGTTTTTGATTGATGGCTCCTCAGTGACAGTCAGGCGATTTTAGAGACATGAATCATTTTATCCCTTGTCTGCATGCCTAGTACGACGGTGAACAGAATGGATGGCAATACAAACTCTTTTTTCTCCACTCAGTGGACTGGCCTTGGAGTGCAAGCAAGTTACAGATAAGAAGTCTCCAGTATTTACCAATTTGACCTGTTGGCTGGTCAGCGTCAGGGCTCTTTTGGTGTCATTTTGTCACTTGTTTTTCCATCCACAACGGGCTGGGATGAACCAATGGTCACAATACTTGGTGAGTATGCTCAGGGGGGTGGACTCCAGGCATACACGCTTAGAATTCCAGTCCCAGTTGTCTGGCTCTTATTTTCAGTTGGTAGCGCCTGAGTAATGCTAGAGTGATTTTAGAGACACAACTCATTTCAACCATTGTCTAGAGGCCTGATATCACCATACACCTAACTGACGTCAATATAAACTGCTCTTACCACTCAGGGGGTTGACCTTGAAGTCCAAGCAAGTTTTGGATAAGCAGTCTACAGTATTTACCGATTTCACCGGTTGGCTGGAGGGCGTCAGGGCTCTTGCAATATCATTTTGTCACTTGTTTCTGCATGTGCGTAGGGCGGAAATGAACTGATGGCCACAACACTCACTGGATATGCTCAGAGGGGTGGACTGAAGGTGTACAGGAGGAAAACTCCAGTCCAAGTTGTTGGGTTGGCGTTTTTGATTGATGGCTCCTCAGTGACAGTCAGGCGATTTTAGAGACATGAATCATTTTATCCCTTGTCTGCATGCCTAGTACGACGGTGAACAGAATGGATGGCAATACAAACTCTTTTTTCTCCACTCAGTGGACTGGCCTTGGAGTGCAAGCAAGTTACAGATAAGAAGTCTCCAGTATTTACCAATTTGACCTGTTGGCTGGTCAGCGTCAGGGCTCTTTTGGTGTCATTTTGTCACTTGTTTCTGCATCAACAACGGGCTGGGATGAACCAATGGTCACAATACTCGGCGAGTATGCTCAGATGGGTGGACTGAAGGCATGTACAAGGAGAAATCCAGTCCCAGTTGTTTGGCTAGCATTTTGGGTTGATGGCATCTCAGTGATGGTAGAATGATTTTAGAAAGACCACTCATTTTTATACTTGTCTGGAGGCCTGGTGTCACCATACACCAAACTGACATCAATATAAACTGTTCTTAGCACTCTGGGGGTTGGCCTAGAAGTGCAAGCAAGCTGCAGATATGCAGTCTACGTTATTTACCGATTTGACCTGTTGGCTTGTGCGCGTCAGGGCTCTTTCGGTGTCATTTTGTCACTTGTTTCTCCATCCACAACGGGCTGGGATGTACCAATGGTCACAATACTCGGTGAGTATGCTCAGAGGTGTGGTCTAAAGGCATATGGGATGAGAATTCCAGTCCCAGTTGTCTGGCTAGCATTTTCAGTTGGTGGCCCCTCAGTGATGCTAGAGTGATCTTAGAGACACCTCTCATTTCAACCATTGTCTGGAGGCCTGGTGTCACCATACACCAAACTGACGTCAATATAAACTGTTCTTAGCACTCAGGGGGTTGGCCTTAAAATGCAAGCAAGTTACAGATTCTACAGTATTTGCAGATTTCACCGGTTGGCTGGTCAGCGTCAGGGCTCTTTAGGTGTCATTTTGTCACTTGTTTCTCCATCCACAACGGGCTGGGATGAACCAATGGTCACCATACTCGGTGAGTATGCTCAGAGGGGTGGTCTAAAGCATATGCCATGAGAATTCCAGTCCCAGATGTCGGGCTCGAATTTTCGGTTGTGGCCCCTCAGTGATGGTAGAGTGATTTTAGAGACACCACTCATTTTAACACTTGTCTGGAGGCCTGGTGTGACCATACACCAAACTGACGTCAATATAAACTGTTCTTGCCACTCAGGGGGTTGGCCTAGAAGTCCAAACAAGTTACAGATAAGCAGTGTACAGTATTTACCAATTTGACCTGTTGGCTTGTCAGCGTCAGGGCTCTTTCGGTGTCATTTTGTCACTTGTTTCTGCATGCGCTTAGGGCGGAAATGAACCGATGGCCACAACACTCACTGGGTATGCTCAGAGGGGTGGACTGAAGGTGTACACGAGGAAAACTCCAGTCCAAGTTGTTGGGTTGGCGTTTTTGATTGATGGCTCCTCAGTGACAGTCAGGCGATTTTAGAGACAAGAATCATTTTATCCCTTGTCTACATGCCTAGTATGACAGTGAACAGAATGGATGGCAAAACAAACTCTTTTTTCTCCACTCAGTGGACTGGCCTTGGAGTGCAAGCAAGTTACAGATAAGAAGTCTCCAGTATTTACCGATTTGACCTGTTGGCTGGTCAGCGTCAGGGCTCTTTTGGTGTCATTTTGTCACTGGTTTCTGCATAAACAACAGGCTGGGATGAACCAATGGTCACAATACTCGGCGAGTATGCTCAGAGGGGTGGACTGAAGGCATGTACGAGGAGAAATCCAGTCCCAGTTGTCTGGCTAGCATTTTGGGTTGGTGGCATCTCAGTGATGGTAGAATGATTTTAGAAAGACCACTCATTTTTATACTTGTCTGGAGGCCTGGTGTCACCATACACCAAACTGACGTCAATATAAACTGCTCTTAGCACTCAGGGGGTTGGCCTTGAAGTCCAAGCAAGTTCTGGATAAGCAGTGTACAGTATTTACCAATTTGACCTGTTGACTGGTGGGCGTCAGGGCTCTTTCAATATCATTCTGTCACTTGTTTCTGGATCTGTTAAGGGCGGGAATAAACTGATAGTCACAATACTCAGTGGATGTGCTCAGAGGGATGAGCTGAAGGCATATACGAGGAGAATTCCAGTCCCAGTTGTCTGGCTCGCATTTTCGGTTGGTGGCGCCTCGGTGACAGTCAGGTGATTTTAGAGACACAAATCATTTCAACCCTTGTCTGCATGCCTAGTACGACAGTTTACAGAATGGATGGCAATACAAACTCTTTTTTTCCACTCAGTGGGCTGGCCTAGAGGTGCAAGCAAGTTACAGATTCTACAGTATTTACCGATTTGACCTGTTGGCTGGTCATGGTCAGGGCTCTTTCAGGGTCATTTTGTCACTTGTTTTTCCATCCACAACGGGCTGGGATGAACCAATGGTCACAATACTTGGTGAGTATGCTCAGGGGGGTGGACTCCAGGCATACACGCTTAGAATTCCAGTCCCAGTTGTCTGGCTCTTATTTTCAGTTGGTAGCGCCTGAGTAATGCTAGAGTGATTTTAGAGACACAACTCATTTCAACCATTGTCTAGAGGCCTGATATCACCATACACCTAACTGACGTCAATATAAACTGCTCTTACCACTCAGGGGGTTGACCTTGAAGTCCAAGCAAGTTTTGGATAAGCAGTCTACAGTATTTACCGATTTCACCGGTTGGCTGGAGGGCGTCAGGGCTCTTGCAATATCATTTTGTCACTTGTTTCTGCATGTGCGTAGGGCGGAAATGAACTGATGGCCACAACACTCACTGGATATGCTCAGAGGGGTGGACTGAAGGTGTACAGGAGGAAAACTCCAGTCCAAGTTGTTGGGTTGGCGTTTTTGATTGATGGCTCCTCAGTGACAGTCAGGCGATTTTAGAGACATGAATCATTTTATCCCTTGTCTGCATGCCTAGTATGACGGTGAACAGAATGGATGGCAATACAAACTCTTTTTTCTCCACTCAGTGGACTGGCCTTGGAGTGCAAGCAAGTTACAGATAAGAAGTCTCCAGTATTTACCAATTTGACCTGTTGGCTGGTCAGCGTCAGGGCTCTTTTGGTGTCATTTTGTCACTTGTTTTTCCATCCACAACGGGCTGGGATGAACCAATGGTCACAATACTTGGTGAGTATGCTCAGGGGGGTGGACTCCAGGCATACACGCTTAGAATTCCAGTCCCAGTTGTCTGGCTCTTATTTTCAGTTGGTAGCGCCTGAGTAATGCTAGAGTGATTTTAGAGACACAACTCATTTCAACCATTGTCTAGAGGCCTGATATCACCATACACCTAACTGACGTCAATATAAACTGCTCTTACCACTCAGGGGGTTGACCTTGAAGTCCAAGCAAGTTTTGGATAAGCAGTCTACAGTATTTACCGATTTCACCGGTTGGCTGGAGGGCGTCAGGGCTCTTGCAATATCATTTTGTCACTTGTTTCTGCATGTGCGTAGGGCGGAAATGAACTGATGGCCACAACACTCACTGGATATGCTCAGAGGGGTGGACTGAAGGTGTACAGGAGGAAAACTCCAGTCCAAGTTGTTGGGTTGGCGTTTTTGATTGATGGCTCCTCAGTGACAGTCAGGCGATTTTAGAGACATGAATCATTTTATCCCTTGTCTGCATGCCTAGTACGACGGTGAACAGAATGGATGGCAATACAAACTCTTTTTTCTCCACTCAGTGGACTGGCCTTGGAGTGCAAGCAAGTTACAGATAAGAAGTCTCCAGTATTTACCAATTTGACCTGTTGGCTGGTCAGCGTCAGGGCTCTTTTGGTGTCATTTTGTCACTTGTTTCTGCATCAACAACGGGCTGGGATGAACCAATGGTCACAATACTCGGCGAGTATGCTCAGATGGGTGGACTGAAGGCATGTACAAGGAGAAATCCAGTCCCAGTTGTTTGGCTAGCATTTTGGGTTGATGGCATCTCAGTGATGGTAGAATGATTTTAGAAAGACCACTCATTTTTATACTTGTCTGGAGGCCTGTGTAAAGGATCGATGATTAGCTTGGATCTACTCAGAGAAAATATCGGATTCCATCTTGTCTGTAAAACGGACGCCTCAGAAGTGACGTCATATTTTAATAACGGAAGTAAGGTGAACGCTGACATACGCTGGTACCCGGGCGCTTATTTTCGCGCGTCGTCAAATACTCAACACTCCTCCTCGACAAGAAAATATACTGTGCTAACACCTACACAATAAACTTAGAATATGTATATGAATATATGTCACTGTAAATAAACTCCTCCTCAAAACATAGTTTCAGTGTTTCTTTTGAACACTCCTCCTGGATATTGAATCAGTGTCTTTGCTTTCTTAGATAAATGTTCCTTTTGAGAAATAATGTTTAGTGTCTCTCAAATAATAAGTCCTTGACTTTTTCAAATGTTCTCCAGTAAACTGGTTAAGTAGTTTAGTTTCTTTCAAAATAGAAACACCAATAAGTTGGATAGAGGATAAATACATCCATATTTGTTGAAAACTAAAAAGACAAAATTTGTCTCAAAACTTTAGAGATAAAGTCCTTGATTTGACCTTATAGTCAAACTAGTAAATAAACTGTCCACAGTTTCTTGTTTCCATTTCTTCAGTTCTCTCAAAATATGAATTTAGAGATATAAATGTACTTTTACCAACATATATAATACTTCATAATTAATAGTTCACAGTACAGAGTTCTCCTTTTGTTTTTGTTTATGTTTATATTGAACTTCCACCTAGTTAATAGCATACACACCAGCTATTACAGTATAATATACCACAAATTAAACTAACCTTGGGAAGAGAGGTTTCCAGCACATCATTCCCTTGTGAGGTTTTTATCCCTCACGTGAGGCTTTACCCCTCACTTCCCTAACACTGAAAAAATAACCCCATAGAGCACTCAGCCCTATGGGCATCCACATAATGTGGGCTAAATCCTGCATCCACACGCAGTGGGCTTCATCATCCATGCATCCACACGCAGTGGGCTTCATCCTGTTTCCCTGTACGAGTATTGACACTCCCTACAGCATTGACAATTGTTTCCCTGTACGAGTATTGACACTCCCTACAGCATTGACAAAACATCTACAGTTCACTATAAATACAGCTGTAACACAGTCTCCTCCTATATGTATCCTGTAGGCTATGACGACCTCCAAATGCCTCCTCCCACACATCGTACCCTGTAGGCTATGATGACCTCCAAAGGACTCCTCCCACACGTCGTACCCTGTAGGCTATGATGACCTCCAAAGGACTCCTCCCACACGTCGTACCCTGTAGGCTATGATGACCTCCAAAGGCCTCCTCCCACACGTCGTACCCTGTAGGCAATGATGACCTCCAAAGGACTCCTCCCACACGTCGTACCCTGTAGGCTATGATGACCTCCAAAGGACTCCTCCCACACGTCGTACCCCGTAGGCTATGGCGACCTCCTAGAGCCTCCTCCTACACGTCGTACCCCGTAGGCTATGGCGACCTCCTAGAGCCTCTACTACAACTTCACACATCACACACTTCATCCTGGTGTCCACAATACACACAAGTCAAATACACACGAATGATAGTTAAATACACAACAACACAAAAAATAATACACACTGTCACATGTCTCCATGGGCTCCAATCACGTCATCTACATCACATACACAGGTGTTTCCTCCATGACGTCCTGTGTTCACACTCCTAATGTCTCTGACACGCCTCCAATGTGTCTGACACGTCTCCATAGACACACAACTCAATACACACAATACACACACAGTGGCCCATCGTATACAGCTCCTCCTGACTACTTACATACACACCCCACGTCGTCCTGGTGTTCACAATAATACAATACACAATAATATACACTCACGCCATCACTTCACACATCATCTGTGTCTCTCACACGTCACCTGCAGTCTCCTGACGTCACTTGCAGTCTCCTGACGTCACTTGCAGTCTCCTGACGTCACCTGCAGTTACACACACCCCAAGTCGATATCAATGTTCACACAACAGTACACACCCATCAAAATCACTTAACTCCTGCTTCTGGTTGTGACACACACTACAGACACTTGTTACACACACTACAAGGCGCCATCAGTGTGCACACACAAACACAGCACAAAAATACACTTCATCGTCCTCCTCCTGTGTGTCCTGTACTTGCTGTCACTCTCCCACTGATCAGCTGTTCTCTGACTTGCTGACGTCGGCACATTCCTCATGACGTTTCCAGAGTACACTACACAACACACTTTCCTGACATGTCTCCATACACGTCAATTACGTCATTGACATGCCCCCCTGTGTTACAGCATCCACTAACACGGCTGAACACACACGTACCTCTGTCGACTTCTCTGTTAATACAGCTACCACAGTCTATCATAAACAACACTTCGTCCTCACGTGAATCAGCTGTTCCTAAACTTGCTGACACTGCACTTTTGACGTTCACACTAATACACAACACAGATCAGCGGTTTCTCCTCCTACAGCTTTCACACAGCGTCGATTAAGCGTCGATCAGCTTCGGCGATGTCTCTCCTCACCGAGAAACCACTACTGCCACTACTCCCGGTGCCCTGCCCGACGCGGGGCCTGCTCGCCGAAGCCACTCTCGGCGCGTCTCCAGAATTTCACTTTCGTTTTCCCAGGGTGGTCACTGTTCTAGAAGCGCCCTAAACACAGCACAAAGACCACGACAAACACAAGTACCGTCTCTCCTGTGTTGTCCATGTCTATCCACGTCGACTGACGATGCTGGCCATCTCTCTCCGGATTCTTCTCTAAACACGAATACCAACACGTACATAAATCGTACATCCCGGGGCCTTGTCCGACCTCAGGCCGCCTCCCACGGCCCTTTCCCGGGCATCCTTGTTTGCCGAATTTCACGTGTCTCAATCTCGGCTCTGACCGACCATCCAATGCCACCAACCTCTCTGGATCTACCTCAATCCTTCAACCATGATCTTAGCGTAATCTGGGCTTCCATAACCTGTAAAGGATCGATGATTAGCTTGGATCTACTCAGAGAAAATATCGGATTCCATCTTGTCTGTAAAACGGACGCCTCAGAAGTGACGTCATATTTTAATAACGGAAGTAAGGTGAACGCTGACATACGCTGGTACCCGGGCGCTTATTTTCGCGCGTCGTCAAATACTCAACAGCCTGGTGTCACCATACACCAAACTGACATCAATATAAACTGTTCTTAGCACTCTGGGGGTTGGCCTAGAAGTGCAAGCAAGCTGCAGATATGCAGTCTACGTTATTTACCGATTTGACCTGTTGGCTTGTGCGCGTCAGGGCTCTTTCGGTGTCATTTTGTCACTTGTTTCTCCATCCACAACGGGCTGGGATGTACCAATGGTCACAATACTCGGTGAGTATGCTCAGAGGTGTGGTCTAAAGGCATATGGGATGAGAATTCCAGTCCCAGTTGTCTGGCTAGCATTTTCAGTTGGTGGCCCCTCAGTGATGCTAGAGTGATCTTAGAGACACCTCTCATTTCAACCATTGTCTGGAGGCCTGGTGTCACCATACACCAAACTGACGTCAATATAAACTGTTCTTAGCACTCAGGGGGTTGGCCTTAAAATGCAAGCAAGTTACAGATTCTACAGTATTTGCAGATTTCACCGGTTGGCTGGTCAGCGTCAGGGCTCTTTAGGTGTCATTTTGTCACTTGTTTCTCCATCCACAACGGGCTGGGATGAACCAATGGTCACCATACTCGGTGAGTATGCTCAGAGGGGTGGTCTAAAGCATATGCCATGAGAATTCCAGTCCCAGATGTCGGGCTCGAATTTTCGGTTGTGGCCCCTCAGTGATGGTAGAGTGATTTTAGAGACACCACTCATTTTAACACTTGTCTGGAGGCCTGGTGTGACCATACACCAAACTGACGTCAATATAAACTGTTCTTGCCACTCAGGGGGTTGGCCTAGAAGTCCAAACAAGTTACAGATAAGCAGTGTACAGTATTTACCAATTTGACCTGTTGGCTTGTCAGCGTCAGGGCTCTTTCGGTGTCATTTTGTCACTTGTTTCTGCATGCGCTTAGGGCGGAAATGAACCGATGGCCACAACACTCACTGGGTATGCTCAGAGGGGTGGACTGAAGGTGTACACGAGGAAAACTCCAGTCCAAGTTGTTGGGTTGGCGTTTTTGATTGATGGCTCCTCAGTGACAGTCAGGCGATTTTAGAGACAAGAATCATTTTATCCCTTGTCTACATGCCTAGTATGACAGTGAACAGAATGGATGGCAAAACAAACTCTTTTTTCTCCACTCAGTGGACTGGCCTTGGAGTGCAAGCAAGTTACAGATAAGAAGTCTCCAGTATTTACCGATTTGACCTGTTGGCTGGTCAGCGTCAGGGCTCTTTTGGTGTCATTTTGTCACTGGTTTCTGCATAAACAACAGGCTGGGATGAACCAATGGTCACAATACTCGGCGAGTATGCTCAGAGGGGTGGACTGAAGGCATGTACGAGGAGAAATCCAGTCCCAGTTGTCTGGCTAGCATTTTGGGTTGGTGGCATCTCAGTGATGGTAGAATGATTTTAGAAAGACCACTCATTTTTATACTTGTCTGGAGGCCTGGTGTCACCATACACCAAACTGACGTCAATATAAACTGCTCTTAGCACTCAGGGGGTTGGCCTTGAAGTCCAAGCAAGTTCTGGATAAGCAGTGTACAGTATTTACCAATTTGACCTGTTGACTGGTGGGCGTCAGGGCTCTTTCAATATCATTCTGTCACTTGTTTCTGGATCTGTTAAGGGCGGGAATAAACTGATAGTCACAATACTCAGTGGATGTGCTCAGAGGGATGAGCTGAAGGCATATACGAGGAGAATTCCAGTCCCAGTTGTCTGGCTCGCATTTTCGGTTGGTGGCGCCTCGGTGACAGTCAGGTGATTTTAGAGACACAAATCATTTCAACCCTTGTCTGCATGCCTAGTACGACAGTTTACAGAATGGATGGCAATACAAACTCTTTTTTTCCACTCAGTGGGCTGGCCTAGAGGTGCAAGCAAGTTACAGATTCTACAGTATTTACCGATTTGACCTGTTGGCTGGTCATGGTCAGGGCTCTTTCAGGGTCATTTTGTCACTTGTTTTTCCATCCACAACGGGCTGGGATGAACCAATGGTCACAATACTTGGTGAGTATGCTCAGGGGGGTGGACTCCAGGCATACACGCTTAGAATTCCAGTCCCAGTTGTCTGGCTCTTATTTTCAGTTGGTAGCGCCTGAGTAATGCTAGAGTGATTTTAGAGACACAACTCATTTCAACCATTGTCTAGAGGCCTGATATCACCATACACCTAACTGACGTCAATATAAACTGCTCTTACCACTCAGGGGGTTGACCTTGAAGTCCAAGCAAGTTTTGGATAAGCAGTCTACAGTATTTACCGATTTCACCGGTTGGCTGGAGGGCGTCAGGGCTCTTGCAATATCATTTTGTCACTTGTTTCTGCATGTGCGTAGGGCGGAAATGAACTGATGGCCACAACACTCACTGGATATGCTCAGAGGGGTGGACTGAAGGTGTACAGGAGGAAAACTCCAGTCCAAGTTGTTGGGTTGGCGTTTTTGATTGATGGCTCCTCAGTGACAGTCAGGCGATTTTAGAGACATGAATCATTTTATCCCTTGTCTGCATGCCTAGTACGACGGTGAACAGAATGGATGGCAATACAAACTCTTTTTTCTCCACTCAGTGGACTGGCCTTGGAGTGCAAGCAAGTTACAGATAAGAAGTCTCCAGTATTTACCAATTTGACCTGTTGGCTGGTCAGCGTCAGGGCTCTTTTGGTGTCATTTTGTCACTTGTTTTTCCATCCACAACGGGCTGGGATGAACCAATGGTCACAATACTTGGTGAGTATGCTCAGGGGGGTGGACTCCAGGCATACACGCTTAGAATTCCAGTCCCAGTTGTCTGGCTCTTATTTTCAGTTGGTAGCGCCTGAGTAATGCTAGAGTGATTTTAGAGACACAACTCATTTCAACCATTGTCTAGAGGCCTGATATCACCATACACCTAACTGACGTCAATATAAACTGCTCTTACCACTCAGGGGGTTGACCTTGAAGTCCAAGCAAGTTTTGGATAAGCAGTCTACAGTATTTACCGATTTCACCGGTTGGCTGGAGGGCGTCAGGGCTCTTGCAATATCATTTTGTCACTTGTTTCTGCATGTGCGTAGGGCGGAAATGAACTGATGGCCACAACACTCACTGGATATGCTCAGAGGGGTGGACTGAAGGTGTACAGGAGGAAAACTCCAGTCCAAGTTGTTGGGTTGGCGTTTTTGATTGATGGCTCCTCAGTGACAGTCAGGCGATTTTAGAGACATGAATCATTTTATCCCTTGTCTGCATGCCTAGTACGACGGTGAACAGAATGGATGGCAATACAAACTCTTTTTTCTCCACTCAGTGGACTGGCCTTGGAGTGCAAGCAAGTTACAGATAAGAAGTCTCCAGTATTTACCAATTTGACCTGTTGGCTGGTCAGCGTCAGGGCTCTTTTGGTGTCATTTTGTCACTTGTTTCTGCATCAACAACGGGCTGGGATGAACCAATGGTCACAATACTCGGCGAGTATGCTCAGATGGGTGGACTGAAGGCATGTACAAGGAGAAATCCAGTCCCAGTTGTTTGGCTAGCATTTTGGGTTGATGGCATCTCAGTGATGGTAGAATGATTTTAGAAAGACCACTCATTTTTATACTTGTCTGGAGGCCTGGTGTCACCATACACCAAACTGACATCAATATAAACTGTTCTTAGCACTCTGGGGGTTGGCCTAGAAGTGCAAGCAAGCTGCAGATATGCAGTCTACGTTATTTACCGATTTGACCTGTTGGCTTGTGCGCGTCAGGGCTCTTTCGGTGTCATTTTGTCACTTGTTTCTCCATCCACAACGGGCTGGGATGTACCAATGGTCACAATACTCGGTGAGTATGCTCAGAGGTGTGGTCTAAAGGCATATGGGATGAGAATTCCAGTCCCAGTTGTCTGGCTAGCATTTTCAGTTGGTGGCCCCTCAGTGATGCTAGAGTGATCTTAGAGACACCTCTCATTTCAACCATTGTCTGGAGGCCTGGTGTCACCATACACCAAACTGACGTCAATATAAACTGTTCTTAGCACTCAGGGGGTTGGCCTTAAAATGCAAGCAAGTTACAGATTCTACAGTATTTGCAGATTTCACCGGTTGGCTGGTCAGCGTCAGGGCTCTTTAGGTGTCATTTTGTCACTTGTTTCTCCATCCACAACGGGCTGGGATGAACCAATGGTCACCATACTCGGTGAGTATGCTCAGAGGGGTGGTCTAAAGCATATGCCATGAGAATTCCAGTCCCAGATGTCGGGCTCGAATTTTCGGTTGTGGCCCCTCAGTGATGGTAGAGTGATTTTAGAGACACCACTCATTTTAACACTTGTCTGGAGGCCTGGTGTGACCATACACCAAACTGACGTCAATATAAACTGTTCTTGCCACTCAGGGGGTTGGCCTAGAAGTCCAAACAAGTTACAGATAAGCAGTGTACAGTATTTACCAATTTGACCTGTTGGCTTGTCAGCGTCAGGGCTCTTTCGGTGTCATTTTGTCACTTGTTTCTGCATGCGCTTAGGGCGGAAATGAACCGATGGCCACAACACTCACTGGGTATGCTCAGAGGGGTGGACTGAAGGTGTACACGAGGAAAACTCCAGTCCAAGTTGTTGGGTTGGCGTTTTTGATTGATGGCTCCTCAGTGACAGTCAGGCGATTTTAGAGACAAGAATCATTTTATCCCTTGTCTACATGCCTAGTATGACAGTGAACAGAATGGATGGCAAAACAAACTCTTTTTTCTCCACTCAGTGGACTGGCCTTGGAGTGCAAGCAAGTTACAGATAAGAAGTCTCCAGTATTTACCGATTTGACCTGTTGGCTGGTCAGCGTCAGGGCTCTTTTGGTGTCATTTTGTCACTGGTTTCTGCATAAACAACAGGCTGGGATGAACCAATGGTCACAATACTCGGCGAGTATGCTCAGAGGGGTGGACTGAAGGCATGTACGAGGAGAAATCCAGTCCCAGTTGTCTGGCTAGCATTTTGGGTTGGTGGCATCTCAGTGATGGTAGAATGATTTTAGAAAGACCACTCATTTTTATACTTGTCTGGAGGCCTGGTGTCACCATACACCAAACTGACGTCAATATAAACTGCTCTTAGCACTCAGGGGGTTGGCCTTGAAGTCCAAGCAAGTTCTGGATAAGCAGTGTACAGTATTTACCAATTTGACCTGTTGACTGGTGGGCGTCAGGGCTCTTTCAATATCATTCTGTCACTTGTTTCTGGATCTGTTAAGGGCGGGAATAAACTGATAGTCACAATACTCAGTGGATGTGCTCAGAGGGATGAGCTGAAGGCATATACGAGGAGAATTCCAGTCCCAGTTGTCTGGCTCGCATTTTCGGTTGGTGGCGCCTCGGTGACAGTCAGGTGATTTTAGAGACACAAATCATTTCAACCCTTGTCTGCATGCCTAGTACGACAGTTTACAGAATGGATGGCAATACAAACTCTTTTTTTCCACTCAGTGGGCTGGCCTAGAGGTGCAAGCAAGTTACAGATTCTACAGTATTTACCGATTTGACCTGTTGGCTGGTCATGGTCAGGGCTCTTTCAGGGTCATTTTGTCACTTGTTTTTCCATCCACAACGGGCTGGGATGAACCAATGGTCACAATACTTGGTGAGTATGCTCAGGGGGGTGGACTCCAGGCATACACGCTTAGAATTCCAGTCCCAGTTGTCTGGCTCTTATTTTCAGTTGGTAGCGCCTGAGTAATGCTAGAGTGATTTTAGAGACACAACTCATTTCAACCATTGTCTAGAGGCCTGATATCACCATACACCTAACTGACGTCAATATAAACTGCTCTTACCACTCAGGGGGTTGACCTTGAAGTCCAAGCAAGTTTTGGATAAGCAGTCTACAGTATTTACCGATTTCACCGGTTGGCTGGAGGGCGTCAGGGCTCTTGCAATATCATTTTGTCACTTGTTTCTGCATGTGCGTAGGGCGGAAATGAACTGATGGCCACAACACTCACTGGATATGCTCAGAGGGGTGGACTGAAGGTGTACAGGAGGAAAACTCCAGTCCAAGTTGTTGGGTTGGCGTTTTTGATTGATGGCTCCTCAGTGACAGTCAGGCGATTTTAGAGACATGAATCATTTTATCCCTTGTCTGCATGCCTAGTACGACGGTGAACAGAATGGATGGCAATACAAACTCTTTTTTCTCCACTCAGTGGACTGGCCTTGGAGTGCAAGCAAGTTACAGATAAGAAGTCTCCAGTATTTACCAATTTGACCTGTTGGCTGGTCAGCGTCAGGGCTCTTTTGGTGTCATTTTGTCACTTGTTTTTCCATCCACAACGGGCTGGGATGAACCAATGGTCACAATACTTGGTGAGTATGCTCAGGGGGGTGGACTCCAGGCATACACGCTTAGAATTCCAGTCCCAGTTGTCTGGCTCTTATTTTCAGTTGGTAGCGCCTGAGTAATGCTAGAGTGATTTTAGAGACACAACTCATTTCAACCATTGTCTAGAGGCCTGATATCACCATACACCTAACTGACGTCAATATAAACTGCTCTTACCACTCAGGGGGTTGACCTTGAAGTCCAAGCAAGTTTTGGATAAGCAGTCTACAGTATTTACCGATTTCACCGGTTGGCTGGAGGGCGTCAGGGCTCTTGCAATATCATTTTGTCACTTGTTTCTGCATGTGCGTAGGGCGGAAATGAACTGATGGCCACAACACTCACTGGATATGCTCAGAGGGGTGGACTGAAGGTGTACAGGAGGAAAACTCCAGTCCAAGTTGTTGGGTTGGCGTTTTTGATTGATGGCTCCTCAGTGACAGTCAGGCGATTTTAGAGACATGAATCATTTTATCCCTTGTCTGCATGCCTAGTACGACGGTGAACAGAATGGATGGCAATACAAACTCTTTTTTCTCCACTCAGTGGACTGGCCTTGGAGTGCAAGCAAGTTACAGATAAGAAGTCTCCAGTATTTACCAATTTGACCTGTTGGCTGGTCAGCGTCAGGGCTCTTTTGGTGTCATTTTGTCACTTGTTTCTGCATCAACAACGGGCTGGGATGAACCAATGGTCACAATACTCGGCGAGTATGCTCAGATGGGTGGACTGAAGGCATGTACAAGGAGAAATCCAGTCCCAGTTGTTTGGCTAGCATTTTGGGTTGATGGCATCTCAGTGATGGTAGAATGATTTTAGAAAGACCACTCATTTTTATACTTGTCTGGAGGCCTGGTGTCACCATACACCAAACTGACATCAATATAAACTGTTCTTAGCACTCTGGGGGTTGGCCTAGAAGTGCAAGCAAGCTGCAGATATGCAGTCTACGTTATTTACCGATTTGACCTGTTGGCTTGTGCGCGTCAGGGCTCTTTCGGTGTCATTTTGTCACTTGTTTCTCCATCCACAACGGGCTGGGATGTACCAATGGTCACAATACTCGGTGAGTATGCTCAGAGGTGTGGTCTAAAGGCATATGGGATGAGAATTCCAGTCCCAGTTGTCTGGCTAGCATTTTCAGTTGGTGGCCCCTCAGTGATGCTAGAGTGATCTTAGAGACACCTCTCATTTCAACCATTGTCTGGAGGCCTGGTGTCACCATACACCAAACTGACGTCAATATAAACTGTTCTTAGCACTCAGGGGGTTGGCCTTAAAATGCAAGCAAGTTACAGATTCTACAGTATTTGCAGATTTCACCGGTTGGCTGGTCAGCGTCAGGGCTCTTTAGGTGTCATTTTGTCACTTGTTTCTCCATCCACAACGGGCTGGGATGAACCAATGGTCACCATACTCGGTGAGTATGCTCAGAGGGGTGGTCTAAAGCATATGCCATGAGAATTCCAGTCCCAGATGTCGGGCTCGAATTTTCGGTTGTGGCCCCTCAGTGATGGTAGAGTGATTTTAGAGACACCACTCATTTTAACACTTGTCTGGAGGCCTGGTGTGACCATACACCAAACTGACGTCAATATAAACTGTTCTTGCCACTCAGGGGGTTGGCCTAGAAGTCCAAACAAGTTACAGATAAGCAGTGTACAGTATTTACCAATTTGACCTGTTGGCTTGTCAGCGTCAGGGCTCTTTCGGTGTCATTTTGTCACTTGTTTCTGCATGCGCTTAGGGCGGAAATGAACCGATGGCCACAACACTCACTGGGTATGCTCAGAGGGGTGGACTGAAGGTGTACACGAGGAAAACTCCAGTCCAAGTTGTTGGGTTGGCGTTTTTGATTGATGGCTCCTCAGTGACAGTCAGGCGATTTTAGAGACAAGAATCATTTTATCCCTTGTCTACATGCCTAGTATGACAGTGAACAGAATGGATGGCAAAACAAACTCTTTTTTCTCCACTCAGTGGACTGGCCTTGGAGTGCAAGCAAGTTACAGATAAGAAGTCTCCAGTATTTACCGATTTGACCTGTTGGCTGGTCAGCGTCAGGGCTCTTTTGGTGTCATTTTGTCACTGGTTTCTGCATAAACAACAGGCTGGGATGAACCAATGGTCACAATACTCGGCGAGTATGCTCAGAGGGGTGGACTGAAGGCATGTACGAGGAGAAATCCAGTCCCAGTTGTCTGGCTAGCATTTTGGGTTGGTGGCATCTCAGTGATGGTAGAATGATTTTAGAAAGACCACTCATTTTTATACTTGTCTGGAGGCCTGGTGTCACCATACACCAAACTGACGTCAATATAAACTGCTCTTAGCACTCAGGGGGTTGGCCTTGAAGTCCAAGCAAGTTCTGGATAAGCAGTGTACAGTATTTACCAATTTGACCTGTTGACTGGTGGGCGTCAGGGCTCTTTCAATATCATTCTGTCACTTGTTTCTGGATCTGTTAAGGGCGGGAATAAACTGATAGTCACAATACTCAGTGGATGTGCTCAGAGGGATGAGCTGAAGGCATATACGAGGAGAATTCCAGTCCCAGTTGTCTGGCTCGCATTTTCGGTTGGTGGCGCCTCGGTGACAGTCAGGTGATTTTAGAGACACAAATCATTTCAACCCTTGTCTGCATGCCTAGTACGACAGTTTACAGAATGGATGGCAATACAAACTCTTTTTTTCCACTCAGTGGGCTGGCCTAGAGGTGCAAGCAAGTTACAGATTCTACAGTATTTACCGATTTGACCTGTTGGCTGGTCATGGTCAGGGCTCTTTCAGGGTCATTTTGTCACTTGTTTTTCCATCCACAACGGGCTGGGATGAACCAATGGTCACAATACTTGGTGAGTATGCTCAGGGGGGTGGACTCCAGGCATACACGCTTAGAATTCCAGTCCCAGTTGTCTGGCTCTTATTTTCAGTTGGTAGCGCCTGAGTAATGCTAGAGTGATTTTAGAGACACAACTCATTTCAACCATTGTCTAGAGGCCTGATATCACCATACACCTAACTGACGTCAATATAAACTGCTCTTACCACTCAGGGGGTTGACCTTGAAGTCCAAGCAAGTTTTGGATAAGCAGTCTACAGTATTTACCGATTTCACCGGTTGGCTGGAGGGCGTCAGGGCTCTTGCAATATCATTTTGTCACTTGTTTCTGCATGTGCGTAGGGCGGAAATGAACTGATGGCCACAACACTCACTGGATATGCTCAGAGGGGTGGACTGAAGGTGTACAGGAGGAAAACTCCAGTCCAAGTTGTTGGGTTGGCGTTTTTGATTGATGGCTCCTCAGTGACAGTCAGGCGATTTTAGAGACATGAATCATTTTATCCCTTGTCTGCATGCCTAGTACGACGGTGAACAGAATGGATGGCAATACAAACTCTTTTTTCTCCACTCAGTGGACTGGCCTTGGAGTGCAAGCAAGTTACAGATAAGAAGTCTCCAGTATTTACCAATTTGACCTGTTGGCTGGTCAGCGTCAGGGCTCTTTTGGTGTCATTTTGTCACTTGTTTTTCCATCCACAACGGGCTGGGATGAACCAATGGTCACAATACTTGGTGAGTATGCTCAGGGGGGTGGACTCCAGGCATACACGCTTAGAATTCCAGTCCCAGTTGTCTGGCTCTTATTTTCAGTTGGTAGCGCCTGAGTAATGCTAGAGTGATTTTAGAGACACAACTCATTTCAACCATTGTCTAGAGGCCTGATATCACCATACACCTAACTGACGTCAATATAAACTGCTCTTACCACTCAGGGGGTTGACCTTGAAGTCCAAGCAAGTTTTGGATAAGCAGTCTACAGTATTTACCGATTTCACCGGTTGGCTGGAGGGCGTCAGGGCTCTTGCAATATCATTTTGTCACTTGTTTCTGCATGTGCGTAGGGCGGAAATGAACTGATGGCCACAACACTCACTGGATATGCTCAGAGGGGTGGACTGAAGGTGTACAGGAGGAAAACTCCAGTCCAAGTTGTTGGGTTGGCGTTTTTGATTGATGGCTCCTCAGTGACAGTCAGGCGATTTTAGAGACATGAATCATTTTATCCCTTGTCTGCATGCCTAGTACGACGGTGAACAGAATGGATGGCAATACAAACTCTTTTTTCTCCACTCAGTGGACTGGCCTTGGAGTGCAAGCAAGTTACAGATAAGAAGTCTCCAGTATTTACCAATTTGACCTGTTGGCTGGTCAGCGTCAGGGCTCTTTTGGTGTCATTTTGTCACTTGTTTCTGCATCAACAACGGGCTGGGATGAACCAATGGTCACAATACTCGGCGAGTATGCTCAGATGGGTGGACTGAAGGCATGTACAAGGAGAAATCCAGTCCCAGTTGTTTGGCTAGCATTTTGGGTTGATGGCATCTCAGTGATGGTAGAATGATTTTAGAAAGACCACTCATTTTTATACTTGTCTGGAGGCCTGGTGTCACCATACACCAAACTGACATCAATATAAACTGTTCTTAGCACTCTGGGGGTTGGCCTAGAAGTGCAAGCAAGCTGCAGATATGCAGTCTACGTTATTTACCGATTTGACCTGTTGGCTTGTGCGCGTCAGGGCTCTTTCGGTGTCATTTTGTCACTTGTTTCTCCATCCACAACGGGCTGGGATGTACCAATGGTCACAATACTCGGTGAGTATGCTCAGAGGTGTGGTCTAAAGGCATATGGGATGAGAATTCCAGTCCCAGTTGTCTGGCTAGCATTTTCAGTTGGTGGCCCCTCAGTGATGCTAGAGTGATCTTAGAGACACCTCTCATTTCAACCATTGTCTGGAGGCCTGGTGTCACCATACACCAAACTGACGTCAATATAAACTGTTCTTAGCACTCAGGGGGTTGGCCTTAAAATGCAAGCAAGTTACAGATTCTACAGTATTTGCAGATTTCACCGGTTGGCTGGTCAGCGTCAGGGCTCTTTAGGTGTCATTTTGTCACTTGTTTCTCCATCCACAACGGGCTGGGATGAACCAATGGTCACCATACTCGGTGAGTATGCTCAGAGGGGTGGTCTAAAGCATATGCCATGAGAATTCCAGTCCCAGATGTCGGGCTCGAATTTTCGGTTGTGGCCCCTCAGTGATGGTAGAGTGATTTTAGAGACACCACTCATTTTAACACTTGTCTGGAGGCCTGGTGTGACCATACACCAAACTGACGTCAA
Source organism: Harmothoe impar (assembly GCA_947462335.1). NCBI lineage: Eukaryota > Metazoa > Annelida > Polychaeta > Phyllodocida > Polynoidae > Harmothoe > Harmothoe impar. The sequence continues at coordinate 112,706,717 of OX381704.1, forward strand.
TATAAACTGTTCTTGCCACTCAGGGGGTTGGCCTAGAAGTCCAAACAAGTTACAGATAAGCAGTGTACAGTATTTACCAATTTGACCTGTTGGCTGGTCAGCGTCAGGGCTCTTTCGGTGTCATTTTGTCACTTGTTTCTGCATGCGCTTAGGGCGGAAATGAACCGATGGCCACAACACTCACTGGGTATGCTCAGAGGGGTGGACTGAAGGTGTACACGAGGAAAACTCCAGTCCAAGTTGTTGGGTTGGCGTTTTTGATTGATGGCTCCTCAGTGACAGTCAGGCGATTTTAGAGACAAGAATCATTTTATCCCTTGTCTACATGCCTAGTATGACAGTGAACAGAATGGATGGCAAAACAAACTCTTTTTTCTCCACTCAGTGGACTGGCCTTGGAGTGCAAGCAAGTTACAGATAAGAAGTCTCCAGTATTTACCGATTTGACCTGTTGGCTGGTCAGCGTCAGGGCTCTTTTGGTGTCATTTTGTCACTGGTTTCTGCATAAACAACAGGCTGGGATGAACCAATGGTCACAATACTCGGCGAGTATGCTCAGAGGGGTGGACTGAAGGCATGTACGAGGAGAAATCCAGTCCCAGTTGTCTGGCTAGCATTTTGGGTTGGTGGCATCTCAGTGATGGTAGAATGATTTTAGAAAGACCACTCATTTTTATACTTGTCTGGAGGCCTGGTGTCACCATACACCAAACTGACGTCAATATAAACTGCTCTTAGCACTCAGGGGGTTGGCCTTGAAGTCCAAGCAAGTTCTGGATAAGCAGTGTACAGTATTTACCAATTTGACCTGTTGACTGGTGGGCGTCAGGGCTCTTTCAATATCATTCTGTCACTTGTTTCTGGATCTGTTAAGGGCGGGAATAAACTGATAGTCACAATACTCAGTGGATGTGCTCAGAGGGATGAGCTGAAGGCATATACGAGGAGAATTCCAGTCCCAGTTGTCTGGCTCGCATTTTCGGTTGGTGGCGCCTCGGTGACAGTCAGGTGATTTTAGAGACACAAATCATTTCAACCCTTGTCTGCATGCCTAGTACGACAGTTTACAGAATGGATGGCAATACGAACTCTTTTTTTCCACTCAGTGGGCTGGCCTAGAAGTGCAAGCAAGTTACAGATTCTACAGTATTTACCGATTTGACCTGTTGGCTGGTCAGCGTCAGGGCTCTTTCAGTGTCATTTTGTCACTTGTTTCTCCATCCACAACGGGCTGGGATGAACCAATGGACACAATACTTGGTGAGTATGCTCAGAGGGGTGGATTAAAGGCATGTGGGATGAGAATTCCTGTCCCAGTTGTAGGGTTTGCATTTTGGGTTGGTGGACCCCCGGTGACGCTAGAGTGATTTTAGAGACACCAGTTATTTTTACCCTTGTCTGGAGGCCTGGTGTCACCATACACCAAACTGATGTCAATATAAACTTTTCTTACCACTCAAGGGGTTGGCCTTGAAGTCCAAGCAAGTTTTTGATAAGCGGTCTACAATATTTACCAATTTGACCTGTTGGCTGGTGGACGTCAGGGCTCTTTCAATATCATTGTGTCACTTGTTTCTGCATGCGCTTAGGAGGGAAAAGAACTGATGGCCACAACACATAGTGGGTATTCTCAGAGGAGTGGACTGAAGGTGTACAGGAGGAAAACTCCAGTCCAAGTTGTTGGGTTGGCATTTTTGATTGATGGCTCCTCAGTGACAGTCAGGCGATTCTAGAGCCACGACTAATTTTGACCCTTGTCTGCATGCCTGGTGCTACAGTACACAGAGTGAACGGCAATATAAACTGTTCTCACCACTCGGTGGGTTGGACTAGAAGTTCAAGCAAGCTGCAGATAAACATTCTACTGTATTTACCTATTGGACCTGTTGGCTGGTCAATGTCATGGGGTGTTCAATTTTCATTTCATGACTTGTTTCTGCATTTGCAAACCCAGGACCTACAGCCAGCCGAAATAGGTTGTACTCTCAACTTGATATGCTGGTCAGTGACAATGCACATATATGGATATCTGAATTAAAGCCTGCTCTATCAAGTCAAACTCACCAGAGCTGCATCATGGATAGCAACGACATCGGGCTGAAGGCAGAACCCAACCTGTTGTAGCACGTTCACCTGGTCACACTGATGGCACTTTGAAGCAGTATCCGCTTTCATATCTCAACATGTTTAAGGAAACACATTAAGAGAAAAATGATGCACAACGAATCAGACTCCCAACTTGAACGGGTACAGTTGGGGAGTGAGGGTATGAAATCTCAATGGTTAACTTTAAAGATGTTTGGGCCACCCCAGTCATTTTTACCCTTGTTTCTGAATCTGCCATCAGGTGGATCAAACCCATGGCCTTTTGACCCGGCCTGTACGCTAAGAGAGGGGCACTGAGAAGGTGCAGGAAAGGAAAGGATTTTAGTTGTTCATGGATTGCAAACTCTTCTTTCTACTTTTGGATTGGACTAGAAGTGATCTGGTCGGTGTCAGGGGTCTTTCAATGTCATTTTGGCACTCGTTTATACATGAGGAAAATGCAAGTGCTGCTGGTCGGGTTTGCATTTTTGGTTGGTGACGCCTCAGTGACGGTAGAGCGATATTAGAGACACCTCTCATTTAACACTTGTCTTGATGCCTGGTGTGACCAAACTGACGTCAATATGAAGTATTCTTTCCACTTGGGGGGGGGGGGGGGGGGGGGGCTCTGGATGTGCAAGCAAGATACACATCTGCAGTCTACAGTATTTATTGATGTGACCTGATGGCTGGTCCAGGTCTGTGGTCTTTCTGTGCTGAACTATAAGGGTATTGGACAGATCAGCCAATTTCACACTTGTTTCTACATCTGAAATCAAGTGGGATGAGTAGAGATCCATGAACTTATGTTCCTATGCTCACAGAGGGGGACCAAATGCATCCTTGAAAAGAATTCTAGTCCCAGGTGTAGGGTTTATATTTTCGGTTGCTTCCATCTCAGCGCTGGGACATATCTAACATTGATCGAAATCTTGCTTACTCTTCATTCATACCATGCCCCTATTGCAAGCCCTGAACAGAATTGAAACGGGCAATGTATGCACCCTGATGTCTCTGCTCCTGTTCACATTGAAGCCACACTGAAGCCATGACCGCTCATACATTTACTACATGAATCAAGCTAATCTAAAAAAGACAACTCATGCACAGAGAATCATCAAGTAAAAATCACCTAGCGTCTACCAGTCATGTATCTAGTACTGCTCTCTACATGTGTGGTTTTTTTTTAAGGTTTTTGAATGTTTTTATTACTCTTTTCTCAATCTTACAACTTTTTAGACACATCATTGGATGATTTAAAGACGAGTATATACAATATGATATAAAGATGAACAATAAAGAATTGAGCAAATAGTAGATTTGTATACAAAAGTACTTCTTATCTTCCGGGAAAAATTCCACAGCTTCAAACACATGTCCATGGCATTTTAACATTAGACAGAATAAACTAACAATCAGTTACAGTCCACAAGGATCATTTTGATCTATAGAGTAGAGTAGAGCAAACAAACAAGTAGAGCAAACAAACAAGCTAATACAACCAATTCATTCACACAAAGAAAGCAGCGCGTCAGTCAGATTGGCAGTGATCTTGGAGTCCCCCTCACTTTTACACTTGTCAACTTGCTATAAGAAGGGTATTGGGGGACGATTTTACTTTCTTCAGGTAATCCCTATTGCAAAATATCAGAAGCGGTTACTGAGGGAGGTAATTTTACTCACTTTAGGGAATTACATTGCTGACATCAGGGAGATATTTCTCACCTTAGGGAATCCCTCTTGCTCATATTATGAGAATGGTCGGGGCGGGGGGGGGATGGTTGGGAAGGACTTATTTCAGGGAATCCTTCTTGCAAATATTCTAGGAGGCTATGGCAGGAGGTAATGTTACTCACTTTATCGTGGTCACTTCAGGGAATCCCAGTAGTGGGGGGCGGGGGGAGATATAATAATCCCTTCAGGAATCTTCCTTGTGAATATCATAGGACGTTGTAGGGGAAGCAAAATGTTTACTTATCTTAGGAAATTTATATTGCTTACATCAGGGAGATCTTGGTCACTTCAGGGAATCCCTTGGGCAGATTTTTTCAGAGGATTGGGGGGGGGGGCAAATGTATTTTATTCAGGGAATCTCTCTTGCAAATCTCATAAGAGCCTGTGGGAGGTAGCAAATTTTTCTCACTTTAGGAGATATTGCTTTATTCGGGTAGATCTTGGCCACTTCAGGGAATCCCAGTAGGGGGGGGCTATATCAATGACTTCAGGGAATCTTTCTTGGGGAAAGATCATAGCATGTTGTAGGGGAAGGTAATTTTACTCGATTTAGCGAGATATTGCTTTATTCGGGTAGATCTTGGCCACTTCAGGGAATCCCAGTAGCAGGGCCGGGGGGCTATATTAATGACTTTAGGGAAACTTTCTTTGGGAAAGATCATAGCATGTTGTAGGGGAAGGTAATTTTACTCGATTTAGCAAGATATTGCTTTATTCGGGTAGATCTCGGCCACTTCCAGGAATCCCAGAGGTGGGGGGCGGGGGGTGGGGGGGGGACGGGGGGGTATTAATCACTTCAGTGCATATGAAAGGATAATGGGAAAGGTGATTTTACTCAATTTAGGAAATTTATATAACTTACATCGGGGAGATCTTGGTCACTTCAGGGAATCCCTCTGGCACATTCTTTCAGAGGCTATGGGAGGTAGCTGATTTTTCGCACTTTAGGAGATATTGCTTTATTCGGGTAGATCTTGGTCACTTCAGGGAATCCATGTAGTAGGGGGGGGGGGCTACATTAGGGAATTTTTCTTGCGGATATCATGGGATATAATTCTACTCAATTTAGGGAGATATTGCTTACATCAGGGAGATATTGGTCAATTTAGGGAATCCCTCCAGCACATTTTTTTAAAGGAGGGGGGGAGCAAAAGTATTTAATTCAGGGATTGGGGGGGGAAACATTTCCAACCCCTCCTGAGGGGGGGGGGCATAAAACATTCGGACCCCTCTTGAGGGCGGGGGCGTAAAAAACTCAGCCCCTTTAAAGCAAAAAAGTCTGCGCGTTACTATAGTTCCAAGGGGACAAAAGTTTTTCGCCGCCTTCAGCGAGGGAGGACGTAAACGTTCTACGCGCTCTCGAGGGGAGGGCGTAAACATTTTTCACCCTCTGCGCCAAATCTCACCACCCCCCCTGTTATTAATAAATGAACACTCCCTTAGGGTAGATCTTGGTCACTTCAGGCCTAAAAAAAAAAAATGTTGTGTTCCGGTAACATGGCCAAAAATAAACAGGGTTGGTAGGTCGGATTTTTTTTTTTTTTAAACTTTTTTTGGGGTCAAAAATGCCAATTTTAGTAGTAAAAACGCCAAAAAATGTCATGAATTTCCTCAAAAATTAAAAAAATGTCCAAAAAAAATTAGGGTCGGCCCCAAAACCGTAGGGTCGGTCGGGATATCGGAACACAACTTTTTTTTTTTTAGGCCTCAGGGAATCCCAGTAGGGGGCTGGGCTATATTAATCACTTCAGGGAATCTTTCTTGCAGATATCATAGGGTGTTACAGGGGTAGGTAATTTCACTTAACTTAATTTGGCTAGATTGTTTTACTCACTTTAGAGAGATATTGCTTACTTCATGGAGATATTGGTCACTTCAAGGAACATATTTGTCATTCCAGTTTCTCAAAACCATAACCATCCAGTTCTCCCAAGACCCTTTCGGAGTGTAATGCATTTGTAGACTTTATACTAGACTCCATAAAATATTCCTCTCTTCCCTCCTCCTCCTGCTAGAGCCCATACCACTGCCAGCCAACTCACATACAAGACCCCCACCCTTCCCCCCATTCACATCAATGACAACAAATCTAGATCTCTTCACCTGTCCATGCCTTCTCCCACACACAGTGTAGCCTATACAAGACACAACAGCCACAACTCACCTGAGACAGTCTCCAAAAGCTTGGGGCAGGGTCCAGTGTTTTGAAATTTCCCTCTCAATAATTGACATTCAGCAGTGAAGGCCAGATCAAGTTGAAATATTGATATTTATTGAATGACATTAGAGACAACCGTTTCTCCATCTCTATAATTCATAGTGTACCTTTCTGTGTGCAGTAACCATGGAATACATATTTATTTAGGACCACATTTGACTCTGTCCCCCCAGTGCCCAAATTAAAACCAATGATTGACTTCCTTTTGTTTTACTCCTTGGCTTGATCCAGTGGCACAACACACTCTTTGCTTCTGTCCAGCTCCCCTCAGGGCACCACACCAAGAATATAGTCCCTGCTTCTCATCCTCTCACATCAAAGCCTCCACACCTCTACAGCTTCACAACCATAGGACACTAACTACACACTACCTGGTCACACAACATGTGGTCTAGTTCTCATCATTTCACATTTTGCACTGTGCCATGTATCATTGGGCAATACCCCCAGGGCTACTCCCAACCAAGCCACAGCTTCCTTGTGGAGAGGGAATTCCCTCAGGCATTGGAAAACCCCCACTGCACTGAAGCCACATGTCAACAGGACAACTCCATCACAAATCTTCCCATTCCTCCTTCAAACCACCCATCCTTGCCAAGTACCAAGTAAGTACAAGACTGCCCATCCTCAACAGAAGCCAAGAGTACCTCAGAAAGTGACTATTACTGTTTTGGCTGCTGTCTCGTGACCGCTTGTCTGATCGCGGCCATCTTCGGACTGCGGTCTCCCTGCGTCGAGTTCTCGACGCTCTGCGATTTTCACGCCTCTATGTCTATTCTTTCCATCTTAATCCACACTGCAAAGTCCACGTATCATAATGTCACTTTGTCAAACCCAGAAGGGAGGTGGGGAGGGATGGGGAGGAGCGCAGTTTCAAAGATATAGAATTGTCACAGGCCTTTTTGAATATTTGATGTGGTGGTGGGTGGGTGGGGGAGGGACTGACACTTCTTTAAATTACTAAAGTCTCGATCTCCTTTCAGGCTGCCTGCCACTACTGCTACTCAACATGGCACAGCAGGTTAGTGTATTTTAATAACAAGTATTCAATGGCAGACCAAGGTTCTGTCATGTAGGCCATGTAAAGTATTTAGAGTATCAAGCCAGTATGCTGAAATGCCAATAAAAGTCATAATCAGTCTCATTATTCCTGTCTCATGGCCATGACAACAAATTAACATAGGCTTTTACAGAGGTACTAATCTTTTTCAGGATCACCTCTGGCGTACCTCAGAGCTAAAAAAGATATTTGCAAGGTGTATGGCACAAGGGGAATGCTTTATTTGGGGAGGGGGTCGATCAGGTAATTATGGCCGTATTAGGCTCGCTCTACCCCACCAAGAGTCAAGATCTCACTATACACACAGATTAGTGTACCAACTCTATATGGGAAACTATCAGCTGCCTACCAGTCTGGAAGTCTCCCATCTTTGTGGGAAGACCCTTTGTGCCAACCCTCAGCACCTGGCTCTTGAGACCAGAGTCAAAAATGCTTCACGGGTCCACTGCCATAATCAAAGGGAGTGTATTGGCAGTCATGATCCAAAGTGCATTTTTTAGAGGTAACAGAATTCTGTAAACAGTTGACAGTTGACAGTTGTAAGGTTTCAATTGCATGTATCTAAAATATTCACAAACTACTAACAAACTTATTCCTTTCAAATTCCAATGACAATGTAACCATTCAATACTTTGATTGATCTAAAACTGAATTAGAATTTCAGCATTGTCTTTTCTTCCAAGAAACATTTGAAATTGTATCATTACCAAATTTATTTCGAATTATAACTTTTGAATTTCCAGCATTTTCGGTCATTTTCATATAATTTTCTTTCATATTCTAGTAGTTGCATGACTAGATCCCTCAGTGTTGTATTCGTAAAGAACATAGGCCCCTACACACGACTCCCCCCAACCTTCCCCCCATCAAGAGCCCCACAATGGACCTCCGAGCATACTTGGTACATACATGGCAGAGTTTTCTGGTCTATTTTACCCAACTCTATGACTACTTGTTATAATAAATCGCTTCATGTTGTGTCCAAAAATATCCCCTCCCAAATAAATACCCCTAAAAAAAAGACCCCCCTTAGAATAGGTTGGAAAAAAAAGACCCCCCCCTAAGAATAGGTTGAAAAAAAAAGATCCCCCCCCTCCGTTTTTGACAGGGTATGGATACCTTCACCAAACCCAGTGTCAGGACAGAGCTGTGTCATCAGCTGCATCTCTCTCAGCAAAGTGGGAACTTCTGTGACGTGAATATCCAGGTTCACGGCCATTCCGTTCCTGCACACAGAGTGGTTCTGGCTGCTTCCAGTCAATACTTTAGAAGTATGTTTGAAGGAGGCTTCAAAGAGAGTAAAGAGGCCGTTATAGACTTGTCACAATCAGTTGCCTCTGCGGACACATTGAAAACAGTCAAAAAATTCATGTACACTGGTGACCTTGAGATAACATTGGATACACTGGATGACATTCTTGGGGCTTCCTCGCTGTTTATGCTAGAGCATTTGATTTTACTCTGTCGTGACTTTATGCTGGCCCACTTGGAGCCCAGCAACTGTTTACACATGTGGGAACTGGCTGACTTCTTTAACCTTGCAGATGTAAGTGATGTGTGCAAATCCATGGCACGATGCCGCTTCAGAGATCTCATTCGGTTCCATCCAGATGTGCTAGACCTTTCTAATTCTTTCCTGATGAAGATGGTAAATGATGGGGTCATGGATTTTCTGGATACAAATGAGATTGCCACACTATTGCTAAAGTGGTTTCAAGAAGACAGAAGGGAACGCTACAGCACATGCAAAGAAGTACTCAAATTGATTGAACAGCAGCAGAAATTCAACTCTTTTATAGATTCAAACTGGGGCAGCAAAATCAAGGATGTACGGAACTGGCGAGAACTTAGGACATATCTCACGTCACTCTCCACATTCCAGGAGACAACTAAGGATGATCCCTTTTTCAAAGTCGTTGCCAGCAAGCGTTCCCAAGGTGGAGATATCCCAGCACCTAACACATACCCACTGTACGTTTACTCATCGCTACATGACAGATGGTACTTCAAGGATATCAGCATGCCAGATGACCATGTATACTCCTTTATCGGTGCAACAAAGGAATGCCTTGTCTTCCAGAAGAAGTCTGGCAACATCATCATTGGCATCCTCAAAGAGCAAAGCCCATGTATCGAGTGGGTAGAACCCTCTCTTGTCGCCGGTCCAGTGGTTGCTGTGGCCTATCATGTATGGGAAGGCAATCTTGTGATGGTCAGAAGCTATTTTCTTGAAACACCAGAGGACATTGTATATACGATAATACACGTATATTGCTATGATTTCAGCAGCAAAATCTGGGTAACAAAAGGCACACCAGCGAAAATCCGAACGGATGATGAAATTGATTCCAAATGGCAACTCAATTGTTATGCCTCTGGATACACATTGTATGTGTTTATGACCTGCAATGATGGAGATATCATACTTTTGAAGCTCCTGAAACTCAGCCTTGGAATGTCTAGTGAAATCTGGCAGCTGTTTTCGTGTCGTCTCCTGCCACAGCTCCCAGGTCCTCCTCCAGGAGATAAATACGATGAATTTGAAGTGACATCAAATAATGAGGACAAAATGTTGAAAATTGGCAGTAATGTCATGATCGCTTGTCTGGAAAAGAAGAATGAGGACAATGAGTTCACAGCATACTCACCAGAACCTGTGAAATGTTGGCCGCGATCCATGCCTCCTAGGGGCTGGCATGGATGCCACAATATGGGATTCCAAGTGGTGCGTGTTGATTCAGACGTAGCTGCTCCAAGCGGGACCACGGCCTCCCACCAACACGGGTACCTGTTCATGGAGGTCGTGGGGGAATACCTGACCAAGTGTTGGAGAGGGGTGGGTGATCCCGCAGAACCTGACAGCTTCGTCTGGTTGGAAGTGACTCCTATGCCAGCCGAAACCCTGCATTCCTTCTCCACATGTGAGGTCCACAGTTCGATCCTGCAGCACTTCGACATGCCAGTCTTCAAATGCGACAGAGGAGGCGCAAGAATGTGACCTCAGGAACAGAAATGGCCAGAACACGATTCTGCAAAAATTATAAGACATGTCATAAAGGGTGGCTAAATTAGTTTGATTTGGCAAATAATTTCATTAATAACCAGGTGCTTAGAATATACTCCTTTGCTTTGAGCTTTTGATGAAGCTTTGTTGATTACTGTTTAATTATTATGTGGGGAATGATCAGAAAAATCAAGTCTCAAAGCATCAAAGCTAGCCATTTGTCAAGCAGCGGGCTGCAGGGACCAAGGTCAAGTCAAGGTCAAGTTCAACTATTTTTTGCCTCTAGAGTACAGTGGACATCAAGTTATGCTACTGATCTCCCTGCATGGCTGCTCTAGGGAGGAATGGTGCAAAGATCTGACCTAACTGTGAATATAGCAATATCATGAGCTTTCTAAAATATGAATTAACTTCAAAATGACGAGGCAGAGGGTGCGACCGCTCTCAACTGTGCTACCTTGATGACTGTGAGTAAACACAGTCAGACCAGACCTAGGTCTCCTTAGCAACATGTTGTGACATCATTATGACATCATCAAAACATGTGTGGATCACCAGGGATGCAATTGTTATATTATTACATCACCAATACTTCTGAAATGAGTGCTAAAATATGAATTATGCACACCGTATATTTGGGTTATATGTTCTGGAATTACCAACCAATACATGACGAAGTAGCTATCATACAAATAATCATTGATAATGATTCATAATAATTCATAATAAATATGAGTTGTTGGATGAATATACAAATAAGTAGCTATCATACAAATAATAATTCTTAATAATAAATATGAGTTGTTGAATGAATGTTAACAGTTGGATGCCTTTGGGACTCAAAGCAACCCCAGTTCTTAGAGTTGGTGTACAGAGAAAAAGCAACAGTGCAAACATCACTCCAATCCTTGAGGAGTTCATTAACATTTCACTATGGTACACCTGACAGAATACTCTGCCCCTTAGTGGGCCTTATAGCTGGTCTTAAATTTGAATAGGACGACAGTGTTGCTGAATTCGAAATGACACCGGCACATCGGCTTTTGCCGATGCAATATCGTAACAACCGATATAAGGGTCTTGGACACCGGCCATAATCTCAGCTTTCCAAAAGTGCAAGAAATTTTCACATATTCCTATTAGAAGCTGAGCTAGGTCCTTACAACTGTTATAATGCATATTTTTTCAATGAATTTAATCATATTTAAGTGGATTTTGTTATTATTAAAGAAGCATTACAAATTATATTCAGTTGTATCAAGTATAGTATGAAATGCGCAGTATAAGTCGATGTGGCCTGTGTAGAAGGCAAATGGCCTGTGTAAGATCTCTCGACACAGGCCACATTGGTTTGTGTACATGAAATGTTTTCAGCAATACTGGACTAAGAGTCTACAAGATTTGTAAAACTTTCCTATATGAATATGTTGCTACCATAATTGAAAACCTTAATATTAATGTATTTCATTTGACCTGTGTTTATGAGGGCTTTGGAAATAAAATAAAAACTAATACAATATATGATTCTGCTTTATGACTACTATTTATGAACAATGCCACATAGATTTCCATTAAAGCTATAGCAATAATTCTGGTTTCTCGCATACGCAGCCATGTAAGTTGTGAGCTCGGAAACTCTTGTGAGACTTAGGCAGTGACCAGACACCCACACGCCATAGATTTCTAGGAACAACGTTAGTCGTGAGAGCAGAGCCAAAATATCATGAGACCTGTGGTGCAAGGGTACACAGGTTATTCCCGCGTATTTGTTCCCTCCTATTTCTATGCTGTAGGCATTACTTGATGAGTAAGAGTAAAGTGATAATAGTTTGGACCCAGGAGATAGCGGCCAATTTGTGGCTGATGTAGGACAAAGTCCCAATGACCACAATACTCACAGCAACCTGTATCTGTGCAGACCAATATGGACACATATTTCAAAGTTCAGAGGCGTAGGAAGCAAATTTTCATTGGGGGGGGGGCCCAGGGGGCCCACTCCAACCAACTCTAGATATTGGCCTTTATACGTGATGTATCATATACACACTCATATATTGCATAGTATAGCAAAGAATTATTTGAGCCCCTTTAGTTCTGTTTAGGGCCCAGGCCCCTCTGTCCCACTTCTCCCTATAAGGGAGGGGGATTTGGCAATCATAATCAGGCCCCTCTCCTCAGTAATTGGGGGGGGGGGGCCTTTTCCTACGCCACTGCAAAGTAGTATAAAGAACTGATACCAGGTGCACTGTAGAGACACCTACTATGATAAAAGCACGCACCCAATAGATTCTCAGGGATGAAAGTCTTTTCCCTGATTCGAATTCTTTTTATATCGCAAAGAGCTGTACTTAAACTGTAGAGGGCCTTTATTCAGGAGGCCTCAATTAGAAAATTTCTTTTTTTTTTATGCCGAAGTGGTGGCATAGCCACTTGGTGGTGCCGCGAGGCACCACCAGAATGAGGTTTATGATGTTTGCACTTTACCAGAAGTCAGAACAGGCGCTGCCATCTTGGATTGTGCCACCATCTTGGAGTCACAACACGCTATTTATGCTATGTGATAACAATAATATAAATCAACCTTTGATAGTTCCTGAGGTTGATTATAATTATACCTACCCCCCCTGATATTGACCAAAGGAATTCAATGGTTCTATTGGTTTGTTGCTAATACAGCTGGTTGCCTAGCAACGGCTATTCTAATTGTTTATCTGCCTAGCAACACACATTTTCATGGTCCTGAGGTTGATTATAATCATACCTACCCCCGCTAATATGGACCCAAGGAATTCAATGGTTCTATTGGTTTGTTGCTAATACAGCTGGTTGCCTAGCAACGACTGTTCTAATTGTTTATCTGCCTAGCAACACACATTTCCATGGTCCTAAGATTGATTATAATTATACCTACCCCTCTGAAATGGACCCAAAGAATTCAATGGTTCTATTGGTTTGTTGCTAATACAGCTGGTTGCCTAGCAACCGCTATTCTTATTGTTTATTTGCCTAGCAACACACATTTCCATATTCTTGGTTGATTTTAATCATACCTACAGGGGTAGACACTAACATTCCAGACCATGGGCCACCCGGGCCCGTAGCCTCAGAAAGTTGTGGGCCCGGAGGTAAAACTGTGGGCCCGGGAATTCGGTATCAAAAATTGTAAATGAGCAGGGGGGGGGGGTCTAACAATATTTTCTAATGAACGAGGACGTTCATGGGGGAGAAAGCTTTCTATATTTTTAGAATAGGTCTTTATGGAATCTAGTATGCAATACACGCAGGCTATACATACTCAGTACTGTATTGGGTAAAGTATTTGAAATGCACACGATTTTTTCTTTCAAACGATATATAACATGCCTATACTTTTCAACATAGAGAAGGATTTGATGTTCATATTCAGTCACTTGAAAATATCATTGCATGTATCAACGGGCCACCCGGGCCCGTAGCTACTTAAATCACAAGAAAACTACGGGCCCGGAGCTAGAATTACGGGCCATTGGCTCCCGGGCCAGCGTTAGTGTCTACCCCTGTACCTATAATGGACCCAAAAAAGTCAGTGGTTCTATTAGTTTGTTGCTAATACAGATGGTTGTCTTGCAACATCTATAGATCTATTCTAATATAATTGTTTATCTGCCTAGCAATTTCCTTACCCCCTAACATGAACCCAAGGAATTCATAGGAACTGCCATATTTGAAGTAATATCATCCTTCCCCCTGATAACCCCTTCCCGGCCCTGCTTATTTGGTGTCTTGAATGGGTTCCCTTCAAACATACCAACCATGTAGACATTATGTTTCTTCGAATGCAAGAATTGCAGTAAAAAATGTCTGAGACGTTTTTTTACGCGGCAATTCTTGTTTGAGATCTCTGGAACATGGCCGCCCTTGAGTAAACAAAGCAAACACCTTTACTGTAATGAACCTCTGGCATTTAATTACGGTTTGTCATAGAAATCAGCCGGGATTAAAAACTTGGTAGCTGTTTGTGAAGTACTATGGGTACTGGTCTTGTCGATGAGGACCAGGGTTTTACGGTATGTTACGGTATATTAAGGTTCCTTGGGACTTGAACTTGCAGATTGCAAGCAATGTGCATTCCAATTACCTTTCTATTAATCAATGTACACATATTGAACATTGACCAAAAAGTCCAGGGCCTATGGGATGAAAGTTTTTGATTTCAAGTCTCTGTTTATGTTGCAAAGACTTGTATTTGATTATAGAGGGCAGGGGCCTCAATTTGAACATTTTAAGTTTTTTAATTGGTTACTTTCATCCCTGCATGTCAAAATTTTCAATTTTAATGCATTATCCTTATGAGCTTTAATTTGCAGCAAGTTATTTCGGTCTGACCCTGATAGAGAGACCCGCATGATAAGCAGGGCTGTAAAATCACAGATTAAAATCTGGATTCAGACTTTTTGGTCTTCAAATTCTTATAATTCATCCAGATACGATGAGTACCGTAAAACCCCTCCTTTACGACGACCCCGCCTTTAAGACGACCCCCCAACTTAAGAAAAAATTCTACTTGTGCAAAACAATTATGACATTTTGGAAAACCCCTCCTTTATGACGACCCCCGACTTTAGAGATTTTTGGGGGCTCTATACCCCTTCCCAGACCCCCTCCCTATCAACTTTTCTACTTAAAAATATGAGTGATGGCACTAAATAATTCACAGTTATATTATTTACGCAAAGAAACACTTTAAAAAAGAAAAGAAAGTGTATTTGCATTCCTTCATACAAGGTCGTTATATCCTCCCAATATTTCCCAACATTTTCCAAAATCAAATTTTAGAAAACCCCACCTTTAAGACGACCCCCTAACTTTTGGAAAAAATCCGTCTTGTGCAAAAAATAAATCCCAAATAATATCCGTCTTAAAGGCGGGGTTTCACGGTAATCTGTTTCACTATATGAAAGGGGAGAGGGACTAGGAGATTTCAACAGACCAGAACACCAAAATTCATCAAATTGCACTTTTTACCTTCTTGATTTCCATCTTGATTTTGCCCATCTGTGCCAATCCTGAGATTATTTCATTTTTTTCCAGTCCCCACCCCAGGTAAGCATGATGGCGTCCGTCAGCTTGGCTGCTACCAGCCTAGCACAGGGTGCTTGCACTCTGTGGAAGGAGGACCTCTTACTAGACTACACTATAGAAGTGAAGGATGAACAGTTCAAGGTGCATAAGGTCGTCATGGCCTCTGTAAGTGACTACTTCAAGGTCATGCTGACAGGAGGTATGGTGGAGAGTCAGACTGACAGGGTCAGACTGGAGGGACTCGAGGCCCCCGTGGTATCAAGCATCATAGAGTTTATCTACACCGGCAAGTTTGGTGAGAGCCAAGTCAAAACAGCGGACCTTCTTGCCTGTGCTTTGTACCTCCAAATTCCAGCAGCGATTGAAGAGTGCACAAGGATACTGCTAAATCAAATTGATGAGAAAAACTGTATCAAAACCCTCAGTATCTTCAAGTATCTTGCTCAAGAAAACAGTACTGAGAAATCAATGGAGTACATAAAAGCCAACTTTGAGAAGATTGTTAGGATTCTGATACGGCATGGAGTATCACACGAGGAGCTTCTCGTTCTGGCAGATATCTGGCAGAAATCTGAATGGGATCTCTTCCAAGCCATTAAACTATGGACCGGTGTTGATTATGAAAATCGGCATCAGCATCTAAACTCACTGATGAGTCGTGTGCGGTTTGGTCTGATGACTCCCAAGCAAATCGCAGCCATTATGAACATGAAGTTATACACAAAGTCAAAGGCAGACTGGTGTAGCCTTGTTGATGAAGCTTCAGTGTACCACCATCTTCCTGCCCACAAGAAGGTACTGGAGACGTCAGACCAAAGCCGGGTACGTGCCAGCCCCACGCCGCTCTGCTACGCTGTACAACTACAAGAAGAGGCACCTATGCTGTTTTCTCTGTCTGCGCAGAAGGGTTGGAAACTGCACAAAACTCGCAATATTGTAAACTTGCCGAAAAGCTGCTCGCATGCCCAATTAGTTGTCAATAACTATCTTATAATCTGTGATGATGACAGGGGCTGGTATGTATTTGACCCTCGCACATTAAACTGGTCAAGTCTGACACGCATGATTTATCCTAGGCGTGATTTTGCCACGGTTTATCACAACGGGTTTCTATATATTCTAGGGGGTAGTATCAGTGAGAATAGCTTGACAGCTCGCGTGGATCAATATGACTTTGGTACAGACACCTGGAAAGTTCTACCCACCAAGCTGCCTCTCCCCAGGATAAACGCTCATGCAAATGTAATCGACGGTTGTATCTACATCACTGGTGGCTACCTCGATGACTTTGGGAGTGATCCTTCAACAAGTGTGGACTGTCTAGACTTATCCACAGACACTTGGGATAACAAAGCTCCTGTGCCAAGGCTTCAGAGTAACTATCCAATCAGAGTACTGGTTCTGCAAGGTGAGGAGGTCCTCTTCTTCCTTGATGCTACCTTTGTGATGCACTACTACCGTCCCTCATCTGACTGCTGGGTGACATGGTGCTTGTCACACATAGACACTATAATGGCCAGTCCTTGGGAATCAGAAGTACTGCCCCATCAGAACACCCTCTTCCTCCTCAACCTCTCCCCTCGGGTTCAAGGAAGCAATGGTTCAAGCGATGAGGTCTCCGTCAAGTGGACGATTGGGAAAAAGACAGCGGAAGTGTGTGAAGACAAACTGGATGACATTCCAATCATTGCTCTTCACCGGTGGAATCGTTGTCTAAAGAAACAGAGGCTATTGTCACTGCTCTCAGTGCCACCTCAGTCCTATTGAGGTATAAGTGTCAAAACTCAGTAAAACAAAGAAGTGGGTGGGAAGCAGGCTGAGCAGTAATGGGCTTAGTAGTTTCAACAGAACCAAAAAGAGGTTTCTTTGTCTCAAAGTGCTTATGCATATTTTCTGTATACCTTTTTCAATGCACAACCACTTTACCTGTTGGTTGGGTCTAATACTTGTGATTGATTGTAGGTCTGATTTCGCTGTCATTGATAACAATCGGTTTCTGTATATTCTTGGGGATAGTACCGGTGAAACAACCTTGACAGTCAGGGAATGACCTTGATGTGGACAATTGAAACATATATACTATATCCAGACCTTGGGAATCAGACCAACCCTAACAAAGGTCAAACGTAAAAGGTCAAGCCAAAAAAAAGGTCAATGTTGGCCAGAGTCCCCCCCCCCCCCACTTTAAAACTGCTTGCTTCTCCCCTGCCAAGTGTTAATGCAAACAAGGGCGCAATCTCATGATTCAAAGGGTTTAACCAGTACCGTAAAACCTCGCGTATAAGCCTAACTCGCGTATAAGCCGCACCCCTAACTTTGACGGATTATATAAGCCGCAGAGGGGGTCTGAAAAGTGTTTATTTTGTACTGTAGTATACTTATAAAAACTCTCGTATAAGCCGCACCCTATATAGGCATGTTTGGTATCAAAAGAAAGCTGAGTCTGATTCGCGTACTAGCCGCGGCTTATACGCGAGGTTTTACGGTATACATATTTTGTATCGATCTACCCTTTTGCATGTCAAAACGTAATACCCTACAAACAAAACAATGCTAGGGCCACGGGTCAGTACATAAAGCAAAGAGTGATATCATCCTTCAGCATGGCTAGGATATGTTTCCTAACTTCATTTGAGTAAATGTTTTATATAGCCTGAAAAAATAATTTATTATATCTCACTTGTTATACATCATTTGATAAAAACTAGTCTTTAATTTCAATGATATTGCCCACTTTGATATTTGTTCATGCACATTTTTTGCACTTAGGTATTTGAAGTGTTGTTTCAATGGTTTCAAGTGGTATTAAAGCATGTACACATTTGTCTGTTTGCAAATAATAAATGACCACTTAGTTCTACAGAGGGCTCATTTGTGTTTTATATTCAAAAGAACACTTTACTGTCATAACAGGCATTACAGATGCCACTTTTATTCTTTTTAAAAGAAATTCTTCTTTTTCTCAGTAACAATTTTCAGATCCCAGAGGAAAATCTTGGGGCCGGCTTAAACAAGGGTTAAGGTTCCAAGATAACCAAGGGTCTTATGGTAATAGGTACCAGAAATCCTTGCGTAATAGGACGCACCCAAACTTTGACAAATACTACAAGCTAAACAGGGGTCTGCTAATTTAGGACTATAGTATACTTATATAAAGAAGCCCTTGTTTAAGCTGCATGCTATACTTAAAAGCATTTTTGGTATTGAATTAAAGTTGAGTCTGTTTTGGGTATGAGCCACGGTTGGTACGCGATGGTTTGCGAGTTGGACAGAGATTTACGGTAATATATACTTCCTACTTTTGTGTGATTATAGGCCAGCAAGCTGCTGAACTGTACAAAGAGAGAGTTCCTTCTTCAGGCACTAGAGGGCTCTAGTGTCAATAGTGTAGCCCTCTAGTGCCTAAAGAAGGAACTCTTTCTATGTACAGTCATCTGAGAGATGCAGAAATGAGGGGGCACTAAGAACTGTCAGACCTTTACCTTACTCCTTGTAGCTACTGAATAGTTCTGGGAGGAGCCACCAGTTGGAGCCTGTGCTTGGCACAGCAGGGTGTATGAGAGTTGAGGCAGACAAGATTTATTATTATTGTTACCTATGACAAGTATGTAGCAATCACAAAATCAGATGAAATAGTTCACAATATTAGAAAGTTGGCAAATATTTCCATAAAATATGCAAATATAAAAGTGTGGTATTTGTGAAACAGATGTGAATTATCTTTTCTTCTCATTTCAATGATCATCATTCACTGGTGCTTCCATCACATGCTGTCCCCTCCCAATAAAGTTTGAAGATCATGGACAAGTCTACCTCTCTTGAATATTAAAATCATTGTGTGAGAAACTATGATATTTGATTGAAAAAGAAAATTATAGATCTTGTCAAATTGTGTCATTCACTGCCATGTTCGCTAGCTGAATTTAACCATTTAATGACTCATCAGTTTTGAGTTTTATGATTTTATTGGCACAAAATCCTCTACATGTAGTCTTTAGACTCCTGCCATAATCATTTAGCTTCACGCAACGCTGCCAAATAACTTGGTGATGCTGCTATAAGGGTGAATCCACTGAGGCAATTCCATCGGATCAGATGAACTGTTACAATCTTAAACCTATGGACGAATCTTGTCCGATCCGACGGATTTACCTCAGTGGATTCACCCCTTATGTGCATCATACTATTGCAGTATTGAGGCATTCTGGTGTAAAGATATTGAATAATACTTTGATATGTTTGTAACAAGTTGATTAATTAACCTTATCTTGTGATGTTGCCTCAATTTCACGATTTCATAGTATCATTGCAATGCTTACTAATGTATTACTTAAGTAACATTACCCAATCTCATTTCAGAAGTTGTCGGTTGATTCAGCTAAGGTGGGCTATCATATAACCATGTCTCGGGAAGTTGGAATAACGTCTGGGGTTTGCTCCCTTTGGCAGCAAAAGATGCTGCTCGACTACACGATAGAAGTGGAGGAGGAAGAGTTCAAGGTGCACAAAGTCATAATGGCCTCTGTCAGTGACTTCTTCAAGGCCATGCTGACAGGAGGAATGCTGGAGAGTCAGACTGATAGGGTTAAGCTAGAAGGACAAAGTCCCCTTGCCGTCTCCAAAATAATAGAGTTTATCTACACAGGTCAGTTTGGCCCCAGCGCAGCTAACCCAGAGGACCTCCTGGCCTGTGCAGTTTTCCTCCAGATTCCTGCAGCAATCAAGGAGTGTACAAAACTACTGTGCAATGAAATCAACGAGAAAAACTGCTTCACTGCGCTTTCCCTGTTCCGCGCCTACTGTATGAAGGAAGTTGAGGAACAGGCAATTCAATATCTGACGGCCAACTTTGAGAAAGTTTTTGACGCTTGTAAACCAGAGGAACTATCCGTTGTTGATTTTACAGAGTTGGTAAACCTGTGGCAGAAATCAGAATGGGACCTCCTTCTTGCTATCAAACAATGGGCTTGCTACGATGTTGAGAATCGCAAACAGTACATCGACGAGCTCATGAGCCATGTACGCTTTGGCCTGATGACACCAGAACAGCTTGAAACCATTAAAGACATGGCCTCAGACCAAGATGGCTCCTGGCTGGACCTTGTGGCTAAAGCTGTTGAATATCACACCCTGCCTACCCATGTAAAGGTACTCGATGATTCTAAACAAAGCCAGGCTAGAGGTGACCGCCTTCCCTTCTACTTCAATGCAGATGAACGAGTCCTCCTAGGCCTAGATAAAGCAGACCGCTGGGTAGAATATTCAACTTCAACAATGCCCGAAATGAAGCAGGGAATTGAGGCATCTGTAGTCATCAATGACTTCCTAGTGGTATGTGAACTAACAAGGCGAAGCGAAAAATGGCAAATCTTCGATCCTCGAATGATAAAATGGTCACCCATGGCCAAACCTACAGCAACGCCACGGGACTCTGCTCTGGTGTCGTGTGACAAGCATCTGTATCTGCTCGGTGGTTTAAGCCGTCAACCATTCGAGGCTGCACTCCCCACTGATAGCATTCAGAGATATGACTTCAGGATCAATGAGTGGCAACAGTTCCCCTGCAAACTGCCTACTGGGTTGCACCAGCATGGGGCCGCTGTTATCGGGAGCTGTATTTACATTGCCGGGGGCTACAAACGTGATGAGATGAGGGAGGTATTGTCGATGAGGTTAGATTGTCTCGACCTGTCCACTAACAGTTGGCACAGCCAAGCTGATCTACCCGAAGCTAATAGAGGTTTCAGGAAGCTCCAAGTGATGGAGTTGTGCAATGAGCAGGTGCTATTCATCATGAGTCGAGGCCTAAGTATTCAGTATTACTCCCCGTCCAGTGACCAGTGGTCTACGTGGACCTGTGCCTCTTGTATGGACACAGAACTCAGATGGCAGAGTGGCAGTGTTGTGTTAGCTGACCGTAACACTCTCTTCCTCCTCAACTTCCGTGATGGCATCCATGATATTGACTATGACGATGAGCCGATGCGGTTTGCCTGTGCAAAGTGGGTAGTTGAACCGATGGGGCAGAAAATCAGTGAAGTTAAACTGAAAGAGCTCCCTGAAGAATGCCATGGTGCAGAGGAGTATCACAGAATCTTCACTAGACTCTTTCTACTCGCGATACCACCACATCCCACAAAGATGTAACAAGGTATACGAGAATGCTCAAATATTATATTCACTCCTATCGTGACATAACATTTGTGTTTAGTAAGATTACTGGTACAATAAATTTCTTTTTGTTCTCATCTGTTGGACCACTAAACCACCATATGTATTTATATGTGGTTCTGATTATAACTAACTTACAAGATGTGACCATATTATATTACATATAACATGGCAAGGGATGAGTCATTTATTACCATCTGGGGAGAGGTTGATTTTCCTACAAGGACAATTCTTTTTGACCCCCTCTCCACCCATAAATTTGCCAAAAGTAATTGTTCCGGCCTCCCAACTAAGTTTTGCTTCCGTGAAATGCCCCCCCCCCCCCCCCCGAAATAACATACCCTGGTCGAATAACGCGTTGTTGCAAGAACTAAATGGACTGTTTTTAGTTGTGACCCCTTCCCCCCCCCCCCCCCCGCAGGGAGGCTCATCTTGTTTTGACTCTACGCCCCTACCCTCTATCAACCAAGGCCCCACCCCAGCTGGCAATAAATAACTCGTCTCTATGCTGTATTTCATCTATGACATAGATAGGACAGGTTTTCTCAATATGGTTTTTGGCACGCTTTTATGTGTTTTGATTCTCACTGCATAGAACACATTCTAAATTTAAATGGAGTTTATTTTTAGCAAGATCAGACAACAATGAATTTTGAGCATTAAAATATGATGTTGATGTATTATCTTATACCCAAATGTGCTGAAATATGTTTACCTTAGTGTATAAGTTCGTCATGAAAATATATATGTTTTGTGTTGTTTAGTTAATAAACAATTGATCTAAGAACTAGCTGTCACTATCATTTTATATTGTATTGATTTTGCATTTTTGCAATCACATCAAATTTCACAACTGTATCTGGATAACCTTAGAACCCCTTCCACTTTTAAGTAACACACTACATTTTCCCAAACAAGATAGTAAATTACCTTTTCATTTTCCAGGTGATCTCGTTACACGGAGGACAATCATTTCATCATGTTGGATGTCGTGGGAGAAGGAATACAAGCCTTCTGGCAGGATGACATGTTGCTAGACTACACCATAGAAGTAGAAGATGAGCAGATCAAGGTGCACAAGGTCATCCTGGCCTCTGCCAGTGACTACTTCAAGGCCATGCTGACAGGAGGTATGGTGGAGAGTCACACTGACAGAGTGAGACTGGAGGGACAAAATGCTCAAGCTGTGTCGGCCATGGTTGAGTTCATATACACATGTCAGTTTGGTGCTACTGAAGTTAGCACAGAGGAACTTCTAGCATGTGCCATGTACCTTCAAATTAAACCAGCCATCGACGCCTGTTGTGAACAACTCAGTCACAAAGTCAATGCCAAGAACTGCATAGGTGTCCTAGAAACATTCAGAATGTACAGTCTTCAAGAGGACATTGACGACACTGTGCGCTACATCCAGTCTAACATAGATGAAGTGTTAGATGCTTGTAAATATGATGGAATATCCAAAGACAAACTTGAAATCCTTCTAGACTGCTGGGGAACATCAGAGTGGAAGCTATTTCTCACCATCAAAGAGTGGGTCGAATTGGACTGGCAGAATCGCAATTATCATATGAATGACATCATGAGCCGTGTTCACTTTGCCCTGATGACACCAGAACAACTTGAAGCCGTCAAAGCTATGGACATTTATTCTGAGTCTGATGATTCATGGTGTAACCTTGTGGCTGAAGGTCAGAAGTATCACAACCTTCCCATATACCTTAAAGTCTTGGATGTATCAGAACAGAGTAAAGTTAGGGCAGACCCTGTGCCTTTGTTTTTCCTGGCAGAGGGAGAGTCTTTTGGTGTTTATCATGCATTGGAAGGGACAGCTTGGGTGGAGCATAAAGCACTTAAACATCCTGCAGTTGGTTTTAACGTTGATGCCACCATTGTAGTCAACAACTTTCTCATAGCATGTAGAGACCAGCTAGTGTTTGTGTTTGACCCTCGCATTAATAAGTGGTCCTTTCTGACCCATATGCCAGTAACTAAATACAGGTTTTGCCTCGTTCATTTTGATAAGCAACTCTATATTGTCGGAGGAAATGCCTGGGAAACAACACAATTTGTAAAGAGTGATAGCATCGAACGGTATGATATTGAAAGCAACAGCTGGAGCTTCTTTCCTAGTAAGATGCCTGTTGTCCTGGAGAACTTCAATGCTTGTGCGATTGATGGGTCGCTTTATGTCATCGGGGGTCGGCAGAGCGATGGTAAAGTCTCGACTCGGATGGATTGCTTGGACCTTACTACAAAAACTTGGTCCAACAAAGATCCGCTAGTAGAAATCAGCGATTACACTGTTCAGGTTATGGACTTGTGCAAGGAGGAAGTTATTGTAATTGTAACCTCTGACTTCTTCTTGTATTACTACAGTCCAACCACTGACCAATGGTCTGCTCACAGTCCAACAACAGGTGTCACAACAAGGTTGGTGTACTGGGAGAGGGGAGCAGTGTTATCCCATAGGAATACAATGTTCTGTATTAACTTCAAGTACTCAGAGTATGAATATAAGCCAGCTCACCACACTCTTGATCCTGACTATGTCAGTACACGTGGCTGTGAAGTGTGGACGGTCGGTGAGAAAGGCACAGATCCCGTCATGAAGAAGCTAGATGACTTTCCAGTTGCTGTCTATGATGAGGATGATGGCCACACCATACAGTACATTATAACCTTACTTTCCCTGGCCCCACAGTAAATGAAGGCACAGTAAATTAAGGCAAATATGGTGGTCCTAATTGTCTCTCAATTAAATGGCTGTAACTGACACTCCTTAGTCAGATCTAGTGAGGTCTTGATTCCATTACACCTGTTATGTGAGATCGGCAATGCTGCTCTTCTAATTGAATGTCTAATGAAACTTGAGAAAACCTCTATGATAGCAAACTCTTTATATAGCAGATAAGAACCCAATTAGTGTAAATATGGCCACTATTTGACCACTAATACTAAGGATGTCCTGTGAGACCTACAAGCAATGATGACACAGAAGTGTATCAACTCTCAGAAAACATATATCATAAATATGGTGGTTGTACTCATTTAAAATGCGGATGGCGATGACATGTAAAATTGTATGTCAAAGTACTAGGTGTTCACATTTGATAATTGTTAAATCACATGATAATACTTACTAGCCTAATGAATTAGCACAGAACCTCATGGATAATAAACTCATATAGAGTAGATAAAAAGTCTGTACGGCCAGATATGGTCAGTATACTTAATGACTGTCATGCCTTGTGGTTCCAACTGATATATCTAGATATATCACACATACATATTAACTCTTTTCATTTGTTGTATATAATTGCTAAATGTGTTTACATTTAATAGGTTCATTGTGTAAAATTAGAATTATCTGAATCTGCTTATAGCTGGATGTTGAATCTCTGGTCATCTGCAATATGATGCAAAAACCTGGCTGCACTACAGTATTGCAGACATGAATATTGAGTCATTACCTTTGCGAGAACTAGCAGGAATTGACGTCATGCATGGAGATGTGTTAGCTTTATGTTGGTACTTTATCCCGGACACAAAAACACTAATGTACAGCACTTTGGGGGCATTTGCTCCAATATGGTTAGGTTACATTTTTATTATCTAAGCAAAAGCATGTATAATGTGATGTTCATATTTTTAAATAAAAAATCTAAGATAATTATAGCTGTCTGTGTACCCTTTTATCATATATGCATTAAATATTTCAGCTCTTCAAATCAATTTTATTATTTCATTTAGATCAACTCTCAATAAATAAGGTTTCCTTCTGCCTTCAAGAACTCAATGTTCCAAACATTTTAACAGTCTATGCTTTTAAGCTACTTAGCAAAGATTTCTGTGGACAGGAAAGTAAACTCTCTTTCTCTCGTTCCAGGTGATCTGGTTGCGCAGAGGACAATTATTTAATCATGTTGGATGTTGTGGGAGACGGAGTACAAGCCTTCTGGCAGGATGACATGTTGCTAGACTACACCATAGAAGTACAAGACGAGTGCATCAAGGTGCACAAGGTCATCATGGCCTCTGTCAGTGACTACTTCAAGGTCATGCTGACAGGAGGTATGGTGGAGAGTCAGACTGACCGAGTGAGACTGGAGGGACAAAATGCTCAAGCTGTATCTGCCATGGTTGAGTTTATATACACAGGCCAGCTTGGTACCACTGCAGCTAGCACAGAGGAACTTCTAGCGTGTGCCATGTACCTTCAAATTCAACCAGCCATTGATGCCTGTTGTGAACAACTCAGTCACAAAGTTGATGCAAAGAACTGTATTGATATTCTAGCAACATTTAGAGCTTACAGTCTTCAAGACGGCATTGACCAAACTGTTAGTTACATCAGATCAAACATGGATGAAATCCTGAAAGGTTTTGAACTGGATAGAATGTCACAAGACAAACTTAAGATTATCCTAGATTGCTGGGGGAAATCAGAGTGGAAGCTCTTTCTCACCATCAAAGATTGGATTGAGTTTGACTCTGAGAACCGTAAAGAATACCTGAACAACCTCATGAGCCTTGTGCACTTTGCCCTGATGACGCCAGAACAACTTGAAGCCGTCAAAGCTATGGACATTTATTCTGAGTCTGATGGTTCATGGTGTAACCTTGTGGTTGAAGGTCAGAAGTATCACAACCTTCCCATACACCTTAAAGTGCTAGATGTATCAGAACAAAGCAAGGTCAGGACAGACCCTGTACCTCTGTGCTTTGTTGAAGAAGAAAATCCTGAAGGTGATTTCTATGCTGTGAAGGGGACAAATTGGATACGGGAAAAAGCAATTAACCAAACTGAATTCTGTTTTGGTGAATGTGCCCTCATTAAAGTGAACAACTTTCTCATAGCATGCAACATAAACGAATTCAATGTATTTGATCCTCGTACAAAGCAGTGGTCACTCTTGACCACAATTCCAGTGCCTAAACTTAGGTTTCATCCGGTTTATCATGATAAGCAACTTTACATTCTTGGCGGGTATATGTAGCATCTGATAGCATTGAACGGTATGATTTTGAAACCAACAGCTGGAGTGTCCTTCCCACTAAGATGCCTGTTTTCTTAAAGGACTTCAATGCCTGTTTCCTTGATGGATCCATCTACGTTATCTATAGGGATACGGAAAAAATCTGTGAAGACAATTCTGGATTCATAATTCGAATGGATTGCTTTGACCCAGCTACCAACACGTGGACTAAAAAGGCTCCCATGACCGAGTTCATCACTGACTACACAATAGACGTGATAGAATTGTGGACGGAGAAAGTTATCATGATCATGACCCATGGCTTCTTCATGAAATACTACCACCCAAGCACCAACCAGTGGTGTGCCTATGACCCGTTAGAAGATGCAACTACTAGAATGGTCTATGATTATCGAGGTTCTGTGCTCCCCAGTGGGAATAGACTCTTCCTGGTTAACTTCCGGTACTCTGACTATGAGCATGTACCCAGCCACACCAGACTGAACATTGGTGATACACCCACTGGTAGGTGTGAAGTGTGGACGATGCGGGAGAAAGCGAAGAAACCCATCATGAAGGAGTTGGATTACTTTCCAATTGATGAATACGACGAAGATTACAACTTGATAGATTATTCTATGACTTCACTTGCTCTGGCACCACAGTGAATAATGTGAATTCTGTGGTCATGATTGACCTCATTTGATGCCCTTACAGACACTATGGTCGATTCAGTGAGGACTTGTTAAGTTTGAGTTTGAACTACCGTAAAACCTCGCGTATAAGCCTAACTCGCGTATAAGCCGCCCCCTGAGTTTGAGCCAATCCTATAAGCCGCAGAGGCCATCTGAATGAGCACTGGGAAAAACTCGCGTATTAGCCGCACCCCTAACTTTGCCCTAAGGGTATAGCGATGACTCTGGTTTCTCCGTATGGGCGGCCATGTTAGTTCTGTGCTCGCAATGTATCGTGAGACTTAGGCAGTGACCAGTCAGTCAAACACCATAGCTTCCGGGGAACAGGCTACAATATGAGAGCAGAACCAAGGTCTCACGAGATTGCTGGTGTCAGTGTATACAGAGTAGTTGCGGGAACAAGTCCGATCCCGGTAGAGGCCTATAAGTGCACTTGCTGGCTGAGGCCCATGCAGCCCCCAGTTACCACCCATATCGGCCCTTGTTTTGTTAGCTTTACGGCTACAATCCCCCCCTCCCCCGCCCACTTCCATCTTTACAGAGATGCATCGGATGGTAGTATGAGGGGTGGGAGGGGGGGGGTGTGGGGGCGCAAGTTGCTTGCTCCTCCAAAGAAAGCTGCGAAAACGCCGTGTAACAGTGTGGCTGTGCATGTGTTAGTTATGTGGCGGTCAATCCCCCCCCCCCCCGCCCCCAAGGTGCGAATATGAGGCATTGACACTACCCACTCACCTTTTGCTTACATAACCCAGTGATTTCTGGAGCTGCCATAAGGCCATTTTGGAAATCGCAATTTGGAAAAACTCGCGTATTAGCCGCACCCTGAGTTTGGGCTGATTCTATAAGCCGCACCAGCAATCTGATTCGCGTACTAGCCGCGGCTTCTACGCGAGGTTTTACGGTAGCTTTATTGTCGAAAAATTGCGGCAGTAGTCTTCCCGTAAAGGACAAATTGGGTGACCAATTCCTTGGTTGTCATACAACTACATAAGTATATATTCTGATCGGTTTCTCTTGTTGAGAGTATTACAAATAAAAAGAATTAAATCCTTTTAAGTAGACCTGGTATTATTTTATGCAGAATTATTGTATTGTTGTTTAACATTTCCAATATAAAGAATAGGATCTTTTTTTGAATTTTGGATGAAATATAAAGGAAAGGGTTTTTTCCCCTGTTATTGTTGGACTGTTGTAAAAATTATTTATATCTATATAACTATATATAGGTTTCATTAAAAGAACTGACATACATGAGGTGATTTATGTACAAATCAAGGTTAGAAACAACAGTGTACATTATGAATTTGTAAGATACAGTAATTTCAAAAGCTTGATATAAGTGACTCATGAGCCAAGGCTCTGCTCTGGTGAATTCAACCACAATTCTTTCTCACTTTTACACAGTAAATACACATAGAAATTAAAGGCTTTAATCCTGAAAAAAAATCGATGTATGGGAAAAAAAATGCTCCCCCTTTAGAAGCAGAAGGAAATCTTAGTCTAAAAATCTGTCCAATCTTAAAATGGATAATCTTAACACTAGAGGGCACCACTGTCATAGTAGAATGTACACTGCAGATCCCTCCTTCCACACAGCCTAAATAGGATATGGTAGACCTACATTAGTAAAGCTGAAGGCAATTGGGTTAGGTTGTGGGTGTGTTGTCATTTTCCAAAAAAAAGAAAGGGGGGTTCAGGGGCAGTGCCCCTAATGTATACAATAATAATACCAGTGCTAGTAGCCACTAGTAGCACCATCTTACCAGTATGCAGGGAGATGGTGGGCAACGATACATAAACAAATGCTATAATCTTAAATGTTATTAACTTTAAGATTGTAAAGTTTTTTAGATTGTTCATTTTAAGAATAGACAGATTTCCTTGTTGTCGCTCCCACGCTAGTCTGTCCTGACGAGCATTAGTCACCTAGTTTGACTGGCGTAACCTATAAATGGCATTGAACACCTGCCCAATGCTATGCGTTGGGTCTTAAATCAAATCATCATCTAGTTTGATATCTTCCCCAGTTTCTGTGACCCATATCATCTGCCGACACACCAGCTTGCAGGTGTTAATCATTTCCCTGAGTAGCTCCCGCTGGTCCCTCATCCCCTGTGGTATCACAACACGGACAGACGAGAGCGTCAACTGCAATCCTTTCCTCTGAGATCCCGCAGCACACGTCACCAGATCCCCAAGCCTCACTGTACCATACGGTACCATGACCTCACACTCCGGGAACTGCACTGCGTCATCTACAAGACTAGCCAAGAGTCCTGCCATTGGGACGGTCTCGTTGACGTAAATCCACAGCATTACCAGCCCTTCATTAGGTTTCGCCAGCAGCAGTTTGTCCCATTTCTCCTTCCCCCAGCTGCCCTCCTCAGGCTCCCCCCAGATGTTATCGTAGGATGTTCTCTGGCGTAGGTAGATGTTTTGTGAACACCAGCTGCGGTCTGTTGGAGCGTGCTGCAGCAGTGCTTCATACGCATCCTGGGGGCACCAGGCAGTGACGCTCAGTTCAAGTGTCTCACCATCACCTTCAGTCTTCACCTCAGCCCATCTGGTCTCACCTGTTGGATAAATGCTGAAAAATAAAAAAGACAAATGTCCATTGATACTGTCTCATTTATTTCATGAGTGGGGGCTGGGGCGATACTGCCCTAGCCCCCAATCATGAAATACATCAGAGACAGTATCAATGTAGTTGGCATTTGTGTTTTTATTTGAAGCCATTTAATGAAGGATAGCCCATTGAATACAGCCACATTGTATTCAATGGACGGGGGGCATTGAATGTGAAGCTTTCTATGGTTAAGCATAGTAAATCTTGTAAAAAATTAAATCAAATATTGAATCTAACTCATATTGCTAGTAAAACAATTTCTCTCCTCTTTTTCAAATGTTAATGTCCTTTAGATATCTACTGCTACAATTGACCCAGTGTCAGGGTCAACTTAGGATTTCTGGGTTATTTCCTAGTTGATTGGCTATAAAATCATCAGATAGATTAAATGAAAAATTTCGGGTGTAATTTGAACACTCACTGTGTTTTGTCTCCGTAGACATTTGTGAACATACCGGGCATCAAGCAGTACATGGTGGAATGTACTAGTATGTCCCGTAGTTTTGTAGAGCAGAGCTTTAGGAGTTCCACAACATGGTGGAAGGTCCCATTCTCATTGATGTAGTAAACCCAATGCTGCTTTCTTAATGTTTTAGCATATTTATCAAAGGCATGGTCAACCTTTTCACAGATCGCATCGACATCCTTGATTTTGAATTCTTTGGAATGCAGAATGCTCTCGATCGTGTTGGAAGTCAACTGTTTGATCTTCTCACCCAGAGAAACCAGATCATAGTGAACCAGTTTGGACTTCTTGGACTGTAGCGTGAGCTTGAATCGATAGAGCTTGTCCTTAATTCTCCCTCTTTGCGGTACGTACGGTAGAGACTGCAGTATCAGCATACTACGGAACATCATCTGAAGTAGGGCCTGCTGTGAGGTCTCATCCTGCAGAAGCAGTTGAAAGACATTCTTCTGTACATTTCTCAAGTATGAGTCACTGCATATGGCTAACAGAAAAGATGTCCTCTTGTTTACATCGAGGGTATAGATGTACTGGCTCGAGAAGTACTCCAGCATCAATTCATAGCTGAATGAGTAGCACTTTTTATCTTTTGATTGTAGCAGGAACACCTTGTAAGACTGTACAACATTGAACTTTGTGAGGAGATCCTGTTCAAATTCTTTGATGTCATTCACGAGGAGGTAGATGCACAACCGGTAGAAATCCTGAGACTGCTCCTTGTTTACTTCGACACCAGCTCTTTTCAGTAGATGTCTTTCCAAAGAAGCGAGCAACTTTGGGATGTTAAACTCACTCTGTTCACTCAGATCGAGTTCCCCTTTCACTGCAAGTGCACAGAATATGTGCAAGTGGAGAGGGGATGACAGAAAGGCTTTTAACTTCTGCTTGTGCCGGGTCACATAATCTTGAACAAGGTGGCTTTGGGAAGGTTGAATAAGCTTCCGTACCTGACACATGTCAGTGTAGAGTTTGACGTAGTGAAGCCCTTCCTCCTCTGTGTATCCTTTAAGCAGAAGAAGTCTGTCAAAGAAACGAGCATCAATGCTACAGTGATCTGTGGAACAAGTGATAACTATAGTCGGGCCACGTCCTCTCTGACAATCTTGCACATAGTTCTCAAGTGTCTCCAAGGCTGCAGCATCATGCAATTCATTCAAATCATCAACCACTACCACTGCTCCTTCCCCTCGTTGAATGTGTGCCATCAGTTCATCCTCGTCATCTTTTTTGCATCCCAATTTGTCACGGATTGCTGCTTCTACAGTCGTTGTGATACTTCTTGCCTTGAGAAACACCATAGTGGTCCATTTCAGGGACCCTGATCTCAGAGACAGAGTACCGCCCTGGTTTACTACCTGATGTAGGAAGTTGGTGCTCCAGTTGAAAACAAAGCTCTTGCCGAATGTTGTTTTGCCGTCCCCTGGTTCTGAGTACATGATGACTGTACGTGGAGCTGGGGTGCCACCAAACTCCTGAAGGATCTCTGTTCCCTTTATCGGAACTGACACTCTGAAAATATATAATGATCTTAAAAAAAAGGATCACATCATTTATTTTACATATGCTGGTAGAATAATGCATGTTCAATGGTACTCAATCTTAAAGGACAGCATCATGCATTAATGCATCATACCCTTGATCATCATACTGATCTAATGAGACTCCCGTAAGGTCGGCATGATGCAGCAATGCAGCACCAGCGAGTTACTCGCTGGGGCTGCATTGGTGCATCATGACAAATGTCATGACAAATATCTTTTAGCGACATCTGTCCTCAAAGGGTTAGATGACCATCACTAAGCTTTATTTCATTCTGATGTTTAGGTAAAATCACACCACCATGCAAATACCTCATAGTGAACACATCTATGCACTTTAATGGTGTATTGTTTTTACTTACACATAATTACCATTGACGTGAGGTAATTCCATTTTGACGTGTGGTTTTACATGAACCAAACACTCCGATACATCAATCAATTCATCCCGCTGGTTACTTTCAAAATTGAAGACATGGGCCTTCATCAGTGACCGTTTACAATGTTGACAGTGGTCCCAGATACCTGAAAGGTAGAAATAGCTTTCAATGTGCATCCTCAAGATCTCACCATTGATAAATTCAGTCAAAGAGATATCTCAGTTTTCGATATATTTTGATCTACCAATGGTATCTCACAATCACTAAGAACTATGTAAGTTTGATATATGATGATGTAATAAAAGAAAAAAAGAAGTTTCATAGGCTAATTAAAAGATTGAAGATTATTACAGGTGGTATGCAAATATTGCCGATGCTACATTTGTCCATCATGCCGACCCTTTGGGAGTGTCTCAAACCTGTAGGGTCGGCACGATGCAGCCCTGGTGGGTTACTCACCAAGGCTGCATTCGTGCATCATGACGACCAAGGCATTATGCATTAATGCACCATGCCATCCTTAAAGGATTAAGAAGCTAAATATACCCTACCATGGAGTAGACTTGATGGCAGAGGTCGTTGCACGACCTGTAACGATTCCTCCACCCATACACCCTCCAAGTATATGGACAGCCCTACTCCACCTCCCCTTGGTATCAGATTCCCCTGTCCTGTCAGGGCTAAGGCTCTCATCAAACAATGGTAGTGCCATCTAGGCCCTCTCTCGATGAAATTGAGCAGTTCCAGAACTTGGTCTGGTCTCGATTTGGCAGTGGCCTGCAAGGAAAGGGATGTACTTTTATATTAGACAAATGATGATGTAAGATTGGGCATTTAGACAAGGCCTTCTTCTATGATAAATGAAAAAAAGGCGAAAGATTTGGGTTCTGTCAGTAGAAAACAACCTGACAGATTATTGATAGTGATTATCCGCCCTGGTTTTATTGTAAACAATTTAACCCTTTAAGGACGGATGTCACTAAAAGATTACATTTGTTTCATGATGCACCAAAGCAGCACCAGCGAGTACAGGGCTGGGCATGTTGGGATATGCTGGAGCAAACCTAGAAATCCTTGGAGCAAAGCATTTCAGACGGATCCACATTGACTAGATGTGTGTCTGTGGGCGGGGGACCCATCCCCCCCCCCCCCCAAACCATCTCCCTGAGGTGAAATTTGTGTGTGAAATAAAGGAGAAATTTGATATTCTGTCTTTAATTTGGTGTGCTCTGAGGGGAGTTCTCGAAATTCTATCTTTAGATTTGTGCATTCTGTTTTAGGCACGTTCCTCCTGGAAAATAAATGAATGGTATATTCTGAGAATTTGGTGATACATTGCTCTCGGAAAATTTTGAAATTCTACTTTCAGATTGGTGTTTTCTATGTACTTTTGAGGGCATATTGATCCAGGAAAACTTTGGATTTGTATTTTTAGAATAAAGAGTTTAGGAGCATACTGCTCACCCAAGATTTGGAACTTCTACCTTTTAGATGGATGTTTTAATGATGGTTTGGGGAGCATGTCGTTCCAAGCAAATTTCACCTATTAGTTGACTTGGATGTATTCTGATCATCTTGGAAGTATGTTGCTCCAGGAAAAAAAGCCATGAAAATCTACCTTTAGATTGGTGCATTTGTAGTGTTTTGGGAGCATATTGTTCCAGGAGAAATTTGTAATTCTATCTGTAGATTGGTATAACTATATTTTGAGGGAATCGTGAGACAAAGTTCTAAGAAATTTGAGAAAATATACTTTTGGATTGGTGTATAGTTACTGGGCATGTTGCACCAAAGAATATGGACATATTACTGTCAGATTGGTGCATTCTGTGGGCGTATTGGTCCAGGAAAAATTTGGAATTCTACATTGAGATTCAGGGGCGGATCCAGGGGGGGGGGGGGCGCCAGGGGTGCACCCCCCCCTATTTTTCTGTACATTTTAATTTAGATGGTCCAACTCCCCCAATGATGTAGGTATTACAGCGCCCCCCCCCCCCCCCTTTTTCCAAAATTCCTGGATCCGCCACTGAGATTGGTGTATTCTGAGGGGTCTGCAGGTGTATATATCCAAGAAAATTTTGAAAACCCATTGTTAGATGGGTGTATGCTAAGGGGTTTAGGGGAATATTGCACTGGGAACACTGGGAGAGGAAATCTATAGAAATAGTCCTAACTTTGGTTCTAATTGGAATATTTACAAAATTCTTTCAGCTTTAGAAAGCCCAGACTTTCCCCAATGTCCCTGTCGCATTTTCCAAGACCCCTGTCGCACATTTTTTGCGACATTGCGATAGCTGCCCAGTCCTGCGAGTAACTGGTGGTGCATTATGCAGACCCTTCGTGAGTGTCTCAACTTAGGGTTGGCATGATGCATGAATGCAGCGCTGGTAACTCGCCAGGGCTGCATTCATGCATCATGACGACGAAGGGCATGATGCAGTAGAGTATGATGCCATCCTTACAGGGTTAATAGTTGTACAATATTCACCAATATTCACCTTGAGTCTCTCCTCGTCGGTTAGTTTCAGCACGTTAAGTTGTCTCAGGTGTGGCCATATACAGCCCAGCTGCAGATTATTGTAGAGGTCCACTCTGGACTTATTAAGCAGGCCCCCATAGACACTTTCTAGAACTGGCATGTGCTCCTCTAGATTCCTCTTGTCCCATGGATGTATGGGAGGTGGTGATTCCTCTGAAGCAGCTGTGAGGATTAGTTTTAAAAGAAATTAAATTATTAATTCAAACATTTTATCCAGATCAATATGCAGTGCATGTTAAGTCTGTTACTCTCACTTAAAATATACTGTGTCATTACACTACATCTTTCAAATATGTATGTGCATAGAAAAGTAAAGCAGTCAACTGTGTCTACCATGTGGCTCTGGTAAAAATGGAGTGTCAAACAGCTATTGACTCTGCCTATATGAAGGGTCAACTTGAGTGGCACTGATGATACAGAGTCAACTCAAGCTGACCCATCATATAATTAAAGTCATCATTGGCTGGACTCTCTATTTTACCAGAGGCATGTGGGGGACACAGTTAACACTGTTACTTTTCTCTGTGTGGACCTTGCATGAGAAACAGAAGATTTAGGAATTTTCCCATTACTCTGCCATGAACCTTGGGCGGTATAAGGTGCACGTGGGACAAACTGCCTCAGTGACTAGACGCCGCCCATTTTACCTGTAATCTCAAAAAGCCCACTTTTCCAGTAATCTCAATCAGTTTCCAGGCCCATTCTCTATATGGCACTTTTCTTTCTCTCTTCTTTTTCTATTTTTGAAACACAACTATAACCAAACCCATTGAACCTCTAAGAATGGGACGATTAAGACTATAGGAGAGGATGTTCAGACTTGCAGACTTACAGTGGCACAATCTAGAGACGAAGGGGGACTCATTAAGATTACTGGAAAAATGGGTTTTTAAGATTACAGGTAAAATGGGTGGCGTCTTGTCACTTGGGAAGTTCGTCCCTTGTTCCATATAAGGTGTCCTTCTTACAATACTTATTTTTATCTTTATAAAATGGAATGTCACAGACCAATTTGAGAAATATGTTACCTGGGGAGCTTGGTGGTGAGTGAGGGCTGGGTGGCAGCCTGCGGGGAACAGGTTTCACGGGTAATGTGGGAAGTGGTCTTGAAGGCAGTTTTGGTGGTGGAGGTTGCGGAATCGACGCTTGTGATGTTGACGCTGGTTTTGGTGGCAGAATCAAGGCTTCAGATATTGGCAGTTTTTGTGGCGGAATCAACGCTTGTGATGTTGTCAGTTTTGGTGGCGGAATAAAAGCTTCTGATTTTGGCAGTTTTGGTGCAGGAATCGATGCTTGTGATGTTGACGCTGGTTTTGGTAGCGGAATCGACGCTTGTGATGTTGGCACTTTTGGTGTCGGAATCGACACCTGTGATGTGGACGGTTTCGGTGGTAGAGGTGGCGGAATCGATGCTTGTGATGTTGACGTTGGTTTTGGTGCAGGAATCAACACTTTTGATGAGAGTGGTATCCTTGGCACTTGTGCTAATGTGGGTTTTGGTGTCAGACCAGGCTTTTGTGGCAAAGCTGGTTTTGGGTGAAGAGATGGTTTGGGGGACCCAGGTAGTTTCTCCAGTGTACTATCAAATGTTTTAGGTTGCTGACCATTATCATCATAAATTGGCATGCCATCTTTGCCTTCAGGAATTAAGTCATTCTGTCCAGACTTGGCAATGGACCTCATGAGCCCATGGTAGTACCATCTCGGACCATGGCTTATGTGGTCTAGCAGGGCCATCACTCTCTCCCGTCCAACCCATTCACGCTGCAATGAACAGGATTTACACATATAAATCTAAATAACCTGTGTTTCTTTTCTTTAGAGAAGTGAGAGTGAGTTTTTTTCCTCTTTTTTAATGCAATGCATAGTACCTGCAACTACTTTAAAACACCACCGATAATATTGACCTTTTTCTCCTGAAGTGGTGGTTTGGCTTACAGGCGGGGTTTTGATACATTATAGAGAGAACTATTTAAAGACAAAATTGATTTTTGAGCCCTAATCATCGGACCATATGCCACTTTAATGTTACAGTAGGCCTAACTAGGGATATTATGAAAATGTTGGATATTCTTGTAAAAATGCAATTTCCTGGAGTCAGACAGTTAATTAGGCGTAGGAGCTTGTTCCTCCTGACCAATAATCTACTAAAAAAACTAACTTTTTTTGAACTGATGGTTAGGTTGCCTGAAACACCTTTTTCTATGGCCTAATATGTAAGACCATGAGAATAAAAGTTTGAGTTGTTAACTGCCATCGTTCACATGCTATGAAACACCCTTGGTGCTGCACACTTTAAATATTTTTGTGTGTACACATTTTCGCAAAATTGCTAAAAAGTACAATTACACATGTATTTGAATAAGCAGATTTCCGAAATTTAGCTCTTTAATTCAATACTGTATAAATATTTTCGTTTTTTTTTAATTCAGCGAAAATTGCGGGGAAAAAATACAGCACTACATTTACAGTAAAATGTTTATGATTGATGTTAAGTATGATTAGTGCATATATCCTTTAAAAAGGTGATTATTTTGATCTCATGGGTCAAAGGAATTACTGATGTGCCTATAGATCCATGCATCAAGAAAGGGTGGCTTTTTTCATAATATTTGCAAATATCTCTTATCCGGAGATTCATAAAAGAATTCTCATTCAAATAGCTCATATTTGAATGCAGGATGTTGAGGTACGTTTACATTTCTGTCAGTCACACTTCAAAAACGTTCAAAGATTTTATCTACAACTTTTCTGAAAGGTTGGCCTACGTTAATGCATTGGGCCAAAAAAAAAAGGTGTGTTTCAGGCAACATGGTCCAAAAATTTAGGGTAGGTAGGTCGGATTAAAAAAAAAAAATGTTGGAGGTACCTGGAATGGGTCGCGATCGAACTGCCACATCGACTCGGGGGTCATCAAGATGACTCACCGATTTTTACTATAACTAGGAATATCATGAGATTATTGGAGGTTCTGGTTAAAAAGCATCTTCCTGAGGCTGGACCATCAATTAGGCATGTGATCTGTTCTTACTGACCAAAAAATTCCGGGTAAAAAATGAATATTTTGCAAAAAGAAAAAAAAAATCTCCAAAATCGGAAAAAAAATCCTTTTTTGAATCTAGGGTCGGGTTGCCTGAAACACACCTTTTATTATCCTGGTCGGTAGTAGCCTCCCCCCCCCCCATTGTACCAAATATTTACAGCAGCATTCCTCTTTTCACGACGTGGTTTGATTTTCCTAAAGTTAAAGAGGAACAGTTCATTCTGGTTGCTTTCGACTACAGCACCAGAATGCCATATCAGCTCAGTTCTGTCTCTGAAGGTCCAGAAATGTGGCGTTTTTTGCCATATGAGAAAGTTCATACTACTGATCCAAAAGGGTATTCCATATGTGACCAATATCAGCCCATGGTAATTTAGCAACATGTCTCCGACATTAGTATGTTCAATAGCAAAGAGCTCGGGCAAATTTCAAAGGAACATTGGAACTTGAATTTAAAGGGGTCTCTGAAGGTCCGGAAATATGGCATTTTTGCTGTGTTGTCCATAAAATATGAGAAAGTTTATACTACTGATCAGAAAAGAATATTCCAAATGTGAGCAATATTAGTCCATGGTAATTTAACAACATGTCTCTGGTATTAGCATGTTCAATGGCTAAAAGCTGGGGAATATTTCAAAGGAACATTGGAACTTGAATTTAAAGGGGTCTCTGAAGGTCCAGAAATATGGCGTTTTTGCCATATGAGAAAGTTCATACTACTGATCCAAAAGGGTATTCCATATGTGACCAATATCAGCCCATGGTAATTTAGCAACATGTCTCCGACATTAGTATGTTCAATAGCAAAGAGCTCGGGCAAATTTCAAAGGAACATTGGAACTTGAATTTAAAGGGGTCTCTGAAGGTCCGGAAATATGGCATTTTTGCTGTGTTGTCCATAAAATATGAGAAAGTTTATACTACTGATCAGAAAAGAATATTCCAAATGTGAGTAATATTAGTCCATGGTAATTTTGCAACATGTCTCTGTTATAGGCATGTTTATTGGATTAGAGATCAGAATTATATTTAAGGAACATTGGAACTTGAATTCGAGGGGATCTATGAAGGCATGGAAATATGGCGTTTTTGGTGTGTCGCCCATAAAATATGAGAAAGTTCATACTACTGATCCGAAAGGGTATTCCATATGTGACCAATATCAGCCCATGGTCATTTAGCAACATGTATGTTCAATAGCAAAGAGCTCGGGCAAATTCCAAAGGGACATTGGAACTTGAATTTAAAGGGGTCTCTGAAGGTCCGGAAATATGGCGTTTTTGATGTGTCGTCCATAAGATATGAGAAAGTTCATACTATACTGATCAGAAAAAAATATTCCAAATGTGAGCAATATCAGCTCATGGTAATTTAACAACATGTCTCTGGTATAAGCATGTTCAATAGCAAAGAGCTCGGGCAAATTTCAAAGGAACATTGGAACTTGAATTTAAAGGGGTCTCTGAAGGTCCGGAAATATGGCGTTTTTGCTGCGTCGTCCATAAGATATGAAAAAGTTCATACTATACTGATCAGAAAAAAATGTTCCAAATGTGAGCAATATCAGCTCATGGTAATTTAACAACATGTCTCTGGTATAAGCATGTTCAATGGCTAAGAGCTGGGGAATATTTCAAAGGAACATTGGAACTTGAATTCAAAGGGGTCTCTGAAGGTTCGGAAATATGGCATTTTTGCTGTGTTGTCCATAAGATATGAGAAAGTTTATACTACTGATCAGAAAAGAATATTCCAAATGTGAGCAATATTAGTCCATGGTAATTTTGCAACATGTCTCTGGTATAGGCATGTTTATTGGATTAGAGATCAGAACTATATTTAAGGAACATTGGAACTTGAATTCGAGGGGATCTATGAAGGCATGGAAATATGGCGTTTTTGGTGTGTCGCCCATAAAATATGAGAAAGTTCATACTACTGATCCAAAAGGGATATTCCATATGTGACCAATATCAGCCCATGGTAATTTAGAAACATGTCTCCGACATTAGTATGTTCAATAGCAAAGAGCTCGGGCAAATTTCAAAGGAACATTGGAACTTGAATATAAAGGGGCCTCTGAAGGTCCGGAAATATGGCATTTTTGCTGTGTCGTCCATAAGATATGAGAAAGTTCAAACTATACTGATCAGAGAAAAATGTTCCAAATGTGAGCAATATCAGTCTATGGTAATTTAACAACATGTCTCTGGTATAAGCATGTTCAATAGCAAAGAGCTCGGGCAAATTTCAAAGGAACATTGGAACTTGAATTTAAAGGGGTCTCTGAAGGTCCGGAAATATGGCGTTTTTGCTGCGTCGTCCATAAGATATGAAAAAGTTCATACTATACTGATCAGAAAAAAATGTTCCAAATGTGAGCAATAT
Source organism: Harmothoe impar (assembly GCA_947462335.1). Classification (NCBI taxonomy): domain Eukaryota; kingdom Metazoa; phylum Annelida; class Polychaeta; order Phyllodocida; family Polynoidae; genus Harmothoe; species Harmothoe impar. The sequence continues at coordinate 112,746,704 of OX381704.1, forward strand.
CAGCTCATGGTAATTTAACAACATGTCTCTGGTATAAGCATGTTCAATGGCTAAGAGCTGGGGAATATTTCAAAGGAACATTGGAACTTGAATTCAAAGGGGTCTCTGAAGGTTCGGAAATATGGCATTTTTGCTGTGTTGTCCATAAGATATGAGAAAGTTTATACTACTGATCAGAAAAGAATATTCCAAATGTGAGCAATATTAGTCCATGGTAATTTTGCAACATGTCTCTGGTATAGGCATGTTTATTGGATTAGAGATCAGAACTATATTTAAGGAACATTGGAACTTGAATTCGAGGGGATCTATGAAGGCATGGAAATATGGCGTTTTTGGTGTGTCGCCCATAAAATATGAGAAAGTTCATACTACTGATCCAAAAGGGATATTCCATATGTGACCAATATCAGCCCATGGTAATTTAGAAACATGTCTCCGACATTAGTATGTTCAATAGCAAAGAGCTCGGGCAAATTTCAAAGGAACATTGGAACTTGAATATAAAGGGGCCTCTGAAGGTCCGGAAATATGGCATTTTTGCTGTGTCGTCCATAAGATATGAGAAAGTTCATACTATACTGATCAGAGAAAAATGTTCCAAATGTGAGCAATATCAGTCTATGGTAATTTAACAACATGTCTCTGGTATAAGCATGTTCAAAGAGTTTGGGCAAATTTCAAAGGGACATTGGAACTTTAATTGAAAAGGGTCTCTGAAGGTCCGGAAATATGGCGTTTTTGGTACGATATGCCCTCGCCATATATCCTCTCTCTTCTATTTCATTTAGGTCCTGTCTCCCTCCCCACACCTAGACCCTTTCTTTTCTGCCTCATTTTGGCTCTTCTTTACTCCTGAACTGTATGTCCTGTCTTTTCTCCCTCATTTCTGCCCTTTCTTTCTCCCCAACCTTATATATCCTCTTTTTTCTTCTAGTATGTACTTCCCAAAAGGCCATTTATAGGGTAACTCTACCTAGAGAAGATGAACTATCTTTGCTCTTTTTAATATCCATCTAATTTTTCTTTAGATATAAAACATACAAACCTGCATGGGTACTTTGTAGCATCTTTATATAACAAGTACAACGTAAAGGACACATGAAATAAGCTGGCAGCACCGATGACCACATATATACGTGATGTTTCTAAGCCTCATTAGGATTCGCTGAATTAAGTAATATGGCACACCTCATACCCTAAGTAGATCCAGACAGGTCCTTCCTCCATTCAGTGTTACTGCCCCCACGTTCTGACTGCTCCCTGAACTGACTAATATGTACATTATTTAAGTAATCCATATTGGGGGACAAATTAGGGGAGGGTGTTACACTATTGCAACAATGGGAATTAGCAACTTGTCTATGGAAATAAAGTGTAATCTGATTCATACAAAGTATAGGTATAAAAAAGCACAATGACACAATATCAAGTAACTTAAGTATCTTTATTTGATAACTTTATTGAACCTGGATTCTTTTAGACAACCTGCTTTTAATCATTAGCACCTTTAAGTGAACACGACTCACTGTTAAGGAGGTTCCACCAAAGATGAACACGCCTGCTATCCATCTATGAGAACATGATATTATGGTGCTTCATTTCTTACACAACATAATTTAAGAAGAAAGCAATCCCATTATGTTACATGTCCTTACTGTAGCTTAAAGCTGATCTAGACGGTTATAAAAATAAACTATACAGTTTCATATCACACTTTGGATGATAACAGCACTCTTCATATAAATGGACAATTTCTCATTATTCTCTGCAGCATCTTTCTCTTCTCATAGGCATTCTGAAAAAAAAAACAGAAATAAAAATGTCAGAGATTAGAAATGTAAAGTATAACAATAAAAACATCAAAACCGGCTATAGTTGAAATAATAAGAGAACCAAATACATAATTTATACTACCATTTAAAAATTACCTCTTACAGAATGGCAATATGACATACCCCTTATGAAATGGCAATATGACATGCCCCTTACTTCACTTACTACCCATTGATGTGAGGGACAGTGGCTACAATATTTGTCTGCATCTCGCTATGCTGATGTAGTAACAGAAGAGACTTAGGAGTTATTTGTATATGAAGATTCTAAACCAACTTATGGTGTCTAACCCATCAAGAAGAATTCTATACATCTACATTATCATACCAATGATCTGTTTTCAACTCACCGCATTATCTATCTGTTTGCGGGCCTTGTACAAGCCCAGCTTCCTTATCAGGGCTCGGTAGCGGGCCGAGTTCTGTCTCCTCACTTCCATCTGCTCAGCTGTGAAGAACCTGGGTTTGCCACTGCAAAATAAATTCATTGCTTTAGTAGATCAATCCTGACAAAAAGCATGAAGGTGCCTTCAGCACAGGAGACACCATGGTCATTTAGTAGAGCTTAATTATGATAACCTATGTAGTACATGGAAGTGAATAATGCTGCAATCAATATGGGTAAAGCGTTCTTCTTAGTAAACATGGAAATAATGAATGATTACAGGACTTCAGTGACAAATTGATGGGTGCTTTAGTGATGTGTATATAGTGGAGTAAAGAACCTGCAGATCATGTGGTATGCACCAAATCGATGATAATGTGACATGTTTCACATAAATCCTACAGCAACTGACATGGCCTACCTTTTGTTCACTTTGTGTTTTCTTGTCGACTTTTGAGGGAGGGCTGCTGCCCGTGTCAGTGCCTGTGCCAGTGCCGTGGCCAGAGCGCAGGTGGGGGCAGGAGTCATGGTTGATACCGGGGCTGCTGCAAAGATTGGGGCCGGTGCCTTGGTGGATGCCGTTGCTGGTGTCAAGCTGGGGGCCGGTGCCTTGGTCCAGGCGTGGTTGGGGGCAGGTGGCTTGGTGGATGCCGTGACTGGTGTCAAGCTGGGGGCCGGTGCCTTGGTCCAGGCGTGGTTGGGGGCAGGTGGCTTGGTGGATGCCGTGACTGGTGTCAAGCTGGGGGCCGGTGCCTTGGTCCAGGCGTGGTTGTGGGCAGGTGTCTTGGTGTTGGTGTTGGTGTAGATGTGGTCAGGTACCAGGAGCTGGGTGGGAGCTCTGCAAGAATTATTGATTATTATGCATAACGTAGTATTCCCTTAGAACATTTGGGGTAGAATGATTGTACAATGTAGATTGTGGTAGGGGTAGAATCAACACTCAACTGTAAGCTATTTACTTATGGTACAGTTTATATTTACTTAGTGTTGTTAATAACTTTTGATATTGCATTGTTTATAGCACTTTGTCTGTTCATAATACAAAAGGCCAATTCTAATGTGATGATGTTGGGACTTGTTTACTCACTCGACTACTTTGATGGTGCTTTTCCTGTTTTTCAAGGACAGCTTCCAGAACCGATTGGGACGCCTCTCTGTGGATTCACTGTAAAGAATGTTATCAACTGAGGATCAAAGCAGAGAGAGACCAAACTATCTTTCTGATCAAAGGCTGAACTAATCCATAATGCTTCCACTTGCCTCTTATTTGTCCAGGATTTCCAAGACAAAGTAATATGTACCACCCTTATTTCTTCTCTTTTTCTTATAATATTGCAATAGGGATTACCTGAATTAAAATCTTAATGTAAAAACTATAGTTGTCTCTACAAGGAATAGTTGAACTTTGTAATTGTGATCAGCACCTGTTCTAAACAGCTGTCTGAAATGAGTGACCTCAGGTACTCAGCCCTATTTATAAGGGTACAGGGTGTTGAAGGATGGCATAATGCATTAATGCATAAATGCAACCCTGCAAGTAAATCTCCAGTGCTGTATTCAAGCATCATGCCAGCTCTAGCGGGTTCAGGCACACCTGAAGATTTGGCATGATGCACCAATACAGCACCGGCGAGTTACTCGTGGGGGCTGCATTGGTGTATCATGACAACAAATATCATCTTCTGGCGACATGCCATCCTTAAAAGGTTAATGTACTCACATGACTTGGCTGGGGGTCTTGTTCTCTCTAGGCACTGTGGCCAGTGCCTCGAAGGGGACCTCAGTGGGGGCCGGTGCCATGGTGCAGGTGTGGTTGCTAGCAGGTGCCTTGGTCGGTGCCTCAACTGGGGCCCGTGTGGGGGCCGGTGCCATGGCCTGGCTGGTGAATCTGGAACAATTATTATCTATTAGTCACTGCCTGATATTCTCCTATCGCTTGAGGTAGAATGTTTGTAGAATCTGGTAGAGCAAGTGGGACAACTCTCTGTGGATTCACTGCAAAGGATGTCATCAATTAACATTTACAGAAAGCCTGCACTCATTCATAGTGCTTCCACTTCACCCCCTATTTGTCCAGGATTCCTTAGATTAAGTAAAATTACCTCTCTGTTCTCATAATCTATCTTGTAGGAGCGATTCCCTTAATTAAATCTTAATATTAAAACTATATTGTCTCTAAAAGAAATAGTTTGACTGTGTCTAAACAGAAGGCTAATAAGTGACTGTAATGTACTCACATGACTTGGCTGGGAGTCTTGTTCTCACTAGTCGCTTTGGCCGGTGCCTCTGAGGGGACCTCAGTGGGGGCTGGCGCCATGGTCCAGGTGTGGTTGCCAGCAGGTGCCGTGGTAGGTGCCGTGATGGAGGCCTCGGTGGGGGCCGGTGCCATGGTCCAGGTGTGGTTGCCAGCAGGTGCCGTGGTAGGTGCCGTGATGGAGGCCTCGGTGGGGGCCGGTGCCATGGTCCAGGTGTGGTTGCTAGCAGGTGCCGTGGTAGGTGCCGTGATGGAGGCCTCGGTGGGGGCCGGTGCCATGGTCCAGGTGTGGTTGCCAGCAGGTGCCGTGGTAGGTGCCGTGATGGAGGCCTCGGTGGGGGCCGGTGCCATGGTCCAGGTGTGGTTGCTAGCAGGTGCCGTGGTGGAGGCCTCGGTGGGGGCCGGTGCCATGGTCCAGGTGTGGTTGCTAGCAGGTGCCATGGCCGGTGCTGTCATGGAGACCTCGGTGGGGGCTGGAGCCATGGCCACGGCCAAGGCCTGGGAGGGTGCTCTAGTGAAAACATTGAATACCAGTCGATATAATGAGGCTATTTACAATTCTCTAAATCAAGTGATATTCCTAAAACTATTTATGTCTGCCAAGTGCTTGAGTTTGGTTTGCCATGATGTAAAGAAATGATGCATGCTGACACAGTGAGAGTTTACATTGGAAAACATCAATCATTTAAGGCACCGACTATGTTTGTCCCTTGTGCACAAGAAATGGTTTGATAACATATAAAAGGTAACTTGTTTATCTGAAGCAAGCACACCCTAATACATTTTCCATACTTGATATGGTACTGTCATTTTGTGACAGATCACTGTAAGAAGCTTCATCTACTCACCGTACTGCCTGGAGGTGCAGCAGGAACCGTGCATCCACTAAAGACGTAGGTGTGGAGGCCAGGCAGGTGGAGGCTGGTGCACTGACTTCCCTCACCTCAGCTATCCTACAAGACACACAGAATGATATTGTTCTTCATCAGGCACTTCATCATAATCAATGTTGAATTTCTAAGGACTATCTACCCTCTATATCATTAAACAGTGTGGTACATTCTCAGTGTTGGTACACCTCTAGCAGGCAGCCAGACCTGCAAGTTGAGATGGAAATATTCATATTTATCATTCATAATTATCCCGTGTTGTTTGTGGTAAACGTACACAGCAGTAAAAGTATAGTTAGAATAACTAATTATAATTCTGCACCCATGAATGTAGAGCTCAACTTTGGAAAAAAGGAATATTTACTCACCAGAGTTTTTGGTTCTTCTTGCGATGTTTTAGGGAAAGTCTGCCGCCAAATCGAGGGTAGTTCTCACTCGCCCCAGATGTCCTGCAATAAACATTGAATAGCATCAACTGGACATGCAGGATCTATCTGGGAGAGGTTTATAGGACAGGGTTAGACAGTTGTTGGAAGACATGTATCTAATACAATTCAACTATTGACATTCACCAACAGTTTCAACCTTTTAAGGGTGGTGTGGGGACCATGGGCACCCTGCACATAGTATTGAATTTTACAGATGGCACTTTGTGATATTGTGATGTAGAGCTAGATGAGTGACTGGGACAGCATTTGATGCATAAAATTATTGTGGGGTGTCCCCGGTCCCATACTGCACAAGATAATACAGCATACATGTAAATGTGGGGTTTGATTACCAGGTGTATTAGTGACATTTGCCATTAACCTTTAAAGCAAGAATCTTTAAATCAGGCTATTAAAATAGACCTCTTATCTAGACTGTAATGCATTGTACAAGACAACAGCCTAATCTTCAAATATCTTCAAACAGTATAACCACTCACCCCTGAGTGGGGGTGGCTTGCAGGGGACGGGTGTAGGCAGGTGTCGCGTCCATAGCCTCAGCTGGAGACCGGGCGGGGGTGGCTGGCGAGGTACGGGCAGAGGCAGGAGCCGGGTCCATAGCCTTGGCTGGAGACCGGGCGGGCGTGGCTGGCAGGGGACGGGTCCAGGCTGGAACCTTGACTAAAGCCTTGTTGGTTGCTCTGGAGAAATTTCATCACAGACCAATATTACTTTGCAGTATCTTTGAGAATGCGTGAGTGAATGAGTTGAGTTGCTTAGATGGACTAATTACATACAGGTAAATCATTTCATAAAACATTGCATATGCATCTGAATCCAAATAGTAAGACATCTTCCTATGAACTCGATAAAGCAGTTTATGCCACTAGTTTGCAAGGAATATCAGAAATATGTTATTATTTAACTGACAAATACATCGGTTCAAGGGAGTGGTGGTTAACTGTCACCTGGTTAATTTTCAAGTATGATATTACAATACCCAATTTTAACTGAAATGATATAAGTTCTATCTACTCACGGCACTTCCATGTATGCTGATGAAGGGAGCCGATGCAGAAGGACACGGCATGGTGTCCACCCACTCTTCATGGTTGGGGGCAGACAATTTGCCCATGCAGGGGCAGGCATGGCAAGAGTCCTGCCGTCACACACCATGGGCCTCCTGCAACACAGAATCAACCGCTGCTGCAAAACTGGACTGGGCACACTAGGGAGTACATCTTAAACTGGTATCCTCACTTTTATCCCTAGTATTAAGTATTCATCACATATTTACACACTGTCCATTTTGGGCTTTGGCCATTTTTTTCTCATATTTTTTTCACCCAACAGGGCCTGGCCCTCACCCCTAAACTTAGTGGGAGGAGTCATGTTTTTTGCTGGCCTTTTTTTCAAAAGTGCATACTGTTTTTAACGAGAACAGGAGGTGTACTCCCAGCAGCAGTCTTTTCAGGGTAGTCTTCACTACAAATGGCATCATTATTTGTCAAGGGGAATGTCTAACGTAACAAGATGTGTATGAACATATTACATTGAATTACTTATGGACATATATTACATTGGAATTTGTACATCATATTTATGCTGGTTTACCTGTGTTTATTTTGTATTATGAAAGTCTACATTCTGAATAAATTTTACAAACTTGAACTTAACTTGAACTTTTGCATACTGTTTTTGCTAGCTTACCTTTTGTTCGTGATGGTGCTCCTTTTAAAGTTGGCCCATGGGGCTTCGTCGTCCCCCAGCCCATAATTCCAAAAGACTTCCTCTTCAGCCTTGATGGCTGTATGACAGTAGAAAACCATGCGGGGAGGCTCACCGGGGGACACCTGCAGTAGCTGAGGGTAGGGCTTCAGATTGCCGTCCCTCGAATGGTTCACTAAACGGCCGAACGTACCGATGGTCCTCGTGGCATCGAGGGCAACCTGCTTCCCATCCCACCATGCGTCCACAACGAACGACCCGGGGTCTTCGACAGCATAACGCTTTTCCCTGTTCACTCTCTCTTTATGCGTTATAAACTCTGCTTCGTATTCACACACAAAGTCCCACTTTTCAAAAGCCCTGGTGGCCACAACACAGAGCCCCCTTGTGTCATCTCTCTCGATGCGTAGGTTCTCGGTCGTTCTCTGTTGCCACTTAACCAGGCCCCTGACCATCTTCTCTTTGGTCGTTGGGGGGATGATATCTTCTTCCATCGTTCCCTGTGAAAGCAGATGAAGAAATTACAAATGCTTATTGATATGTTTTATTGTCTATGTACTATGAGCAATGAGAGAAACTACGGATAGCTAATTCTTTTTCAATGAGGTCCATCAAGAAACTGACCTAATCAAATCCTCAGCAATACCCAGATGTTGTCATGAACTCTAAAGTAGCAAGCAAAGTGTTGCAAAACTGTCCTTAAGCACTATACTATGAATGATAAGCTTGCTCAAGTCTCCAATGTGTGCACTCCAAATTTCCTAATAATGCAACACTAGGGAAAGGTAGAACTTGTCTTAGCTTCCTGATCTGGTTCTCCCAAAGACTGTACATGTTTCCTGTTACATAGTCAGTTGAGTCAGAAGAGGAGAGAAGGTAAGCTAGATAATGAAAGGAAAGCTGCCATTATTTATCAAACTGGCCCCGTCTTGCTGAGAACTGTAGAAAGTTGTATGAGAAGTATGTGGATCTATTTCTTGTGTGTGGCTTTTCTGCAGCGAGATGAAGTTTATGGAGACTCACCACTTGTGGCATTGCCATGCGCTGTCGTCGTGTCTTGAACATCTTTACACCGAAGCACTCACAACTGCAGACAGAACACACGATTACGTTACATTCAGGTTAGGTCCTAGATTTCTGATTCAAACATTTTAGGTGACAGCTCAGTACATTCACATAGTGAACTATAAAAGGGTAATCTGTTTCCTGATAGAGATTTTGCGTAAAAACCCTCCCCATCCCGCATTGGGCTCAATACATGACTCTCTCGGTGACTCGCTCGCAAAGTTAGAGAGTTAGACATTAGGCTGGTTAAGGGTGAGAAAATTTCCCCAAAGAAGTGTACTGACTATGAATAAAGCCATGGCTTATAAAAAACCTACTGTTTATTAAAGTCTACAGTATTTAACAATTTGACAGGATGGCTGTCATCAGTAATCTTTAGGTGTCATTGTGTCACTTGTTTCTGCATGCACAACGGGTTGGGATGAACTAATGGTATGCTGAGACGGGTAGACTGAAGGCATACACGAGGAGAATTCCAGTCCCAGTTGTCTGGCTAGCATTTTGGGTTGGTGGCACCTCAGTGATGGTAGAGTGATTTTAGAGACACCACTCATTTTTATACTTGTCTGGAGGCCTGGTGTCACAATACACCAAACTGATGTCAATATAAACTGTTCTTACCACTCAGGGGGTTGGCCTAGAAGTCCAAGCAAGTTTTGGACAAGCAGTGTACAGTATTTACCGATTTGACCTGTTAGCTGGTGGGCGTCAGGGCTCTTTCAATATCATTTTGTCACTTGTTTCTGCATGCGCTTAGGGCAGAAATGAACTGATGGCCACAACACTCACTGGGTTTGCTCAGAGGGGTGGACTGAAGGTGTACACGAGGAAAACTCCAGTCCAACGTGTTGGGTTGGCGTTTTTGATTGATGGCTCCTCAGTGACAGTCAGGCGATTTTAGAGACACGAATCATTTCAACCCTTGTCTGCATGCCTAGTACACCAGTTAACAGAATGGATGGCAATACAAACTCTTTTTCTCCACTCAGTGGCCTGGCCTAGAAGTGCAAGCAAGTTCCAGATTTTACAGTATTTATCGACTTGACCTGTTGGCTGGTCATGGTCAGGGTTCTTTCGGTGTCATTTTGTCACTTGTTTCTCCATCCACGACGGGCTGGGATGAACCAATGGTCACAATACTCGGTGAGTATGCTCAGAGGGGTGGACTCAAGGCATACGCGATGAGAATTGCAGTCTAAGTTGTCTGGCTCGCATTTTCAGTTGGTGGCACCTCAGTGACGCTAGAGTGATATTAGAGACACCACTCATTTCAACCATCAGTCCAAGTTGTTGGGTTGGCGTTTTTGATTGATGGCTCCTCAGTGACAGTCAGGTGATTTTAGAGACACGAATCATTTTATCCCTTGTCTGCATGCCTAGTATGACAGTGAACAGAATGGATGGCAATACAAACTCTTTTTTCTCCACCGAGGAGTGCAAGCAAGTTACAGATAAGAAGTCTCCAGTATTTACCAATTTGACCTGTTGGCTGGTCAGCGTCAGGGCTCTTTTGGTGTCATTTTGTCACTTGTTTCTGCATCAACAACGGGCTGGGATGAACCAATGGTCACAATACTCGGCGAGTATGCTCAGAGGGGTGGACTGAAGGCATGTACAAGGAGAAATCCAGTCCCAGTTGTCTGGCTAGCATTTTGGGTTGGTGGCATCTCAGTGAAGGTAGAATGATTTTAGAAAGACCACTCATTTTTATACTTGTCTGGAGGCCTGGTGTCACCATACACCAAACTGACGTCAATATAAACTGTTCTTAGCACTCAGGGGGTTAGCCTTGAAGTGCAAGCAAGCTGCAGATATGCAGTCTACGTTATTTACCGATTTGACCTGTTGGCTGGTGCGCATCAGGGCTCTTTCGGTGTCATTTTGTCACTTGTTTCTCCATCCACAACGGGCTGGGATGTACCAATGGTCACAATACTCGGTGAGTATGCTCAGAGGTGTGGTCTAAAGGCATATGGGATGAGAATTCCAGTCCCAGTTGTCTGGCTAGCATTTTCAGTTGGTGGCCCCTCAGTGATGCTAGAGTGATCTTAGAGACACCACTCATTTCAACCATTGTCTGGAGGCCTGGTGTCACCATACACCAAACTGACGTCAATATAAACTGTTCTTAGCACTCAGGGGGTTGGCCTTAAAATGCAAGCAAGTTACAGATTCTACAGTATTTGCAGATTTCACCGGTTGGCTGGTCAGCGTCAGGGCTCTTTAGGTGTCATTTTGTCACTTGTTTCTCCATCCACAGAGGGCTGGGATGAACCAATGGTCACCATACTCGGTGAGTATGCTCAGAGGGGTGGACTCAAGGCATATGCGATGAGAATTCCAGTCCCAGTTGTTGGGCTCGCATTTTCGGTTGTGGCCCCTCAGTGATGCTAGAGTGATTTTATAGACACCACTCATTTTAACACTTGTCTGGAGGCCTGGTGTGACCATACACCAAACTGACGTCAATATAAACTGTTCTTGCCACTCAGGGGGCTGGCCTAGAAGTCCAAACAAGTTCTGGATAAGCAGTGTACAGTATTTACCGATTTCACCGGTTGGCTGGAGGGCGTCAGGGCTCTTGCAATATCATTTTGTCACTTGTTTCTGCATGCGCTTAGGGCGGAAATGAACTGATGGCCACAACACATAGTGGGTATTCTCAGAGGAGTGGACTGAAGGTGTACAGGAGGAAAACTCCAGTCCAAGTTGTTGGGTTGGCGTTTTTGATTGATGGCTCCTCAGTGACAGTCAGGCGATTTTAGAGACAAGAATCATTTTATCCCTTGTCTGCATGCCTAGTATGACAGTGAACAGAATGGATGGCAAAACAAACTCTTTTTTCTCCACTCAGTGGACTGGCCTTGGAGTGCAAGCAAGTTACAGATAAGAAGTCTCCAGTATTTACCGATTTGACCTGTTGGCTGGTCAGCGTCAGGGCTCTTTTGGTGTCATTTTGTCACTGGTTTCTGCATAAACAACGGGCTGGGATGAACCAATGGTCACAATACTCGGCGAGTATGCTCAGAGGGGTGGACTGAAGGCATGTACGAGGAGAAATCCAGTCCCAGTTGTCTGGCTAGCATTTTGGGTTGGTGGCATCTCAGTGATGGTAGAATGATTTTAGAAAGACCACTCTTTTTTATACTTGTCTGGAGGCCTGGTGTCACCATACACCAAACTGACGTCAATATAAACTGTTCTTAGCACTCAGGGGGTTGGCCTTGAAGTCCAAGCAAGTTCTGGATAAGCAGTGTACAGTATTTACCAATTTGACCTGTTGGCTGGTGGGCGTCAGGGCTCTTTCAATATCATTCTGTCACTTGTTTCTGGATCTGTTAAGGGCGGGAATAAACTGATAGTCACAATACTCAGTGGATGTGCTCAGGGGGATGAGCTGAAGGCATATACGAGGAGAATTCCAAACCCAGTTGTCTGGCTCGCATTTTCGGTTTGTGGCGCCTCGGTGACGGTCAGGTGATTTTAGAGACACGAATCATTTCAACCCTTGTCTGCATGCCTAGTACGACAGTTTACAGAATGGATGGCAATACAAACTCTTTTTTTCCACTCAGTGGGCTGGCCTAGAGGTGCAAGCAAGTTACAGATTCTACAGTATTTACCGATTTGACCTGTTGGCTGGTCATGGTCAGGGCTCTTTCAGGGTCATTTTGTCACTTGTTTTTCCATCCACAACGGGCTGGGATGAACCAATGGTCACAATACTTGGTGAGTATGCTCAGGGGGGTGGACTCCAGGCATACACGCTTAGAATTCCAGTCCCAGTTGTCTGGCTCTTATTTTCAGTTGGTAGCGCCTGAGTAATGCTAGAGTGATTTTAGAGACACAACTCATTTCAACCATTGTCTAGAGGCCTGATATCACCATACACCTAACTGACGTCAATATAAACTGCTCTTACCACTCAGGGGGTTGACCTTGAAGTCCAAGCAAGTTTTGGATAAGCAGTCTACAGTATTTACCGATTTCACCGGTTGGCTGGAGGGCGTCAGGGCTCTTGCAATATCATTTTGTCACTTGTTTCTGCATGTGCGTAGGGCGGAAATGAACTGATGGCCACAACACTCACTGGATATGCTCAGAGGGGTGGACTGAAGGTGTACAGGAGGAAAACTCCAGTCCAAGTTGTTGGGTTGGCGTTTTTGATTGATGGCTCCTCAGTGACAGTCAGGCGATTTTAGAGACATGAATCATTTTATCCCTTGTCTGCATGCCTAGTACGACGGTGAACAGAATGGATGGCAATACAAACTCTTTTTTCTCCACTCAGTGGACTGGCCTTGGAGTGCAAGCAAGTTACAGATAAGAAGTCTCCAGTATTTACCAATTTGACCTGTTGGCTGGTCAGCGTCAGGGCTCTTTTGGTGTCATTTTGTCACTTGTTTCTGCATCAACAACGGGCTGGGATGAACCAATGGTCACAATACTCGGCGAGTATGCTCAGATGGGTGGACTGAAGGCATGTACAAGGAGAAATCCAGTCCCAGTTGTTTGGCTAGCATTTTGGGTTGATGGCATCTCAGTGATGGTAGAATGATTTTAGAAAGACCACTCATTTTTATACTTGTCTGGAGGCCTGGTGTCACCATACACCAAACTGACATCAATATAAACTGTTCTTAGCACTCTGGGGGTTGGCCTAGAAGTGCAAGCAAGCTGCAGATATGCAGTCTACGTTATTTACCGATTTGACCTGTTGGCTTGTGCGCGTCAGGGCTCTTTCGGTGTCATTTTGTCACTTGTTTCTCCATCCACAACGGGCTGGGATGTACCAATGGTCACAATACTCGGTGAGTATGCTCAGAGGTGTGGTCTAAAGGCATATGGGATGAGAATTCCAGTCCCAGTTGTCTGGCTAGCATTTTCAGTTGGTGGCCCCTCAGTGATGCTAGAGTGATCTTAGAGACACCTCTCATTTCAACCATTGTCTGGAGGCCTGGTGTCACCATACACCAAACTGACGTCAATATAAACTGTTCTTAGCACTCAGGGGGTTGGCCTTAAAATGCAAGCAAGTTACAGATTCTACAGTATTTGCAGATTTCACCGGTTGGCTGGTCAGCGTCAGGGCTCTTTAGGTGTCATTTTGTCACTTGTTTCTCCATCCACAACGGGCTGGGATGAACCAATGGTCACCATACTCGGTGAGTATGCTCAGAGGGGTGGTCTAAAGCATATGCCATGAGAATTCCAGTCCCAGATGTCGGGCTCGAATTTTCGGTTGTGGCCCCTCAGTGATGGTAGAGTGATTTTAGAGACACCACTCATTTTAACACTTGTCTGGAGGCCTGGTGTGACCATACACCAAACTGACGTCAATATAAACTGTTCTTGCCACTCAGGGGGTTGGCCTAGAAGTCCAAACAAGTTACAGATAAGCAGTGTACAGTATTTACCAATTTGACCTGTTGGCTGGTCAGCGTCAGGGCTCTTTCGGTGTCATTTTGTCACTTGTTTCTGCATGCGCTTAGGGCGGAAATGAACCGATGGCCACAACACTCACTGGGTATGCTCAGAGGGGTGGACTGAAGGTGTACACGAGGAAAACTCCAGTCCAAGTTGTTGGGTTGGCGTTTTTGATTGATGGCTCCTCAGTGACAGTCAGGCGATTTTAGAGACAAGAATCATTTTATCCCTTGTCTACATGCCTAGTATGACAGTGAACAGAATGGATGGCAAAACAAACTCTTTTTTCTCCACTCAGTGGACTGGCCTTGGAGTGCAAGCAAGTTACAGATAAGAAGTCTCCAGTATTTACCGATTTGACCTGTTGGCTGGTCAGCGTCAGGGCTCTTTTGGTGTCATTTTGTCACTGGTTTCTGCATAAACAACAGGCTGGGATGAACCAATGGTCACAATACTCGGCGAGTATGCTCAGAGGGGTGGACTGAAGGCATGTACGAGGAGAAATCCAGTCCCAGTTGTCTGGCTAGCATTTTGGGTTGGTGGCATCTCAGTGATGGTAGAATGATTTTAGAAAGACCACTCATTTTTATACTTGTCTGGAGGCCTGGTGTCACCATACACCAAACTGACGTCAATATAAACTGCTCTTAGCACTCAGGGGGTTGGCCTTGAAGTCCAAGCAAGTTCTGGATAAGCAGTGTACAGTATTTACCAATTTGACCTGTTGACTGGTGGGCGTCAGGGCTCTTTCAATATCATTCTGTCACTTGTTTCTGGATCTGTTAAGGGCGGAAATAAACTGATAGTCACAATACTCAGTGGATGTGCTCAGAGGGATGAGCTGAAGGCATATACGAGGAGAATTCCAGTCCCAGTTGTCTGGCTCGCATTTTCGGTTGGTGGCGCCTCGGTGACAGTCAGGTGATTTTAGAGACACAAATCATTTCAACCCTTGTCTGCATGCCTAGTACGACAGTTTACAGAATGGATGACAATACAAACTCTTTTTTTCCACTCAGTGGGCTGGCCTAGAGGTGCAAGCAAGTTACAGATTCTACAGTATTTACCGATTTGACCTGTTGGCTGGTCATGGTCAGGGCTCTTTCAGGGTCATTTTGTCACTTGTTTTTCCATCCACAACGGGCTGGGATGAACCAATGGTCACAATACTTGGTGAGTATGCTCAGGGGGGTGGACTCCAGGCATACACGCTTAGAATTCCAGTCCCAGTTGTCTGGCTCTTATTTTCAGTTGGTAGCGCCTGAGTAATGCTAGAGTGATTTTAGAGACACAACTCATTTCAACCATTGTCTAGAGGCCTGATATCACCATACACCTAACTGACGTCAATATAAACTGCTCTTACCACTCAGGGGGTTGACCTTGAAGTCCAAGCAAGTTTTGGATAAGCAGTCTACAGTATTTACCGATTTCACCGGTTGGCTGGAGGGCGTCAGGGCTCTTGCAATATCATTTTGTCACTTGTTTCTGCATGTGCGTAGGGCGGAAATGAACTGATGGCCACAACACTCACTGGATATGCTCAGAGGGGTGGACTGAAGGTGTACAGGAGGAAAACTCCAGTCCAAGTTGTTGGGTTGGCGTTTTTGATTGATGGCTCCTCAGTGACAGTCAGGCGATTTTAGAGACATGAATCATTTTATCCCTTGTCTGCATGCCTAGTACGACGGTGAACAGAATGGATGGCAATACAAACTCTTTTTTCTCCACTCAGTGGACTGGCCTTGGAGTGCAAGCAAGTTACAGATAAGAAGTCTCCAGTATTTACCAATTTGACCTGTTGGCTGGTCAGCGTCAGGGCTCTTTTGGTGTCATTTTGTCACTGGTTTCTGCATAAACAACAGGCTGGGATGAACCAATGGTCACAATACTCGGCGAGTATGCTCAGAGGGGTGGACTGAAGGCATGTACGAGGAGAAATCCAGTCCCAGTTGTCTGGCTAGCATTTTGGGTTGGTGGCATCTCAGTGATGGTAGAATGATTTTAGAAAGACCACTCATTTTTATACTTGTCTGGAGGCCTGGTGTCACCATACACCAAACTGACGTCAATATAAACTGCTCTTAGCACTCAGGGGGTTGGCCTTGAAGTCCAAGCAAGTTCTGGATAAGCAGTGTACAGTATTTACCAATTTGACCTGTTGACTGGTGGGCGTCAGGGCTCTTTCAATATCATTCTGTCACTTGTTTCTGGATCTGTTAAGGGCGGGAATAAACTGATAGTCACAATACTCAGTGGATGTGCTCAGAGGGATGAGCTGAAGGCATATACGAGGAGAATTCCAGTCCCAGTTGTCTGGCTCGCATTTTCGGTTGGTGGCGCCTCGGTGACAGTCAGGTGATTTTAGAGACACAAATCATTTCAACCCTTGTCTGCATGCCTAGTACGACAGTTTACAGAATGGATGGCAATACAAACTCTTTTTTTCCACTCAGTGGGCTGGCCTAGAGGTGCAAGCAAGTTACAGATTCTACAGTATTTACCGATTTGACCTGTTGGCTGGTCATGGTCAGGGCTCTTTCAGGGTCATTTTGTCACTTGTTTTTCCATCCACAACGGGCTGGGATGAACCAATGGTCACAATACTTGGTGAGTATGCTCAGGGGGGTGGACTCCAGGCATACACGCTTAGAATTCCAGTCCCAGTTGTCTGGCTCTTATTTTCAGTTGGTAGCGCCTGAGTAATGCTAGAGTGATTTTAGAGACACAACTCATTTCAACCATTGTCTAGAGGCCTGATATCACCATACACCTAACTGACGTCAATATAAACTGCTCTTACCACTCAGGGGGTTGACCTTGAAGTCCAAGCAAGTTTTGGATAAGCAGTCTACAGTATTTACCGATTTCACCGGTTGGCTGGAGGGCGTCAGGGCTCTTGCAATATCATTTTGTCACTTGTTTCTGCATGTGCGTAGGGCGGAAATGAACTGATGGCCACAACACTCACTGGATATGCTCAGAGGGGTGGACTGAAGGTGTACAGGAGGAAAACTCCAGTCCAAGTTGTTGGGTTGGCGTTTTTGATTGATGGCTCCTCAGTGACAGTCAGGCGATTTTAGAGACATGAATCATTTTATCCCTTGTCTGCATGCCTAGTACGACGGTGAACAGAATGGATGGCAATACAAACTCTTTTTTCTCCACTCAGTGGACTGGCCTTGGAGTGCAAGCAAGTTACAGATAAGAAGTCTCCAGTATTTACCAATTTGACCTGTTGGCTGGTCAGCGTCAGGGCTCTTTTGGTGTCATTTTGTCACTTGTTTCTGCATCAACAACGGGCTGGGATGAACCAATGGTCACAATACTCGGCGAGTATGCTCAGATGGGTGGACTGAAGGCATGTACGAGGAGAAATCCAGTCCCAGTTGTTTGGCTAGCATTTTGGGTTGATGGCATCTCAGTGATGGTAGAATGATTTTAGAAAGACCACTCATTTTTATACTTGTCTGGAGGCCTGGTGTCACCATACACCAAACTGACATCAATATAAACTGTTCTTAGCACTCTGGGGGTTGGCCTAGAAGTGCAAGCAAGCTGCAGATATGCAGTCTACGTTATTTACCGATTTGACCTGTTGGCTTGTGCGCGTCAGGGCTCTTTCGGTGTCATTTTGTCACTTGTTTCTCCATCCACAACGGGCTGGGATGTACCAATGGTCACAATACTCGGTGAGTATGCTCAGAGGTGTGGTCTAAAGGCATATGGGATGAGAATTCCAGTCCCAGTTGTCTGGCTAGCATTTTCAGTTGGTGGCCCCTCAGTGATGCTAGAGTGATCTTAGAGACACCTCTCATTTCAACCATTGTCTGGAGGCCTGGTGTCACCATACACCAAACTGACGTCAATATAAACTGTTCTTAGCACTCAGGGGGTTGGCCTTAAAATGCAAGCAAGTTACAGATTCTACAGTATTTGCAGATTTCACCGGTTGGCTGGTCAGCGTCAGGGCTCTTTAGGTGTCATTTTGTCACTTGTTTCTCCATCCACAACGGGCTGGGATGAACCAATGGTCACCATACTCGGTGAGTATGCTCAGAGGGGTGGTCTAAAGCATATGCCATGAGAATTCCAGTCCCAGATGTCGGGCTCGAATTTTCGGTTGTGGCCCCTCAGTGATGGTAGAGTGATTTTAGAGACACCACTCATTTTAACACTTGTCTGGAGGCCTGGTGTGACCATACACCAAACTGACGTCAATATAAACTGTTCTTGCCACTCAGGGGGTTGGCCTAGAAGTCCAAACAAGTTACAGATAAGCAGTGTACAGTATTTACCAATTTGACCTGTTGGCTGGTCAGCGTCAGGGCTCTTTCGGTGTCATTTTGTCACTTGTTTCTGCATGCGCTTAGGGCGGAAATGAACCGATGGCCACAACACTCACTGGGTATGCTCAGAGGGGTGGACTGAAGGTGTACACGAGGAAAACTCCAGTCCAAGTTGTTGGGTTGGCGTTTTTGATTGATGGCTCCTCAGTGACAGTCAGGCGATTTTAGAGACAAGAATCATTTTATCCCTTGTCTACATGCCTAGTATGACAGTGAACAGAATGGATGGCAAAACAAACTCTTTTTTCTCCACTCAGTGGACTGGCCTTGGAGTGCAAGCAAGTTACAGATAAGAAGTCTCCAGTATTTACCGATTTGACCTGTTGGCTGGTCAGCGTCAGGGCTCTTTTGGTGTCATTTTGTCACTGGTTTCTGCATAAACAACAGGCTGGGATGAACCAATGGTCACAATACTCTGCGAGTATGCTCAGAGGGGTGGACTGAAGGCATGTACGAGGAGAAATCCAGTCCCAGTTGTCTGGCTAGCATTTTGGGTTGGTGGCATCTCAGTGATGGTAGAATGATTTTAGAAAGACCACTCATTTTTATACTTGTCTGGAGGCCTGGTGTCACCATACACCAAACTGACGTCAATATAAACTGCTCTTAGCACTCAGGGGGTTGGCCTTGAAGTCCAAGCAAGTTCTGGATAAGCAGTGTACAGTATTTACCAATTTGACCTGTTGACTGGTGGGCGTCAGGGCTCTTTCAATATCATTCTGTCACTTGTTTCTGGATCTGTTAAGGGCGGGAATAAACTGATAGTCACAATACTCAGTGGATGTGCTCAGAGGGATGAGCTGAAGGCATATACGAGGAGAATTCCAGTCCCAGTTGTCTGGCTCGCATTTTCGGTTGGTGGCGCCTCGGTGACAGTCAGGTGATTTTAGAGACACAAATCATTTCAACCCTTGTCTGCATGCCTAGTACGACAGTTTACAGAATGGATGGCAATACAAACTCTTTTTTTCCACTCAGTGGGCTGGCCTAGAAGTGCAAGCAAGTTACAGATTCTACAGTATTTACCGATTTGACCTGTTGGCTGGTCATGGTCAGGGCTCTTTCAGTGTCATTTTGTCACTTGTTTCTCCATCCACAACGGGCTGGGATGAACCAATGGACACAATACTTGGTGAGTATGCTCAGAGGGGTGGATTAAAGGCATGTGGGATGAGAATTCCTGTCCCAGTTGTAGGGTTTGCATTTTGGGTTGGTGGACCCCCGGTGACGCTAGAGTGATTTTAGAGACACCAGTTATTTTTACCCTTGTCTGGAGGCCTGGTGTCACCATACACCAAACTGATGTCAATATAAACTTTTCTTACCACTCAAGGGGTTGGCCTTGAAGTCCAAGCAAGTTTTTGATAAGCGGTCTACAATATTTACCAATTTGACCTGTTGGCTGGTGGACGTCAGGGCTCTTTCAATATCATTGTGTCACTTGTTTCTGCATGCGCTTAGGAGGGAAAAGAACTGATGGCCACAACACATAGTGGGTATTCTCAGAGGAGTGGACTGAAGGTGTACAGGAGGAAAACTCCAGTCCAAGTTGTTGGGTTGGCATTTTTGATTGATGGCTCCTCAGTGACAGTCAGGCGATTCTAGAGCCACGACTAATTTTGACCCTTGTCTGCATGCCTGGTGCTACAGTACACAGAGTGAACGGCAATATAAACTGTTCTCACCACTCGGTGGGTTGGACTAGAAGTTCAAGCAAGCTGCAGATAAACATTCTACTGTATTTACCTATTGGACCTGTTGGCTGGTCAATGTCATGGGGTGTTCAATTTTCATTTCATGACTTGTTTCTGCATTTGCAAACCCAGGACCTACAGCCAGCCGAAATAGGTTGTACTCTCAACTTGATATGCTGGTCAGTGACAATGCACATATATGGATATCTGAATTAAAGCCTGCTCTATCAAGTCAAACTCACCAGAGCTGCATCATGGATAGCAACGACATCGGGCTGAAGGCAGAACCCAACCTGTTGTAGCACGTTCACCTGGTCACACTGATGGCACTTTGAAGCAGTATCCGCTTTCATATCTCAACATGTTTAAGGAAACACATTAAGAGAAAGATGATGCACAACGAATCAGACTCCCAACTTGAACGGGTACAGTTGAGGAGTGAGGGTATGAAATCTCAATGGTTAACTTTAAAGATGTTTGGGCCACCCCAGTCATTTTTACCCTTGTTTCTGAATCTGCCATCGGATCTGGTCGGTCTCAGGGGTCTTTCAATGGTGACGCCTCAGTGACGGTAGAGCGATATTAGAGACACCTCTCATTTAACACTTGTCTTGATGCCTGGTGTGACCAAACTGACGTCAATATGAAGTATTCTTTCCACTCGGGGGGGGGGGGGGGGGGTGGGGGGTCTGGATGTGCAAGCAAGATACACATCTGCAGTCTACAGTATTTATCGATGTGACCTGATGGCTAGTCCAGGTCTGTGGTCTTTCTGTGCCGAACTATAAGGATATTGGACAGATCAGCCAATTTCACACTTGTTTCTACATCTGAAATCAAGTGGGATGAGTAGAGATCCATGAACTTATGTTCCTATGCTCACAGAGGGGGACCAAATGCATCCTTGAAAAGAATTCTAGTCCCAGGTGTAGGGTTTATATTTTCGGTTGCTTCCATCTCAGCGCTGGGACATTGAAGCCACACTGAAGCCATGACCGCTCATACATTTACTACATGAATCAAGCTAATCTAAAAAAGACAACTCATGCACAGAGAATCATCAAGTAAAATTCACCAAGCGTCTACCAGTCATGTATCTAGTACTGCTCTCTACATGCGTTTTTTTTTTTAGGTTTTTCAATGTTTTTATTACTCTTTTCTCAATCTTACAACTTTTTAGACACATCATTGGATGATTTAAAGACGAGTATATACAATATGATATAAGATGAACAATAAAGAATTGAGCAAATAGTAGATTTGTATACAAAAGTACTTCTTATCTTCCGGGAAAAATTCCACAGCTTCAAATACATGTCCATGGCATTTTAACATTAGACAGAATAAACTAACAATCAGTTACAGTCCACAAGGATCATTTTGATCTATAGAGTAGAGTAGAGCAAACAAACAAGCTAATACAACCAATTCATTCACACAAAGAAAGCAGCGCGTTAGTCAGATTGGCAGTGATCTTGGAGTCCCCCTCACTTTTACACTTGTCAACTTGCTATAAGAAGGGTATTGGGGGACGATTTTACTTTCTTCAGGTAATCCCTATTGCAAAATATCAGAGGCGGTTACTGAGGGAGGTAATTTTACTCACTTTAGGGAATTACATTGCTGACATCAGGGAGATATTTCTCACCTTAGGGAATCCCTCTTGCTCATATTATGAGAATGGTCGGGGCGGGGGGGGGGGATGGTTCGGAAGGACTTATTTCAGGGAATCCTTCTTGCAAATATTCTAGGAGGCTATAGGAGGAGGTAATATTACTCACTTTATCGTGGTCACTTCAGGGAATCCCAGTAGTGGGGGGCGGGGGGGGGATATAATAATCCCTTCAGGGAATCTTCCTTGTGAATATCATAGGACGTTGTAGGGGAAGCAAAATGTTTACTTATCTTAGGAAATTTATATTGCTTACATCAGGGAGATCTTGGTCACTTCAGGGAATCCCTTGGGCAGATTTTTTCAGAGGATTGGGGGGGGGGGGCAAATGTATTTTATTCAGGGAATCTCTCTTGCAAATCTCATAAGAGCCTGTGGGAGGTAGCAAATTTTTCTCACTTTAGGAGATATTGCTTTATTCGGGTAGATCTTGGCCACTTCAGGGAATCCCAGTAGCAGGGGGGGCGGCTCTATTAATGACTTCAGGGAATCTTTCTTGGGGAAAGATCAACGCATGTTGTAGGGGACGGTAATTTTACTCGATTTAGCGAGATATTGCTTTATTCGGGTAGATCTTGGCCACTTCAGGGAATCCCAGTAGCAGGGGGGGCGGCTCTATTAATGACTTTAGGGAAACTTTCTTGGGGAAAGATCATAGCATGTTGTAGGGGACGGTAATTTTACTCGATTTAGCGAGATATTGCTTTATTCGGGTAGATCTTGGCCACTTCAGGGAATCCCAGTAGCAGGGGGGGCGGCTCTATTGATGACTTTAGGGAAACTTTCTTGGGGAAAGTTCATAGCATGTTGTAGGGGAAGGTAATTTTACTCGATTTAGCGAGATATTGCTTTATTGCTTTATTCGGGTAGATCTTGGCCCCTTTAGGGAATCCCAGTAGCAGGGGTGGGGGGCTATATTAATGACTTCAGGGAATCTTTCTGTGGGATAGATCATAGGGTGTTGTAGGGGAAGGTAATTTTACTTGATTTAGCGAGATATTGCTTTATTCGGGTAGATCTTGGCCACTTCAGGGAATCCCAGTAGCAGGGCGGGCGGGTCTATTAATGACTTTAGGGAATCTTTCTGTGGGATAGATCATAGGGTGTTGTAGGGGAAGGTAATTTTACTTGATTTAGCAAGATATTGCTTTATTCGGGTAGATCTCGGCCACTTCCGGGAATCCCAGAGGTGGGGGGGGGGGGGGGGGGGGGGGGGTATTAATCACTTCAGTGGATATGATAGGATCATGGGAAAGGTGATTTTACTCAATTTAGGAAATTTATATAACTTACATCGGGGAGATCTTGGTCACTTCAGGGAATCCTTCTGGCACATTCTTTCAGAGGCTATGGGAGGTAGCTAATTTTTCGCACTTTAGGAGATATTGCTTTATTCGGGTAGATCTTGGTCACTTCAGCGAATCCATGTAGTAGGGGGGGGGGGGGCTACATTAGGGAATTTTTCTTGCGGATATCATGGGATATAATTCTACTCAATTTAGGGAGATATTGCTTACATCAGGGAGATATTGGTCAATTTAGGGAATCCCTCCAGCACATTTTTTTAAAGGAGGGGGGGAGCAAAAGTATTTAATTCAGGGAATCTCTCTTGCAAATCTCATAAGAGGCTATGGGAGGTACCTAATTTTTCTTACATTAGGGAGATATTGCTTAATTAGGGAGTGTTCATTTATTAGTCAACGGGGTGGGGGGGGGGAAAACATTTCCAACCCCTCCTGAGGGGGGGGCATAAAAAATTCGGACCCCTCTTGAGGGCGGGGGCGTTAAAAACTCAGCCCCTTTTAAGCAAAAAAGTCTGCGCGTTACTATAGTTCCAAGGGGACAAAAAATTTTTGCCGCCTTCAGCGAGGGAGGTCGTAAACGTTCTACGCGCTCTCTAGGGGAGGGCGTAAAATTTGTTCACCCTCTGCGCCAGATCTCACCACCCCCCCTGTAATTAATAAATGAACACTCCCTTAGGGTAGATCTTGGTCACTTCAGGCCTAAAAAAAAAAAAGTTGTGTTCCGGTCACATGGCCAAAAATAAACAGGGTTGGTTGGTCGGAGTTCTTTTTTTTAAAACTTTTTTTGGGGTCAAAAATGCCAATTTTAGTAGTAAAAACGCCCAGTAGGGGGCTGGGCTATATTAATCACTTCAGGGAATCTTTCTTGCAGATATCATAGGGTGTTACAGGGGTAGGTAATTTCACTTAACTTAATTTGGCTAGATTGTTTTACTCACTTTAGAGAGATATTGCTTACTTCATGGAGATATTGGTCACTTCAAGGAACATATTTGTCATTCCAGTTTCTCAAAACCATAACCATCCAGTTCTCCCAAGACCCTTTCGGAGTGTAATGCATATGTAGACTTTATACTAGACTCCATAAAATATTCCTCTCTTCCCTCCTCCTCCTGCTAGAGCCCATACCACTGCCAGCCAACTCACACACAAGACCCCCACCCTTCCCCCCATTCACATCAATGACAACAAATCTAGATCTCTTCACCTGTCCATGCCTTCTCCCACACACAGTGTAGCCTATACAAGACACAACAGCCACAACTCACCTGAGACAGTCTCCAAAAGCTTGGGGCAGGATCCAGTGTTTTGAAGTTTCCCTCTCAATAATTGACATTCAGCAGTGAAGGCCAGATCAAGTTGAAATATTGATATTTATTAAATGACATTAGAGACAACCGTTTCTCCATCTCTATAATTCATAGTGTACCTTTCTGTGTGCAGTAACCATGGAATACATATTTATTTAGGACCACATTTGACTCTGTCCCCCCAGTGCCCAAATTAAAACCAATGATTGACTTCCTTTTGTTTTACTCCTTGGCTTGATCCAGTGGCACAATACACTCTTTGCTTCTGTCCAGCTCCCCTCAGGGCACCACACCAACAATATAGTCCCTGCTTCTCATCCTCACATCGAAGCCTCCACACCTCTACAGCTTCACAACCATAGGACACGAACTACACACTACCCGGTCACACAACATGTGGTCTAGTTCTCATCATTTCACATTTTCCACTGTGCCATGTATCATTGGGCAATACCCCCAGGGCTACTCCCAACCAAGCCACAGCTTCCTTGTGGAGAGGGAATTCCCTCAGGCATTGGAAAACCCCCACTGCACTGAAGCCACATGTCAACAGGAAAGCTCCATCACAGATCTTCCCATTCCTGCTTCAAACCACCCATCCTTGCCAAGTACCAAGTAAGTACAAGACTGCCCATCCTCAACAGAAGCCAAGAGTACCTCAGAAAGTGACTATTACTGTTTTGGCTGCTGTCTCGCGACCGCTTGTCTGATCGCGGCCATCTTCGGACTGCGGTCTCCCCGCGTCGAGTTCTCGACGCTCTGCGATTTTCACGCCTCTATGTCTATTCTTTCAATCTTAATCCACACTGCAAAGTCCACGTATCATAATGTCACTTTGTCAAACCCAGAAGGGAGGTGGGGAGGGATGGGGAGGAGCGCAGTTTCAAAGATATGGAATTGTCACAGGCCTTTTTGAATATTTCATGTGGTGGTGGGTGGGTGGGTGGGTGGGTGGGGGAGGGACTGACACTTCTTTAAATTACTAAAGTCATGATCTCCTTTCAGGCTGCCTGCCACTACTGCTACTCAACATGGCACAGCAGGTTAGTGTATTTTAATAACAAGTATTCAATGGCAGACCAAGGTTCTGTCATGTAGGCCATGTAAAGTATTTAGAGTATCAAGCCAGTATGCTGAAATGCCAATAAAAGTCATAATCAGTCTCATTATTCCTGTCTCACTGCCATGACAACAAATTAACATAGGCTTTTACAGAGGTACTAATCTTTTTCAGGATCACCTCTGGCGTACCTCAGAGCTAAAAAAGATATTTGCAAGGTGTATGGCACAAGGGGAATGCTTAATTTGGGGAGGGGGTCGATCAGGTAATTATGGCCGTATTAGGCTCGCTCTACCCCACCAAGAGTCAAGATCTCACTATGCACACAGATTAGTGTACCAACTCTATATGGGAAACTACCAGCTGCCTACCAGTCTGGAAGTCTCCCATCTTTGTGGGAAGACCCTTTGTGCCAACCCTCAGCACCTGGCTCTTGAGACCAGAGTCAAAAATGCTTCACGGGTCCACTGCCATAATCAAAGGGAGTGTATTGGCAGTCATGATCCAAAGTGCATTTTTTAGAGGTAACAGAATTCTGTAAACAGTTGACAGTTGACAGTTGTAAGGTTTCAATTGCATGTATCTAAAATATTCACAAACTACTAACAAACTTATTCCTTTCAAATTCCAATGACAATGTAACCATTCAATACTTTGATTGATCTAAAACTGAATTAGAATTTCAGCATTGTCTTTTCTTCCAAGAAACATTTGAAAGTGTATCATTACCAAATTTATTTCGAATTATAACTT
This sequence comes from Harmothoe impar, assembly GCA_947462335.1. Lineage (NCBI taxonomy): Eukaryota > Metazoa > Annelida > Polychaeta > Phyllodocida > Polynoidae > Harmothoe > Harmothoe impar. The sequence goes on from OX381704.1 coordinate 112,772,858, forward strand.
TTAAATTTCCAGCATTTTTGGTCATTTTCATATAATTTTCTTTCATATTCTAGTAGTTGCATGACTTGATCCCTCAGTGTCGTATTCGTAAAGAACGTAGGCCCCTACACACGACTCCCCCCAACCTTCCCCCCATCAAGAGCCCCACAATGGACCTCCGAGCATACTTGGTACATACATGGCAAACTTTTCTGGTCTATTTTACCCAACTCTATGACTACTTGTTATAATAAATCACGTCATGTTGTGTCCAAAAATATCCCCTCCCAAATAAATACCCCCTCAGAATAGGTTGGAAAAAAAAGACCCCCCCCCCCTAAGAATAGGTTGAAAAAAAAAGACCCCCCCCCTCCGTTTTTGACAGGGTATGGATACCTTCACCAAACCCAGTGTCAGGACAGAGCTGTGTCATCAGCTGCACGTCTCTCAGCAAAGTGGGAACTTCTGTGACGTGAATATCCAAGTGCACGGCCATGCAGTTCTTGCACACAGAGTGGTTCTGGCTGCTTCCAGTCAATACTTCAGAAGTATGTTTGAAGGAGGCTTCAAAGAGAGTAAAGAGGCCGTTATAGACTTGTCACAATCAGTTGCTTCTGCGGACACATTGAAAACAGTCATAAGATTCATGTACACTGGTGACCTTGAGATAACATTGGATACACTGGATGACATTCTTGGGGCCTCCTCGCTGTTTATGCTAGAGCATTTGATTTCACTCTGTCGTGACTTCATGCTGGCCCACTTGGAGCCCAGCAACTGTTTACACATGTGGGAACTGGCTGACTTCTTTAACCTTGCAGATGTAAGTGATGTGTGCAAAACCATGGCACGATGCCGCTTCAGAGATCTCATTCGGTTCCATCCAGATGTGCTAGACCTTTCTAATTCTTTCCTGATGAAGATGGTAAATGACGGGGTCATGGATTTTCTGGATACAAATGAGATTGCCACACTATTGCTAAAGTGGTTTCAAGAAGACAGAAGGGAACGCTACAGCACATGCAAAGAAGTACTCAAATTGATTGAACAGCAGCAGAAATTCAACTCTTTTATAGATTCAAACTGTGGCAGCAAAATTAAGGATGTACGGAACTGGCGAGAACTGAGGACATATCTCACGTCACTCTCCACATTCCAGGAGACAACTAAGGATGATCCCTTTTTCAAAGTCGTTGCCAGCAAGCGTTCCCAAGGTGGAGATATCCCAGCACCTAACACATACCCACTGTACGTTTACTCATCGCTACATGACAGATGGTACTTCAAGGATATCACCATGCCAGATGACCATGTATACTCCTTTATCGGTGCAACAAAGGAATGCCTTGTCTTCCAGAAGAAGTCTGGCGACATCATCATTGGCATCCTCAAAGAGCAAAGCCCATGTATCGAGTGGGTACAACCATCTTTTGTTGCCGGTCCAGTGGTTGCTGTTGCCTATCATGTATGGGAAGGCAATCTTGTGATGGTCAGAAGCTATTTTCTTGAAACACCAGAGGACATTGTATATACGATAATACACGTATATTGCTATGATTTCAGCAGCAAAATCTGGGTAACAAAAGGCACACCAGCGAAAATCCGAACGGATGATGAAATTGATTCCAAATGGCAACTCAATTGTTACGCCTCTGGATACACATTGTATGTGTTTATGACCTGCAATGATGGAGATATCATACTTTTGAAGCTCCTGAAACTCAGCCTTGGAATGTCTAGTGAAATCTGGCAGCTGTTTTCGTGCCGTCTCCTGCCACAGCTCCCAGGTCCTCCTCCAGGAGATAAATACGATGAATTTGAAGTGACATCAAATAATGCGGACAAAATGTTGAAAATTGGCAGTAATGTCATGATCGCTTGTCTTGAAAAGAAGAATGAGGACAATGAGTTCACAGCATACTCACCAGAACCTGTGAAATGTTGGCCGCGATCCATGCCTCCCAGGGGCTGGCATGGATGCCACAATATGGGATTCCAAGTGGTGCGTGTTGATTCAGACGTAGCTGCTCCAAGCGGGACCACGGCCTCCCACCAACACGGGTACCTGTTCATGGAGGTCGTGGGGGAATACCTGACCAAGTGTTGGAGAGGGGTGGGTGATCCCGCAGAACCTGACAGCTTCGTCTGGTTGGAAGTGACTCCTATGCCAGCCGAAACCCTGCATTCCTTCTCCACATGTGAGGTCCACATTTCGATCCTGCAGCACTTCGACATGCCAGTCTTCAAATGCGACAGAGGAGGCGCAAGAATGTGACCTCAAGGAACAGAAATGGCCAGAACACGATTCTGCAAAAATGATAAGACATGTCATAAAGGGTGGCTAAATTAGTTTGATTTGGCAAATAATTTCATTGATAACCAGGTGCTTAGAATATACTCCTTTGCTTTGAGCTCTTGATGAAGCTTTGTTGATAACCGTTTAATTATTATGCGGGGAATGATCAGAAAAAGCAAGTCTCAAAGCATCAAAGCTAGCCATTTGTCAAGCAGCGGGCTGCAGGGACCAAGGTCAAGTCAAGGTCAAGTTCAACAATTTTTTGCCTCTTGAGTACAGTGGACATCAAGTTATGCTACTGATCTCCCTGCATGGCTACTCTAGGGAGGAATGGTGCAAAGATCTGACCTAACTGTGAATATAGCAATATCATGAGCTTTCTAAAATATGAATTATGCACACTGTATATTTGGGTTATATTTTCTGCAATTACTAACAAATACATGACGAAGTAGCTATCATACAAATAACCATTAATAATAATTCTTAATAATTTATAATAAATATGAGTTGTTGGATGAATATACAAATAGGTAGCTATCATACAAATAATAATTCTTAATGATAAATATGAGTTGTTGAATGAATGTTAACAGTTGGATGCCTTTGGGACTCAAAGCAACCCCAGTTCTTAGAGTTGGTGTACAGAGAAAAAGCAACAGTGCAAACATCACTCAAATCCTAGAGGAGTTCATTAACATTTCACTATGGTACACCTGACAGAATACTCTGCCCCTTAGTGGGCCTTATAGCTGGTCTTAAATTTGAATAGGACTACAGTGTTGCTGAATTCGAAATGACACCGGCACATCAGCTTTTGCCGATGCAATATTGTAACAACCGATGTAAAGGTCTTGGACACCGGCCATAATCTCAGCTTTCCAAAAGTGCAAGAAATTTTCAAATATTCCTATTAGAAGCTGAGCTAGGTCCTTACAACTTTTATAATACATATTTTTTCAATGAATTTAATCATATTTAAGTGGATTTTGTTATTATTAAAGAAGCATTACAAATTATATTCAGTTGTATCAAGTATAGTATGAAATGCGCAGTATAAGTCGATGTGGCCTGTGTAGAAGGCAAATGGCCTGTGTAAGATCTCTCGACACAGGCCACATTGGTTTGTGTACATGAAATGTTTTCAGCAATACTGGACTTAGAGTCTACAAGATTTGTAAAACTTTCCTATATGAATATGTTGCTACCATAATTGAAAACCTTAATATTAATGTATTTCATTTGACCTGTGTTTATGAGGGCTTTGGAAATAAAATAAAAACTAATACAATATATGATTCTGCTTTATGACTACTATTTATGAACAATGCCACATAGATTTCCATTAAAGCTATAGCAATAATTCTGGTTTCTCGCATACGCAGCCATGTAAGTTGTGAGCTCGGAAACTCTTGTGAGACTTAGGCAGTGACCAGACACCCACACGCCATAGATTTCTAGGAACAACGTTAGTCGTGAGAGCAGAGCCAAAATATCATGAGACCTGTGGTGCAAGGGTACACAGGTTATTCCCGCGTATTTGTTCCCTCCTATTTCTATGCTGTAGGCATTACTTGATGAGTAAGAGTAAAGTGATAATAGTTTGGACCCAGGAGATAGCGGCCAATTTGTGGCTGATGTAGGACAAAGTTCCAATGACCACAGCAATCTGTATCTGAAAGCCAACCCTTTCCAACAGAGTTTAGTAGGTCACAAAAACCCTCGAATCAGGACAGGAAGCAAATTCACGCTATGGGGAATTTTAGATAAATATTATTTCTCATCTCTAGTGGGAATCCCTTCAGATTATTATGTGTCAGGCATGTAGCCTGCCATACCATATCATGGTTGAGTTAAGAAATTTTCCTGAATGGAGAAATATGGTAGTTTTCCCGAGCCCCCATACTTAAAGCGTACCGGGCCGTAGCTTCCTGTCCTGATTCGAGGGTTTTTCGTCACTCCCACAACTGAAAGTAAATGGGTAGGCTTTCGCCTCCTATATGGGCACACATTTCAAAGAAGTACAAAGAACTGATACCAACACTTGTACTTGTAGATTGCAAGCCTATGACTGCATTTCAATTCCCTTTCTATCAATTAATGTATATTGAACATTGACCAAAAGGTTTACCATGTCCAGGATGAAAGTTTTTGATTTCAAGTCTCTTTTTATGTCGCAAAGACCTGTATTTGACTATAGAGGGCCTTTATTCAGGGGTCTCAATTTACACATTTCATGTTTTTTGAGATTGGGGACTTTCATCCATGCCTGTCTAAATTTTCCATTTTGTGTGCATTATCCTATATGAGCTTTAATTTCCTTCCAGTTATTTCTGTCTGACGCTGATAGAAGGACCTGTGTGATAAGCAGGGCTGTGAAATTCTGAATGCAATTTTTTTGGTCTTAAAATTCTTAAAATTCGTCCAGATATTATGAGAAATCTGTTTCACTATATGAAAGGGGAGAGGGACTTGGAGATTTAAACAGACCAGAACACCAAAATTCATCAAATTGCACTCTTTACATTCTTGATTTCCATCTTGATTTTGCCCATCTGTGCCAATCCTCAGATTATTTCCTTTTTTCCAGTCCCCACCCCAGGTAAGCATGATGGCGTCCGTCAGCTTGGCTGCTACCAGCCTAGCACAGGGTGCTTGCACTCTGTGGAAGGAGGACCTCTTACTAGACTACACTATAGAAGTGAAGGATGAACAGTTCAAGGTGCATAAGGTCGTCATGGCCTCTGTAAGTGACTACTTCAAGGTCATGCTGACAGGAGGTATGGTGGAGAGTCAGACTGACAGGGTCAGACTGGAGGGACTCGAGGCCCCCGTGGTATCAAGCATCATAGAGTTTATCTACACCGGCAAGTTTGGTGAGAGCCAAGTCAAAACAGCGGACCTTCTTGCCTGTGCTTTGTACCTCCAAATTCCAGCAGTGATTGAAGAGTGCACAAGGATACTGCTAAATCAAATTGATGAGAAAAACTGTATCAAAACCCTCAGTATCTTCAAGTATCTTGCTCAAGAAAACAGTACTAAGAAATCAATGGAGTACATAAAAGCCAACTTTGAGAAGATTGTTAGGATTCTGATACGGCATGGAGTATCACACGAGGAGCTTCTCGTTCTGGCAGATATCTGGCAGAAATCTGAATGGGATCTCTTCCAAGCCATTAAACTATGGACCGGTGTTGATTATGAAAATCGGCATCAGCATCTAAACTCACTGATGAGTCGTGTGCGGTTTGGTCTGATGACTCCCAAGCAAATCGCAGCCATTATGAACATGAAGTTATACACAAAGTCAAAGGCAGACTGGTGTAGCCTTGTTGATGAAGCTTCAGTGTACCACCATCTACCTGCTCACAAGAAGGTACTGGAGACGTCAGACCAAAGCCGGGTACGTGCCAGCCCCACGCCGCTCTGCTACGCTGTACAACTGCAAGAAGAGGCACCTATGCTGTTTTCTCTGTCTGCGCAGAAGGGTTGGAAACTGCACAAAACTCGCAATATTGTAAACTTGCCGAAAAGCTGCTCGCATGCCCAATTAGTTGTCAATAACTATCTTATAATCTGTGATGATGACAGGGGCTGGTATGTATTTGACCCTCGCACATTAAACTGGTCAAGTCTGACAAGCATGATCTACCCTAGGCGTGATTTTGCCACGGTTTATCATAACGGGTTTCTATATATTCTAGGGGGTAGTATCAGTGAGAATATCACAGCTCGAGTGGATCAATATGACTTTGGTACAGACACCTGGCAAGTTCTCCCGACCCAACTACCTCTGCCCAGGATAAGCGCTCATGCAAATGTAATCGACGGTTGCATCTACATCACTGGTGGCTACCTCGATGACTTTGGGAGTGATCCTTCAACAAGTGTGGACTGTCTAGACTTGTCCACACACACTTGGGATAACAAAGCTCCTGTCCCAAGGCTTCAGAGTAACTATCCAATCAGAGTACTGCTTCTGCAAGGTGAGGAAGTCTTGTACTTCCTTGATGCTACCTTTGTGATGCACTACTACCGCCCCTCATCTGACTGCTGGGTGACATGGTGCTTGTCACACATTGACACTATAATGGCCAGGCCTTGGGAATCAGAGGTACTGCCCCATCAGAACACCCTCTTCCTACTCAACTTCTCCCCTCTGGTTCAAGGGAGCAATGCTTCAAGCGATGAGGTCTCCGTCAAGTGGACGATTGGGAAAAAGACTGCGGAAGTGTGTGAAGTAAAACTGGATGACATTCCAATCATTGCAGTTCACCGGTGGAATAGTTGTCTAAAGAAACAGAAGCTATTGTCACTGCTTTCAGTGCCACCTCAGTCCTATTGAGGTATAAGTGTCAAAACTCAGTAAAACAAAGAAGTGGGTGGGAAGCAGGCTGAGCAGTAATGGGCTTAGTAGTTTCAACAGAACCAAAAAGAGGTTTCTTTGTCTCAAAGTGCTTATGCATATTTTCTGTATACCTTTTTCAATGCACAACCACTTTACCTGTTGGTTGGGTCTAATACTTGTGATTGATTGTAGGTCTGATTTAGCTGTCATTGATAACAATCGGTTTCTGTATATTCTTAGGGGTAGTACCGGTGAAACAACCTTGACAGTTAGGGAATGACCTTGATGTGGACAATTGAAACATATATACTATATCCAGACCTTGGGAATCAGACCAACCCTAACAAAGGTCAAACGTAAAAGGTCAAGTCAAAAAAAGGTCAATGTTGGCCAGAGTCCCCCCCCCCCAACTTTAAAACTGCTTGCTACTCCCCTGCCAAGTGTTAATGCAAACAAGGGCGCAATCTCATGATTCAAAGGGTTTAACCAGCATGTACATATTTTGTATAGATCTACCCTTTTGCATGTCAAAACTTAATACCCTACAAACAATACAATGCTAGGGCCACGGGTCAGTACATAAAGCAAAGAGTGATGTCATCCTTCAGCATGGCTAGGATATATTTCCTAACTTCATTTGAGGAAATGTTTTATATAGCCTGAAAAAATAATTAATTATATCTCACTTGTTATACATCATGTGATAAAAACTAGTCTTTAAGTTCAATGATATTGCCCACTTTGATATTTGTTAATGCACTTAATGCACTTGTTTATGGTACTTAAAGTGTTGTTTCAATGGTTTCAGGTGGTATTAAAGCATGTACACATTTGTCTGTTTGCAAATAATAAATGACCACTTACTTCTACAGGGGGCTCATTTGTGTTTTATATTCAAAAGAACACTTAACTGTCATAACAGGCATTACAGATGCCACTTTTATTCTTTTTAAAAGAAATTCTTCTTTTTCTCAGTAACAATTTTCAGATCCCAGAGGAAAATCTTGGGGCCGGCTTAAACAAGGGTTAAGGCTCCAAGATAACCAAGGGTTTTATGGTAATAGGTACCAGAAATTCTTGCGTATAAGCCGCACCCAAACTTTGACAAATACTACAAGCTAAACAGGGGGTCTGCTAATTTAGGACTATAGTATACTTATATAAAGAAGCCCTTGTATAAGCTGCATGCTATACTTAAAAGCATGTTTGGTATAGAATTAAAGTTGTGTCTGACTTGGGTATGAGCCGCGGCTGGTATGCGATGGTTTGCGAGTTAGACTGAGATTTATGGTAATGTATACTTCCTACTTTTGTGTGATTATAGGCCAGCAAGCTGCTGAACTTTCCAAAAGAGAGTTCCTTCTTCAGGCACTAGAGGGCTCTAGTATCAGTAGTGTAGCCCTCTAGTGCTTGAAGAAGGAACTCTCTCTTTGTACAGTCATCTGAGAGATGAAGGGGCACTATGGACTGTCAGACCCTTACCTTATTCCTTGCAGCTACTGAATAGTTCTGGGAGGAGCCACCAGTTGGAGCCTGTGCTTGGCCCAGATATGCCACTTTTCCTGCTTTTTTACTGGAATTTCTGTAATAAAATGTGTTAATTTCCTACAGAAAGTTGACTAAAATCTCATGATTTCCTACTTTTTGAAGTGGCATCTCTGTTGGCCCTGACACAGCAGGGTGCTGATAGCATGGTGTCTTGAGAGTTGAGGCAGAAGATTTATTATTGGTTTTAACCTATGACAAGTATGCAGTAATCATAAAGTCCTATGAAATAGTTCACAATATTAGAAAGATGGCAAATATTTCAATAAAATGTGAGTTATCTTTACTTCTCATTTCAATGATTATCATTCACTGGTGCTTCCATCACATGCTTCCCCCTCCCAATGACGTTTGAAGATCATGGACAAGTCTACCTCTCTTGAATATAAAAATCATTGTGTGAGAAACTATAATATAGTTGGAGCATACAAGCTGTGAGTCAGATGATATCTGATTGAAAAAATATATATATATCTTGTCAAATTGTGTCATTCACTGCCTTGTTCACTAGCTGAATTTAACCATTTAATGACTCATCAGTTCTGAGTTTCATAATTTTATTGGTACAAAATCCTCTACACATCAAGTCTTTTGACTCCAACCATGATCATTTAGCTTCATGCAACGCTGACGAATAACTTGGTGGTGCTGCTATAAGGGTGAATCCACTGAGGCAAATCCGTCGGATCGGATGAACTTTTACAATGTGGATTCACCCCTTATGTGCATCTTACTATTGCAGTACTAACGACTTCCACAATTGCAGTATTGAGGCATTTCTGGTGTCAAGATATTGAATAATACTTTAATATGTTTGTAACAAGTTGATTAATTAACCTTTTTTCTGATGTTGCCTCAATTTCACGATTTCATAGTATTATTGCAATGCTTACTAATGTTTTACTTAAGTAACATTACCCAATCTCATTTCAGAAGTTGTCGGTTGATTAAGCTAAGGTGGAAAGGCTGTCATATAACCATGTCTCGGGAAGTTGGAATAACGTCTGGGGTTTGCTCCCTTTGGCAGCAGAAGATGCTGCTCGACTACACGATAGAAGTGGAGGAGGAAGAGTTCAAGGTGCACAAAGTCATTATGGCCTCTGTCAGTGACTTCTTCAAGGCCATGCTGACAGGAGGTATGAAGGAGAGTCAGACTGATAGGGTTAAGCTAGAAGGACAAAGTCCCCTTGCCGTCTCCAAAATAATAGAGTTTATCTACACAGGTCAGTTTGGCCCCAGCGCAGCTAACCCAGAGGACCTCCTGGCCTGTGCAGTTTTCCTCCAGATTCCTGCAGCAATCAAGGAGTGTACAAAACTACTGTGCAATGAAATCAACGAGAAAAACTGCTTCACTGCGCTTTCCCTGTTCCGCGCCTACTGTATGAAGGAAGTTGAGGAACAGGCAATTCAATATCTGACGGCCAACTTTGAGAAAGTTTTTGACGCTTGTAAACCAGAGGAACTATCCGTTGTTGATTTTACAGAGTTGGTAAACCTGTGGCAGAAATCAGAATGGGACCTCCTTCTTGCTATCAAACAATGGGCTTGTTACGATGTTGAGAATCGCAAACAGTACATCGACGAGCTCATGAGCCATGTACGCTTTGGCCTGATGACACCAGAACAGCTTGAAACCATTAAAGACATGGCCTCAGACCAAGATGGCTCTTGGCTGGATCTTGTGGCTAAAGCTGTTGAATATCACACCCTGCCTACCCATGTAAAGGTACTCGATGATTCAAAACAAAGCCAGGCTAGAGGCGACCACCTTCCCTTCTACTTCAATGCAGATGAACGAGTCCTCCTAGGCCTAGATAAAGCAGACCGCTGGGTAGAATATTCAACTTCAACAATGCCCGAAATGAAGCAGGGAATTGAGGCATCTGTAGTCATCAATGACTTCCTAGTGGTATGTGAACTAACAAGGCGAAGCGAAAAATGGCAAATCTTTGATCCTCGAATGATAAAATGGTCACCCATGGCCAAACCTACAGCAACGCCACGGGACTCTGCTCTGGTGTCGTGTGACAAGCATCTGTATCTGCTCGGTGGTTTAAGCCGTCAACCATTCGAGGCTGCACTGCCCACTAATAGCATTCAGAGATATGACTTTAGGATCAATGAGTGGCAACAGTTCCCCTGCAAACTGCCTACTGGGTTGCACCAGCATGGGGCCGCTGTTATCGGGAGCTGTATTTACATTGCCGGGGGCTACAAACGTGATGAGATGAGGGAGGTATTGTCAACGAGGTTGGATTGTCTCAACCTGTTCACGAACAGTTGGCACAGCAAAGCTGATCTACCCGAAGCCAATAGAGGTTTCAGGAAACTCCAAGCAATGGAGTTGTGCAACGAGCAGGTGCTATTCATCATGAGTCGAGGCCTAAGTATTCAGTATTATAGCCCGGCCAGTGACCAGTGGTCTACGTGGAGCTGTGCATCGTCTGTGGACACTGAACTCAGATGGCAGAGTGGCAGTGTTGTGTTAGCAGACCGCAACACCCTGTTCCTCCTGAACTTCCGTGATGGCATCCACGACATTGACGATGATGAGGAACCGATGCGGTTCGCCTGTGCAAAGTGGGTAGTTGAACCGACGGGGCTGAAAATCAGTGAAGTTAAACTGAAAGAGCTCCCTGAAGAGTGCCATGGTGCAGAGGAGTATCACAGAATCTTCACTAGACTCTTTCTACTCGCGATACCACCACATCCCACAAAGATGTAACCAGGTATACGAGAATGCTCAAATATTATATTCACTCCAATGGTGGCAAAACCTTTGTCATATATTTTTCATATTTGCCACCATATGTATATATATGTGTGGTTTTGATTATATCTAACTTACAAGGTGTAACCATATTGCATATAACTCGGGGGGGGGGGGGAGGGCTTGTTTGATTTTTCTACAGGGTCATTTATTTTTATCCGCTCCCCCCCCAAATTTGCCGTCAAGTAACTAAGTTCCGCTTTCGTCAAATGGCCCCCAGAAAAAGCATACCCTGGTGGAATAATGCATAGTTGCGAAAACTAAATGAACCGTTTTTAGTTGGCAAAAATAACTCATCCCTGTGCTGTATGTATGGTATAGATAGTATAGGTTTATCTCAATATGGGTTTTGGCATGCTTTTATGTGTTTTGTTTCTCACTACATTAGACATTTTCTAGATTTGAATGGACAACAATGAATTTTGAGCATTAAAATTTGAGGTTAATGGTTTTTTTTATACTCAAATGTGCTGAAATATGTTTACCTTATTGTATAAGTTCGTCATGAAAATATATATGTTTTGTGTTGATTAGTTAATAAACAATTGATATAAGAACTAGCTGTCACTATCATTTAATATTGTATTCATTTAGCATTTTTGCAATCACATCAAATTTCACAACTGTATCTGGATAACCTTAGAACCTCTTCCGCTTTTAAGTAACTCACTACATTTTCCCAAACAAGATAGTAAATTACCTCTTCATTTTCCAGGTGATCTCGTTGCACGGAAGACAATCATTTCATCATGTTGGATGTTGTAGGAGAACGAGTACAAGCCTTCTGGCAAGATGGCATGTTGCTAGACTACATCATAGAAGTACAAGATAAATGTATCAAGGTGCACAAGGTCGTCATGGCCTCTGCCAGTGACTACTTCAAGGTCATGGTGACAGGAGGTATGGTGGAGAGTCAGACTGACCGAGTGAGACTGGAGGGACAAAATGCTCAAGCTGTGTCGGCCATGGTTGAGTTCATATACACTGGTCAGTTTGGCACTTCTGAAGTTAGCACAGAAGAACTTCTAGCATGTGCAATGTATCTTCAAATTCAACCAGCCATTGATGCCTGTTGTGAACAACTCTGTGACAAAGTCAATGCCAAGAACTGCATTGATATTCTAGCAACATTCAGAGCTTACAGTCTTCAAGACGGCATTGACCAAACAGTTAGTTACATCAGATCAAACATGGATGAAATCCTGAAAGGTTTTGAACTAGATAAAATGTCACAAGACAAACTTAAGATTATCCTAGATTGCTGGGGGAAATCAGAGTGGAAGCTCTTTCTCACCATCAAAGATTGGATTGAGTTTGACTCTGAGAACCGTAAAGAATACCTGAACCACCTCATGAGCCTTGTGCGCTTTGCTCTGATGACACCAGAACAACTTGAAGCCGTCAAAGTCATGGACATTTATTCTGAGTCTGCTGATTCATGGTGTAACCTTGTGGCTGAAGGTCAGAAGTATCACAACCTTCCCATACACCTCAAAGTGCTAGATGTATCAGAACAAAGCAAGGTCAGAGCAGACCCTGTACCTCTGTGCTTTGTTGAAGAAGAAAGTTCTGAGGGTGATTTCTATGCTGTGAAGGGGACAAATTGGATACGGGAAAAAGCAATTAACCAAACTGAATTCTGTTTTGGTGAATGTGCCCTCATTAAGGTGGGTCAATATGATGCCATTTCCGTTCACTGCACATTTTACTGCGCAGGTACATTCTCTAGTTTGAACACAGATCACCAGGGGACCTTTGTGTCATATTGCAACAAGTTATATCAAATTGTCCTAAAATGGACAAAGGTGTTGCCTGACCGGGGCGAGAACCATTAACCTTTGGATATGAAGGCATGCATTCTGCCACTGTGCTATGGAGTCTGTGGTGGTGGCTCTCATTCAGAAGTCATACATAACCAGCCCTTAGTATATTTCTATTTCCTTTCAACTTTTTTTTTTCAATGGACAAAAACTTTAGAAATATGCCCGGGACCATATGTTCAAACAGGATTCTCTAGAGAGAGAACATCAAAATCTATTTCCTGAGAGAGTTATATAGATATTTAGCTACTTTTAGATACTATTTCATGTAGATATGTGGCAAAACACTGTATAATCCATCACATGAGACATTAACTTAAGGCTTAAATATCTCAGAAAATAGCCCGGGACCCCCCTATTTTCTCAATTTCTTTGGAAAGTGTATGCTATTATGGTCTTATGGTGAAAACCTGACGAAAATCTAGCTACTTTTACATCAAGGCATTGACCCACCTTAAAGTGAACAACTTTCTCATAGCATGCAACATAAACGAATTCAATGTGTTTGATCCTCGTACAAAGCAGTGGTCACTCTTGACCACAATTCCAGTGCCTAAACTTAGGTTTCATCCGGTTTATCATGATAAGCAACTTTACATTCTTGGCGGGCACCTGAGGCAATACGGTCAGGTATATGTAGCAACTGACAGCATTGAACGGTATGATTTTGAAACCAACAGCTGGAGTGTCCTTCCCACTAAGATGCCTGTTTTCTTAAAGGACTTCAATGCCTGTAACCTTGATCGATCCATCTACGTCATCTATAGGGATACGGAAAAAATCTGTGAAGGCAATTCTGGATTCATAATTCGAATGGATTGCTTTGACCCAACTACCAACACATGGACTAAAAAGGCTCCCATGACAGAGTTCATCACTGACTACACTATAGATGTAATAGAATTGTGGACGGAGAAAGTTATCATGATCATGACCCATGGCTTCTTCATGAAATACTACCACCCAAGGACCAACCAGTGGTGTGCCTATGACCCGTTAGAAGATACAACTACTAGAATGGTCTATGATTATCGAGGTTCTGTGCTCCCCAGTGGGAATAGACTCTTCCTGGTTAACTTCCGGTACTCCGACTATGAGCATGTACCCGGCCACACCAGACTGAACATTGGTGATACACCCACTGGTAGGTGTGAAGTGTGGACGATACGGGAGAAAGCGAAAAAACCCATCATGAAGGAGTTGGATGACTTTCCAATTGATGAATACGACGAAGATTACAACTTGATAGATTATTCTATGACTTCACTTGCCCTGGCACCACAGTGAAGTAGGTGAATTCTGTGGTCATGATTGACTTCATTTAATGCACTAGCAGACACTATGATTAATTTAGTGAAGACTTGTTAAGTTTGAGTTTGAACAAGCTTTATCGTCCAAAAATTACGGCAGTAGTCTTCCCGTAAATGAGAATTTGGATGACCATATCCTTGGTTGTCATATAAGTACATAAGTACATATTATATTCGGTTTCTCTTGTTGAGAGTATTACAAATAAAAAATTAAATCCTCATGAGCGGACTTGGTTTTATTTCGAGCTATTTATCCTACATTATACATGTTCACCATTTTGTTTAAAAATAATGTGAGAAATATGTGAGAGCAGCACACCTACTCCACCCATTGTGTACATAAGTATGAGGAAGCAGAAGTATGAAGAGCAAACTTGGGCTGTTTCTTTCTCATCCCAGCGGGGGAAGGTAAGTCATATTTTTTCAGAATATTACCAAAAGAAATAATGTATATGTTGACAAGCAAAAAAACTTTAAAGAATTAGCGTGTGACCAGCTGACCAGGCTCTAAACAGCAATGGCCGACCACCGGCAACAGGTAGGCTGACCAGTAGGGCCCCCTGGAGTAGTAAAACTACTCAATATAATTGAGTCTCCCCATCTAACCTTAGTCACCTAGTTTGATTGGCATAGCCTATAAATGGCATTGAACACCTGCCCAATGCTATGTGTTGGGTCTTAAAACAAATCATCATCTAGTTTGATATCTTCCCCAGTTTCTGTGACCCATATCATCTGCCGACACACCAGCTTGCAGGTGTTAATCATTTCCCTGAGTAGCTCCCGCTGGTCCCTCATCCGCAGCCATGTAAGTTGTATCAAAATCCCAAAGCTGAGCGACCGGACAGTGAGTCAGAAGCTATCGATGATGCTGTTGTGACAGAAATAACGGGTTGTTGCGATGGCGGACGTTTCATGGAGGCAAAGATTCTCTGCCTTGCCGAAATGGTGTTGGATTTATCCAAAGTCGTGCAATGTCTATTGGAGAGAGGACGTCAGGGGTGTGGTGCGAGTGACGGCGGCGTGAGACTTTGCGGTCTGTTGGGTTGCAAATCGAAGAAGCAAGCTAAAAAAGCATAAACTTGTGTGTTTTTTGATTGAAATGAAAATAAAGAATAAAATGGAAAAAAAAGAAATTATCTTGTTGTGTTTTTATTTCTATATATAAGTTACATAACTTTTTTGTTTGTTTGTTTACAAACAGTCACGTGTCACGTGGTGTTGTTTACAAACAAGAGAGCCACGTGGTGTTGTTTACAAACAAACCCTAAGTAGGTCACGTTACCCTAGTTACCAGAATGCTGGCTTTTGATTGGCTGAGCCTAAGTAGGTCATGTGACGTAAGTAGGTCACGTTACCATGGTTACCAGAATGCCGGCCTCTGATTGGCTGAGAGCTTCTAAGTAGGTCAGTAGGTCACCCAGAATGCTGGCTTCTGATTGGCTGAGAGTCCTAAGTAGGTCACGTTACCATGGCAACGGGTCACGTGACCAAATGGCGGCCTCTGATTGGCTGCATATCGAGTGAGTAATAAACAGTACTTAAGCATAGTCCCATTCAGATACATACTATACTACTTTTGTTGATTACCGTTTAATTATTATGTGGGGAATGATCAGAAAAATCAAGTCTCAAAGCATCAAAGCTAGCTGCAGGGACCAAGGTCAAGTCAAGGTCAAGTTCAACAATTTTTTGCCTCTAGAGTAAAGTGGACATCAAGTTATGCTACTGATCTCCCTGCATGACTGCTCTAGGGAGGAATGGTGCAAAGATCTGACCTAACTGTGAATATAGCAATATATTGAGCTTTCTAAAATATGAATTATGCACACCGTATATTTGGGTTATATGTTCTGGAATTACTAACAAATACATGACGAAGTAGCTATCATACAAATAATCATTAATAATAATTCATAATAATTCATAATAAATATGAGTTGTTGGAGGAATATACAAATAAGTAGCTATCATACAAATAATAATACTTAATAATAAATATGAGTTGTTGAATGAATGTTAACAGTTGGATGCCTTTGGGACTCAAAGCAACCCCAGTTCTTAGAGTTGGTGTACAGAGAAAAAGCAACAGTGCAAACATCACTCCAATCCTTGAGGAGTTCATTAACATTTCACTATGGTACACCTGACAGAATACTCTGCCCCTTAGTGGGCATTATAGCTGGTCTTAAATTTGAATAGGACGACAGTGTTGCTGAATTTGAAATGACACCGGCACATCGGCTTTTGCCGATGCAATATCGTAACAACCGATATAAGGGTCTTGGACACCGGCCATAATCTCAGCTTTCCAAAAGTGCAAGAAATTTTCACATATTCCTATTAGAAGCTGAGCTAGGTCCTGTTATAATGCATATTTTTTCAATGAATTTAATCATATTTAAGTGGATTTTGTTATTATTAAAGAAGCATTACAAATTATATTCAGTTGTATCAAGTATAGTATGAAATGCGCAGTATAAGTCGATGTGGCCTGTGTAGAAGGCAAATGGCCTGTGTAAGATCTCTCGACACAGGCCACATTGACCTTTGTACATAAAAAGTTTTCAGCAATACTGGACTAAGAGTCTACAAGACTTTCCTATATGAATATGCTGCTACCACAATTGAAAACCTTAATATTAATGTATTTCATTTGACCTGTGTTTATGAGGGCTTTGGAAATAGAATAAAAACTAATACATTTTATGATTCTGCTTTATGACTACTATTTATGAACAATGCCACATAGATTTCCATTAAAGCTATAGCAATAATTCTGGTTTCTCGCATACACAGCCATGTAAGTTGTGAGCTCAGAAACTCTTGTGAGACTTAGGCACTGACCAGACACCCACACGCCATAGATTTCTAGGAACAACGTTAGTCGTGAGAGCAGAGCCAAAATATCATGAGACCTGTGGTGCAAGGGTACACAGGTTATTCCTGCGTATTTGTTCCCTCCTATTTCTATGCTGTAGGCATTACTTAATGAGTAAGAGTAAAGTGATAATAGTTTGGCCCCAGGAGATACCGGCCAATTTGTGGCTGATGTAGGACAAAGTTCCAATGACCACAGCAATCTGTATCTGAAAGCCAACCCTTTCCAACAGAGTTTAGTAGGTCACAAAAACCCTCGAATCAGGACAGGAAGCAAATTCACGCTATGGGGAATTTTAGATAAATATTATTTCTCATCTCTAGTGGGAATCCCTTCAGATTATTATGCGTCAGGCATGTAGCCTGCCATACCATATCATGGTTGAGTTAAGAAATTTTCCTGAATGGAGAAATATGGTAGTTTTCCCGAGCCCCCATACTTAAAGCGTACCAGGCCGTGGCTTCCTGTCCTGATTCGAGGGTTTTTCGTCACTCCCACAACTGAAAGTAAATGGGTAGGCCTTCGCCTCCTATATGGGCACACATTTCAAAGAAGTACAAAGAACTGATACCAGGTGCACTGTAGGGACACATTTCAAAGTAGTACAAAGAACTGATACCAACACTTGTACTTGTAGATTGCAAGCCTATGACTGCATTTCAATTCCCTTTCTATCAATTAATGTATATTGAACATTGACCAAAAGGTTTACCATGTCCAGGATGAAAGTTTTTGATTTCAAGTCTCTTTTTATGTCGCAAAGACCTGTATTTGACTATAGAGGGCCTTTATTCAGGGGTCTCAATTTACACATTTCATGTTTTTTGAGATTGGGGACTTTCATCCATGCCTGTCTAAATTTTCCATTTTGTGTGCATTATCCTATATGAGCTTTAATTTCCTTCCAGTTATTTCTGTCTGACGCTGATAGAGAGACCTGTGTGATAAGCAGGGCTGTGAAATTCTGAATGCAATTTTTTTGGTCTTAAAATTCTTAAAATTCGTCCAGATATTATGAGAAATCTGTTTCACTATATGAAAGGGGAGAGGGACTTGGAGATTTAAACAGACCAGAACACCAAAATTCATCAAATTGCACTTTTTACCTTCTTGATTTCCATCTTGATTTTGCCCATCTGTGCCAATCCTGAGATTATTTCATTTTTTCCAGTCCCCACCCCAGGTAAGCATGATGGCGTCCAGTGCTACCAGCCTAGCACAGGGTGCTTGCACTCTGTGGAAGGAGGACCTCTTACTAGACTACACTATAGAAGTGAAGGATGAACAGTTCAAGGTGCATAAGGTCGTCATGGCCTCTGTCAGTGTCTACTTCAAGGTCATGCTGACAGGAGGTATGGTGGAGAGTCAGACTGACAGGGTCAGACTCGAGGGACTCGAGGCCCCTGTGGTATCAAGTATTATAGAGTTTATCTATACCGGGAAGTTCGGTGAGAACCAAGTCAAAACAGTGGACCTTCTTGCCTGTGCTTTGTACCTCCAAATCCCAGCAGCGATTGAAGAATGCACAACAACACTGCTCAATCAAATTAATGAGAAAAACTGTATCAAAACCCTCAGTATCTTCAAGTATCATGCTCAAGAAAACAGTACAAAGAAATCAATGGAGTACATAAAAGCCAACTTTGAGAAGATTGTTAGGATTCTGATACGGCAGGGAGTATCATACGAGGAGCTTCTTGTTCTGGCAGATATCTGGCTGAAATCTGAATGGGACCTCTTCCAAGCCATTAAACTATGGACCGGTGTCGACTATGAAAATCGGCATCAGCATCTGAACTCATTGATGAGTTGTGTACGGTTTGGTCTGATGACTCCCAAGCAAATCGCAGCCATTATGAACATGAAGTTATACACAAAGTCAAAGGCAGACTGGCATAGCCTTGTTGATGAGGCTTCAGTGTACCACCATCTACCTGCCCACAAGAAGGTTCTGGAGACGTCAGACCAAAGCCGGGTGCGTGCCAGCCCCATACCTCTCTGCTTCGCTGTACAACTACAAGAGGAGGCACCTGTGTTGTTTTCTCTATCTGCGCAGAAGGGTTGGAAACTGCACAAAACTCGCAATATTGTGAACTTGCCGAAAAGCTGCTCGCATGCCCAATTAGTTGTCAATAACTATCTTATAGTCTGTGATGATGACAGGGGCTGGTATGTATTTGACCCTCGCACATTGAACTGGTCAAGTCTGACAGGCATGATTTATCCTAGGCGTGATTTTGCCACGGTTTATCATAACGGGTTTCTATATATTCTAGGGGGTAGCATCAGTGAGAATAGTTTGACAGCTTGTGTTGATCAGTACGACTTTGGTACAGACACCTGGCAAGTTCTCCCCACCAAACTACCTCTCCTCAGGATAAACGCTCATGCAAATGTTATCAACAGTTGCATCTACATCACTGGTGGCTACCTAGATGACTTTGGGAGTGATCCTTCAACAAGTGTTGACTGTCTAGACTTGTCCACACACACTTGGGATAACAAAGCTCATGTCCCAAGGCTTCAGAGTAACTATCCAATCAGAGTACTGCTTCTGCAAGGTGAGGAAGTCTTGTACTTCCTTGATGCTACCTTTGTGATGCACTACTACCGCCCCTCATCTGACTGCTGGGTGACATGGTGCTTGTCACACATTGACACTATAATGGCCAGGCCTTGGGAATCAGAGGTACTGCCCCATCAGAGCACCCTCTTCCTACTCAACTTCTCCCCTCTGGTTCAAGGGAGCAATGCTTCAAGCGATGAGGTCTCCGTCAAGTGGACGATTGGGAAAAAGACTGAGGAAGTGTGTGAAGTAAAACTGGATGACATTCCAATCATTGCAGTTCACCGGTGGAATAGTTGTCTAAAGAAACAGAGGCTATTGTCACTGCTTTCAGTGCCACCTCAGTCCTATTGAGGTATAAGTGTCAAAACTCAGTAAAGAAAAGAAGTGGGTGGGAAGCAGGCTGAGCAGTAATGGGCTTAGTAGTTTCAACAGAACCAAAAAGAGGTTTCTTTGTCTCAAAGTGCTTATGCATATTTTCTGTATACCTTTTTCAATGCACAACCACTTTACCTGCTGGTTGGGTCTAATACTTGTGATTGATTGTAGGTCTGATTTAGCTGTCATTGATAACAATCGGTTTCTGTATATTCTTAGGGGTAGTACCGGTGAAACAACCTTGACAGTTAGGGAATGACCTTGATGTGGACAATTGAAACATATATACTATATCCAGACCTGGGGAATCAGACCAACCCTAACAAAGGTCAAACGTAAAAGGTCAAGCCAAAAAAAGGTCAATGTTGGCCAGAGTCCCCCCCCCCCAACTTTAAAACTGCTTGCTACTCCCCTGCCAAGTGTTAATGCAAACAAGGGCGCAATCTCATGATTCAAAGGGTTTAACCAGCATGTACATATTTTGTATAGATCTACCCTTTTGCATGTCAAAACTTAATACCCTACAAACAGTACAATGCTAGGGCCACGGGTCAGTACATAAAGCAAAGAGTGATATCATCCTTCAGCATGGCTAGGATATATTTCCTAACTTCATTTGAGGAAATGTTTTATATAGCCTGAAAAAATAATTAATCATATCTCACTTGTTATACATCATGTGATAAAAACTAGTCTTTAAGTTCAATGATATTGCCCACTTTGATATTTGTTAATGCACTTAATGCACTTGTTTATGGTACTTAAAGTGTTGTTTCAATGGTTTCAGGTGGTATTAAAGCATGTACACATTTGTCTGTTTGCAAATAATAAATGACCACTTACTTCTACAGGGGGCTCATTTGTGTTTTATATTCAAAAGAACACTTAACTGTCATAACAGGCATTACAGATGCCACTTTTATTCTTTTTAAAAGAAATTCTTCTTTTTCTCAGTAACAATTTTCAGATCCCAGAGGAAAATCTTGGGGCCGGCTTAAACAAGGGTTAGTTTCCAAGATAACCAAGGGTTTTATGGTAATAGGTACCAGAAATTCTTGCGTATAAGCCGCACCCAAACTTTGACAAATACTACAAGCTAAACAGGGGGTCTGCTAATTTAGGACTATAGTATACTTATATAAAGAAGCCCTTGTATAAGCTGCATGCTATACTTAAAAGCATGTTTGGTATAGAATTAAAGTTGTGTCTGACTTGGGTATGAGCCGCGGCTGGTATGCGATGGTTTGCGAGTTAGACTGAGATTTATGGTAATGTATACTTCCTACTTTTGTGTGATTATAGGCCAGCAAGCTGCTAAACTTTCCAAAAGAGAGTTCCTTCTTCAGGCTCTAGTATCAGTAATGTAGCCCTCTAGTGCTTGAAGAAGGAACTCTCTCTTTGTACAGTCATCTGAGAGATGAAGGGGCACTATGGACTGTCAGACCCTTACCTTATTCCTTGCAGCTACTGAATAGTTCTGGGAGGAGCCACCAGTTGGAGCCTGTGCTTGGCCCAGATATGCCACTTTTCCTGCTTTTTTACTGGAATTTCTGTAATAAAATATGTTAATTTCCTACAGAAAGTTGACTAAAATCTCATGATTTCCTACTTTTTGAAGTGGCATCTCTGTTGGCCCTGACACAGCAGGGTGCTGATAGCATGGTGTCTTGAGAGTTGAGGCAGAAGATTTATTATTGGTTTTAACCTATGACAAGTATGCAGTAATCATAAAGTCCTATGAAATAGTTCACAATATTAGAAAGATGGCAAATATTTCAATAAAATGTGAGTTATCTTTACTTCTCATTTCAATGATTATCATTCACTGGTGCTTCCATCACATGCTTCCCCCTCCCAATGACGTTTGAAGATCATGGACAAGTCTACCTCTCTTGAATATAAAAATCATTGTGTGAGAAACTATAATATAGTTGGAGCATACAAGCTGTGAGTCAGATGATATCTGATTGAAAAAATATATATATATCTTGTCAAATTGTGTCATTCACTGCCTTGTTCACTAGCTGAATTTAACCATTTAATGACTCATCAGTTCTGAGTTTCATAATTTTATTGGTACAAAATCCTCTACACATCAAGTCTTTTGACTCCAACCATGATCATTTAGCTTCATGCAACGCTGACGAATAACTTGGTGGTGCTGCTATAAGGGTGAATCCACTGAGGCAAATCCGTCGGATCGGATGAACTTTTACAATGTGGATTCACCCCTTATGTGCATCTTACTATTGCAGTACTAACGACTTCCACAATTGCAGTATTGAGGCATTTCTGGTGTCAAGATATTGAATAATACTTTAATATGTTTGTAACAAGTTGATTAATTAACCTTTTTTCTGATGTTGCCTCAATTTCACGATTTCATAGTATTATTGCAATGCTTACTAATGTTTTACTTAAGTAACATTACCCAATCTCATTTCAGAAGTTGTCGGTTGATTAAGCTAAGGTGGAAAGGCTGTCATATAACCATGTCTCGGGAAGTTGGAATAACGTCTGGGGTTTGCTCCCTTTGGCAGCAGAAGATGCTGCTCGACTACACGATAGAAGTGGAGGAGGAAGAGTTCAAGGTGCACAAAGTCATTATGGCCTCTGTCAGTGACTTCTTCAAGGCCATGCTGACAGGAGGTATGAAGGAGAGTCAGACTGATAGGGTTAAGCTAGAAGGACAAAGTCCCCTTGCCGTCTCCAAAATAATAGAGTTTATCTACACAGGTCAGTTTGGCCCCAGCGCAGCTAACCCAGAGGACCTCCTGGCCTGTGCAGTTTTCCTCCAGATTCCTGCAGCAATCAAGGAGTGTACAAAACTACTGTGCAATGAAATCAACGAGAAAAACTGCTTCACTGCGCTTTCCCTGTTCCGCGCCTACTGTATGAAGGAAGTTGAGGAACAGGCAATTCAATATCTGACGGCCAACTTTGAGAAAGTTTTTGACGCTTGTAAACCAGAGGAACTATCCGTTGTTGATTTTACAGAGTTGGTAAACCTGTGGCAGAAATCAGAATGGGACCTCCTTCTTGCTATCAAACAATGGGCTTGTTACGATGTTGAGAATCGCAAACAGTACATCGACGAGCTCATGAGCCATGTACGCTTTGGCCTGATGACACCAGAACAGCTTGAAACCATTAAAGACATGGCCTCAGACCAAGATGGCTCTTGGCTGGATCTTGTGGCTAAAGCTGTTGAATATCACACCCTGCCTACCCATGTAAAGGTACTCGATGATTCAAAACAAAGCCAGGCTAGAGGCGACCACCTTCCCTTCTACTTCAATGCAGATGAACGAGTCCTCCTAGGCCTAGATAAAGCAGACCGCTGGGTAGAATATTCAACTTCAACAATGCCCGAAATGAAGCAGGGAATTGAGGCATCTGTAGTCATCAATGACTTCCTAGTGGTATGTGAACTAACAAGGCGAAGCGAAAAATGGCAAATCTTCGATCCTCGAATGATAAAATGGTCACCCATGGCCAAACCTACAGCAACGCCACGGGACTCTGCTCTGGTGTCATGTGACAAGCATCTGTATCTGCTCGGTGGTTTAAGCCGTCAACCATTCGAGGCTGCACTCCCCACTGATAGCATTCAGAGATATGACTTCAGGATCAATGAGTGGCAACAGTTCCCCAGCAAACTGCCTACTGGGTTGCACCAGCATGGGGCCGCTGTCATTGGGAGCTGTATTTACATTGCCGGGGGCTACAAACGTGATGAGATGACGGAGGTATTGTCGATGAGGTTAGATTGTCTCGACCTGTCCACTAACAGTTGGCACAGCAAAGCTGATCTACCCGAAGCCAATAGAGGTTTTAGGAAGCTCCAAGTGATGGACTTGTGCAATGAGCAGGTGCTGTTCATCATGAGTCGAGGCCTAAGTATTCAGTATTATAGCCCGGCCAGTGACCAGTGGTCTACGTGGACCTGTGCGTCGTCTGTGGACACTGAACTCAGATGGCAGAGTGGCAGTGTTGTGTTAGCTGACCGTAACACTCTCTTCCTCCTCAACTTCCGTGATGGGATCCATGATATCGACGATGACAATGAGCCGATGCGGTTTGCCTGTGCAAAGTGGGTAGTTGAACCGACGGGGCAGAAAATCAGTGAAGTTAAACTGAAAGAGCTCCCTGAAGAATGCCATGGTGCAGAGGAGTATCACAGAATCTTCACTAGACTCTTTCTACTCGCGATACCACCACATCCCACAAAGATGTAACAAGGTATACGAGAATGCTCAAATATTATATTCACTCCTATCGTGACATAACATTTGTGTTTAGTAAGATTACTGGTACAATAAATTTCTTTTTGTTCTCATCTGTTGGACCACTAAACCACCATATGTGGTTCTGATTATAACTAACTTACAAGATGTGACCATATTATATTGCATATAACATGGCAAGGGATGAGTCATTTATTACCACCTGGGGGGAGGTTGATTTTCCTACAAGGACAATTCTTTTTGACCCCCTCTCCACCCATAAATTTGCCAAAAGTAATTGTTCCCGCCTCCCAACTAAGTTTTGCTTCCGTGAAATGCCACCCCCCCCCCCCCGAAATAACATACCCTGGTCGAATAACAAGAAGAATTGCAAGAACTAAATGGACTGTTTTTAGTTGTGACCCCTTCCCCCCCCCCCCCCCCCCGGCAGGGAGGCTCATCTTGTTTTGACTCTACGCCCCTACCCTCTATCAACCAAGGCCCCACCCCAGCTGGCAATAAATAACTCGTCTCTATGCTGTATTTCATCTATGACATAGATAAGACAGATTTTCTCAATATGGTTTTTGGCATGCTTTTATGTGTTTTGATTCTCACCGCATAGAACATATTCTAAATTTAAATGGAGTTTATTTTTAGCAAGATCAGACAATAATGAATTTTGAGCATTAAAATATGATGTTAATGTATTATCTTATACCCAAATGTGCTGAAATATGTTTACCTTATTGTATAAGTTTGTCATCAAAATATATATGTTTTGTGTTGTTTAGTTAATAAACTATTGATCTAAGAACTAGCTGTCACTATCATTTAATATTGTATTCATTTTGCACTTTTGCAATCACATCAAATTTCACAACTGTATTTAGATAACCTTAGACTTCCTTCTGCTTTTAAGTAACTCACCACATCTTCCCAAACAAGATAATAAATTACCTTTTCATTTTCCAGGTGATCTCATTGCAAGGAGGACAATCATTTCATCATGTTGGATGTTGTAGGAGAACGAGTACAAGCCTTCTGGCAAGCTGGCATGTTGCTAGACTACACCATAGAAGTACAAGATAAGTGTCTAAAGGTGCATAAGGTCGTCATGGCCTCTGCCAGTGACTACTTCAAGGTCATGCTGACAGGAGGTATGGTGGAGAGTCAGACTGACAGAGTGAGACTGGAGGGACAAAATGCTCAAGCTGTATCTGCCATGGTTGAGTTTATATACACAGGCCAGTTTGGTACCACTGAAGTTGGCACAGAGGAACTTCTAGCATGTGCCATGTATCTTCAAATTCAACCAGCCATTGATGCCTGTTGTGAACAACTCTGT
This sequence comes from Harmothoe impar, assembly GCA_947462335.1. NCBI lineage: Eukaryota > Metazoa > Annelida > Polychaeta > Phyllodocida > Polynoidae > Harmothoe > Harmothoe impar. The sequence continues at coordinate 112,798,325 of OX381704.1, forward strand.
GACAAAGTCAATACCAAGAACTGCATAGATATTCTAGCAATATTCAGAGCTTACAGTCTTCAAGACGGCATTGACCAAACAGTTAGTTACATCAGATCAAACATGGATGAAATCCTGAAAGGTTTTGAACTTGATAAAATGTCACAAGACAAACTTAAGATTATCCTAGATTGCTGGGGGAAATCAGAGTGGAAGCTCTTTCTCACCATCAAAGATTGGATTGAGTTTGACTCTGAGAACCGTAAAGAATACCTGAACAACCTCATGAGCCTTGTGCACTTTGCCCTGATGACACCAGAACAACTTGAAGCCGTCAAAGTTATGGACATTTATTCTCAGTATGCTGATTCATGGTGTAACCTTGTGGCTGAAGGTCAAAAGTATCACAACCTTCCCATACACCTCAAAGTGCTAGATGTATCAGAACAGAGCAAGGTCAGGACAGACCCTGTACCTCTGTGCTTTGTTGAAGAAGAAAGTTCTGAGGGTGATTTCTATGCTGTGAAGGGGACAAATTGGATACGGGAAAAAGCAATTAACCAAACTGAATTCTGTTTTGGTGAATGTGCCCTCATTAAAGTGAACAACTTTCTCATAGCATGCAACATAAACGAATTCAATGTGTTTGATCCTCGTACAAAGCAGTGGTCACTCTTGACCACAATTCCAGTGCCTAAACTTAGGTTTCATCCGGTTTATCATGATAAGCGACTTTACATTCTTGGCGGGCACCTGAGGCAATACGGTCAGGTATATGTAGCATCTGATAGCATTGAAAGGTATGATTTTGAAACCAACAGCTGGAGTGTCCTTCCCACTAAGATGCCTGTTTTCTTAAAGGACTTCAATGCCTGTATCCTTGATGGATCCATCTACGTCATCTATAGGGATACAGAAAAAATCTGTGAAGACAATTCAGGATTCATAATTCGAATGGATTGCTTTGACCCAGCTACCAACACATGGACTAAAAAGGCTCCCATGACAGAGTTCATCACTGACTACACTATAGACGTGATAGAATTGTGGAAGGAGAAAGTTATCATGATCATGACCCATGGCTTCTTCATGAAATACTACCACCCAAGCACCAACCAGTGGTGTGCCTATGACCCGTTAGAAGATGCAACCACTAGAATGGTCTATGATTATCGAGGGTCTGTGCTCCCCAGTGGGAATAGACTCTTCCTGGTTAACTTCCGGTACTCCGACTATGAGCATGTACCCAGCCACACCAGACTGAACATTGGTGATACACCCACTGGTAGGTGTGAAGTGTGGACGATGCGGGAGAAAGCGAAGAAACCCTTCATGAAGGAGTTGGATGACTTTCCAATTGATGAATATGACGAAGATTACAACTTGATCGATTATTCTATGACCTCACTTGCCCTGGCACCACAGTGAATTAGGTAAATTCTGTGGTCATGATTGACTTCATTTAATGCACTAACAGACACTATGATTAATTTAGTGAAAACTTGTTAAGTTTGAGTTTGATAAAGCTTTATTGTCAAAAAATTGCCGCAGTAGTCTTCCCGTAAATGAGAATTCGGATGACCATTTCCTCGGTTGTCATATAACTATATAAGTATATTCTGATCGGTTTCTCTTGTTGAGAGTATTACAAATAAAAAGAATTAAATCCTTTTAAGCAGACCTGGTATAATTTTATGCAGAATTATTGTATTGTTTCCAATATAAAGAATAGGATCTTTTTTTAAATTTTGGATAAAATATAAAGGAAAGGTTTTTTCCCTGTAATTGTTGGACTGTTGTAAACATTATTCATATCTATATAACTATATATAGGTTTCATTAAAAGAACTGACATACATGAGGTGATTTATGTACAAATCAAGGTTAGAAACAACAGTGTACATTATGAATTTGTAAGATACAGTAATTTCAAAAGCTTGATATAAGTGACTTATGAGCCACGGCTCTGCTCTGGTGAATTCAACCACAATTTTTTCTCTCACTTTTATACAGTAAATACACATAGAAACTAACGGCTTTAATCCTGAAAAAGAAATCGATGTATGGGAAAAAAAATGTTCCCCCTTTAGAAGCAGAAGGAAATCTTAGTCTAAAAATCTGTCCAATCTTAAAATGGATAATCTTAACACTAGAGGGCACCACTGTCATAGTAGAATGTACACTGCAGACCCCTCCTTCCACACAGCCTAAATAGGATATGGTAGACCTACATTAGTAAAGCTGAAGGCAATTGGGTTAGGTTGTGGCTGTGTTGTCATTTTCCAAAAAAAAGAAAGGGGGGTTCAGGGGCAGTGCCCCTAATGTATACAATAATAATACCAGTGCTAGTAGCCACTAGTAGCACCATCTTACCAGTATGCAGGGAGATGGTGGGCAACGATAATCTTAAACAAATGCTATAATCTTAAATGTTATTAACTTTAAGATTGTAAAGTTTTTTAGATTGTTCATTTTAAGAATAGACAGATTTCCTTGTTGTCGCTCCCACGCTAGTCTGTCCTGACGAGCATTAGTCACCTAGTTTGACTGGCGTAACCTATAAATGGCATTGAACACCTGCCCAATGCTATGCGTTGGGTCTTAAATCAAATCATCATCTAGTTTGATATCTTCCCCAGTTTCTGTGACCCATATCATCTGCCGACACACCAGCTTGCAGGTGTTAATCATTTCCCGGAGTAGCTCCCGCTGGTCCCTCATCCCCTGTGGTATCACAACACGGACAGACGAGAGCGTCAACTGCAGTCCTTTCCTTTGAGATCCCGCAGCACACGTCACCAGATCCCCGAGCCTCACTGTACCATATGGCACCATGACCTCACACTCCGGGAACTGCACCGCGTCATCTACAAGACTAGCCAAGAGTCCTGCCATTGGGACGGTCTCGTTGACGTAAATCCACAGCATTACCAGCCCTTCATTAGGTTTCGCCAGCAGCAGTTTGTCCCATTTCTCCTTCCCCCAGCTGCCTTCCTCAGGCTCCCCCCAGATGTTATCGTAGGATGTTCTCTGCCGTAGGTAGATGTTTTGTGAACACCAGCTGCGGTCTGTTGGAGCATGCTGCAGCAGTGCTTCATACGCATCCTGGGGGCACCAGGCAGTGACGCTCAGTTCAAGTGTCTCACCATCACCTTCAGTCTTCACCTCAGCCCATCTGGTCTCACCTGTTGGATAAATGCTGAAAAATAAAAAAGACAAATGTCCATTGATACTGTCTCATTTATTTCATGAGTGGGGGCCAGGGCGATACTGCCCTAGCCCCCAATCATGAAATACATCAGAGACAGTATCAATGTAGTTGGCATTTGTGTTTTTATTTGAAGCCATTTAATGAAGGATAGCCCATTGAATACAGCCACATAGTATTCAATGGACGGGGGGCATTGAATGTGAAGCTTTCTATGGTTAAGCATAGTAAATCTTGTAAAAAATTAAATCAAATATTGAATCTAACTCATATTGCTAGTAAAACAATTTCTCTCCTCTTTTTCAAATGTTAATGTCCTTTAGATATCTACAGCTACAATTGACCCAGTGTCAGGGTCAACTTAGGATTTCTGGGTTATTTCCTAGTTGATTGGCTATAAAATCATCAGATAGATTAAATGAAAAATTTCGGGTGTAATTTGAACACTCACTGTGTTTTGTCTCCGTAGACATTTGTGAACATTCCAGGCATCAAGCAGTACATGGTGGAATGTACTAGTATGTCCCGTAGTTTTGTAGAGCAGAGCTTTAGGAGTTCCACAACATGGTGGAAGGTCCCATTCTCATTGATGTAGTAAACCCAATGCTGCTTTCTTAATGTTTTAGCATATTTATCAAAGGCATGGTCAACCTTTTCACAGATCGCATCGACATCCTTGATTTTGAATTCTTTGGAATGCAGAATGCTCTCGATCGTGTTGGAAGTCAACTGTTTGATCTTCTCACCCAGAGAAACCAGATCATAGTGAACCAGTTTGGACTTCTTGGACTGTAGCGTGAGCTTGAATCGATAGAGCTTGTCCTTAATTCTCCCTCTTTGCGGTACGTACGGTAGAGACTGCAGTATCAGCATACTACGGAACATCATCTGAAGTAGGGCCTGCTGTGAGGTCTCATCCTGCAGAAGCAGTTGAAAGACATTCTTCTGTACATTTCTCAAGTATGAGTCACTGCATATGGCTAACAGAAAAGATGTCCTCTTGTTTACATCGAGGGTATAGATGTATTGGCTCGAGAAGTACTCCAGCATCAATTCATAGCTGAATGAGTAGCACTTTTTATCTTTTGATTGTAGCAGGAACACCTTGTAAGACTGTACAACATTGAACTTTGTGAGGAGATCCTGTTCAAATTCTTTGATGTCATTCACGAGGAGGTAGATGCACAACCGGTAGAAATCCTGAGACTGCTCCTTGTTTACTTCGACACCAGCTCTTTTCAGTAGATGTCTTTCCAAAGAAGCGAGCAACTTTGGGATGTTAAACTCACTCTGTTCACTCAGATCGAGTTCCCCTTTCACTGCAAGTGCACAGAATATGTGCAAGTGGAGAGGGGATGACAGAAAGGCTTTTAACTTCTGCTTGTGCCGGGTCACATAATCTTGAACAAGGTGGCTTTGGGAAGGTTGAATAAGCTTCCGTACCTGACACATGTCAGTGTAGAGTTTGACGTAGTGAAGCCCTTCCTCCTCTGTGTATCCTTTAAGCAGAAGAAGTCTGTCAAAGAAACGAGCATCAATGCTACAGTGATCTGTGGAACAAGTGATAACTATAGTCGGGCCACGTCCTCTCTGACAATCTTGCACATAGTTCTCAAGTGTCTCCAAGGCTGCAGCATCATGCAATTCATTCAAATCATCAACCACTACCACTGCTCCTTCCCCTCGTTGAATGTGTGCCATCAGTTCATCCTCGTCATCTTTTTTGCATCCCAATTTGTCACGGATTGCTGCTTCTACAGTCGTTGTGATACTTCTTGCCTTGAGAAACACCATAGTGGTCCATTTCAGGGACCCTGATCTCAGAGACAGAGTACCGCCCTGGTTTACTACCTGATGTAGGAAGTTGGTGCTCCAGTTGAAAACAAAGCTCTTGCCGAATGTTGTTTTGCCGTCCCCTGGTTCTGAGTACATGATGACTGTACGTGGAGCTGGGGTGCCACCAAACTCCTGAAGGATCTCTGTTCCCTTTATCGGAACTGACACTCTGAAAATATATAATGATCTTAAAAAAAAGGATCACATCATTTATTTTACATATGCTGGTAGAATAATGCATGTTCAATGGTACTCAATCTTAAAGGACAGCATCATGCATTAATGCATCATACCCTTGATCATCATACTGATCTAATGAGACTCCCGTAAGGTCGGCATGATGCAGCAATGCAGCACCAGCGAGTTACTCGCTGGGGCTGCATTGGTGCATCATGACAAATGTCATGACAAATATCTTTTAGCGACATCTGTCCTCAAAGGGTTAGATGACCATCACTAAGCTTTATTTCATTCTGATGTTTAGGTAAAATCACACCACCATGCAAATACCTCATAGTGAACACATCTATGCACTTTAATGGTGTATTGTTTTTACTTACACATAATTACCATTGACGTGAGGTAATTCCATTTTGACGTGTGGTTTTACATGAACCAAACACTCCGATACATCAATCAATTCATCCCGCTGGTTACTTTCAAAATTGAAGACATGGGCCTTCATCAGTGACCGTTTACAATGTTGACAGTGGTCCCAGATACCTGAAAGGTAGAAATAGCTTTCAATGTGCATCCTCAAGATCTCACCATTGATAAATTCAGTCAAAGAGATATCTCAGTTTTCGATATATTTTGATCTACCAATGGTATCTCACAATCACTAAGAACTATGTAAGTTTGATATATGATGATGTAATAAAAGAAAAAAAGAAGTTTCATAGGCTAATTAAAAGATTGAAGATTATTACAGGTGGTATGCAAATATTGCCGATGCTACATTTGTCCATCATGCCGACCCTTTGGGAGTGTCTCAAACCTGTAGGGTCGGCACGATGCAGCCCTGGTGGGTTACTCACCAAGGCTGCATTCGTGCATCATGACGACCAAGGCATTATGCATTAATGCACCATGCCATCCTTAAAGGATTAAGAAGCTAAATATACCCTACCATGGAGTAGACTTGATGGCAGAGGTCGTTGCACGACCTGTAACGATTCCTCCACCCATACACCCTCCAAGTATATGGACAGCCCTACTCCACCTCCCCTTGGTATCAGATTCCCCTGTCCTGTCAGGGCTAAGGCTCTCATCAAACAATGGTAGTGCCATCTAGGCCCTCTCTCGATGAAATTGAGCAGTTCCAGAACTTGGTCTGGTCTCGATTTGGCAGTGGCCTGCAAGGAAAGGGATGTACTTTTATATTAGACAAATGATGATGTAAGATTGGGCATTTAGACAAGGCCTTCTTCTATGATAAATGAAAAAAAGGCGAAAGATTTGGGTTCTGTCAGTAGAAAACACCATTCCCCTGACAGATTATTGATAGTGATTATCCGCCCTGGTTTTATTGTAAACAATTTAACCCTTTAAGGACGGATGTCACTAAAAGATTACATTTGTTTCATGATGCACCAAAGCAGCACCAGCGAGTACAGGGCTGGGCATGTTGGGATATGCTGGAGCAAACCTAGAAATCCTTGGAGCAAAGCATTTCAGACGGATCCACATTGACTAGATGTGTGTCTGTGGGCGGGGGACCCATCCCCCCCCCCCAAACCATCTCCCTGAGGTGAAATTTGTGTGTGAAATAAAGGAGAAATTTGATATTCTGTCTTTAATTTGGTGTGCTCTGAGGGGAGTTCTCGAAATTCTATCTTTAGATTTGTGCATTCTGTTTTAGGCACGTTCCTCCTGGAAAATAAATGAATGGTATATTCTGAGAATTTGGTGATACATTGCTCTCGGAAAATTTTGAAATTCTACTTTCAGATTGGTGTTTTCTATGTACTTTTGAGGGCATATTGATCCAGGAAAACTTTGGATTTGTATTTTTAGAATAAAGAGTTTAGGAGCATACTGCTCACCCAAGATTTGGAACTTCTACCTTTTAGATGGATGTTTTAATGATGGTTTGGGGGGCATGTCGTTCCAAGCAAATTTCACCTATTAGTTGACTTGGATGTATTCTGATCATCTTGGAAGTATGTTGCTCCAGGAAAAAAAGCCATGAAAATCTACCTTTAGATTGGTGCATTTGTAGTGTTTTGGGAGCATATTGTTCCAGGAGAAATTTGTAATTCTATCTGTAGATTGGTATAACTATATTTTGAGGGAATCGTGAGACAAAGTTCTAAGAAATTTGAGAAAATATACTTTTGGATTGGTGTATAGTTACTGGGCATGTTGCACCAAAGAATATGGACATATTACTGTCAGATTGGTGCATTCTGTGGGCGTATTGGTCCAGGAAAAGTTTGGAATTCTACATTGAGATTCAGGGGCGGATCCAGGGGGGGGGGGCGCCAGGGGTGCACCCCCCCCCTATTTTTCTGTACATTTTAATTTAGATGGTCCAACTCCCCCAATGATGTAGGTATTACAGCGCCCCCCCCCCCCCTTTTTCCAAAATTCCTGGATCCGCCACTGAGAAAATTTTGAAAACCCATTGTTAGATGGGTGTATGCTAAGGGGTTTAGGGGAATATTGCACTGGGAACACTGGGAGAGGAAATCTATAGAAATAGTCCTAACTTTGGTTCTAATTGGAATATTTACAAAATTCTTTCAGCTTTAGAAAGCCCAGACTTTCCCCAATGTCCCTGTCGCATTTTCCAAGACCCCTGTCGCACATTTTTTGCGACATTGCGATAGCTGCCCAGTCCTGCGAGTAACTGGTGGTGCATTATGCAGACCCTTCGTGAGTGTCTCAACTTAGGGTTGGCATGATGCATGAATGCAGCGCTGGTAACTCGCCAGGGCTGCATTCATGCATCATGACGACGAAGGGCATGATGCAGTAGAGTATGATGCCATCCTTACAGGGTTAATAGTTGTACAATATTCACCAATATTCACCTTGAGTCTCTCCTCGTCGGTTAGTTTCAGCACGTTAAGTTGTCTCAGGTGTGGCCATATACAGCCCAGCTGCAGATTATTGTAGAGGTCCACTCTGGACTTATTAAGCAGGCCCCCATAGACACTTTCTAGAACTGGCATGTGCTCCTCTAGATTCCTCTTGTCCCATGGATGTATGGGAGGTGGTGATTCCTCTGAAGCAGCTGTGAGGATTAGTTTTAAAAGAAATTAAATTATTAATTCAAACATTTTATCCAGATCAATATGCAGTGCATGTTAAGTCTGTTACTCTCACTTAAAATATACTGTGTCATTACACTACATCTTTCAAATATGTATGTGCATAGAAAAGTAAAGCAGTCAACTGTGTCTACCATGTGGCTCTGGTAAAAATGGAGTGTCAAACAGCTATTGACTCTGCCTATATGAAGGGTCAACTTGAGTGGCACTGATGATACAGAGTCAACTCAAGCTGACCCATCATATAATTAAAGTCATCATTGGCTGGACTCTCTATTTTACCAGAGGCATGTGGGGGACACAGTTAAAGATGGGTTAGGAGCTAATTTGGGGTAAATTTTTATTTTTCATTTTTTCAACATATTTGTGTTCATACTGTCCATATAAATATGTGTGTAGCTTTTTAAATCATTCAGACACATATAAATCCATAAAAAGTAGAGCAAATTATGGTCAGAATGGGTCATGCGACCCGACCCTATTACAGAAAGTGGTCTCCTGACCTGGATTTCTCTATATATTATGCCTTTACACACATCAGGATGATTTAAAAAGCTACACACATATTTATATGGACATTATGAACACAAATACGTTGAACAACTGAAAAATAAAAATCTACCCCAAATTAGCTCCTAACCCATCTTTAACACTGTTACTTTTCTCTGTGTGGACCTTGCATGAGAAACAGAAGATTTAGGAATTTTCCCATTACTCTGCCATGAACCTTGGGCGGTATAAGGTGCACGTGGGACAAACTGCCTCAGTGACTAGACGCCGCCCATTTTACCTGTAATCTCAAAAAGCCCACTTTTCCAGTAATCTTAATCAGTTTCCAGGCCCATTCTCTATATGGCACTTTTCTTTCTCTCTTCTTTTTCTATTTTTGAAACACAACTATAACCAAACCCATTGAACCTCTAAGAATGGGACGATTAAGACTATAGGAGAGGATGTTCAGACTTGCAGACTTACAGTGGCACAATCTAGAGACGAAGGGGGACTCATTAAGATTACTGGAAAAATGGGTTTTTAAGATTACAGGTAAAATGGGTGGCGTCTTGTCACTTGGGAAGTTCGTCCCTTGTTCCATATAAGGTGTCCTTCTTACAATACTTATTTTTATCTTTATAAAATGGAATGTCACAGACCAATTTGAGAAATATGTTACCTGGGGAGCTTGGTGGTGAGGGTGGGCAGGGTGGCAGCCTGCGGGGAACAGGTTTCACGGGTAATGTGGGCAGTGGTCTTGAAGGCAGTTTTGGTGGTGGAGGTTGCGGAATCGACACTTCTGATGTTGGCAGTTTTGATGATGGAATCAACACTTTTGGTGTTGGTAGTTTTGGTTTAGGAGTCGATGTTTCTGATGTTGGCAGTTTTGGTGGTGGAATCAACTCTTGTGATGTTGACAGTTTTGGTGGCGGAGGTGGTGAAATTGACACTTGTGATGTTGACAGATGTGGTGGCGGAATCGACTCTTTTGATGTTGACAGTTTCGGTGGCGGAATCGACACCTGTGATGTGGACGGTTTTGGTGGAAGAGGTGGCGGAATCGACGCTGGTGATGTTGACGCTGGTTTTGGTGCAGGAATTGACACTTTTGATGAGAGTGGTATCCTTGGCACTTGTGCTAATGTGGGTTTTGGTGTCAGACCAGGCTTTTGTGGCAAAGCTGGCTTTGGGTGAAGAGCTGGTTTGGGGGACCCAGGTAGTTTCTTCAGTCCACTGTCAAATGTTTTAGGTTGCTGACCATTATCATCATAAATTGGCATGCCATCTTCGCCTTTAGGAATTAAGTCATTCTGTCCAGACTTGGCAATGGACCTCATGAGCCCATGATAGTACCATCTCGGACCCCGGCTTATGTGGTCTAGCAGGGCCATCACTCTCTCCCGTCCAACCCATTCACGCTGCAATGAACAGGATTTACACATATGAATATAAATGACCTGTGCTTCTTTACTTTAGGGAAGTGAGAGTAAGTTCTTTTCCTCTTTTAATGCAATGCATAGTTCCTGCAACTACTTTAAAACACCACCGATAATATTGACCCTTTTCTCCTGAAGTGGTGGTTTGGCTTACAGGCAGGGTTTTGATACATTATAGAAGAACTATTTTAAGACAAAATTGATTTTTGAGCCCTAATCATCGGACCATATGCCACTTTAAAGTTGAAAGTAGCCACAGCAACCTGCAGGACATCAGGATATGACTCACTGACTATTACAGTGGGCCTAACTAGGGATATTATGAAAATGTTGGAGATTCTTGTTAAAATGCAATTTCCTGGGGTCAGACAGTTAATTAGGTCGCGTAGGAGTTTGTTCCTCCTGACCAATAATTTACAACAACAAAAAAGCTTTTTTTGAACCGATGGTAAGGTTGCCTGAAACACCTTTTTCTTTGGCCTAAAGTAAGACCATGAGAATGAAAGTTTTAGTTGTTAACTGCCCTCGTTCACATGCTATGAAACACCCTTGGTGCTGCATACTTTAAATGTAAATATTTTTGTGCGTACACATTTTTGCAAAATTGCTAAAAAGTGCAATTACGCATGTATTTAAATAAGCAGATTTCCGAAATTAAGCTCTTTAATTCAATACTGTTTAGATATTTTCGTTTTTTTAATTCAGCGAAAATTGCGGGGAAAAAATACAGCACAAATATTTCTACATTTACAGTAAAACCTTTATAATTGATGTTAAGTATGATTAGTGCATATATCCTTTAAAGACATGATTATTTTGATCTCATGGGTCAAAGGAATTACTGATGTGCCTATAGATCCATGCATCAAGAAAGGGTGACTTTTTTCATAATATTTGCAAACATCTCTTATCCGGAGATTCACAAAAGAATTCTCTTTTATATAGCTCATATTTGAATGCAGGATGTTGAGGTACGTTTACATTTCTGTCAGTCACACTTCAAAAACGTTCAAAGATTTTATCTACAACTTTTCTGAAAGGTTGGCCTATGTTGATGCATTGGGCCAAAAAAAACATGGTCCAAAAATTGAGGGTAGGTAGGTCGGATTTTTTTTTTATTATTATTTTTTTTTGAATGTTGGAGGTACCTGGAATGGGTCGCGAACTGCCACATCGACTCGTGGGTCGTCAAGATGACTCACCGATTCTTACTATAACTAGGAATATCATGAGATTATTGGAGGTTCTGGTTAAAAGGCATCTTCCTGAGGCTGGACCATCAATTAGGCATGTGATCTGTTCTTACTGACCAAAAAATTGCTAACATTTCCGGGTAAAAAATGTATATTTTGCAAAAAGAAAAAAAAAATTCTCCAAAATCGGAAAAAAAATCCTTTTTTGAATCTAGGGTCGGGTTGCCTGAAACACACCTTTTATTATTTTTGGCCTTGGTGTATAGTATATGTTCCCACCTTGATTTTCTCCTCCTGTATCCTGTTGATGACTCTGAGTTCCCTCAGGTGTGGCCACACTTGGTCTAGTTGGAGTCCTTTACACAACGCTGCATAGCACTTGTTTAGACGTTCCTCGTAGACACTCCCAGTAAGAGGCTGACTCTCCTCCACGTTGGACTCGTCCCAGGGAGGCGTGTCGCCTGTTGCCATGGTTTCTGTGCTCAGAATTTAAGAGACAATATATTATTCCCTCTGGCTGAATCTATCCTACGACTAGACTGCACTAGTAATATTTAGGTGGGTGTAAGCGGAGCAGAGACACCCCTGAGAACCACTCATAGCACAGGGTACAGTATTGGCTGGATTTTATAGTAAAGGTAAGATGTAGCATGCTCTACTTATGGCCCTAGACTCCTAAATTCGACACGGCAACATGGCCATTTCTTAAATTCGACATGCGACATGAGGCCTAGTGACATGCGACATGAGGCTTAAAATCATAGTGACATGGGACATGGACAGTTCTTAAAATCGACATGGGACATGAGCATTTTTTAGCGACATAGACATGCGACATGGCCATTTCTTAAAACCGACATGCGACATGGGGACCCCCCCATCAAGGGCCCCCCACTTCGTAGTATGCTCTACTTCCTCCTAGATTGATGTTTCTTGACACCACCTCAGGTCTGGGCTATAAACAGGGATCGGCCTTCTTCATATACAGCCATACAGCCAAGTATTAAAGGGGGTCCCAATGTCGACTCGGTTTTAAAGATCCATTATATTCGGCATAAAACCAAGTAAATATAAGTAAGGGCCGTGGGTATGAGGGAGTCCCAACCAGCCAACGTCGACTCAGCTCTTAAGTTTAGTAAGAATCCATCATGCCCCATGTCTATTAAAGCTGAGCGCGCGAATTTTTTACACTCCTCCGGTTGAGGGGTCAACATTTTTACCCCCCCCCCCCCTTACGGCCGAAAATCGGCTCCCCCGCGGGCCCTTTGAAGCATAGTAATGTGCGGGCTTTTTGGCTCAAAACAGGTTTAATTATTTTGCCCCCCCCCCCCGGTCAAGGGGTCCAAATTCTTTTGCCCCGGCCAAACCCACCACCCCCCCTGTTGTTAAAAAATGGTCACTCCCTTAAACAATGGTATTTTTATGGATGTATGGTACCCACACTACATGAGCAGATTATGTACGAATAGCGTATACTACCTCCGTACAAGGAAACAGGACATGCCCATCCCCACGTGCATTAACTACGTCATTCCAATCTCCAGACAGATGTTCTGATATATTACTAACAGTGTAGGAAACCATTTGACTACCACCTGCTGTGTAGGGCGGTAAAATAGGCACTGGGACAACCTGAGTGAAATTAGATGCCCCAAATGGTGCAGACCTTACTTATATCCTGATTCAGTTACACCCTGCTATTCCAGAAACTAAGAAGTACTTTATATTTGAGATTTCAAGCATTTTTGTATTTGTCTACCACCTCCTATGTCATCTAACAGGGGGCAGTGCAAAAAATGGCTGACATTCAGAGTGTCCCACACTGTACATTACTATAGGTAACCTCCGTTGTGAGAGTGTATTGACCCAGTTTATGCACTTGCCCATCCCGGTATACCCCTATAGTGGAGTCGGGAGTGGAGTACATTGCCTAATATCATGGCTTATACTATATCCCAAACATGTTCCCTTCTGTTATCTACCTAAGGCTTAACACAACACATAGAAGTATCTCAGAAGTTCAACACTTACATCAGTTGACTGATCCCCTGTTCTGTGGCTGATACTGAGTCATAGGACAATCCTTTTCTCTGGATATAGGGATTTGAAATAACCACTTCCTCTCTCCTGTTCTATACACTTTCTGCAGACGAGAATAGAAGCGACCTGCCTTTAGGGAGTGATCATTTATTATTAACAGGGGGGGTGGTGGGTTTGGGGGGGGGGGGGCAAAAAATAAAAAAATTTGGACCCCTTGACCGGGGGGGGGGGGCAAAAAAATTTGGACCCCTCTTGGGGGGGGGCAAAAAAATTTAACCTGTTTTGAGCCAAAAAGCCCGCGCGTTACTATTCTTCAAAGGGCCCGCACGCGAGCCGATTTTCGACCCTAAAGGGGGGGGGGGGAATTTTGACCCCTTGACCGGGGGGGGGGGGTAAAAAATTTCGCACGCTCCGCGCAGAAACCCACCACCCCCCTCCCTGTTGTTAAAAAATGATCACTCCCTTAGAGGGAATAACTGGTGCATAACTGGTTCTGGGTGCTGTTTGTGACAAAGCACAGGGAACCAAATGGAGCCTTCAACAGCACACTACTGACCCCCTGTGATAGTAAGAGGAACTTAATTTGCATACAAGTTCTACGGGACAGGGCCCATGGATACTTCATATGTGTAGTTGAATGTATATATGATTTTCATCCACAAACAGTGTGTCTCCTCTGAGTCTCCAGTCTCCTTATTAGACATGTGTCTCTACATGGGTCCCCAGAGTTTTGGCCGTGTCGCCATGTCGATTTTTAGCAAAAGGGCCGTGCCACTGTCGATTTTTACATGTACAGGAATTCATCCCTAATTCTCTGTGTCTGTCAATCTTTTTTTAACGGCCCAAAAGGGCCATGTCGCCGTGTCGCCGGTGTCGAATTTTACCCATGCAGGGGCACAGACATCAGACATCTAGCTATTCATTTATGGCAACATATTGAACATACCTCCATTAATAGATGTGTAGGACATGTTCAAAGTTAGCTGACTTGAGGGTTTTAGAAGACCAAATGTCATCTGAGGTTTATCCATTTGTATAAGTTTACATATTTAAAAAAATATACCAGAAATATGGTGGCATACATGGGGTCATTCAAATATTACGTAACAGCATAGGGGGGGAGGGGGGTCATGAAGTTTGTTACAAAGTGTTACAGGGGGGAGGGGGGGGTGTCTAGCCAAGTGTTACATAACAGTTCTCAAAAATATATACAAAAAAGAAATCTCTAATTTGGGAAAATGCAGCACCATCTAACAACCAGGTCTCAACAACATTGTGTTTCTCTCACCTCATCCCTATGATATTAGGCCTACATATAAAAAATTTCTCCCCCCCCCCTCCTCTGCCCTGCAAAAAAAGGTATTGGTTTTGTGAAATGGACTCATCTCCTGACCCTGGTTCGATCTGGGAACACTGGATGGGGTAGAGAAGGTACACAGGTCTCCCTTAATAAGGATAATAATAAACCAGTAATCATAGATCACTGGATTACAACCTTTTTGCACTAAGGGGGCATTATGGTGTTGGGGGGGGGCAACAAACCAGGTTCACCTGGTTTCAGTGAAAAGTGTTAACAAAAGGACATGTGAAAATGAGAACTAGTTACCAGAAATTTCTGCGTATAGGTAACCCATACCTTGACTTTGAGGAAAATCTATAAGCTGCACCTGCGGTCTGTTTGACTGCTTTTACTGTAAAGCCAAATGTGCTCAATGCGATGGGCCACTAACCCCACAACCTCAGAAAATTGCAGCCCCGCAGGAATAAGAAAAATGGTAGAAGTCGCATTTTCGCATGTATTGTTGGTGTGAGAAAAAGAGTATATATTCCCCAATATATTAAGTTATAAACACTTAATGTTTTGTCCATTGATCTAGATGAATCCCAGGAATGGTCCTGTGGAACACAAAAACAGAGAAATTCTGCAGATCTTTAGAAATTCAGCAGATCCATGGTTTCACAGCCCGGCACTCAGAAATAGTAAATAGCTATCGCCAACCCAGCCCCATGGCAATATAAATAGAGAATTGAAAAGCCTGAACCCAAAACTATGTATGGGCCATTTGACTCAAGGGCTAGCGCTAGCATTAGTGTCTATGTTGTGTTGGGGCCCTTGATGGGGGGGTCCCCATGTCGCATGTCGATTTTAAGAAAGGCTCATGTCACATGTCACTAAGGAAAAACCCATGTCACTAGTGTCACTAAGTGATATTGTTTATAAGGCCCAGCAGCAAGACAATTTTGACATTTTTAGAACCGAAGTGGTGCATTCTGATGCATTTTAGAGCTTATAAGCCCCTTGCACTGCCTGCAGACGACAAGGGAGCACCATTCAAGAAAATATTGAATATCTAGACTTGAAATTATGCATTCTGATGCACTCTCCACTACTTTTTCTAATGTCACTAAGGCCCATGTCCCATGTCGAATTTAAGAAACAGCCCATGTCCCATGTCACTTACATGGCCATGTCCCATGTCGATTTTAAGAAATGACCATGTCACCATGTCGGATTTAAGAAATGGCCATGTCGCCATGTCGAATTTAGGGGTCTAGGGCCATTGTGTTGCATCCTCCTAGTTTGATTCAACCCACTGTTATGCGAGTGCATTTGCTGGAACATGAGCATGCCATATTTTCATTAAAATAACAGAAAGTTAAAGGTTGACATAAAAATATACAGGAAAATAGGGGGGGGGGGGGGCATACCCCAGGTCTGCCCCCTTCTGAATCCGCGCCTAGGGGGGGGAGGTACAGGCCTGTGTTACGTAATTATGGAGGGGGGGTCTGGCATTTTGTTACAGTGTGTTACAAGGGGGGGAGGGGGGGTCAAAAAGTGGCCAAAATTGTGTTACGTAATATTTGAATGGCCCCCATACAGACTTACCATAATTAGACTTCATTCACCTATATTCAATTCAATTCAATTCTTTATTTCAGACTCATTTGAAGTACAAATGTATATATGTTATATAGCAAAAATAATGTGGTATATAGATTTTAAAAAAAAGAGAACAGGAGTATGTTGTATACAATATATTCACCGGCAAACTATTTGCCAGACATCAACCATAAAACTGTCTACAGATGTTAGATGTAAACTAGGTGTCCAGGACAGTGATAAACTTGTGTACACTAACCTTTATAGTGGACACTGGCTGGTAATGAGCAGGCTGAGATGAGATAGCACAAAGCCTAACACACACGCTTATGACGTGAGCCCTGCTCCTGCTTCTCTCGTGTCCTCTATATATAGTATCCGGGTTCTTACACTGTGACCCACTAGACTGAGCACAGTATAGTCTCGTGAATATACACGTATATGCACGTATAGATTATGCATGTATTATTAAAAGTGGTCCAGGAGGGTCAAAATTGTAAATGAAAACTTTTTTTTTGTTCTTCATCAACCAAAGAAATCTGAAGTCCGAATGAGGAAATTTGCTTAGTAACACTTTTAAGATAGTCTAAGATAGGTTAAGATAAGATTAAGATTGCAGCCAGACCATTTGTCCTCGGTGGTGCACTATATTGAGGAATTACAGTACTAATTTTGAAATGATTAAGACGATCTTATAATTCTGTGTTAAGATAGCGCTATCAACGTTTGTCCACGCACCTAGGAGAGCTATCCCGGGTGTGGGGAATAGGGGACTGGGGGAACAGGGGAGTGAGGAAGCAGGGCAGTTGGGGAATAAGGGAGTGGGGGCAGGAAGTCAATTTTTCCAAAAATGTCCAATTTGGCCAGAAAATGAGAAAAATCATGAAATAAGTCAATTTTTCCAAAAATGTCCAATTTGGCGAGAATTCCACATCTTTCTTTTCATCTTTTTAAGAAAGGCTCGGCCAAGCGAGCCAGTCACTGTTGTCGAAACTTGTAAATCATATTATCTATGCATGATATGCTTAATATTCCTGATAAGGCATGTGGTTGATGTATTATCTGTATGTATATACTGGTACCAGTATAAGTTGTGCTGTATCTTCTTATCAGATAGACTAGACATACATGTAGGGTAAGCTCACCTATTTCCGACCACCTACCATAAGTCGACCACCTACAGCACCATACTGCCACTATCCTATGCTATCTGGGGGTACAAACACTATCTGAATTAATAGCTTCTGTATTTTTCACCAATATTATTTTATTCATATGGATACATATTGCAGAAGTGAAGGTGTATGACCTGTTTTGACTACATACAAAAAGGAAATTCTTCATAAATGTTCGATTTCTGTGCTAGTTAATCATACTTCTCAACCTGTTTATGTACTAATTGTGATGTTAAATGAAATGGTACACATGTTTTGAACATAAATCACTTTCCTTATAATATAGCATCCACATTCTCAAGTGGTATGACTCATAGGCTGGCACCTACTAGATCTAATTTCACCATGAACTGACCATGATTTCACCATAAGACGACCTGTAAGACGGTCTACAAGCTTATTGACTCAGGGTAAACTGAGAAATACTAAACGACTGAACCATGTTTTAAGACATTATTGTTACATAGGAGAATGTCTATCATTCAGCCTGTGTTATAGATAGACATCAGATGACCAAAGGGATAGATGGGCAAGATCGGGGGACAAATGTTTCATTCGGAAAGAAATCTGAAATGTGTTTCCTTCACCCTGTAATTGGCCTGTGATCTTCAGGTACTGATTTCTCTCTTTTCCATAAACTGTTAAGTATTCTTAAATTCCTACCCTCTAAATGAAAGCCACATAGGCTTTAGTGTTGAAGCAAAGATAGAAATCACTACTTTTGCCACAGTCTCCCATATTTCTCTCTTCACACACAAAAATGCCATCTTCTACAGTGGAAATACCCTCAAACACACAATAAACCATCTAAAAGGATAAAAGGAGCATCCAGAGCAGTTCAAAACTGTAACACCTATATTGTTGCCGTTTATCGTCCGATCGACTGGCTTTTTGATAGGGACAGAAGGCGGTACATGCCCGCAGCCTGCAACCGTCGCCCACACCCACTTGCACACCCACACCCACCTGCTTTCCCACACCCACCTGCTCTCCCACACCCACCTGCTCCCCCACACCCACCTGCTGGCCTGAAATGGAATAACATACATGTATGACACATGACAGGGTACTTTTTAACAAGGAATTCATTTCTGATGCCAGAATGGACCAATGAATGATTATAACGGAGTACTATATCTAAGTACATGATAAGCTACAGATTCAGCTTACCCTGAGTCATCTGTGAGGCCACTCACACGCTCAATCTTTACAAGAGTCAATCTGCAAGGAATGCTGCTTGTATACCTACTTTTCAAAAAGCTCCAAAGTTGAAGAAAATACACTCGTAATAATAAACCTGCATAATTCTAACGTAATTCCAATTCATCTATATATGAATTAAAATTGAATGGTATATGTGATTGATATCACATGTGAACCAGGGCAGTCCCCCTGATGTGTGAGTGTAAGATTGAGCATATGAGTGGCCTCACAGATGACTCAGGGTAAGCTGGAGCTGGAGCTTATCATGTACTTAGATATAGTATTCCCTTATAATCATTCATTGGTCAATTCTGGCAGTAGAAATGAATTCCTTGTTAAAAAGTACCCTGAAGTCATGTGTCATACATGTATGTTATTCTATTTCAGGCCAGCAGATGGGTGTGGGCGTTCAGGTGGGTGTGGGCGTGCAGGTGGGTGTGGGCGACAGTTGCAGGCTGCGGGCATGTACCGCCTTTTGTCCCTATCAAAAAGCGAGTCGATCGGACGATAAACGGCGGTGATATGGGTGGTATAATTTTGCTCTGCACACGTTGACGGTTGAGATCTCGCGCAGTGCGAAAATTACGTATCCTTTATGGACCCTATTGGATGATCACAGATGGTCCAAGATGGACCTAGCGAGTGTGGGTTGTACTAGAGATTTAAAAAAAACAAAAATCTTGTTCACCAAATCTGTTCACCAAAACCCAAAATTATGACTTTTATATTTTTCATGTGGGGGGGGGGGGGGTGGTTGTCAAGCGCAAAGTCTCCTGCAGGTCAGAGGTTGGGGGGGGCATGTTGAAGTGGAGGCTTGTGGAAGTGTGTGCAGTACGAGAAGAACCAGTAGCGCCACTCTTTGATGCATGCGCTAGTCTCGCTTCCACTTCTCCTGTAGCCTTGAAACCATGAATGGTATATATTGTTCTCTGTGTAAACTACTGCCTTACCTTCGTTTTCATGAAGGTTACAGAAGGTACATGCAATATTCAGCCCACAGAGTGTCTCAAAAAGCGTCTCACCCTGTTTTTATATAAGAACAAAGATGATTCTGTGTAAAGGGACAGTCTAGGAAGGTCTGTGGTTAACATGAAAGCCCATACTTTAGCATTGAGCTGAAAAAGTCAGTTTTATGCTGTTTCAGTGACCTCTTTTTAAACTGAATTTTATACATGAAAAATACCTTTTTTTATTTCAATGTTTGATGGCATAGATTGGCATTGATCAAAACTTGTTTCCTGCAGTATTTAAATATTTTATTGAACAATCTCAGACAGGAAAATTAGGCGGACAACATGTTGCATTTTTCGGACGAAAAATGCAAAAATACCTGTCTCTAAAGAACCTGGCACAACTGTGCCCTGGTTCAATGATTCATTTACTGTTTTGTTTGAGATAAGAGTGGTCGACTCTAGGTTAACCTTTTTCAACATTGAGTGAAAACAGACCATATGAGATTTCCAAATATAAGGGCAATAATCTATATATAATATTGATTTATAAAATCATCAAACATGACCAATTGAAACCCATGGATCATCTCCCAATGTCTAGTATAACAGATATGGTGCACTAGTGGTTTTACTTGACATAATGAAGCATCTGCTAATGGTCACGAAAAACGGTGACGGGAAGGGTCGACTTATGGTGAATCTACCCTACATGTATGGAGTTAAATATGGACACCAGATATAGAAATAACTATGTACTTCCCCATGCTTTGCCAATAAGATATTCCCGGGAATTTTTGGTGATTCTGCAATAATTCCCGTGATATCCCGGGAATTTAAGATGTGATTTTGCATGTATAATGCCGTTAAAATCACAGGATTTACCCCGTACAAAGATTGAGATTGTGGCTTCGAACCCCAAGGGCTCTCAATAAACGTCCATGATACAATAGCACTAGCAGTATCTGCTTTAACCCCAGATGGGTTAAAAGCGACCTGCACTGTTCAAGCGACTTGCGACCTGAAGCAATGATTTAAGCTACCTGGCAAAAATCGGATAAAGGGGCCATTTTGGACCTTGCGGGAGACACATCTGGGGGCTGCGGAGGGGTCAGAAGCGACCTGGCGACCTGGTCTGTTTTCCTGGTGACCTGGTACAACTATTTATGCGACCTGGCCACTTATGGACACATTTGGCTGTAGTAAAAATTGGTCTATAAAAGCGACTTTGTGACCTGAGGCCCTTAATTTTGGCGACTTTCGGACCTCAGAGGGAGGGGCTTCTGCATTCCCATGACTACCTCCAGTCCCGATACCAGGGGGTGGGAGGTGGTGGCCAGGATACAGGAGGAGCTACAGTGTACGATATGTCTGGACACTCTGACCGACCCCCGCATCCTGCCCTGCCATCACTCCTTCTGTCTGCAATGTCTCACAGGTTGGTCAAGAATTATCTTCTTCCTCTATTTCTTCCTATTAGGCCAAATTTTGAAAAAAGGTGTTTCAGGTTACCCGACCCTACCTAGCAAAACTATTTGGGGCTATTTAAGGGTCCAATCTGATAGTTCGCGAGCCACGGTGGTTGTCGGCGAGTCAGCATTGAAGTTCATGAGTCAATTTCTGGGTACTTTTTAGGCCAAAGCTTAAAAAATATCTTAAAAAAATATCCGACCTACCTACCCTAGATTTTCAGACCATGTTACCTGAAACACACCTCTCTTTTTTTGGCCTTACTATTCGTTACGTCAGAGAGAGAGATAAATCTTTGGTTATACTGATCTGTTCACAAACTGACTTATTATTATATATTACATTTATAGGGCTGCGGTGCCTTAATGCATCATGCCCATTTGTCATCATGATGTATGAATACAACAAAAACTTAACTCCTCTAGCCGGGCAAGAGATTTCTCAATCCTCTCATGCTATTCAAGAAAGTTTAAACGTGTGATTTACACCACAAATGACCCAGGGCCAGGGTGATAAAAGTGATTGATTGAAGCTGTAAATCATTTTAGGAACAATGAATTATTTGTCAATTCTGAGAGCAGAAATCTATTCCTGGCTCAAAATTACCCTTAAATGATGCGTCACACTTGTATGTTATTCCCTTACACTGAGGCGAAAAATCTAACTTTTTGTGAGGTCTACTTTGGGCCTTATTCAGGGGTTTAGAAAAGGTCTAAAGTGTAGTTTTTTTGATCGAGGACATAGGACATAGGAAAACACATTACTTTCTATTGTGTTAAAAGTTTTGAGTGAAAAAAGAATCAATTTTCTGGTGACATTTTGAAAAATTAATTTTTATCCCATATTTCGGGGGCTGATCCCTGAGTGAATTAGGTTTTAGCGACAATCAGTCCTTAAAGGGTTAACTATTGTGTAACGTTTATACTACAGGTTTACTACCAGGAGATGGAGGCTCTCTGCGGTGCCCCAACTGTAACAGCCCCATTACGGGGTCTGTGGACGACCTACCCAGGGACTTCAAGGTCAACTCCTTACTGTCACACCTCAACTCAGCCAAGCCAGAACCACCGCAGAGAAATCATGTAGAACGCCTCGACTCAGCCGAACCACAACCACCGCAGAGAAATCATGTAGAACGCCTCGACTCAGCCGAGCCACAGCCACCGCAGAGAAATCATGTAGAACGCCTCGACTCAGCCGAGCCACAGCCACCGCAGAGAAATCATGTAGAACGCCTCGACTCAGCCGAGCCACAGCCACCGCAGAGTAATCATGAACAACGCCTCGACTCAGCCGAGCCACAGCCACCGCAGAGAAACCATGTAGAACGCCTCGACTCAGCCGAGCCACAACCACCGCAGAGAAATCATGTACAACATCCACCGATACAGGCACGACCAGGAGCTTCTGGCAATCCTCAAACTGGGAGTTCTGATGATATCTACGTAGATATCAATGACGTTGTTATAGGGATAGAAAGCAGGTCACAAGTCCAACCCGCTAGCCCTTCTATTAGAACCCCGACTTGCTGCAACCGCTTCTATGCATATGGATGTGTTTTCCTGGTGTTTTGGGTTCTACCTGCTGGTTATATGATATGGGCGCTTTCATAAAGTATGTACACGCGAAGAAGGGGTGGGGAGCCTATTTTCTTTACATTTTCTGGTATATAAACCCTTTATTTTAAGGCCGTGACTATTGACAGTTCAAACTGTCAATAACAGAACAAAATTCCCTTATTGACAGTTCAAACTGTCAATACCAGGATATAATTCCCTTATTGACAGTTTGAACTGTCAATAAGGGAAAAAAGATTCTCTTATTGACACTTCCAAAAAGGAACTGTCAATAAGAGAAAAATATCCCACTATTGACAGTGTGAACTGTCAATAAGGGAATTATGTCCTGGTATTGACAGTTTGAACTGTCAATAAGGGAATTTTATTCTGTTATTGACAGTTCAAACTGTCAATAAGAAGATTGGTTTCTTCTATTGACAGTTTGCGGGTCCGAAACCGATTTTGGGGGGCAAAACCGATTTTGGTGAAAAAAACACTTTTGCCAAAAAAACAACACCTTTTGACTCCAATGTCAATGGGAAGTGTCAATAAGACAAAAATATTCCACTATTGACAGTTCGCATGAGGAACTGTCAATAACAGGAATAATTTCCACTGCTGACAGTGTGAACTGTCAATAAGAGAAATATTTTCCACTATTGACAGTTCGAACTGTCAATAGCCTTTTTGTTATTTTAATGCGTACAAGAACTTTAGGGGGTGGGGGGGTCAATTTCTGGAGAGATTTTGCGTACATACTGTACGGAAGCCCCGTATTGTATCCTTTGTCATAATGATGCAAAAATGCAGCCCCAATAAGGCCAAAAAAAAGGGTTGTAAACAGGCCCGATCCTACTTTTTTTTTGCAATTTTGAAGAAAATTCTCGTGTTTTCACTCAATATATATGAATGGTTTATATCCATATCAATTATCGTAGTATAGTTCAGTCCCAACTCCCCAGGGGGCACTCCAGTCTGGTTGCCACCCTGGTAACGCCATGTTTGGATGGCAGTCACCTCTGCATTTTTTGCCTACCGACCCTACGTGTTCCTTCCATGTTATCTGAAACAAACCTTTCCTTTTGGCCTAAGGTCTGATTTTATGCATTATCTATACCCAAAGTGGGTTGATACACTGCTTAGGGTTCAGTATCATGCTTGGTATTGCTTTTTCTTGATTTTAAGAGATAAAACACTGCTAAGTCACTATAATGGACTAATCGCAGTGGGCACAAAATTGAGTTCAATGTTGAATCAATGATGAATCAACGTTGACAACCATTTATCAAAGTTGATTCAATGTTTTGTGCCCACTGGGATGGAACTCCAGTGAGTAACTCGCCAGTGCTACATTGGTGCATCATGCCAACCCTTCGAGAGTGTCTGGAATAGTCTCACCCCATTAGGGTTGGCATGATCCTTGAGCTGCATTCATGCAGCTCAAGGATCATGGGCTGCATTCATGCATCATGGGCTGCATTCATGCATCATGACGACCAAGGCTACGATTCATTAAGACGTTATGCCATCCTTAAAGGGTTAATCAGCCTTATTCTTACACAATGCACACAATGAGCAAACACTTGATGTTTACAACAGCAATCTTTTATTGACTAAAACAGCAGATATATCCCATGATCATGATTTCTACAATGTCTGCTATGATGATTCCAAAATATACAACAATGGCTGATGAAGCCTAAACTACCTATAGAACTGAGGGAGCGGGCACTTCCCATTCACCGACAACCAAGCAGTCACAATTCTTTTTGATGATCTGAGGCAAAAAAAAAAGATAGTTCCTTGACACATCAAAAAGAGGACTAGATGTTGCTGGGGGGAGGGGGGGCATGACTACCTCACCAGTGAATGATCAGTATATTCCATTGGTCGTCGGCATTAAGATGGTCTGGTGGTTGGGAAGGGAGTGTTATTTTTTGTTGAAAAAAGTCCCTTGTGACCCGACTGTTGCCCTGCTGACTGTGGGAACGGCCCAGCCCCTGCATGATAAATAACTTCTATGGTACATGAACACAAGAGCACAGACATACAGGCAAAAGTCAATAATCTGCACTGGGTTGGTAGGGCTAAAAATTATCATCATGATCATCCACCTGTGTACCATAAACATGTTGATGAGTACGAAATTTATCAACCGTTGAAACTGTTCTTGTGGGAGAGAGTAGCTAGCAACAATGCTGGCCAGGATGAGGGGCTGGGTGGATATAGTATGTGTACATATGAAGCCCTACCAAACAGCTTCAGTGCCATACAACCTGATACGGGGATTAATTCTGAAAACCTTGCACATAAGCGACACAACTTATTCATGATTGCTTACTTATTGTATTTTTGTACTATATAGTAGTTGAATTGGGCGAGTTCACAGCCTCTGATCAATAGATCTGCCCAGCTCAATAGGAAGGTGGCGCCACCTCATGTTCATAATCAGAAGTAAGAGTGGGCCGACAAAGAATTAGTCTTGACATTCACACCGATGTACATACTGAAACATTGGATTAGTCTGGAAAAGTAAGAAAACATCATAAACTACACCTAGATTTGCTGTCTGATACGGCTAGACCTGTCTATATACATACTAATCCTTCGTCTGGACTATACATCTTTTAGGGAATAAATACTTTACAATATAAATAAAATGTCTCGCAGGACAGTCATTGACAAGTGCGAGAGCTCTTTTCTTATCTTTCTCTCTTTTAATCAATAAAATATGCAAATAGAGACATATTCTGAGTACATGAAATGTGGATTGCACTTTGTGACGCTCATTTAAACAACTGTATAGGAAGCATTGCACAAGTTTGTTTTATGGCCTTGACTTAACTGGTGTAGGCCCAACATAAACAACAATATTTTACAATTGGTATGTATAAGCAGTTCTCATATTGTTCCACTCACCCAAACTCACTCATATTTATCTTCTGGTTATCAAGGTATAATTAAACAACTTTCTTGTCAACATCTCAACCGTCCCTTCATTCTCAACCTGGCATGTCCTTTACTGTAAGCTTTTATTGAGGTGGCATCCCACCTTGGTCTGCACGTTTTAGCCTTATGTAGCCATCTTATAAAGCATATAAAAAATACTAAAACTGCTGTAACAAATGCAATGCCCATCGTCTGCAGACTGGCTCTTATAACTCAAAATGTGTGTATATACGTATACATGTATGGTAGCGGTGACCACGCGGGGTATCGGCTATACGGCAATCTGTTGAACATAGGACATATTGAGATCTAACGGCTACACCACCAACTAAAGCACCATGGAATTGTATTATTTTCCAATATGAATAACAGCGATACTCCAAAAACATACCACTCTCATTGGGTTGTAACCTTGATTTAGCTGAAGTTTCTCTATTGTCATTTTCTAGTAGCACAAGTGAGGTTTGTAAGAGAAAATTGATCATGGCAACAGATGACGCCATCACCACACGCTTTGTGATCAGTGATGACAATACATGCTACTCCTATCCCATTCATGATTTACTTCTAATGCATCTCCCACGTCAAGTTGGCATGTTGAGACAAATCAATATTCTACATGAATCTTACTCTGTCACTGCGTGTAGGTGAGTTCTGTTGAGTGGCAGTACAGCCTCTTATATCCCATTAACATATCCCCATGGCAAAATAAAAATGAGTACCTACAACACCAGTGAGTCTCATACCGGGTTTGGTGGGGGTAAAAGTACCGAAAACTTGAAAAAATACACTGAGAAGTTACAACAAGAACTCGTAGTACGGAGTGTGTGAGAGGTATGCTGATCAGCACTGTGTGTGTGCTAATGGTGTAACATGGAGCACCCTGTAGACCCTTTAATGACGGCATCATGTATGAATGCATCATGCCCCGGTCATCATAATGCATGAATGCAGCCCTGGCGAGTGACTCATCTGTGCTACATTCAAGCATCATGCCGACCTTATGAGGTTGAGACACTCCCATAGGGTCGGCATGATCAACCAATGCAGCACCGGCGAGTTACTCGCCAGGGCTGCATTGGTGCATCATGACGTCATCTTTTAGTGACATCCATCGTTAAAGGGTAAACTTGGTAATAGCAAACACAGGATGTAGTATCAGCTATTTATGACACCGGATAGATGTGACCCAACCAAATAGATGACCTTTCATACAAAGTAATCAAGTCAGTCACAACAAGGAATAGTTAGAGAAAACAGAGACAAAAGTTTGAACGCAAGATACCGTTGTGTCCTTGAGATGACACTGTCTGTTTCTCCCATGACACATTGATTAGGGCAGTGCCAAAGTAAATGTTTATAGGAAACAGCAAATACATGGCTAGAGCAGATGGCTTTGTTACAGTCATTCTTCTCTTTTAACTTAACCCTTTAAGGGCCGCGTAGTGCTTTAATATGCTATGCCCGTCATGTGGGATTCATGAATGTAGCCCTGGCGACTAACTTGCCAGTGCTGCATCCATGCATCATGTCAAATCTACAGGCTTGATACACTTCCGAAGGGTTGGTATGATGCACCAAGGCTGGGCCAGAGAGTTACTCGCCGGGGCTGCGTTGGTGCATCATGCTGACCCTTTGGTAGTGTCTCAACCCTTCCCATACAGCAAGTAGTTAAACTTGCCAGGGCTGCATTCATGCGTCATGACGACCAAGGGCATGATGCATTAATACACTATACTGCCCTTAGAGGGTTAAGGTGTGACTAAACCAAGTTAAACTGATTGTTCTAAGACACATGATATTACAATAGAGTACAACATAATGAGGCACCGTGGTCGTGGTGTTGGAGCACCACACACAACTCTCACCCTCTCTCCACCATGTAAAGCTGCTTTTAAGGCCAAACACACAAAAATAAAAGTTGGTCAATGGATTTCGCACACTTAATTTTCTGAAAAGGAAATTTTTTCTTTTTTTTGAAAGAAAGATTGTCAATGGATTCCGCTCACCTCATTTTTTCACACTCTCAGCACATTTCCCGCCACCCAGCGCCCATAATAAACCGGCTAGCGGGGCCTGCAATTTGCATACTAGGCCTAGAAAGGACCTACCGTAAAACCTTGCCTATAAGCCGAATTTATTTTGGCATTTTTATTTCCTATAAGCCGAATTTTCCCCTTCAAACTCACATTCGGCTTATAGCCGGGGTTTTGGCAAGGAATATTTGAAATAATACTGTAGAATGGTATGAAAACTTAGGCCTTATCTGAAGGCCTTATTAATCATTTTCCTGTGAAGTATACATGTTAAACAAACGACACATGGTACTTCAATGAAATTAAAGGATTAGAATATGCTTTAAAATTCTTTTTAGTGGGGCTAAAGTGGGGGCCAAGGGGACCCTAAGAACCCAAAAGTCACATTCGGCTTATAGGCGGGGTTCTCCAGAATGTCAATATGATTTCATATAAGCCGAATTTTTCGTCCTCAAACTCACTTTCGACTTATAGGCGGGGTCGGCTTATAGGCGGGGTTTTACGATAATAATTTTTGGCTGGGCCAAAAATGCTCTGATTTCAATTCCACAGGAACCGTTAGGACCTCCAAGCCACCAGGCACATTCTGAGCCCATGTCACACCACCCAGCGCCCATAGTAAACCCGCCATCGGGGCCCTTAATTTGCATTCAAGGACCAGAAAACCACATAATAATTTCTGGCTCGGGCAAAAATGCTTGGATTTCAATTCAGTAAGAAACGCCATGACCCCCACGCTGTCTGGCACACACTGAGCACATGTCCCGCCACCCAGCGCCCATAGTAAACCTGCTAGTGGGGCCCGTCATTTTTATTGTAAGCCTAGAATGGACCTAATAATTTCTAGCTCGGTCAAAAATTGCTCGGATTATGATTCTGCACTGCGCCAAATACACAGCGCCAAATACTACTGCTTTACAAAAAAGTGATCTTGAGAAAATTTGTTCTGAATAGCCAAAGCCCTTTTTTGAATAAGACCAGTAGCCCATGTTCATTTAGACATGTAAGACTAATTGAACTGGATAGGATTTAAAAACGAAAATATGTCTAACACAATGTCAAACTCGCACCTCAAATCAACGTCCCATTTCCGGGGGCCACTTCCGGCGATCGCACCTTCTTTGAAATATAGAGTCTAACCAGTTTTAATTTTAAACCAGTGCCTTCGGCAACTGGATATTGAAGAAACAAATATTCTTGTAAACATAAATTCACAGGAAATAAGGGGGGGGGGGGGATGTTGACCTACAGGGCAAACTGGGGCCTATCCTCTCAGCAAAATGGGGGCTTGGTAAACTTGGATCTATCAGGGGTAGGCCTATAGCCCCCCCACCCCCTCCCCTCCCCCGCCCCACCAGCACTGCAGAACTGGACCTACCGCGGGAACAGATAGCGTGGCGTTGCCGTCACCCAGTTAGTGCTTGGAGATATTACCATAGTTATGGGTGTCCCTATCTACCAGCACCTCACTCTCCAAGCATATTCTTACGGAGGGGCCGCCTATTGGGAAGTTTAATCTTGATTATCTCCCTTATTTGAATAATTTATGATATCATTCATATTCACAGGGGACGATTATATGAGTATTTACAGTTGAATGCTGATGTATTTGGTCAATATTTTATGATAGATATGTTATTTTTGTGCCCTTTAACTGCAGCAAAAAATGGCGGAATTCAGTTGGATTTTATGCCTCTTTTTGCTAGGCCCACAGTGCGAGAGTATTTGTTTTAGGCTTATCTTTTTCTGTTTTCTTTTAGATACAATGGCAATCTAAGTATTACGTATATAAGAAGCGCCATTACCCCCACGCTGTCTGGCACACACTGAGCACATGTCCCGCCACCCAGCGCCCATAGTAAACCTGCTAGCGGGGCCCGTCATTTTTATACTAAGCCTAGAATGGACCTAATAGGGGGTCTAGATGGGGGGTCCCCATGTCGCCTGTCGATTTTAAGAAATGCTCATGTCATTTGTCAGTATCTTTGTATTTCTCCTGTCATTTGTCACTAGGCTCCATGTCGCCTGTCGATTTTAAGAAAAAGGCCATGTCCCTTGTCAATATCTTTTAATTTCTCCTGTCATTTGTCACTAGGCCCCATGTCGTCTGTCGATTTTAAGAAAAGGTCATGTCACCCTGTCGATTTTAGGGGTCTACACCCATCTAATAATTTGTAGCTCGGTCAAAAATTGCTCCGATTATGATTCTGCCAGAACCGTCAGGACCGTCACGCCATCTGGCACTCTCCGAGCACTATTCCAGAGGTTTTTTTCAGGGTATCCACTACAGATCATGAAGCAAATAAGTGATCAAGCTGTTACCGGGGTCACTGGAAACCTGGTCACGGCTTGGATAGCGTTCAAATAGGGCTGTAGCGTATAAAACAGTGCCAAACACTACTACTTTATAACATAATCCTAAAAAGTGATCTTGAGAAAATTTGGTCTGAACAGCCAAAGACCTTTTTTGAACAAGACCAGTTTTAATTTTAAATCAATATCAAGAAAGACCTCTGACATAATAATAGACTAGGGTCATATTATTGAATCCTTCATAATCAATATCCATCCAACCACCAACATACTAAAATGCTAATCACAGAATCACGTCAATAAACCTGCATGCCATTTTGGAAGTGAATAATTTAGTTTCAGACGCAACCCAAATGGACCCCCAAAGAGTTCCTTCACAACAAACAACCATGCTTACATAGATCTCTCATAATGATGAGACCTTATTCTGGTTCATTTGTCATCTCTGACACAATTTCAAAGAACATACCAAACTATTTCCACCACCCAGAACGCATCTTGTATTCACTGCAGAGTATTTCTTTCCCTAATTATGCACCCACTCACCCCCTGCACCAAACTTGGCCACAGTCTTCTCATGTCCCTCACCCAACACAAACTTGGTCCCAGTCTTGTCATGCATCACAGCAACAAACAACCAAAAACACACTTGCTCCTCGTGAGACACCACTCCCACCCAACAGTCAGTCACAGGACTTTGTCTTTGGTTCCTGCAGTCTGCCTGGATAGATAGATGCCTTCTCTAGTCTACATTAGAAGCTTTTTCACAATTTCCGAGTGCCGAAAATTTGCGTATCAGCGTATGCGCCGGGATTATTATCGCCTAGGGACACTGTGGCTACATCCAGGGATGTAGCCCTGAATCTCCTCTTTCCAGAAAACTTTGAATTTCGAAAATCGACTGGTAAACAGCTGACAAATGAGAGTTTTCTCAGAAATGATTAAAAAAATTTATCCCAATTTCCTCGTCGCGGAAATGTGCGTATCGGCGCCTCCCCCGGCCTTATTGTGACATATAGGCACTGGGGTCGCATCTGCTAATGTAGTCCTGAATCTCCCTCGGTTATAGTGATCTGTTCACAAACTGACTTAATTCCTTGCATTTGGGTGGGTTTACCTTATTTTTGTGGGTCTACCCACTGGTCTTTTCATATTGTATCCATTGTCATCATGAGGCATAAATGCAGCCCCAGTAAGGCCAAAAAAAGGTTTGTTTCAGGTGACCCGACCAACCCCATCTAAACAGGGCTGGTCCTACATTGTTTTTTGTTGCAATTTTGAAGAAATTCTCGTGTTTTTACTCAGTATATATGAATCAGGCATGGGATTGGGTATTGAAGAAATAAGCCAAAAGACGTTATCTAGGAGGTAATTTGTATGCATAACATGACATGAAGGCCTCTAGAGATTAAGACCCCCCCTTATTAATGTTAAAGTATTTGTTCATTGGATCTGCACAAATCACAGGAGTGACCTTCTGGCGCTCAAAAATCCGGAAAAATCCAATGCCTGATAAATGGTTTATATCAAGTATCGTAGTATAGTTCGCTCCCAACTCCCCAGGGGGCGCTCCAGTCTGGTTGCCACCCTGGCAACGCCATGTTTGGATGGCAGTCACCTCACATTTTTTGCCTACTGACCCTACATTTTCCTCCCATGTTATCTGATACAAACCTTTTCTTTTGGCCTAAGGTCTGATTTTATGCATTATCTATACCAAAGTGGGTTGATACACTGCTTAGGGTTCAGTATTATGCTTGGTACTGCATTTACTTGATTTTAAGAGATAGAACACTGATGAGTCACTATAATGGAGCAATGCAGCACCGGCGAGTAACTCACGAGTGCTACATTGGTGCATCATGCCGACCCTTCGAGAGTGTCTGGGACAGTTTCAACCCCTTAGGGTCGGCATGATGCTTGAATGAAGCACTGGCGAGTTACTCGCCAGAGCTGCATTCATGCATCATGACGACCAAGACATTATGCCATCCTTAAAGGGTTAATCAACCTTATTCTTACACAATGCACACAATGATAAGAGAATAAGCGACACTTGATGTTTACAACAGCAATCTTTTATTGACTAAAACAGCAGATATATCCCATGATCATGATTTCTACAATGTCTGCTATGATGATTCCAAAATATACAACAATGGCTGATGAAGCCTAAACTACCTATAGAACTGAGGGAGCGGGCACTTCCCATTCACCGACAACCAAGCAGTCACAATTCTTTTTGATGATCTGAGGCAAAAAAAAAAGATAGTTCCTTGACACATCAAAAAGAGGACTAGATGTGGCTGGGGGGAGGGGGGGCATGACTACCTCACCAGTGAATGATCAGTATATTCCATTGGTCGTCGGCATTAAGATGGTCTGGTGGTTGGGAAGGGAGTGTTATTTTTTGTTGAAAATGTCAAGTCCCTTGTGACCCGACTGTTGCCCTGCTGACTGTGGGAACGGCCCAGCCCCTGCATGATAAATAACTTCTATGGTACATGAACACAAGAGCACAGACATACAGGCAAAAGTCAATAATCTGCACTGGGTTGGTAGGGCTAAAAATTATCATCATGATCATCCACCTGTGTACCATAAACATGTTGATGAGTACGAAATTTATCAACCGTTGAAACTGTTCTTGTGGGAGAGAGTAGCTAGCAACAATGCTGGCCAGGATGAGGGGCTGGGTGGATATAGTATGTGTACATATGAAGCCCTACCAAACAGCTTCAGTGCCATACAACCTGATACGGGGATTAATTCTGAAAACCTTGCACATAAGCGACACAACTTATTCATGATTGCTTACTTATTGTATTTTTGTACTATATAGTAGTTGAATTGGGCGAGTTCACAGCCTCTGATCAATAGATCTGCCCAGCTCAATAGGAAGGTGGCGCCACCTCGTGTTCATAATCAGAAGTAAGAGTGGGCCGACAAAGAATTAGCCAAGTCTTGACATTCACACCGATGTACATACTGAAACATTGGATTAGTCTGGAAAAGTAAGAAAACATCATAAACTACACCTAGATTTGCTGTCTGATACGGCTAGACCTGTCTATATACATACTAATCCTTCGTCTGGACTATACATCTTTTAGGGAATAAATACTTTACAATATAAATAAAATGTCTCGCAGGACAGTCATTGACAAGTGCGAGAGCTCTTTTCTTATCTTTCTCTCTTTTAATCAATAAAATATGCAAATAGAGACATATTCTGAGTACATGAAATGTGGATTGCACTTTGTGACGCTCATTTAAACAACTGTATAGGAAGCATTGCACAAGTTTGTTTTATGGCCTTGACTTAACTGGTGTAGGCCCAACATAAACAACAATATTTTACAATTGGTATGTATAAGCAGTTCTCATATTGTTCCACTCACCCAAACTCACTCATATTTATCTTCTGGTTATCAAGGAATAATTAAACAACTTTCTTGTCAACATCTCAACCGTCCCTTCATTCTCAACCTGGCATGTCCTTTACTGTAAGCTTTTATTGAGGTGGCATCCCACCTTGGTCTGCATGTTTTAGCCTTATGTAGCCATCTTATAAAGCATATAAAAAATACTAAAACTGCTGTAACAAATGCAATGCCCATCGTCTGCAGACTGGCTGTTATAACTCAAAATGTGTGTATATACGTATACATGTATGGTAGCGGTGACCACGCGGGGTATCGGCTATACGGCAATCTGTTGAACATAGGACATATTGAGATCTAACGGCTACACCACCAACTAAAGCACCATGGAATTGTATTATTTTCCAATATGAATAACAGCGATACTCCAAAAACATACCACTCTCATTGGGTTGTAACCTTGATTTAGCTGAAGTTTCTCTATTGTCATTTTCTAGTAGCACAAGTGAGGTTGGTAAGAGAAAATTGATCATGGCAACAGATGACATCATCACCACACGCTTTGTGATCAGTGATGACAATACATGCTACTCCTATCCCATTCATGACTTCACTTCTAATGCATCTCTCACGTCAAGTTGGCATGTTGAGACAAATCAATATTCTACATGAATCTTACTCTGTCCCTGCGTGTAGGTGGGTTCTGTTGAGTGGCAGTACAGCCTCTTATATCCCATTAACACATCCCCATGGCAAAATAAAAATGAGTACCTACAACACCAGTGAGTCTCATACCGGGTTTGGTGGGGGTAAAAGTACCGAAAACTTGAAACAATACACTGAGAAGTTACAACAAGAACTCGTAGTACGGAGTGTGTGAGAGGTATGCTGATCAGCACTGTGTGTGTGCTAATGGTGTAACATGGAGCACCCTGTAGACCCTTTAATGACGGCATCATGTATGAATGCATCATGCCCCGGTCGTCATTATGCATGAATGCAGCCCTGGCGAGTGACTCATCAGTGCTACATTCAAGCATCATGCCAACCTTATGAGGTTGAGACACTCCCATAGGGTCTGCATGATCGACCAATGCAGCACCGGCGAGTTACTCGCTAGGGCTGCATTGGTGCATCATGACGTCATCTTTTAGTGACATCCATCGTTAAAGGGTTAAACTTGGTAATAGCAAACACAGGATGTAGTATCAGCTATTTATGACACTGGATAGATGTGACCCAACCAAATAGATGACCTTTCATACAAAGTAATCAAGTCAGTCACAACAAGGAATAGTTAGAGAAAACAGAGACAAAAGTTTGAACGCAAGATACCGTTGTGTCCTTGAGATGACACTGTCTATTTCTCCCATGACACATTGATTAGGGCAGTGCCAAAGTAAATGTTTATAGGAAACAGCAAATACATGGCTAGAGCAGATGGCTTTGATACAGGCATTCTTCTCTTTTAACTTAACCCTTTAAGGGTCGCGTAGTGCTTTAATATGCTATGCCCGTCATGTGGGATTCATGAAG
The DNA here is from genome assembly GCA_947462335.1 of Harmothoe impar. NCBI lineage: Eukaryota > Metazoa > Annelida > Polychaeta > Phyllodocida > Polynoidae > Harmothoe > Harmothoe impar. Next base: position 112,833,239 of record OX381704.1, read on the forward strand.
GTAGCCCTGGCGAGTAACTTGCCAGTGCTGCATCCATGCATCATGTCAAACCCACAGGCTTGATACACTCCCGAAGGGTTGGTGTGATGCACCAAGGCGATGCCAGAGAGTTACTCGCCGGGGCTGCGTTGGTGCATCATGCTGACCCTTTGGCAGTGTCTCAACCCTTCCCATACAGCAAGTAGTTAAACTTGCCAGGGCTGCATTCATGCGTCATGACGACCAAGGGCATGAAGCATTAATACACTATACTGCCCTTAGAGGGTTAAAGTGTTACTAAACCAAGTTAAACTGATTGTTCTAAGACACATGATATTACAATAAAGTACAACATAATGAGGCACCGTGGTCGTGGTGTTGGAGCACCACACACAACTCTCACCCTCTCTCCACCATGTAAAGCTGCTTTTAAGGCCAAACACACAAAAATAAAAGTTGGTCAATGGATTTCGCACACTTAATTTTCCGAAAAGGAATTTTTTTTTTTTTTGAAAGAAAGATTGTCAATGGATTCCGCTCACCTCATTTTTTCAAAACCTTTTTTTTTGATTATTTTTTCATCTGGATTCCCACAGATCAACAAATTGATTTTGTTTTGCCGTGGGTTTAGATAGACTTTTGTCAAGACTTAGTAAAAGAAAAAATCGCTTGCTTCACTGACAAGGATATAAATTCTTAATTCAAAGAAAATTTGCTCATTTGCACCATTTTTTCAAAAGTGAAATCTATTGTCCAACTTTCTTCTTTGGAGTGGCCTAAACATTGAATTCTTTTCCCCCAATACAACCATAGAATTAATAATGCTTTCTTTTGACTATGGACAATAATGCTGCACTTCTTCTATAAACCTTGTAAAAATACTATGTATTCAGATTAAATTGACAAGCACTATTGTTTCATTGACTTACTTTATGGCTCCTTAACATTAATATATAGCAATAAATATGGCAGAATATTTACGGCAATTACAACTTGATATAGTGTAGACTAGACTAGGGTTTGTGAACAAAATGTACCGCAAATTCCCGCGTATAACCCACATCTCGCGTATAACCCGCACCCAGACTTTGAGAGAACCTTATAACCCACACCAGCGGCCTGAAAATTGTGATTTTAGTACTGTACTTTACTACGTAAAACCCTCGTATTACCCACACCTAGACTTGGGAATTTTCTAGTGCCCACAATCAGGATTTGGTTCGCGTAAAACCTGCGGGTTATATGCGGGAATTTACGGTAGATTTAGATAATATCATTACAACTATTCATGCATACCAGATGAATTCAAGTAACACATACAACAATCAACATAGCAGCATTTGGAAACAAAATAGAGAGAGATAGGAAATAAAGCACCAAAAGAACATAATATATTATTAAGTCACATTCATAGAATGATATCTTCAGTTCACAACATACCAAAATGAAAACTCTGCTTTAAATTAAGCTCACCCCATCTGTCTATATTATTGGTGTAGAATTTCTCTGCTCTTTTTGACTTACACAGTGAAAAATATCACATCGCCCAAATTACTTCATCCTTCCTATATACTTCTTGTGTAGATAGAATTGTATATAGATATATTTCTTGTATTAAAGATAAGTCTATAATGGTAACAGCTGCATAACATAAATAACTAAACATAGATATTTCTACAATATTAACAACAATAATACAAATAAAGCACACAAAATGTGACAGATCAGAATGAACACTATAGCGGTAAATAAAGGAGCACCTAAATGAGATCCTAATATTCGGTAAGTACCTAGCAGTAGACTGGGAGCAAACAACTGGCTGACAAGATGTACCAAGATTATCCATAAACACCTCCAAGCAAATCGATTTGAATAGAAATTTCAATATCATGAATGACAGAAATTGGTAAGCTGCTGTTTTTTTAGAGATAACCCTCCCATCCAATTCCAATCAGTGAGTGTGACAAGTATTTGAATGTGACATAGCTCTTGGGCACTTTTAAAGGATAATTAGAAAAAAAATAATTTCAAGATAATTAAGTTTGTGTGATTCGGGTGAAGCCTGTTTCCGGCCTATTACTCTCTCAACAAAGATGGCCACATGAAGAAACACATACCATACATCCCATTCATACCAATATTCATGAAATAAAATTTACAAAAACAAAGTATTTAAATACAAGTACACGAAATGCTAATATGTTATGAATGGCGTTCTTGGTATTCTGGAAACTGACTGGAAAAATGTCACAAATACAGTAAATTAATAAGTAACACCTTTTGTTGTATTTTTGACTAGGCATACCAGAAACTTCAGTTTCACCAAACACCAATTTTCTTTTGTTCCTATTCACTTGCGATAAGTTAGGCGAGGTGGGAAAACAGGGCTTTTTTCATAATGGCTAAAATAAATAGATGAATGATTTGAAATCACTTGGTCGGTGGATTATAGAGGCCATGTCAATTATTTGATATTCACATGACGGCTACATATACATAATACTCTGTATGTACATAATCCTAGACATGCTTTTGGGCATTTCGTGTCAGAACCCGTTACTTCGGGCGGCAACGTCTGCGTCATCACAGACCATCGTACTGTTTGCGACAAAAACCAGACTGAGGATCTGACCTTTTGGACTACAAGGTCACTGACCCGACACATGTGCCATCCGATATAGGTATATATGCACATATAATATATACACTATATATATATATTATAGTCATATACACTGTATATCTATCTATATATATATATATATTCATTCATTGATATTTATATAGAGAATTGAAGTTTGATAAAAACTTGTCACTTTATACATCACAAGGTGCGCCAATTGCTGTATCACCTCTGGTTTCAGGTTAGAGCACAATGACATGCTATAACGTTGGGGGCCCTGGCTACCCACCCAACCTGACACAGTATATGAAATATATGGCATCCTACTCTGGAATATCACTGTCACTAGATCATATATTAATATACATAATAATTCAGTAACCTCATAGGATGAATATGACAGCCATTGCGAACAAGCTGCAGTCAAAATAATCAATAATGACAACACTGACTTTTGTTGTAGGGTGAGATGCGTACCCAGCCCGTCACCATCTCACCGGGCTGTCACGACCGCTGTCACGACCGCTGTCACCACTACGCCTACTCTGTCACACTCGTAACCAGCAACCACAACGCCTGGTCACAACCATGTACTTCTCCCCCAGCCCCCCGACCCCCGCATCCATGGCTGCTAGTAGGGCAATGGGCGATGAAGATGAGCTAATGCTGCTGGTTTGATCGATATACAATAAGTTGATAGATAAACTGACTATATGAATGGGTTGACACATTGATCTTCATAGAATAATGTTGACTTCATCGACCAAATATGACTGAATCATGTGGTAATGAGTATAAATGGGTGTCTGCTTCCAGTCACACGACAGCATCATCATAGCATTTGGCAGAATTGTGACAAGAGCATTTTCTGCGACCCACGATACCGCGGGTCAACGTTCAACCCAGACTCAGTGCAGGCATATTCTTAGGTACGGCAGTGACATTACATGATGATGAACACACTCTCCACTAGCGTCTGTACATGTCAAAACTGGTGTACTCAATAGCTTTAATATCTAATATATCCACTTACACTAATTTATCATGGGCCATTTCAATGAGCAATGTACTTTTTTTGGAATAATATCCAATTCATTATTTGAGTTTTAGGATTTAAAAAGCTATACACCACATCTAAATTAGCAACAAAATACAAAATAAATCATAAACAAGAATATCTGGAGAATTTTCCTATTTCTTAAAACCCTCTAATGACCGATCAGGAGAAGTGTACTTATCAGAATGGTACAGGAGATCAAAGTCTTGTCATCTAACCCGGGATTTAGAGCTGCTACTTCAACCTATTACTAGTAAACTTCCTTCAATCAGATTCCTTTAAAGCAGGAATGTGCTCTGTGGCATCAACAGACCTCTTTAATTATAGGATTGTACAATAAAATATGACTTCTGAAAAAAAGTACCAAAAAAAAAGGTAGTTGAGTATGAACCAGTTTGGGAAAATGAAAATGCATCCTTTCCACAGGCAATCACCACTGCCAAAGTTCAGTAATACCTGTCTGTTTCGATGAGCTTAGGTTTCATTTTGCACTTCAAAATCAAAATGCACAATTTAGAATAGAGATGAATCTTTCGGGAAAACCATGAACTGACGAGAAGGGAGCAGCTCTGTGACACCGTACTGTACTGACCGCCATACAAGTATGGTTACAAGCCCAGGTATAGACGACAAACACTCTGTAAATAAAGGCCAAAAAGAAGGATAGGGTGGGTACGTAGATTTAAAAAAACACATTTTCTTCAAGGATTAGGAGAAAATTTCTCATCTTTTCTGTAAAAAATTTTTTTTTAAATAAAAATAGATAATCTTTTTAGTAGTAAATCCCCAAAACGCCTTAAAGAATTATTTTAAAAATTAAAGAATTTGGGTAGGCCCAAAATAATAGAATCGGTCGGGTACTTGAACACAATTATTTTGCTTGTGGCCTCAGTAAATCAGGTGGGACCCACCAGAGGGCAGGGCTATGTACCAGCTGCACACCTCTGTATACATATCATGGCCGACATGTCACACACACACGCCCCTACCCCTTAATACCCTGCTGCAGCATCACACACACCACAGTGTCAAGACGTTCACTTGTTTCATCTACACAACTGCCTAAAAACCATGTACAGCACTACTGCTTGCACCATTACCTTCACAAAAAGTCTTCTGTATATATATATATATATAAAGAAAAACTCAATAATACATCAGCCACGCACAACCCCCGACAGTCGCTCCCTCCCGCCCCGCCGACACATATCGTGCTATGTGTAGTACCCCACTATATCACAATTAGGTAATTGGATTATTATCTAGATAATGGCTACTTGATAACAGATGAATGCTGCTACAACTTTGGTAGTCTTGATTTAATTGCCTTGGCCCATTCTCTTTGGAAATGACAAAATGAGGATAAAAGAGCTTGGGGTTGGTGGTTGCTGTTGTCCTCTGCTCACTGCTGAGTCAAACAAACCTACACCCCCGCCATGGGGGTACACACAGAACCAACTAACATGTGGCCATCAGTGATCAGGGAGGGAAACGCTGACAGCTGTCAACTCACTAGTAGTGTTGCAGTTGAGGACACAACTCACTAGTAGTGTTGCAGTTGAGGACACAACTCACTAGTATTGTTGCAGTTGAGGACACAACTCACTAGCAGTGTTGCAGTTGAGGACACAACTCACTAGTAGTGTTGTAGTTGAGGACACATCTCACTAGCAGTGTTGCAGTTGAGGACACAACTCACTAGTAGTGTTGTAGTTGAGGACACAACTCACTAGTAGTGTTGCAGTTGAGGACACAACTCACTAGTAGTGTTGTAGTTGAGGACACAACTCACTAGTAGTGTTGTAGTTGAGGACACAACTCACTAGTAGTGTTGTAGTTGAGGACACAACTCACTAGTAGTGTTGTTGTAGTTGAGGACACAACTCACTAGTAGTGTTGCAGTTGAGGACACAACTCACTAGTAGTGTTGTAGTTGAGGACACAACTCACTAGTAGTGTTGTAGTTGAGGACACAACTCACTAGTAGAGTTGTAGTTGAGGACACAACTCACTAGTAGTGTTGTAGTTGAGGACACAACTCACTAGTAGTGTTGTAGTTGAGGACACAACTCACTAGTAGTGTTGTAGTTGAGGACACAACTCACTAGTAGTGTTGTAGTTGAGGACACAACTCACTAGTAGTGTTGTAGTTGAGGACACAACTCACTAGTAGTGTTGTAGTTGAGGACACAACTCACTAGTAGTGTTGTTGTAGTTGAGGACACAACTCACTAGTAGTGTTGTAGTTGAGGACACAACTCACTAGTAGTGTTGCAGTTGAGGACACAACTCACTAATAGTGTTGTAGTTGAGGACACAAGGCCTATCAACGTGGTACATTGCTATGGAAATGATGCAGTCTTCACAAGGAGGCTTGGAGCTCGCCCAGAGGTGACCAGATAGACGCCGCTCTCACCAAGAGACCACCCTGGGTGTTGACAAGGCTAATGGAAGCTCACCTTGACGACACCCAAGGTCATCCTACAGACAGCTTTGGTGCATGTTGGAGGTCAACTTGGATGTTTCCTCCTAGATGACTCAGCACATTTCAGACATAGCAATGGCTGCCCTAGATTTCCTTCGTAGATGACTCAGCACTTAACAGTGACCACCGAGTGACACTAACTCTGACCATTTGGCAGCTGTTCACAGCACAGGTTTTAACAAGCCCTCAGCTTGGTGAGTGAGTAGGGTATAGGGTACCATGGGAAGGTGTGCAACTAAAGGTCCACAGTCATCTCTGCAGCTCCAAAGAGACTAGACTAAGGCGTAAGTGTGCACAACAGGCAACAGGGTATGCATAATTGCCATCTATTGCATGTTGTGGACACTACCTCTCTGTAGAGTCTATTAGGAGGTGCAAAGATAACGGTGGACCTGTGGTTGTACACCTTCTCATGGTTTCCTACAGCCTACTCACTCACCAAGCTGAGGTCTTGTTAGAACCTGTGGTTGCCATAGACACGGCCCTATACAGCAGGCCCCTCCCCCACAGCGTCCCTCCCTGTGACAGCTCCAGCAGCTACGTGTCCTGCTGCACACCATGACAACCACCTCATCATCAAACATTAATATAATTGCACAAATCCCAGAAAAATAACTAACAAATGCACTTTCGCGACATAACGAAACCTGCATGACAGATGCGTAAACCGGTTAGTAGTAGAAGTACTGTTACAAGGCCATGTAGTTTTGTTGTTGTTGTTGTTGTTGCTGTTGTTGTTGGAGTAATTGTGTATAATTAGCATGGAAACAGTTGACCTAAGGTCACATCGGTGCTTCCAAAACCCTTTATCACATGTTCAAGTTGTCCCCATTTCCTTTTTTTCTTAACTTAAGTATTTGTCCTCGGGTGATTCATTGATCCGTGACTGAAATGAAACGATAAATAGGCGAGTGGTCGTCACCTGGTTCTGGATGGTTACCGGGGAGCAGTGACTACATCATATATAACATAACAATAGTAATGCGAGTGGTGTAGAAGTGGCTGGACGTTGTGGTCGCCTGTGGTGGTACAAGTCTGGGGGGGCAGAGGCTGAGGATGCAGTGGTAGCAGGATGCAGGCGGGCGGCGCGTAACTCCATAGCCCATCCTGTATTGTTGATGTTGTTGTTGTTGTTGTTGGTAATGTTGTTGGCTAAGCACTAGCTAACCCGATGGGGCTGTCTCAGCTGTTGGTGGCGGCTTGTGTGCTGGCGGTGGTGAGAGCGGTGCTGCTGGGGTTGGGCAGGTTAGCGGGTGTCGAGGTGGGGGTGCTACACTTGGTGGCAGGCGGCAGTGTGCTGCTGGTGGTGGTGGCAGCCTCTACTACAGGGGTCGGGGTAGGGGTGGGAGACGGTGGGGGGCTGTTCCTGTCAGAGTTAGAGCCTGGGTTGTCTGCTGTGGGGGGTGGGGGAGGGGGAGGGGGGTGGGGTGTCCTCCCCGCTGGTAGTGGTGGTGATGATGGTGGGAGCGGAGGCTCCTCCCTCCGCCCCGCCGACCGCCCCTCCCTCCGCCCCCGCTGCCGGGACCGTCGTGGCAGCAGTAGCGGGATCCTCAGAGTTCCTCTCCTCGGCGGCCGTAGCAGCCAGGGTGGGGGCGATGGTGGCCACCGGCGTCGTGTTGTCCAGCTTCCCCCAGTCGGGGTTACAGTACGAGAAGTCTCTGAACTCGTCCTGGTTTATGGCGTTCACTATTTCGTGGTCCACTGGCGTCAAGACAGGATCCTCCGAAGTAAAGTCCTTGTCGAAGTTGTTTGCATCTGTCCGCGACCGCTGAAAAGTGTAATACAAAGGGCAATTACAGATTTGCTTGCATACTGTAAAGGTTTTTATTTCGGGTTGCTTACCGTATCCGTCCATTTTAGCGCACCTGCGCTTATATATTTCATACTCCCCTTTGCCCTGCGTTTATACAGGACATACGCTTATTTCAGATCCATCTTAAGTGGTTAATGTCATTTTGATACACTTTTCTACACTGCGCTAAATCGGGACATACGCTAATTTGAGTACATGTGCAAAAACGAACTAATATAGTCACCATATTTGCAGGAATCTGGATTGAATAACTGAAGATTCACAGATTTTATTTATTTATTTATTTACAGTTGGAACATGGCTGTAGATAGTCCAATCTGTGATGCTTCACCAGTAAAGAAATTTTACTGTGAGTGTCGATATACTCTCGGTTGTACATTTTCAACGGGAAAAGCATAAATTGGCAATTTTTTTTGCGTGTACTTGGCGTGTAATAAATTCACTGATTTTTAATGTCTGTAAAATAGTTTTTTTAAGTACACTTCAGTACTCCCTAAATTACGGCCCCCAGTTCGGGTATGGGAATTTCCAAGTTTGGGTGTGGGTTTAACACGAGATAATACATAAGGGTTTACAGTACTTACAATTTTTGGTTTGAATGGTGGTTTAACGCGCCGTTCTTCAAGCGCCTCCCAGTCGATCTTTTCATGGAAGAAGGGGTGGTGGAGGATGGCCCGCTCGCCCCCGTGGATCTTCACACACCCCAGCCGCTTCTGTGGGTTCTTGGTCATAAACTGAAAGACATAAATCAATGTCAGCCACACTAGAAGGACTGTGTGCTACTAAAAGATGACATTTGTTGTCATGCTGCATGAATGGAGCCCCAGGATATCACTGGTGCTGCATTGGTGCAGCATGATGACCCTTTGGAAGTGTTTTAACCCCGTAGGGTCGGCATGATGCTTGAATGCAGCACTGGCAAATTACTCGCCAGGGCTGCATTCATGCATCCTGACGACCAGGGGCATGATGGCAAGCATTTCCTCTGCAGCAGCTCAGCGAGATTTGCACTTGTCTGCACTATAATCAAATTATCCCAATAGGCAACTGAACATAGTATCTTATCTCAAATGCAGTGCTGGCGAGTAACTCCCTTGCCATGCATTGGCGCATCATGCAGCCCCTTGCGGAGTGGAACAGCACACAATGATCGGCATGATGCATGACAGTAACATAATTTGCCCCAGTTGGGCGTGGGACGGGGGTAAGAATTATCAATCAAAATATTGTTATAATATTAAGCGCCTGTAAGAATTTTGGGCTTGCAGGTTGTAACAATTTCAGCTCATGCTTGGATTGAATACACTGATTCATCTTGTCTACTGTCAGGAGCACTAGAGCAGTAGAATACTTTGTCAGTGCAAATATATGCTTTGGTGCCGTCTTCAATACAATGTTGTGGTATACAATTTATAAAGCCTGTAAATACTCATCTTTATCTCATACATTACGTGCTTATATAAGGAGTCAATTTGATATAATCTGTCATTCATTGTCATAACATATAACATGTCTTTAACCTGGAATCTGCCAATATTTTCAAACCTAAAAAATATAGACAAATGTCAACACCCATTGATACCGTCTCTGCCGAGTGGGGGCTGGGGCAGTATCTCATGAAGCCGCAGACTGAGTGGGACGCGCCCCAGCCCCCACAAGTGAAATACGTCAGAAAGGTATCAATGTAGATCAATTATTTTTTTGAAGGAAAGACAAATATTCTTATCCCATTGAATACGGCCACATTGTATTCAATGGGGGCGGGGGGCATTGAATACGGCCCTTCCAGTGCTTAATCATAGTAAATCTTGTATTTCAAAACACTACAACTGGTTTGCTTACCCCTTTGAGGATGGCTACGGCTTCTTTACTTAGCCACACGGGGTAGAGGACGTCGTCGTGTAGGATGGACTCAAACAGGTCGTCTTCGTTGTCTGCCTCAAAGGGAGGCTGACCTGCCATCATCTCGTACATGAGCACTCCCAGCGCCCACCAGTCCACCGACGCGTCATACTCCAACTCTTGTAGGATCTGCCAGAGCCAAACGGTGTTACTTTAATAATTGCTCAATGCGAGGATAAAATCTGATATGTTGACATACTTGTAGACTCCAAACAGGGACAAAAATTAAAAGCATTCGCAAATATGGCTAGGGAGTTTGGGGGCATACCCCTGAAGAAAATTGTAAAAATCTATAATCCAAATAGTTTACCCCCCCCCCCCCACCTACAAATAGCTTTTAGTCGATTTGGACGAATCAAGTGACTGATGATTTTGAAAAACCTGAGAAAATTCAACGTGTTTAGCGCGGGGGATCTTGATTTCAAATTATTCCATGACTTTTCATGCAACTTTATTTTCCATGATGACTAATGGGAACCATGTAAGATTCCTCAACAACTATTCATTCTTCATCATCACAAACATGTCCTGTCCTCCTCCTGGTCATTATTTATTAACAAGGGGCGGGGGCTGGTCGATAAATCACCTGACCGATCCTATCTAAACAGGGCCGACCTACTTTTTTTTATGCAATTTTAAAAGAAATTTTTCGTATTTTTTCCCATTTTTGGTAATTTTTAGGGTATGTGGGGAAGCTGGCTAGTAGATACATGTTTTATAAAAAAATTAATAAAAATCGGATGTATCACCCCTACATTTTCTTCCCATGTTACCTGAAATGACCCTTTTTTTAAATTTTGGCCAAAGGGTTAACTTCTTGTAAAAGCACCAAATGGAGGCCTACCTCTGGCGCGATGTAATCCGGGGTACCACAAAACGTCTGTGTCGTTTTGCCGATGAACATCCCTTCTTTACACATACCAAAGTCCGCAATCTTACAGTGGCCTTCCGCGTTCAATAAAATATTATCAAGCTTTAGATCTCTGTAGATGATCCCGTTACGGTGCAGGAACATCAACGCTAGAGTTACTTCTGCTGCGTAGAACCGAGCTCGCGGCTCGTCAAACTTCCGAGCTCGCTGGATTTGAAACATCAAGTCGCCTCCATTCACGTACTCCATAACAAAGAAGAGACGGTCCTGCACAGAGACAAGAGGGGGGTGTTAGTTTGTGAAAGCACAGAGAACATTTATATGTCATTGTAAATACGGCAGCCCCATTGACTAAACCATGGAAATAATAAATATACTTTTTCAGATCAATTTGGTGGATTTCTAACAAAAGTTGTCAATAATGACATGAAGCAAACACACAGAAGCACTCGTATAGTTTCTCACTGAGGGGTATCTAACTTGGCTTCAGCGTCAGTGGAGAATTAAACTCGTGAACTTTTGTCCATTTATTTTTTGAGCACTCTAACGACTTTCATTACGACCTTTGTTAATCATGAACTTGATCAACTGACTGTACCTTCAAATTTTCAGTGGAATTCGACTGAGTTAACTAGCATTTAAAATATAGTAGTTTGCAAAGTTGCCAACGCATTTCTACTACTACTAGAAATTTGATTTCCAATTTGTTATTTCTGGTACGTTAAGATACAATAAGTTTATCACTTGATTTATATTGCTTTACGAAAGTTTCACCCCCTTTCGTGTGTTAACCCTTCAAGTACGGCATGATGTCTTTATGCATCATGGCCTTGGTCATCATGATGTATGAATGCAGCCCTGGTGAGTAACTGCATTCAAGCATCATGCCGACCCTATGGGGTTGAGATACTCTCGAATGGTTGGAATGATGCATCAATGCAGCACAGGCGAGGCTGCATTGGTGTATTCGGACAAATGTCATCTTTTAGCGACATGCAGGGTACCCACACAAATTTCATTTTCAAATTCCATGTGTTTTCCCTGAGCCACGGCAGACATTCCCTGTGCTATTTGCTTTGGAACGGTTATTAATACTCATACTCAAATCTTGAAAATCTAGAAGCCAAATTTTGCATTCTCGTGCTTTTTGAGAATGGATCATACATACCACCACCATTATGGTTTCAAAATGTTTTTCCCTGTGTGCTAAAATGTTATTCCATGTGTTTTCCCTGTGTTTTGGCAACATTTTCAAATTCCATGTGTTTCCCTGACAGGGAATAGCTTTTTCCATTTTCCCTGTTTTTCCATGTTTTCCCTGTTTGTGGGTACCCTGGACATGCCGCCCTTAAAGGGTTACGTACCTTGGTTTGGAAGCAGGAGTAGAGAGCAGTGAGGAATGGGTGTTTAGCAGAAAGCGCCAGGATGCGCTTTTCCGTCATGGTGCATTCTACGTCGTCGTCCTGTATGATCACGTCCTTTTTCAGCACCTTGATTGCATATACCTCATCCGTGCCTTTCCGCTCCGCTAGCATCACCTGCAACACACATCATTCTTATTTTAAACACTTCTTTTTTCTTAAATTTGATATTTAATATAATCAATTTCCTCTCATTTTAATTCAATAAACATAATCAATTTCCACCATGATCTTCCTATTCAATTTCTGGCTCATCTGTATATTATGAATACAATGACTGAGCAAAGAAACCTTCAAAAGAGAATTGAAAAAGAAGCTGGGCACAAATCTGAAGGGAAGCAGGAAAAAACTCCTTCAAACTAGAAGAGGCTTCTAAAACCCCCCACCTCCCCCCCTCTCCCCCCCCCCACCACCTTCCCCATGACCATTGACCTATTTATTACTCCTTCTTATTTTCTTTAGGGGGGCCTAATACTAACACTCAATGTCAATTCCGCACCGACTTTCATCACTGTATATACCGTAAAACCCCGCCTATAAGCCGAATTTATTCGTTTTTATTTCCTATAAGCCGAATTTCTCCCTTCAAACTCACATTCGGCTTATAGGCGGGGTTTTGGAAAAGAATATTTAGAATGATACTGTAGAAAATTATGAAAACTTAGTCATTAATTTAACTGTATTTTAAGGCCTTACTAATCATTTCCACGTGAGGTATACATGTTAAACAAACAACACATGGTATTCCGATGCAATAAAGGGATTTTAGAATCTGTTTTAAAACTCTCTTTAGGGGAACCAAAGTAGGGGCCAGGGGGACCCTAAGACACCAAAAGTCACATTCGGCTTATAGGCGGGGTTCTCCTGAATGTCAATATGATTTCATATAAGCCGAATTTTTGTCCTTAAACTCACTTTCGGCTTATAGGCGGGGTTTTACGGTATATATCATTATGTAAATTCATATCTTGTACACTTGTAAATATTCTACATAAACTTTATCCCGTTGACAGCCAAAGGTGCTCATCTGTTCTTATCCTTGATGTAATTTTTGTATACTAATAGATCATATCTTCATAACTAAGCAATTTATATACAGGTGAGCCAGAAAAAATAGTTAGGCAGATCAAGTTGTATGATGTGAGTAACTAAATAAAAAAACAAAAAAAAAATTCTCATTCAGAGAACACACAAGATTTTCAGATTGAAATTCGCTGACTTTCCCCGACCAAAATCTACCCTTTTCCGTGACAATATTTACCATACCGTTGTAATATAGCGCCGGATGCGCTTCAATTTGCTCGGGACAATTTCTAAAATGGTGTATTTTATTGGATTGTGTCATAATTTAACACCCCCCCCCCCCCCATTTTCCATGAGTTTCACCTCACTCAAGGCAAAATTCTACAAGATTCTATGATTTTTCTGTGTTATCCTCTGACGCTCCATGACAAGTTGGAATCCTGTCAATGTTCAAAAGGGCAAGCAGAGGAGATGCACTTCTGCCTAAGAAAGGGCCCTCTTACCACGGAATATAAGCAAAATTGTGCTTCTATTTTAATGACGCGGATGCATATCTTTTTTACACTCCTACACATTCAACTTGATATCAAACATAGATTTTCAAACATTGCTTGACGTCGACTTACCTTTCCAAAACTTCCTTTTCCAAGTACTTTGATGAAATTGAAGTCGTTAAGTGACATCCTACGCTTCTTTTTGGAGCCTCTTTTGCTACTCCGGCCACTTAACCGCCGCATTAGACTGCTTCCCGTCTCTCCGGGATCTAGATTTGTGTTACCTTCTGCAGATTCCCTCACTTCATCTGGAAAAATGAAAGTTCAGCATTCAGAATGGATGTCATCGATATCAAATATCATTATTTTGGTAAAAAGATATCTCAAAACAAGACAAAGGTAAGTAAATGTTATTTAACATATTATATTGATATGGGAGTATTAAATGTTACAGGTGATAATTGTCTTATAACGACAAGGTTTTATAACAATATGTACACTCAAGTAACACTCAAATGAATTGTATTTAATACAAGCGAAATCGCACTGTATGTGAGTCTCTGGGTCTTATATAGGGGGGTGGGGCTCTAATCCTTAAGGATAGATGTTGCTAAAAGATGACATTTGTCGTCATGACGCACCAATGCAGCCCCGGCGAGTAACTCACTGGTGCTGCATTGGTGCATCATGTCAACCCTACAGGAATGTCTCAACTCCGTAAGGTCGGCATGATGCACCAATGCAGCACTGGGGACTTACTCATCAGGGCTGCATTCATGCATCATGATGACCAAGGACATGATGCATTAATGCATCATGCGGGCCTGAAAGGGTTAATGGGGTAGTTTGTTGTACTTACCCATTGGCTTGAGACTGGACCCCGGCATCCGGTCTGGTCCTCCTTTCTCTGGGTTTTCACTGATAGATGGCTGAAAGAAGACGTAGATTCAAGGGAGGTGGAGAAACGGTATGTCAACCTTATTAAGGCTGCAAAGTGATTTAAACCTTTAAAGACAGCATGTCGCCAAAAGACGACATTTGATGTCATGATACCCCAATGTAGCCGCCCCGGCGAGTAACTCACTCAATTGCTGTACCATGCCGACCCTTCGGGAGTGTTTCATCAAATAGGGTTGGCATGATGCTTGAATGCAGCCCTGGCGAGTTGCTCGCCAGGACTGCATTCATACATCCTGATGACACATGGCATTGTTCATTAAAGCCCTATGAGGCCCTTATACGTATACATAGAGAACCACCCTCATTTGGCATATTGTTTTAAATGTCTGGTTATGATATGCTTTAAGGACCATAGTGGGGCAGATAGCAGCCTATTTTCATCATAAGGCCAAAAAAAAAAGGTGTGTTTCAGGTTACATGGTCTGAAAATCTAGGGTAGGTAGGTCGGATTTTTTTTGATTTATTTTTTTTTAAATTTTTTACTTGTGCCTGAAAAGTACCTAGAGATTGACTCGCGAACTTTAATGCCGACTTGCCGACGACCGCCTTGACTCGTGAATTATCAGAACAACTCTTCAATTGCCCTAAAATGACCTAAAGTATAAATATTTTTTCAAAATTGGATAAAATTTTTTAGGGTCGGCCCTGTTTTCCTAGGTAGGGTCGGGTAACCTGAAACACACCTTCTTTTTTTTGGCCTAATCATGCAAATCGTAATCGTAAAGTGTGATATTTGGTATAATGAAATGTTATATATGACTGTTCAAATTGTCTCGATTGGATTAGATTTAGTTGTTGCCATGGCAGTCATCTTCCCTTTGAGATACTATGAATCATAGAGCCCACCACAAAGAGTATTATTAATATAGCCTCAATGAGAATTTTAACTATACTTACACCCTTACTAAGAGTCCAAGCAATGTATTGGGGTTACTTCATGGTTTCTGGGTCGGGTTATTATTTAGCAACAGCAGTTTTCCATAGCACCATAGCATATTAGGCAAATATCTTTAGCTATGACCCACAGAGACTTATACGAGGATTCAGAGGTTATATTTTCTAACTGAGCTCACCCAAGAGTTTAATGTGGTCATTTATTAGTTGCTATTTCAACTATATGCCTGGCCTAGCAACAGTCTTCATAATTGGTCAGTTGTATAGCAACAATAGCAAAAAAAGGTTTCCAGTTTAATTTCAAAGATACCTATCGACATAAAATGAGATGCCTAATATCAGTAATAATATCCATTCACTTATGAACATTATTACCTCATGAGGTTATTTGGACTACCCGTAAAGAATCGTTTACCGTTTAAAACCCTGCTTTTCGTAGATTTGAAACTACCGTAAAACCCCACCTATAGGACGACCCCACTTATAAGCCGAACCCCTAACTTGAGAAAAAAAATTGTCCAATGCAAAATAGGTTTAAAAATCGTTTTCTCTTTGTTCTAATGTATAAAAACCCCACCTATAAGCCGAACCCCCAATTATAGAAAAGAATTCGACTTATAGAAAAAAAAAACGACAATTAAAATTTGTCCTATAGGCGGGGTTTTACGGTAGGTTGGTTACCCCTCCAATCTCATGTCCTCTGCCCCAACAGGTTAGTATAGCTCGCGATACCCACGGATACTAGCGTTATGGGTATAGGCTATAACAAGAGTCTAAAAAGCTCTGGAAAGATTTACCATTTGAGGGACTAGTTTGATTCGCATTTCCATGGGCTTATAATACAGTTCGCTGTGCTGAAATCAGACAGCGGCATCTTACAACCCTCCTCCATCTTTCTAGGTCTTTTTTGAATTAGCAAATGGTACTTTGTATTTCAACAATTTCATCATTTCTTTCAACTCTCAAGTATAGAACCCGCATATCATGTATTACCACGCCCTGATAATTTTTCTTCAATTCCAGAAGTTAAGTGGTCTATTCTGGCGTCTGTTGTAGCATTTTAAACATTTTGCTGAAAATATTTCTTTAACTGATATTTTCTCAATATCTAGAAAATGTCAAAATATCTTTAACTGAGAAGTAAAGCAAATAACACATAACATATTTTAACTAACGCAGTGACGGGTGGGAGCCCTGTAGAATCTGATTGAGTGGACTGTTACTCACCTTTTTAGGTTTTCCTTGGATCTTCTCGCCTGATAGGCCCATTTCTTGTAGGATCTGGGCCATACTACGGGTGTTGATGCCACAGTTGTTTGCTACGTTCTTTTCACACCGTTTGTGTACATTCATTTTACATGCTGCAACGAAGATTAAGCAGGGTTAGTAAAAGAAAACTGCTTGAGTGAGTTGAGTGCTTTAATGGTTTCGATATTTCTTAGGGATAGGATATAAGTTTGCAACCAACCGTCTTCCAACATTAACAGTAAACAAATTTGAAACTCAATATCATTTTATAAAATGGCCATAACTTCTGTTGTAGTAAGGGGAGTGCTCATTTTTTAACAACAGGGGGGGGGGGGGGGGGTGGTGAGATTTCGCCCCTGGAGGAGTCGACATTTTTTACCCCCCCCCCCCGGCAGGCTGAAAATCGCGTACACGTTGTAGCATAGTAACGTGCGGGCTTTTCCCCTCAAAACAGGTTGAATTTTTTTTACCCCCCCCCAAGAGGGGTCTAAATTTTTTACCCCCCCCCGGTCAAGGGGTCCAAATGTTTTACCCCCCCCCCCCCCAAATCCACCCCCCCCCCCCCCGTTGTTAAAAAATGAACACTCCCTTAGACTAAAATTCTAACACATATAGGTAGCTAAAAGGATCTTGATTTTGGGAGATTTTAACATTTGCAGCGGTATAAAGGACACCTGCAGCCTGCCGGTGTTATACAGGACTAGCGCATTAGGCTATGGGGGCTGCCATCTTGGCTCAGAGCAATGCATTGTGGTTAGGCCCCCGACTCCAGAGCAGTGCATCATGGGAGAATTTCTTATCAGCCCCATTGTTCAAGGTGTGAGGAGAGGGGATTAGCCTGATAAGGAGATGGGAGTTAAGCTCCCGACTACCTGAGGTACCAGGATGCAGGGATGAAAGTCGACTATGTCAAAAAAACTTGAAGATATAACATACCCCATAACTACATTAAAGAACACTATGAATATGGATGCATCCATAGACACATATCTAGTGCTGTGCAGCAGGATTTGTCATGTCTACATTTTCCTGGACGTCGTCTCCTGCTGAGGAGAAGCATTTGTCATGTCCATGGGTTCATGGACGTTATCTCCTGCTGAGGAGAATGAGAAATCTGTCCATACACTCTCCATGCATAGCACCTTAGTTTCAGTGGCTAAGCCTCATGTGAAGAGTGTAAATGCATAGGACTATAGAGGAGAGAGAGGCTTCAAGCTTTCTCAAGTTAACTTGAAATTGGCTGAGAAAAGCTTGACACTGAGATCAGTGTGGTGTAGTCTGTCTGTGTATGTGTAGGACCACTGGGGATGAACCAGTGATGATTCTGCTGTCTTATCATAGGATTACACACACAAAATAAGTTTGATTGAGTTTATATTGAGTAAATACCAAATATATCCTAAGAGGGCCTACAGCTAATTATCCTTGATTTCAGGGAAAAACTTGAAGACTTTCATCCCTGCAGGATGTGCTAGTCCCGTATAGGGCGCCTAAGTAGGTCACGAGAACGCGCTAGATAATTTTCTTATGGGTCCCCCATTATCGCTCACAAGCTTCAAGGGTGGGCAAAAATTTTGTTCTCTATATTATATCGCCACTAATAAAGGGATTTGAGCTTTAAAATTTAATATCTGGGACCTAGTTACACTACCCTACACAGGGGTAGACACTAACGTTTTTAGCTGTGGGCCACCCGGGCCCGTAGCTCTAAAAAACTTTGGGCACGGACCAAGATCTGTGGGCCAATGGTCAAAATTATTTTTTCTTTAAGAGAAAAAAATATTTATATTCTTAATTGGTCTATGAAAGAGAGAAATCAATATGATTAAGTCTGGCACATTTCCCCCTTTCCAACGATATATTGTATGACTATACTTGTCAGTCAAGCTTTCCTTAAATTTCCTCAAAATACTCCTGTGGGCCACCCGGGCCCGTGGGAATGCTATTTTGCAGAAAACTATGGGCCCGGACCCAAAACTACGGGCCATTGGCTCCCGGGCCAGCGTTAGTGTCTACCCCTGCCTACACGTAGGTATTTTTAGTTAAAACCGGGAAAAAAATTATGTCAATGCGTATTTGGGGCATTTTGCGGTATCTTCGCGAGACTTCGGTGCGCTATTGCATTGTGAAAGACTCACCGTGACATTGTAAGCCTTGTCTGAACAGACCGTAGAGCATAGAGCCGCAGTGGTCGCAGAACGTAGGCCGCTTGTAGTTGTGCACTTGGAACCGGTGAGGCACGTTGATGTTAAACCGGGTGCCCGTCTGGAAGGGAGCAGAGGGTGGTAAGTCTTGTGGTACATGACAAGGCAGGAGGTGCCGCAACATGGGTGACATAATGAAGCAAATTACATCATTTTGGTATGATTAGTTTAGATTAAAGATTTATCCATCCAGGTGTAAGTTTTTGATAGACTAAGAAGAGTTGACAATCAGATTCTATATGTGGTTCGTATACATGCTCACTAGACACTTTTTCCCTCTTATTTTAAAAATATTAAACTTTTATTCCAATAAAAACTTTTATTCACTTGTGTTTTTCCTTAATATGTACTAGGATTATAAGCCAGTGTTCTTCATTTAACCACATGTATTACATAAAATAAATTTCATTTAACTTTAAACTATATAAGACTAGAAGGTGGAAAAAAGCAGTGCGTCCCGCACATTACCGCTTTACGGGCTGCAAAGTGCATTAATGCGCTATGCCTTTTGTTGTCGTGATGCATGAATGAGGCCTTGGCTAGTACTGCCAGGGCTGCATTCATGCATGATAACGGGCATAGAGCATTAACCTTTTAAGGACGGCATGATGCATTTATGAATTATGCCCTTCGGTATAGGGGTCTCCAAATGATGCCTAAAGGCATCATTCCCTTGGTTGTAATGATGCATGAATGCTGCCCTGGCGAGTAACTCGCCAGTGCTGCATTCATGCATCATACCGACCTTATGAGGTTGAGACACTCCCGAAGGGTCAGCATGATGTACCAATACAGCCCTGGCGAATTACTCGTCAGAGCTGCATTGGTGCATCATTACGACAAAAAGTCATCTTTTAGTGACATGCCATCCTTAAAGGGTTATTGAGGCACTCTGCAGCCCTGAGGGGTACAACCTGGATACATACACTACATACCTCCTCACTAGACGCCTCCTTGACACCTGGACATCTCGTCACCACGAGCTGGTGACACCGTTTGTGTACAACACACGTGCAAACTGAAACACCAAAGTACACTTGTTACAAAATGCTGGTGTAAAGGTTCATATACCTATCGGATACGCACAAGTATCTATAAATTTTTATAATAATCTCGATCCAACTACAGTACTGTTGTGATTAAGGGCCTAGTCTTAAAAGAGCGCCGGTCGTGTCTAAGCGCCGGGGGTATAGGGGTCTCCGAAACGTTCTTAAGCACTAAAACAAGACCTTGAATACCGGTAAGCGCCTGTCTTGTATAAGCGCAGTGGGCGGCAACACAGGGCAGATTATTGTGACGGTACGGTATGTACTTCTGATACACCGTAATATAGCCAAACCAGTTTTGGTTGTCAATGGCTTTTGCTCATAATGATCCTTATGGATGTCAACGCACATGACACTGTATCAGACTGTTCTCTTATCATTGTATGACACTGTATCAGACTGTTCTCTTATCATTGTAATCCTTGGGCACTTGTTCATGGCATGCTCCCTTCATTCATAAATGTTTACTGGAAAACCCAGAAACAACTTCATATTTCGACAATTTCGAGCTTATGTAGTGGCAATAATCTGTAAGTATACCAACCTTGGCACTGGTAACCTTGTTTCCATAACCCCCTGTAGGAAGAAAAGACACACGAGTTTTATTCCATGTTTAATTGACATCTATGATATTTCTGCATCCAATCAACATATTAACTTTCATTGGTAACAAAGTGAATTAACCAAGATTAAATGGCGATCAGTATTTAACCAACTAATATGACAATACATGACTCGGTCGGTAGAATTTTCTAACGGTGAGTCACTTGCAAGGGTGCATTGGTGGATCATGACGACAAATGTCATCTTTTAGCGACATGCGCTTGTGAGAAGGTTAAAACACTCTCACCGCCAGCGGGCCGCTATAGCGACCAGGGCACCTTATTCACTGAGCTGAACAAGAAAAATATTACTCAAAATTGATAAAAATATTTTCTTACAAGTCCTAGTCGAAGCACCTCATGTTTGGTATCATATTAAAGCCTATGACATCCTCTTTCACATCCTACATTCCATTCTTGTTTACGAAGAAAGTGAGAGGAGTACCTATACTAAAACCTCATTTCAATTTTTGATATTTATATTTTTTTTCAAATTTTTGGCAAAATTACAGAGAAATCTGGCGGTGGGAGGGTTAAAGGGTTCCGAGTGTGAGTGACTTACCAGATAAAGTCTCGGCAAATGGAGCAGAATGTTGGCTGTCTGAAGAAGGTGGCCATGAACTTGTGTCCGTTGACTTGGTGAACACGGCGGCGCATGGCCCCGCGCCGCCGATTCAGTAAACCCTCCTTCTCTTTGAATACCCGCTCTTTGGGTTGTTCTGTGCAACACAAGAAAATACAGGAATTAGTTATTGATTGACACATTTTAATGACGATTACTAACATTGCATTTACCGTGAATTCCTGCAAAACTCCAGGGATGTGTTGTGGGGCTCTCCCAAATGTGGAGATATGGGTCATACAAGGGATTACAATACTGAAGTGGGTATTTTCACAACCTAGTGCAGGTTATAGAGTTCTCCCAAAATCTGAGCGCGGGTTATAGGCTGGAATCTACGGTATATAAAAAATGCTTTATCTTTTTCTGATTATTAAATATTTTCAATAAAGAAGTGATTAAAAGTTATCAAATAACTTGTGAATTTAACTTACTGATATAATAATAGGTCAGAGGGAAGAAAATGCATCATAATGATATGGACATACAAATGACGAAGATCTATAGATCTACATGTATTTTGATACATTCATATTTACCACTATATCATGTATATTTATATCAACAGTTACTACCCATGAATTTATTGTGTTGACTGTCTCTCTAACCACATACACATGTACACCATATTTGACCCAATAAAAGCATGCACCCCATTCCGTCTTATAAACACACACTATGTTCTCCTTCATAAATATCCTTATTAAACTTATGTAGGGGTCGCGGAAAACCTAGTCATTGGATCGGCCGGGAATCGAACCACAGACCTCTCGCACCGGTGACAAGCGTGCTAACTGTTACACTACCAACCCGTGTCTGACTGTTCTCCACTCCCTACGTTACTGGATCGGTATGGTACAGAGGGGGAGGATTACCCAGGTGTTTCACCCCTTCGGGCTCTCCACCAGGGTACGGGGAATCCGACCCCTACACTTACAAGAAAATCATGAATTGGTTGTAAACACTCCTTTTTAAGACGAGAAAAATCACTTTGAATAGTTTTCTCTTTAATCCTATAAAATAAAACCCCGCCTTTAAGACGACCTTCTATTTGGGAGGGAAAAAATCCATCTTGTAAGAAAACTTAACCCCAAAATAAATCTGTATTTAAGGCTTTTTTTTAACCTCACGGTACTTGAAATATATTTGCACCTACCGTATTCGACGTAATAAGCGCCCTGGGCGCTTATAAAATTATTTTTATGGCTTTTTAGTACTTAAGAGTTTAATTGTCTCCAAAATCGTGAAATTTGAGCCTTTGTTCGACTCTAAAAATATCTCTACAAGGGGGGGGGGGCGCTTATTAGGGGGAGGGCGCTTATTACGTCGAATACGGTAATCCTAATCTTAATTGTCATAATTTCAGGGACTATTTTGTTATGGTAGGACTATCTTTATGGTAGACACATTTAGGACTTCTCCAGTATTTGGTATGTCTTAACTCTGTGAAACCCCCAGAAGCTTAAATCTATGTTCAGTAGTAGTTTGTGTTGATAGACATTTGAGTGCCGCAAAGTGCTTTAATTAATGCACTATCCCCTTTATAGTCATGATGCATGAATGCATGAAATCCCCTGTGCGTTAATCGGCTGCGTTTAAATAATATGTCGACTCTACAGGTTTGATACACTCCCAAATGGCCAGCATGATGCATGAATGCAGCCCTTGCAAGTAGATACAGCATGATGCATGAATGCAGCCATTGTGAGTAGACACGCTAGGGCTACATTCATGCATCATGGCGACAAAGGGTATAGCACATTAAAGCACCATGCGACTTTTAACGGGCTAAGTTTGTACAAGGTACATGATCTATATACAATGCATCATATGCTATCTGCCCATATTAAAGCTCCTCTTGTTTTTAGTGAGAGCAGCCACATAGAGAGGGTGCTATATTACCCCATACACAGGGCATCTATTCTGCCTGTCTGCATACACGTACAAAATGTGTGTACAGCTAGTCGGGGTGCCACATCGGGGGTGGCACAGGGGCAGTCAGCTATATTGGGTCATTACACCGATGTGGGGCATGTAGCTATATGTTTGTACCATGCACATTTTGTACTACATGTTGTATTATATATAGAGACAGTCTATACGTCTCTAACAGGTCTGTGCCTTGTTAAAGCCGGAGCCAGCATTTTGAAAAGGGATGGGGGAGGGAGGGGTCGTCAAATTATTCCTCAATAATTTTCACATAAATAAAACACAAATGTTGGCACAAAAGGATGGGTGGGGGCTGCGTTTGCCTGCATGAGGTACACGGGCAGGGATTTTACTGATAACGGTCACCTCAGCCTGAAGCATGTTTATTATACCCTGCACTTTTGTCGGGGACAAGATGGCGGCCTCCACAGGCTGTCCTGTTACAGTGCTATATCATATGTCTGTGTACCACCTTCCACCCCTACCATTAGTGCCTTATAGGGGGACAAGATGGCGGCCTACACAGGGTGCCCAGTTACAGTGCTATATCATATGTCTGTGTACCACCTTCCACCCCTACCATTAGTGCCTTATAGGGGGACAAGATGGCGGCCTACACAGGGTGCCCTGTTACAGTGCTATATGCCTGTGTACCACCTTCCACACCTACCATTAGTGCCTTATAGGGGGACAAGATGGCGGCCTACACAGGGTGCCATGGTACAGTGCTATATGCCTGTGTACCACCTTCCACACCTACCATTAGTGCCTTATAGGGGGACAAGATGGCGGCCTACACAGGATGTCCTGCTACAGTGCTATATGCCTGTGTACCACCCTCCACCCCTACTATTAGTGCCTTATAGGGGGACAAGATGGCGGCCTACACAGGGTGCCATGGTACAGTGCTATATGCCTGTGTACCACTGTACCCTCCACCCCTACTATTAGTGCCTTATAGGGGGACAAGATGGCGGCCTACACAGGATGTCCTGCTACAGTGCTATATGCCTGTGTACCACCCTCCACCCCTA
Source organism: Harmothoe impar (assembly GCA_947462335.1). Classification (NCBI taxonomy): domain Eukaryota; kingdom Metazoa; phylum Annelida; class Polychaeta; order Phyllodocida; family Polynoidae; genus Harmothoe; species Harmothoe impar. Next base: position 112,857,443 of record OX381704.1, read on the forward strand.
CTATTAGTGCCTTATAGGGGGACAAGATGGCAGCCTACACAGGGTGTCATGTTACAGTGCTATATGCCTGTGTACCACCCTCCACCCCCTACCGTTAGTGCCTTATAGGGGGACAAGATGGCGGCCTACACAGGATGTCCTGCTACAGTGCTATATGCCTGTGTACCACCCTCCACCCCTACTATTAGTGCCTTATAGGGGGACAAGATGGCGACCTACACAGGGTGCCATGTTACAGTGCTATATGCCTGTGTACCACCCTCCACCCCTACTATTAGTGCCTTATAGGGGGACAAAATGGCGGCCTACACAGGGTGCCATGGTACAGTGCTATATGCATGTGTACCACCCTCCATCCCTACTATTAGTGCCTTATAGGGGGACAAGATGGCGGCCTACACAGGGTGCAATGGTACAGTGCTACATGCCTGTGTACCAACCTCCACCCCTACTATTAGTGCCTTATAGGGGGACAAGATGGCGGCCTACACCGGGTGTCATGCTACAGTGCTATATGCCTGTGTACCACCCTCCACCCCTACTATTAGTGCCTTATAGGGGGACAAGATGGCGGCCTACACAGGGTGCCCAGTTACAGTGCTATATGCCTGTGTACCACTGTACCCTCCACCCCTACTATTAGTGCCTGGGATGGGCTGGGGATCAGTACCAGGGTTAGTTGATATTGGCTCTGTATTCACAATTGGCTATCATGTCATAGAGGTGGTACAGACTGTTAATGTTGACCCTTATAGGGCCACATGTCGTTTTAATGCATTATCATGATCCATGGATGCGGCACTGGCGAGTAACTCACCAGTGCCGACCCAACAGTGCTAATGCACCCACAAAGGGTCAGCATGATGCATGAATGCAGCTGTGGTGACAGTCTTGCCAAGGCTGCATGAATGCATCATGGCGGCAGATGACAGAGCACATTAAATCACTGTGCGGTCCTTAAAGGGTCAATACGCGGGTCACTGGGCCAGTCTGCAGTCTTTGCGAAAACTTTTTCATCCCACAGGACATTCGGTCCTGCAAATTTTCAATGTTGAAGGACCGGCTACATTTTTGGAGGACCGGATAGCCACATATCTGACGGCTTATGCATTTTAAGTATAATTTAGAATTGCCCATTAAAAGTACATTACATTTGTAATCATTAATGGCCAAATGAGGATAGATATATAGTTTTACACAGTATATTGACACACATATTTCAGCTTTAGAAGCCCAACTAAATTTTTCTAGTTCGGAAAAGCCCAACATGTGACTGAGCATTCGGTCCTGCTACACTTGTCAATCTGCTGGACCGGTGCCATTTTAGGAGGACATTGCCACTGTTCTGCATGTTTTCGCAAAGACTGTACTGGGGGTGGGTTGCCTGGTAATGGTATGGGGTGGTTAGGGCTGCTATTTAGAGGACACCGTACCCTCCTGGTCCTGGACTGTGGGAATCCTGTCACCATAAGCCCCCTCTCCTAGACCCTATACAGTCTATTCACTCTGATGTGTTACTTACTGGTACTTATACTGACATATATTAACCCTTTAAGGACCGCATAGTGCATAAAGCATAGTGCTTTCATGTCCTCCGTCGAAATGATGCAAGAATGCAATATTATGAGTAAACTCGCCAACGCTGCATTTATGCATCATGCTCGCACTATAGGGCTGATGCGCTCCTAAAGGGTCGGAATGATGCACTACTGTGTCGGTGTATCATGACGACAAAATAGTTTCTTATATAAGGCTGTCCTTATAGGATTACAGAATCTCCAGGATCTTAACGCTTCTCTGAATTGAATTGATGACACCACGCACTTAGACACGCCGGTAGTCGGTAGTAACATCCGCTGTAGTAACCGGTCAACCACGACAACCTCGTATACAGGTTTGGTGACATAGACCACATTCCACAGGCATGGCACTGGGAAATTCCCAAAAATCAAAGCATTTGAGCCTATTTCTGAAATATCTACAGCTTCATAGTAAGCGGTGGTCTGGGGATATGTAGCCCTTTAAGAGTTCTGTGGTATATTCTGAGAGCTGTTTACTGAGTAAACTTTGGTAGATTTTGTGTACGAAATTAATTACTTAAATTCACTGTATATATTTCAGCAAAAAGATAGGAATTCTTACAAAAGTGGGAAAGTGTGATCCCTGCGTACAAATTAAATGTTTGCCGTTAGCCCGGCCGGACTTGTGGGTGGTGGATTATATATACCGTAAAACCTCGGCTATAAGCCGAATTTTATTTGGCGTTTTTATTTGCTATAAGCCGAATTTTATGCCCCAAACTCCCATTCGGCTTATAGGCGAGGTTTTAATAATGTAGAAACATAGTGAAAACTAATTTCAAGCACTTTTGTTATAAGCCGAATTTTTACTCCCAAACTCACATTCGGCTTATAGCCAAGGTCGGCTTATAGCCAAGGTTTTACGGTACATCAGGAAGATTAAAGGGAGGGTTTAATGGAGCTGTACATCACGATCCTCACCACACATGAATGACGTTACAATTATTTCCTATTTAATTATTTTTTTTGACGTTAAAAAGTAGGACGCTACATCGAGACTCATCCTCATTTCCCAAAGGAAAACCACATGAGACTATACATGTGGGTCATACTTCTACCTCCTTAACCATTTAACCCTTTAAGGACCGCTTAGTGCATTAATGCATCATGCCCTTTGTCGTCATGATGCATGGATATAGCCCTAGCGAGGAACTCGCCAGTGCTGGATTCAAACATCGTGCCGACCCTATGGGGCTGGCGAGTCTGCGGCAAGTGCCTCAGCAGGGCTGCATTGGTGTGCATCATGAGGCCAAAAAAAAAAAAAGGTTTGTTTCAGGTCACCCGACCGACCCTATGTAAACAGGGCCGACCCTACGTTTTTTTATGCAATTTTGAAGAAATTTTTATATTTTTACACTTTTTGGGGATAAATTTTAGGTTTTCAAAAGTTTTGAAAAAAATCTTCCCATTTTCATACTTTTTTTGGGTCAATTTTAGGGTTATGTAAAAAAAAAAAAAAATCCGACCTACCGACCCTAGAGTTTCATCCCATGTTACCTGAAACAAAACTTTTTTTTTATTTGGCCTGACCACAAATGTCACTATTCAGCAACATGCCATTCTTAAAGGGTTTGGGGTTGCACAGTGCTTTAATGTGCTATGTCCTATGATGCATAAAAGCAACCATGCATCATGCCGTCCCTACAGGGTCTATACGCACCCGAAGAGTCAGCATGATGCATCATACTGGCACTGCACAGGTGTTAACACTGTTACTCGGATATACTCCGCAGCGGCAAATGTTGCTTCAGGACGACACATTGTCTCCAAATGGTTAATAAATACAAACGTGATGGTATTTCCCATCAGTACGCAGGGTTATTCTGAACAGCCCTGTTCACCTGGGCATCCTACAGGAAACTTCCTGATGGCCTAACCAGGGCATGTCAGTGTCTATTTGTAGGGAACTTAATGACGACCGCCTATTTGGGTCTCAATCTCCCTCAACATATCAAAGACTCCCCTCTCCTCTAAAACCAACAGTTTCTCAATGGATCTGGAAAAATCGCGGTTCAACTTTTGGGTCTAAAGCAGTAGGGAATCCTACAATTGTAAGAGAACTCACATCAGGGGAGGGGCTAGGAGAAGGGGAGGGGCTAGGGGATAAAAGCAGGGGAGGTGCTAAGGATAGGGGAGGCCTATACTGCCATGTACACGCAAGGTCGCTGTGGCAATGTGCTCCACCTCTAGACTATGAGCACATGCCTGCTGCTGCTGCTGCTGCTGCTGCTGCTGCTAGTACTGGAGTCAGCAGCAGCAGCAGCAGCAGCAGTAACAGCAGCAGCAGCAGCAGCAGCAGCAGCAGCAGCGGTGTGTATGCGGGGCTGGCCGCGCGGACGGGTGTGCTCGGGGAGCTGTCAGACTGGTTGTGTACCATCTGTCTGTCTGTCACCTGCTTGCTACTACTACTACTCCTGGTTCTGGTTTTAAATCTAAACTTGGTGGCCTTACTAGGGGATGTACTTCTGTGCATACATGTGTGTCTGGTACTGCTGTAGGGCTGGGTGTTCTACAACCCCTACTACTGCAGGCTCACCATGCCATAACCCTGCTCTATACTAGCACACTAACCATCACACCTCATCATCCAATGACCCTCCCCTCCCTTCTACTCTCCCCCAACAATTATTATTCCCACTAATATCAACTTTCTCCACCCTTACTTTCTCCCCCCCCCCCAAGCACAATCAGCTACTCTCTCCCAGTGCAAACATTATGCTGATCACTGGGTTCCATTCACGACTGCTGCTGCTGCTGCTGGTATAGTCTATGCTTTGGCCCATGGCAAGCGCAACAAAGACCACTGTGTCTGCATGATTGATATTTAGTCAGTGGGTTTTTATAGTCAATTTTGGAACTTGAATTATCTGAAGCCTTCTAGTTTAAAGCCATGTCACTGAAGAGGGGTTTCTACAAGTGCTGCTGTTAGTGTTATGGCGCTTGCCACAGGGTATGGCGCATGCTTCATGGTTTGGCGCATGCCACGCAGTATGGCCAGGTTTCCCATGAAATTCCATGACATTTCCATGACATACCATGACAAAAATCTCGATTTTCCATGACATTCATTATGTTTATGTAGGGGTTAGGGGGGCTTGGTCCCCGAAAAAAATCCGAAATCTAGGAAGGAAATGGTACATTTGCGGAGATTTTGTAATATTAATTCTATTACTTTCATTTTCCATGACATTCCATGACACACAGCAAATTTGTACAAAATTCCATGACTTTCCATGACAGCTTTCATATTCCATGACATTCCATGACTTTCCATGACCCGTGGGAACCCTGATGGCGCATGTCACACGGTAATATGCAGTATGGCACATGCCACATGGTATGGTGCATGCCACGCAGTATGGCGCATCCTACATGGTATGGCACATGCCACATGGTATGGCACATGCCACATGGTATGGCGCATGCCGCATGGTATGGCGCATGCCACATGGTATGGCGCATGCCACATGGTATGGCGCATGCCACATGGTATGGCGCATCCTACATGGTATGGCACATGCCACATGGTATGGCGCATCCTACATGGTATGGCGCATGCCACATGGTATGGAGCATGCCACGCGGTATGGCGCATGCCACATGGTATGGAGCATGCCACATGGTATGGTGGATGCCACATGGTATGGTGGATGCCACACGGTATGGTGTATGCCACATGGTATGGCGCATGCCACATGGTATGGCGCATGCCACACGGTATGGGGCATGCCACACGGTATGGCGCATGCCACACGGTATGGAGCATGCCACACGGTATGGAGCATGCCACAGGGTATAGCGCATGCCACATGGTTTGGCGCATGCCACATGATATGGCGCATGCCACGCGGTATGGTGCATGCAACATGGTATGGTGCATGCCACATGGTATGACGCATGCCACATGGTATGGCGCATGCCACATGGTATGGCGCATGCCGCATGGTATGGCGCATGCCACATGGTATGGCGCATGCCACATGGTATGGCGCATCCTACATGGTATGGCACATGCCACATGGTATGGCGCATCCTACATGGTATGGCACATGCCACATGGTATGGCGCATGCCACATGGTATGGAGCATGCCACGCGGTATGGCGCATGCCACATGGTATGGAGCATGCCACATGGTATGGTGGATGCCACATGGTATGGTGGATGCCACACGGTATGGTGTATGCCACATGGTATGGCGCATGCCACATGGTATGGCGCATGCCACACGGTATGGGGCATGCCACACGGTATGGCGCATGCCACACGGTATGGAGCATGCCACACGGTATGGAGCATGCCACAGGGTATAGCGCATGCCACATGGTTTGGCGCATGCCACATGATATGGCGCATGCCACGCGGTATGGTGCATGCAACATGGTATGGCGCATGTCGCATGGTATGGCACATGCCATGTGGTATGGCGCATGCCACATGGTATGGCACATGGTATGGCACATGACACACAGTATGGGGCATGCCACACGGTATGGGGCATGCCACATGGTATGGTGGATGCCACATGGTATGGGGCATGCCACACGGTATGGGGCATGCCACATGGTATGGTGGATGCCACATGGTATGGCACATGCCACATGGTATGGCACATGCCACATGGTATGGCACGTGTCACATGGTATGGCACATGTCACATGGTATGGTGGATGCCACATGGTATGGTGCATGGTGCGGTGCATGCCACATGGTATGGTGCATGCCGCATGGTATGGCCCACACTGTGCTGTAGGGCACACACTAACACAGCCAGTCGATACAGCTCATGGTGCTGTACACATTGCTGTACTCATCATGCTGTATATAGCAGCTGTCTGCTTCTAGTCGGTTTTCTGCAACAAGTATTAGCTCTTTAAGGGCGACATAATACACTACGTCCTTCTGTCAGCAAAATGCACGATGAGTAACTCGCAGTGTTGCCGAAAACTTTTTTTACACACAGGCCAATGTTGTGAGATCTTACACGGGCGATTTTCCTTATGCACAGGCCACATCAGCCCTCTTTTCATACAAATCAATACAAATCTTAATAATTCTTTAATAACAGCTACAAAATCGATATGAAAATGCTTAAATTCACTGAAAAATATACTTAAAAGTTGGATGTACCTAACTCTGCTTCTAATAGGAATATTTGAAAAATTCTTTCACTGTCGGAAAGCTGAGATCATGGCCGGCGATTGTGGGAGATGTCTAATGGCCTTTACGATTCTACATCGGCAAAAGCCGATGTCATTTCGGCAACACTGGTAACTCACCAATGCTACAATCATGCCCCGGGATTGATACTCTCTTTAATAGGGGCGGCATGATGAATGAATGGACCCCTGCCGAGCAACACAGGGCATGTCACCAACGTGTTCTTACCCCCCACATCCCTGTAGGTCTTGGTGTTACTACAGGTTAGCTCACATTCTTTTTGTTCTTTGAGTTATTGAGTTATGCGCCCACCACAGTAGTATGAAAACCTCAGCAAAAAGATAACTGGGGAACTCCATTTCAATATCTACTTGTCAGTTGTTAAAAGAACTATTATTAAATTCTTCAAGTGGTAAAACGCGAAAGACTCTAAAAGAAAACAATTTCATGTCGTCCCCCTGCTTGAGAAACTTTTGTAACGTGTCCTTCACCGAAAGAAAGATGGTTCTTTACTGTGTGTTGGAGGGTATTTCCAGTGTACAAGATGGCCTTTCGGCAAGTGAAGAGAGAAATATGGGGCACCTTGACAAAATATGTGATTTCTATCTTTGCTTTAACACTGAACCCTATGTGGCTTTCATTTAGAGGGTAGCAATTTAAGAGAGAAATCAGTATCTGAAGATCGCAGGTGAATTTCATGCAGAAGGAAAGACATTTCACATTTCTTTTCGAAGGAAACATTTGTCCCCCGATCTAATGGCTTTGGGCCATGGAGAGTGAGTGACAGCACTTCTCCCATGTAACAAAAACGTCTTAAAATATGGTTCAGGCGTATAGTATAACTCAGTTTACCCTGAGTCAATAAAAGTGTGGCCTCACTTCATTATTGAGGATGAGAACAATCAATCACTGACAAGGAAAACTCACTCTTTACAAAATTCACAAAGTCCCAAACTATTTGTAGAGCCTTAACCCCACCCTCCCATAAAATTCTTCTTATAACCAATCTATGATTCCATGATACCTTAATGCATCATGTCAGTGGTCGTCATGATGCATGAATGCAGCTTTGGCGAGTAACTCGCCAGTGCTGCATTCAAGCATCATGTCGCCCGTATGAGGTTGAGTCACTCCGATGATGCACCAATGCAGAACTGTCGAGTTACTTGCCGGGGCTGCATCAGTGCATCATGACGACAAATGTCATCTTTTAGTCAATTGTCAATTCCCAGTTATTCCCTGGGCTTATCCAGGGACCTACACTTATATGAGTCATTACAGTAGTAGTGCAGTATCCAAAACTTACACAAAGTAAAGGTAGTAAGCGTGTAACGCTATGTAGCAAACTCCTTGGTATTTCTTGATTGGGGTTGCTTGATTTACTGATTTCCTAATTAATTAACTGTTACTCACTTGATTGTGCATTAATCACACTTCATACAGCTGATTGTGCGTTTCATAAGTTTTATTTGACTTAATTGGTTCTTAAATGAATGACAGGGTTGCCACCGACAAGGTAGTTTTAAATTCCCTGACGTTATAACAAATTTCCCTGACAATTGCGACATAAACTCAATGTTTTTAAATGCCTTACAACTATGAAAATGCACTCCTTTTAAAGTTATCTTCTACTAAGGGAGTGGTCATCTAACAACGGGAGTATTGTGTATGGCGTGCACGCACATTTTTTAACCCCTCCTTCTTCAGAATTTAGATTTTTTCTCCCTCAAAATCATAGTAAAATACAGGCCTTCTCAAAGAAAACAGGCGACTTCTTTTTTTTTCAAAGATTTTCCATGACAAAATATTATTTTCCCTGACATTTTCAGAAAATCTCATTTTCCCTGACCTTTTGTCAAAAACTCTAAAATTCCCCGACATGAAACAAAAAAAAAATTCCCTGACGGTGGCAACCCTGAATGAACTAATGTCCTACTCGGACCCTCACCTCACGGCAGTAAGCTTGTAACTCTGTGGAAAACTTCGGGGGATTTCTTGATTGGATTTCATGAGTTTTATTTGACTTAATGGCTTCTTATTGAACTATGGTCCTACCAAGAATGCCTTTTATCCATTGGAGTAACATGTGCCAAGTGTGTATCTATAATACAAATATATCTGGTGACGGAGACGGTCACAAACCAAGGTATAAACATGCAAATACAGAGGGTAAGACAACACTGCTTATTCTACATGTATCTTCAAGAGCATGGTGTAAACTGGCTGTGCTAAATGTCCATAAATAAATACATAGGGTAGATTGCCCTAGAGTGGACCATGTACCCTGAGATGTCAACCATAATTATGTAGTTATTCGTGTGTGGTATTGTCTCTATCTGCCCTTTGCTGGAAAGAGTGTACTGTGATACACACAAATCTTGATCGACCGTATTCACCATGAAATAACATTTGACCCTCCTCCCCCCCCCCCTTTATCTCCTAGATACCTTACATATATACAGAAATCACATGCACGGCTCTAAGGCTTTATAAATAGTTGTGTTCTGGTAACATGGCCCAAGAAAATATTTTTTTAAACAATTTTTTTTAACAACTTTTTTTAAAGGATTGTGAGACAAAATTCCTCCCTTTTTCTCACAATTGCAGTCAAAATGGTTTTAGTAAAAAGGTTTTTTATGCCAAAAACCCTAAAATGTTAGGTGCAAAAAAATAGGGTCGGTCGGGATACCTAAACACAACTCTTTTTTTTAGCCTAATGTAAGAGACAACAAGAAGACTACACTACATATCTAGTTAGTAGAAGGTTTTGGCCGCCCGTTAATGGTTAAGCCCACTTACCAGGAGTATATCCGATGGCGGTTTCTTTTGGGGGAAAGATTAGAATAGCATGGTTAGACAAAATCATGAGGCAAATGTACAACAAGCAGCGATAACCAAGGTTACAAGGCTCTGTAGGGATTACAGTTATTAGGTTATCAGGGTTGGCCAGTCGTATTCATAACGCCAGCAAATCCATGCCGCGTGCAAAATGTGTGTAAGTTAGTATATTGTGTAGTTGATGTTTGATATTTAACCTTTTAAGGGCCTCATAGGACTTTAATTCATTATACCCTTTGTCATCATGATGCATAGATGCAACCTTGGCGATTCACTCGCCTGTGTGCATTCAAGCATCATACTGACCCTACAGAGTTGATCCACTCCTGAAGGATCTGCATGATGCATTCATGAATGTATCATAATGACAGAGGCCCTAGCACATCACAGCTTTATGGTCATTGAAGGGTTACTAGAAAATCTCACATATAAGCCCTAACTTTGAAGAATCCAGTGAGCCGCATAGGCCGAGGGGGTCTGATTATAACGACTTTAGGGAGTGCTCATTTTTTAACAACAGGGGGAGGGGGGGCAGTGAGTTTTCGCACGGAGCACGCAAAATTTTTTCACCCCCCCCCCCCTAGAGGGGTCATAATTTTTTACTCCCCCCCCCCCCCCGGCAGGCCGAAAATCGCGCGCGTTCGCGCTCCTTTGTAGCATAATAACGCGCTGGCTTTTTCCCTCAAAACAGGTTGAATATTTTTGACCTCCCCCCCAAGAGGGGTCTAAATTATTTACCCCCCCCGGTCAAGGGGTCCAAATTTTTTACCCCCCCCCTCAAATCCACCACCCCCCCTCGTATAAGCAGCATTTTATATTTTTATACGCATGTTTGGTATCAAATTAAAGCTGGTTCTGGTTCATGTACAAAAATATACATACTAGTATTGCTATGGTTGTTGGTATTTTTTCTTGATAATGTACCGTAAATTCTAGCGTATAGCCCGCACCTCGCGTACAACCCGCACCCCTACTTTGAGAGAATCCTACAGCCCGTACCAGGGGTCTGAAAATTTTGATTTTAGTGCCATTCTATATACTTTCAAAAACTCTCATATTACCCGCCCCTTAACTTTGGGAATATTGTATAACCCGTATTGGAAGTTTGTTTCACGTTTACCCTGCTGGTTATATACTGGATTTTACTGCAGTTAAACGTGTATCTCTTGTAGGTCAAGTTAAGTTCAAGGATGGAGTAGTGCTTTAAGGTACTATATGCTTCCCTGTCATGATGCATGAATGCAGTTCTTGCGAGTAGACTCACTAGAATCAAACCCTTGTGAGTAGACTCGCATGAATGCATCATGCCAAATCTATGGGATGCATACACTCCCAAAAGAGCTACATGATGCACCGATACTAGGCCAGCGAGTTACTCGCTAGCACAACATTTATGCATCATGAGGTAAAATGCTGCCTTTTAATAAATACAACAGGTGTACCATAAAACCTTGTGTATAAGCCGCGGCTTATACACGAGTCACATTGGCGGTGCAGCTCATAGGATCGGCCCAGGGTGCGGCTTATATGCGAGTTTTTGCTATGGTACAGTACAGTACTACTAAAAGCCACCATAATCAGAGCTCTGGCGCGGCTTATAGGATCGACCAAAAGTCGGGGTGCGGCTTATACGCGAGTTCGGCTTATACGCGAGGTTTTATGGTAATCCATGTATGGACCTGGTTTCTGGAGGAAACAGCGCTCTTATACCATCTTTGCTGAATCAATGCGAGAGGTTCCCGTCCTCTGATTGGCTGAAAGTGATGCAGGGCCCCTACATCAGCTACAAACTTCTGGTTTATGAACTGAACTTCTTAAAAACGAAGCCAATAAACTTAAAATGAATACCTGGAGAATTACACAACCACAGATACAAATATCAGCAGCTGATGCACTTAATACCATTGTTGTCTGACATCAACAGAATTATGTAACTCCATCCTGGCAGCATTTTATACAATAATGTTTCATTGCTTTCCTCTCCTTTTCTACCTTTTTCAACTACAGGCATCTGAACAATACCTTTCATATACCTCGCATAGACGCCGCGGCTAGTATGCAAGTCAGATTACCAATGCGGCTTAGATCTGGGCAAAGTTAAAGTGTGGTTTATGCACAGGTTTTGAAGATGTATACTACAGTGCTATAGCCGCATAATCAGATCCCTTGTGTGGCTTATAGAATTTGTCAAAGTTAGGGGTGCAGCTTATAGTGTATACGTGAGTTTGGGTAGGCTTGTATGTGAGGTTTATGGTAGTCGTTTTCTCCTCTAGTCTGGTCAAACCTATGCATTTTTGTCATCACGATGCATGAATGCAGCCCTTGCAAGTACCGGGTAGCTCACTAGTGCTACATGCACGCATTATACCAACCCTAGGGGGATGAAAGTATCAATCTATACTAGAGGCTTGAAGCATCATGGGGCCAGTATGTCACTTATTACACTGCCGTAAAACCTTGCATATAAGCCTAACTCGCGTACAAGCCGCATCCCGAATTTGGGCCGATCCTATAAGCCGCACCAACGATCTGATCATGGTGACATTTAGTACTGTACCATAGTAGCAAAAACTTGTGTATAAGCTGCACCCGGAGTCTGGGCCTATCATATAAGCCACCCTGGTGATCTGACTCACGTACTTGCCGTGGCCTATACGCGAGGTTTTACGGTAGGCATTATTTAGGGGTCCAGTCAACAGTGAGTCTATGGATCGTCCAGCTGTTGTTACCTGATTGAACTTCTCACCCCCGCACATGGATGCCCCCATGGCCTAATACCTAGGAGCCCTATACGCAAGTTAGCCTTATACAAAATGTACATGAGAATTTATGGTATACAGGAGATATACACAAGAACCTACGGCGGTATGAAGATGCTTATATTTATAATGTTGTCCATAGGTTAATATAGCCTGTGTGAAAGGCGGTTGTACGTTCCCATGATACAGGCCACATTAGCCTGTATTTATAGTTTTATACGACACTTTAGGTTTACACTTTGAGATTGTTTAAATAATGGACTTTAGACTGCATGAAGTAGCATATGGAATTGTAGGTTTGTATTCACTGTTCTCGCTATAAACTGATGTACCGTAATTCCCTACCCTCGTATACATGTATTCCGCGAGTAGGGAAGAACCAGAACCCTGGTACAAATTATGGGATTGTCGCAAAGTCAAACTGCAAGTCTTTTTTTTGCAACGTGCTACGGTACTAAAAACGTGCTACGGTACTAAAAAAGCCATGATCAGGTGCTCAGGTTAGGCTTATATGCGATTGTTGCTTATACGAGAGAATTATTTTTGCGTCTAATTGTATCTTGAGTGTGGTGCCATGGGCAGTGATGGGCCTGACTTTTTGTACGCAGTCGTCCTGCCGTTCATATTAAATATCATTCTCTAGCGTATTTGAATCATATGCATACAGAAACGTGCTCACTGTCGGCCAATATTAACATAACTCATATCGACAATACACATATTACATTTCATATTAATCAACTTTATGATGCATATATATATCCAAGTTGTACATGCCATTAATGTTTCATTTAAGGCCAACACACCCTAAATACAACTTCAAAACACGTCTATAATATAATAAGAGCCATTATAACATCTGGTTAGTGTAATGTATCGCTGCTATGAGTAATAAATGGGGATTAATAAGCAAAAGATAATTACCCTGAGCAGGGTGGACTCTACCTTCGGACGACGACCCGCTCAACTCTATCGTCAAGTGAATCTTTCCATTAGGTTCTAGGTCAACCTGCACAAGACATGGATAGCATGATCATTCATATTACACATTGGACTTAAAGGAAGATTAGAAATTGTGACATCATTTACAAGAATATACATGGCAATGGGTTTGAGGAAAATACACAGTAATGCCATTCTCTGGTTAACAGAAAATGTAGAAAATCTTACTATTTTAGCCTCTCTTAATTTTGCCAAAAATAATAAGTAGGAATTCCTACAAAAGTAGTAGATCTATGAATAGTGTCATCCATTTTAATATACAAAACATTGCCTCCCTGGCCTAGGTCCACATGGACTGAATGAGTGAGATGACCCCACCCCATAACGTGCCACGCCCCCTTTTTACATGTTAAAAATAGCTTCTCCCTGGCTTTAGAATATTATAGTGGTCACGTCTGTTGCCTTAATACCTGAGAATCTTTAATATGGCATGTGTGTTACAGGAAGGTGAGTGACAGTGAGTGCTTGGTGTGGAACCATGCTTGGTGTATGGCTGTTGCAGTCAGCTGTCACAGAGCTGTCACACCAGACCTGAGACTCAGGGCCTGGGCCACTTGGGACAGTTTTGATGCAATACAAAGCTCTGAATACAATCTGGGCGCTGTAAATACGGTGTGTACTTGTGGTTGTATAGGTGTAGACACCCAATACACATTGGGTAACCGCCTCCAGGCCAGCGAGTGTACACTGTCACCACCAGTGTCATATCATTAACATATTTACAAACATTCCCGTCTCCCCACACCTGCAAGCAGCCCTCTATCCATGACACGGTATTTTCCAAAGGAATCTTCTCTCAGAAGTGTTTTAATGATTTCCATGAAGCACATACAATTAAATAGCTTACCCATATATCTGCTCCTGGCTTTCCCGACAGAAGGTCTTCAAAAGCCAGCGAGCAGTTCGCAACGAACTCATCCGGCGGTATGGCCGCATCGTGAAACACAGTCATCCCTATACCCTGCCCGTTGTGAATTTCCGACGTAAACTCCTCGTTCCAAATAGGTTTAAATGTTTTGGGTTTTGTTGTAGTTCTGAACACGTGAATTTCGTCGACATCCACGGATATGTAAGGGTCAATTAATTGTAAATTTTTGTTGGTCCCCATAGAATGACGAGTTGCAAAATCCGTCGGTTTAAGGTCGACAGCCTCGAAGATTTTCAACTTCATAGATCCGTTAAAGAACACCATGTTGCCCGCTTGGTCTCGGCCAAATCACACTTGAGGGTGTAAAGTTGCACCCAACAGCAACAACAGCGCGTTGGACAACCGTTGAACTAGTGCAAATGTCCCAAATCCCTGCAACCCCACATCTTTCCGTCAAAATTTAGAGGAAACCATTACGGAAACTAATAATGTATCCCAGAGTGCAGCGTAATGACGGAGTGCGCAGGTGCCGATCAATATTACCGCTCAGCACAAGGAAAATAAATGTCAGATCTCAGTTGGACGTCTTTTCTCAGTATTGCACGCTATTGATTAACTCATGCATCCTTCAATAATTGTGAAATAAGATCATCTTGCAGTTTGTTGATTATTTTGGAGGTTTTATTAGGGAAAATTTAGTTTGGAAGTGGATATTTTTGAGGATTAGGGCCGCTTGACCTATATTTTGATGTTTACGTAAAGATGGCGGCTTTCGTCAGACGTCTGCACGTTTTGCACCAAAGAAGTGCACAAATACGGATAAATTCTCCTCACACACGGTGAGTTAAATGTCCGATGGTGACATATCTACTCGGTGCAGTTTAGAGTAGGAGTGGGGCGCGTTGATAGTGTGTACACGAGCGGTAATCGGCAAAAGTTTACAAGTGTCTTGGGTTTCTCGAAGGTCGCTCAGCTCTCCGCTGCAGTCTGAGCAGATGAGTCTGTCGTCCCAGCTGCACACTGCCTCCAGGCTCCACTGCCTGCCTGGAGGAATTCGGGGGCGGGGGGAATTACACACACCTTACCCCCACAGCCTGTTGTAAAATAAAGTCTGGGGCAGGATTAAAGGGAAATACGGACATCGCACCCCCCACTTGTAAATCTTCTAGGACTATATAGGGCTGTCCATAAATGACGTCATGCATTTTTGGACCATTTTTGACCCCCCCCGCCCCACCCCCTTGTCATGTTTCGAACTTTCGTCATGTAACCCTTGTTCCTTTAACTTGGACACCCACGCTACTAGGCATTAGTATCGTAGGTCGAAAAAAAAAATATTTAGGGACCCAAAATAGGTTAATTTTAATGCTGTAAAATACACACTTTTAGGACATTGTTTTTCCATGTAAGGCTGATTTCATCACACCACATGTTGGGGGTCGTTTTTAGGACAAAATGTCATGACTGTTACTCACTTTGGCTATAGGAAAAGGGTGGTCATTGGGGGTCTGGGTTTGGGTGTGGCCCCCACAAAAACTCCAATTCGACCTATATTAAAGTGAGGTTTTCCAAAAAGTGAAAGCTTTTTCCTATAAGGGAGGGTTCATTATTTATGGCAGGGGGGGGTGAGCATTTGAGGGGGGGGGGGCAATTTTTTTTAGGGGTATTCAAAGGGGGGGGGCCTTTTTTTTTTTACCCTATTCTTAGGGGGGGGGCCTTTTTTTTAAGGGGTATTCCTAAAAATGTCGCGAATTTTGTACATTGAAATGTCGCGAATTTTGGTAACAGCCTGTGTTATATTTTACCAAATTATGTCAATATTTTCAAAATTTTCTAAAATTTTCCTCAAACTCCCAGCAAATTTCTGACTGCATCACTTTTGACACTCAGAATAGCCCACCGTTTTGTCAGTCTTCAAAAAAGTGCCGGCCTCATGTAAGCACTGAGGATATGGGAGCTTCCAATTTATATTAAAGCACTGGTGCCCTTAAACTCAACGGTATGTAAGTCCAGTGTCTGAGGTTTGACTATTATCGCTCACCAGCGAGTATCATGAGACGTTCACACTAAAACACCTTACGAATGGATGTATTTGTTGCAAGGTAGTAAATTGTAGGTAAAAAAGTGCCCATGATTAAATGCATACAATTAGTAGACACCACTATCGTTTTTGTAATAAAGTTGAAAATGATCCAGGATGAGGGGGGGGGGGCGCTTTTTTTTAAACCTATTCCGAGGGGGGGGGCCTTTTTTTTTCAACCTATTCCGAGGGGGGGGGGCCAATTATTTTTGACGTGTTCGATTTGCCAAACGCTCACCCCCCCCCCCCCTGCCATAAATAATGAACCCTCCCTAAGTCGATTTTTTCCCTCAAAACTCCAAATAGACCTATAAGTGAGGTCGACTTATAAGCAAGGTTTTACGGTAAGTCAAGAACAAGGTCAACACAGTTCGGATAAAGTGTACAGGTTGCGAATATAGGTTTTATTCAATATAACCTAGACAGGCGGAGCTAATCCGGGCAAACTCCCTATGGAGTCCGGAGCAGGTCAGTAGGCTCGCAGCCGATATTAACATGGGCCTTTGCCCTATCACAGGTACAAGGAACCGACGAGTTCCATCGGACGCCAGCTATATATAGGCAGCCAGCCTGCGCGCGCACACGCAAACCGGAAGTCTATAGCGACCTCTATCCATACCCCAAGACCGGAGTAGGTGCTGCCACCTACTGCCGGGCTGAAGGGTTCGGACAGAGTTCGCAACGCAACCCGCCATATAAGTAACCCAAACCCTAGCCCCTACACCTGCAATAGTTAAGAGGAGGTGAGATTTTTAAAAAAAGAGACGCGTTTAACAACTTTGTGTGTCTTTGTGCACCTTAGTGGTTTGATACAAGTTCAAGTTCAAGTTTCAAATTGTTTATTTTTTCCTAGACAGAAGTACATTCACCTCATAGCTGAGTTGGTCTCCCTTCATCGACAGTCTAAGGGGGTGGTTCATGATACGTGCAGGGTTCTGACCCCTACTTTACATGTGCTCTTTCATTTGATATAATTTGATATCATTTAATATATTTTAATAATACCCTGCACGCCCCTGATATAATTTTTACAAAATGATGATAATATCTAATAACATACAGTTGTCCTGGTGCAGGGTTCTCCAGACTCAAAAATCACACCGTAAATTCTTGCGTAGAAGTAGCGGCTTATACAGGTCAGACCCGAGGTGCGGCTTATAGGATTCTCCTTTTGAGCTTGGCATGAGGCTTATAGAGCTGATTTATGATACCACATGCGAATCGATGCATGAAAGTCATTTCTTCTAGATTAAAAACCCTAAAATTGCAATAACTTCTGTTCTAATTGATGGATTTTCTAAATTCAAAAACCTATAGAAAGCTAAAATGACACCGGCGGCGATTCTGGGGTAATTTGACGCCGGCGGCAATGAAAAGTACGCTGGCGGCCCGCCGGTGTCGTTACAGTGTGAGGAGAACCCTGCTGGTGGTGTGTAAGCTTACTCGGGTGGGAGGGTTCTGGCAAACAACAATGGGTCCACAGGTGGGTAGCTTTACATAACAGGGGACAAGTCCCAATATGCTATACAGTCATATTGTTTATACATATGCATGGACAGAAGTTATCTTATACATGTAGAATAGTGGTAATATAGAGTTTATAGCCATAGCCATAGTCGTAGCCCATGACAGTTACCTTTAGTCAAGGTTTACAATTGGTTCGGCTATTATGCTCTTTCCAGTATACAATAATTGTAAGTTATCTCCAGGACCTGTTAAAGTATGCAAACAGTCTGTTTTTTATTTCGCTTTTGAATGCAATTTTGTTGGTTACTCATCGCAGGGCCGGATTGAGATCATTCCATTGGGAGTATGCCTGGAATACAGGGTCGTTAAGAAGCCCGGTGAGTTTGGGGTTTGACCTAGCTATAGCCGGTGCTTCAATAGTCCGGGTCCCCGAGTAAGGCCAAAAAAAAAAAAAAGGTTTGTTTCAGGTCACCCGACCGACGATATCTTAATAGGGCAGACCCTACGTTTTTTTATGCAATTTTGAAGAATTTTCATATTTTTATATACTTTTTTGGGGTCAATTTTAGGTCTACAAAATTTTGGAAAAAAAATTTGCCCATCTTAACACTTTTTTGGGTCAATTTTAGAGGGACAGTAAAAAAGAGAAAAAAAAAAAAAAAAAAAAAAAAATCCGACCTACCGACCCTAGAGTTTCTTCCCCATGTTACCTGAAACAAGACTTTTTTTTTATTTGGCCTAAGGTCTTATTTCTAGCTTGCCTGTAAATACAAGCCTTACAAGGCAATGACACATACCACCTGTTCTCAGTGGGTGCAGTGTCAGTTGGTACAGTGTCAGTGAGTACAGTGTCATTGGGTACAGGGTCAGTGGGTCAGTGTTGCCGAAAACATTTTATGCACACAGGCCAATTTAGCCTGTGTAGCGAGATCTTACACAGGCCATTTGTCTTCTACACAGGCCAAAAAGAACTAACATTGATCACATATAGGTGATTTTATGCTAATCAATATTGATAAATACAAGCCTTTTTTGACACAAACTGCCAAAACGTATTGAGAAATGTGAAAATCCATTGAATAATGGTTACATGGTTATATCTCCACCTCTGATACATCATACGGCTATCTGAAAAATTCTTTCATTGTTGGAAAGCTAAGGTCATGGCGGGCAATTGTGGCTGATGTCCGATGGCATCACATCGGCCATTACGATTCTACATCGGCAAAAGCCGATGTTCCAATGTAATTTCGGCAACACTGGTGGGTACAGTGTCAGTGGGTACAGGGTCAACACTGTTTGTTATCATCGAAGTTACTTGTTACCTTTATTGAATGTAGTTAGAACTGTTAAATATATATAAACGTTTATAACTAATTACCGGCCGCTTACACACCCTGGGTCACTTGTGATGTATATCACACAGTCCATCTTTGCTCCTATTTGTCCTTTGCTCGAAAGAGTATCACTTAGATTGTAATGTCATACACAAGAGGAGGCCTTATCGTCCGGCTTATCATACCTGAATGACTATGAAATGGGAGTGGACATCTCAATGTATGTGGTTGACTCTAGGTCAATCTACCCTCTACTACAGTACTAAATTCGGCATTTTCACAACTCTAGTGCAGGTTCTTCCAAAGTCTAGATGCGGGTAATATGTGAGATACGATTTACACATGGGACAAATAATCATGGGAGTTACACGTACGGTAAATAATCAACCACTGAATGGATTTAAAGCAGCATTTAAGTGCCCCTGATGGTAATCTCAGAATTCTCTCTACACAATCCTTGTAGGCTGTTGGCTCCGTTTCGATGTCATCAGTTGGCGTCTCGTGGTTTATCGTCGGAGGCGAGTCCCGCAGCGCAGACCGAGGAGACAGTGGGACTAGCAGACAGCTGCGTCAAGGTAAGCTGAATTAATCATGCTGAAGTCCTAATATCCCGCCCCCCCCCCCCCCCAACAAAATTAAAAAAAAAAAAATAACCCCACACAAAAAAAAAAGTTGGTCAATGGATTTTACTTTTCAAAAAATGGTGCGAGCGAGCGAATTATTATTATTTTTTTTAAAGAATTTTTTTTGTCAATGGATTTTGTTGGTGGAAAAGTGGAACGAGCGACTTTTTTTTTTTTTACCCAGCCTCCAACAAAAGTCCCCTAACATAAAAATTAATTGGTTGATCTGGGGGAATTACTGGAAGAAAAATTTGAAAGAAAAAAAAATTCTCAATTTTGAAAAAAAAAAATGAGGCGAGCCAAATCCATTTACAATTTATTTTTATTTTATAAATTTCCATTTTCGAAAATAAGGTGCGTGAAATCCATTGACCAACTTTTTTTTTGGTCTGGCCTAATTTAAATATATATAAATATATGAAAAGAATTTGAATCATGTCTTACAATTCTCTTGTTATTAATCCGTTTAGCTATTTTCATTACCAATCTCCATGTACCGTATTCCACGTAATAAGCATCATCCCCCCTAATAAGCGCCCCCCCCCCCTTTTTGGGGGCATTTTTTGGCTAGGACAAAGGCTAAAATTTCATGATTTTGGAGACACTTTAACTCTTAAGTACTAAAACGCCCTAAAAATAATTTTATAAGGGCGCTTATTACATTGAATACGGTAATCCTGTTCATGTTATAGTATTCGCTAACTTGAATAACATAATACCGTCTATATTTCAGCAACTGAACCGTATTAATGACGGCAAGAGCTACTTGCGTATTTTGGTGGAGGGCGGGGGATGTTCCGGCTTCCAGTACAAGTTTAACCTGGACACAGAAGTCACAGAAGATGACAAGTAAGCAATATTTACACTTAGGGAGTGGTTATTATATGCTATCCTGAAAGGGTTAAATACATAATACATTGCTTGTACAAATGTATAACATGGCAACTACAGGTCTGACCGAAGGTAGCCCAAAGTAGGGCCATTCTAATAGCGTCTGTAATTTAAAACTCTCTAGGGACACTGATCAGGAACCGGGATGTCACCCATGTATCTGTCTTTATAGTATCCGTTAGATGTTTATTGATGTATTTTATTTCTACTGTCATGTAATACATAACCTTTGTACTAGTAATATCATTCCATTTAGTTAGGAGCACAAAATGAATTGTTTGAAAATGGCGTGTTGTAATATGAAATATCAGGGTACCAGCTCCTGTACAAACTGGTTGTATTATGGTAGATTGTACAAATTGTACAAACCAGGATAAAATAAAAACGTTTCAAAAAAAAAAAAAAAAAAAGTACACTAAGCAGTGTTGCCGAAAACTTTTTATGTATGCAGGCCATTAAAGCCTGCGTTGCCATATCATATACAGGCCAATTCCCTTCACGCATTAAAAGCCACACCAATACATACATGTACATATGTCATATCAATGTTTAAATTCATTGAATGAATCCTCGTTATAGTTATATGGCCATAACTTTGGTTCTTATAGGAATATCTGAAAAATTCTTTCACCATTCACCGGTGTTGATGGCCGGCGTCTAATGGCCTCACGCTGGCCATTACGATTCTACACTGACAAAAGCTGGCGTGCCAGCGTTATTTCTGCAACACTGCTAAGGCAGTGATCATGTAGACGGGGTAGAAGGGTGCATGGCATTTTGTTTACTCCCAAAAATCGTGGGCGTGCGCAGCCTTTTGTGGCTGAAAAAGCTTAAATTAAAGGGCATGAATTTTTTACACCCCCACCCCCCTTAGGAGGGGTCGGAATTGATTAATAAATGCCTCCCTATTAGGCCACTCAAAAAAAAAAATTGTTTTTCATCACCAAGCAATGAAAAATATGACGAGGGCATTTTTTATTTAATTTTTTTTTTTTTTACTCGGGGCAATTTACATGGGGAAATTTGGACATTTCGCGATCAATTTTCACATTTTAGTAATTTGGAGTTTATTGATCAGCAAAAGTTGTAACAATGCAAGTTACACCTAGCTGATTGCATTGCTGACAGCATGAGCTTTAATTTGATACCAAATTTGCCAATATTTTGGCAATTTTAGCATATTTTTCATCAAAAATGTAAAAAAAAAAAAAAAAAAAAGTTTTCCCCAAATCATGATTTTTATGATACGCGCGGTGATGAGAAACAACTTTTTTTTTTGAGTGGCCTAACCAGTTTGTGTGTTTCTCCTGCAGGGTGTTTGAGCGTGACGGTGCCAAGTTGGTGGTAGACACGGAGTCGTTAGAGTTCCTGAGGGGCTCGGTGATAGAGTACCATGAGGAGCTCATACGGGCTGCCTTCCAGGTACGCATCTCATATACCGTAAATTCCAGCGTATAACATGGCATTGTTATCGAATTCAGGGTTCCCACAAAAATTTCAGATTGAAATTCCATGACATTTCCATGACAAAAATCATAATTTTCCATGACATTTATAACATTCTTGTAGGGGGCAGGGAGCTTGGCCCCAGAGAAAATGTCTAAAATCTAGAAAACAAATAGTACATTCTAAGAGATTTTGTAATATTAATTCCATTATTTTCATTTTCCATGACATTCCATGAGACATGGCAATTTTTTACAAAATTCCATGACATTCCAGACAACTTTCAAATTTCATGACATTCCATGGCACGTGGGATCAGACTTTAATAAGTTATTCACTATATTGGTATCGATATAGCAATGTATCAGTTATTCAATATATATGAAAATAAGAGGTAAGTTATGCCTGAGAAAACGTGTTTATTGACCCAGGGATACCCTGGGTCTCTGTGAGACGGTTTTCCTACAAAAAATTGCTGAATTCAGCTGACTTTGAACATTCTCCCTGCCTTTGTTTTTTGGTTTTTCTGTTCAAAATGAAGCTAAATTTCTACTGTGGAACAATCTGTGTACCCCTCTTTTTTTCAAAATGTCAACAACAAAAAATTTCCCCATGAAAAATGCCCCTCAAAAAATGTCAAAAACAGCCCGAAAACGGAGTCTATGTGAACTAAGGCTGAAGATAGGCCAGTGACCTTGAATCCTGACTTTAAAAGATGCACGTTCACACAGACACCCATAGAGCTCAATGGTAAAGAGGAGGTGAGACGTTTTTATGAGACGATTTTGGTACAGTTTACACTCTAAAGAAAGGCTTACTTGGGTGCACAGAGACGGGGGTGGGCGTGGAGGGCAGGATGGTAGGGCCTCAGTTGAGGTAGAACACGGGAGGAGGGGGGTGGTGGTAGGGCCTCAGGTGTGTTAGGACACGGGAGAAGGCAGGGTGGAGGTGGGTGAGGGGTGGTAGGGTTAGTTCAAAGGGACAGAAGCTCCCCTCATTCATCTGTCGGAGTTCAAAGGGACAGAAGACTTCAGATTTCTTTTTCTGAAAGCTATAGTTTACTTCGTTATAAACGAATTTAAAACATCAGTACTTCGTTATAAAAGATTTTTTTCACTATAGGAATGTATAGGAGAAGGTCACAATCTTGAGAATTAGTTTGTTATAAACGAAATTCTTATATCAGGGTTTGTTATAACGAAGTTTTACTGTATAGGTTGTGCGTTTGTTGGTGTAGGGTCCATGTGTGTTGGTGTAGGGTCCATGTGTGTTGGTGTAGGGTCCATGTGTGTTGGGTGTAGGGTCCATGAGTGTTGATGTAGGGTCCGTGGGTGTGGGTGTAGGGTCCGTGGTTGTGCCAATTTTTATTCCTACAGGACCTGTGTCTTCCCAAGCACTGGGGGTTGGGTACTGGGTTTTGGGACTTGGGTATTGGGACTTGTTTCTTAATGGCTATAGCCCTGGGTCACATGTGATGTATATCACACAATCAATCTTTTCCATAGTAAAAGCTGCAATATGTAAGCAGTATGTGAGTGAATGCAGTTCAAAGTCTTAATAGTTGTAGGAATTTATAACTAAATTTGGCAAATGGACATGAAGCAAAAATGAAAGTAATAGAATTTAGTTCTTTACATTTTACTATGTAGAAGGCTTAATAATGGTCGGATTTACATGCTGTTAAAACTGAAATGTAGCCAGGGCATTTGGCGGTGTATCGATATCCTCGTTTGTTGATTTGGTTATAGTAAGGCCAGACCAAAAAAAAAAGTTGGTCAATGGATTTCGCGCACCATATTTTCGGAAATGGAATTTTTTTTTTGAAATTGACAAAATATGATTTCGCTTGCTCACACCATTTTTTGAAAAGTGAAATCTATTGACCAACTTTTTTTTTGGTGTGGCCTAACTAATGCTCATTCCGCTACCTTGCCATGCACTAGTTTAAACTTTTGTCGTTATAGTTGGTTGATCATCTTGAGATATAGATACAAAACATTTATTGTACATACATAAACTATAGCGATACCTGTGATACCCATGACATCCCTACTTGCAGGTGCAGTCCAACCCCCAGGCCGAACAAGGCTGCTCCTGCGGCGCCTCCTTCTCCATTAAAATATAACCTGCAGGTGACACTCTGATTGTGATTGTATAAATTTGTAAATAATATGTAAATTAAGACTTGCTGTAAAAGGATGTTATTAAAGGCGCACTGAACCCACGACGTCATTTCCGTGCACAACTCGGCAGGGTTAGGTCAATGACTCAGTGCGCCTTTAAGGGAAAGCTATAAACTGTGTAAGTTTGATTCCCCGTACTTCAGTGGGGGGATGTTGGCAAGGTTGGACTTTGCAATAAGATTAAATAAAGCCACTGTTAATCAATTGGTTGAGTTGAGGCCTAAACAATCGATTGATCTGTTCTTCAGCTTTGATAGCCTATAAAAGCATATTGCATTACACATTTTTCAGTTGGTGAAAGGGCAGAAAACGGCCTTCCTTAACACAATACGTATTGTTTAGCCAAAATCTAAACTGAAATTAAACTCACACGTTATGCAAAAGATAAACAGGCTACTAGCTGTAAGGTGATATGTCATCCGCTTGTAAATTATTAGACATTTGAGAACGAGACGCGTGGCATACTTTGGAAAAGGGGAATACCATTACTGTAATCCTAGTATAGAGGTCTCGAAATTTCGGCTTGGAACTTGATATAACAACAAAAGGAAATTTTCCCAATTAAGGTGCTTTTTATGAATAACTGCATTTCCATATAATGCTGTAACCCGTGCGTCACTCACTACGCTGTTCCCCCAATGATACCTAGGGCTAAACATAGCTTTAATGTCATGTGCCTGGAACTCTGATCTTATTTAGGTCACTCCAAAAACGATAATTTGGTCTACGGATTTCGCACACCTTATTTTCGAAAATGAAAATGATGACATTTAATGACTAAATATATCTTTCAGCTCCTAAAAAGTATTATTTTGAAGTGCTTGTAAAGCCATACACTGATTATGTGAGAATATTTAAAGTAGTTGATGCATTATATTGACAATTTCTGTACTATGAATAATATCCGTTATATATTGGAAAGATTTACACATGTATGGAATCCTAGGTTTAATAGTGTTTCCAGTTGTTGAATAAAGATTTTTAACCATAGGATCAAGTGTTTAGTTGTTTAAGTTTTATAAACGCAGGACACAAGTTCTAGGAGGTCTAAAATGCACTCCTTTTAGCTCCATTTCACCACGAAATTGGTGCTACCCATCCCTTATTTAAAGCCCTTGCATTGGAATCAAAACATACCATTTGCCCTTTCACACATAGAAACCAGAGATATAAATATTAGGGAAGACTTTAAGCTACCCTGAGACAGTCCGAGACATGCATTGATATAGGGAAGCGTCTACTTTAGGACAGTATCGATGGCTTCACTGACATAGAGCTGATTGGTGGTTAGTACCTCACGAACCACCCAGGGGGCGGTAGTGTGTAGGGCTATTGGGCGCTTTTCACAAATCGGTGCAGAACGCCAATCGGACGGGCGCAGGATAACAATGATCTGCGAGACTTTAAAAGATTGAGCGTGTGAGTGGCCTCACAGATGACTCAGGGTAAGCTGGAGCTGGAGCTTATCATCTACTTAGATATAGTACTCCCTTATAATAATTCATTGGTCAATTCTGGCATCAGAAATGAATTCCTTGTTAAAAAGTACCCTCAAGTCATGTGTCATACATGTATGTTATTCAGGCATGGGATTGGGTTTTGATGAAAAATCCAAAAAGCAGCCAAAAGACGTTATCTGGGGGGCATTTTGTATACATTGTATGGCATGATGGCCTCTAGAGACTAAGACCCCCCCCCCCCTCCCCATTAATGTTAAAATATTTTTTCATTGGATCTGCACAAATCACAGGGGTGAACTTTTGGCATTCAAAAATCCGGAAATCAGGATAAATCCGGAAGAATCCCATGCCTGGTTATTACTTTTCAGGCCAGCAGGTGGGTGTGGGAGAGCAGGTGGGTGTCGGTGTGCAGGTGGGTGTGGGCGACAGTTGCAGGCTGCGGGCATGTACCGCCTTTTGTCCCTATCAAAAAGCGAGTCGATCGGACGATAAACGGCAGAGATACGGGTGGTACAAATACTGCTGCACACGTTGACATCTCGCGCAGTAGTACCAGTAGCGCCACTCTTTGACGTGGTGGCATCCGCTAGCCTCGCTTCCACCTCTCCTGGTTCATTTAAATTGAATTTAAATTAAAGAACCTAGATGTTTTTTTATTGTGTGTTTGAGGGTATTTCGAGTGTAGAAGATGGCATTTCTGCGTGTGAAGAGAGAAATATGGGACAGATTGGCAAAAGTTGTCATTTCTATCTTAACACTGGAGCCTATGTACCTTTCATTTAGAGGGTAGGAATTTAAGAGTACTTAAGAGTTTAAGGAAAAGAGAGAAATCACTACCTAAAGATCGCGGGCGAATTACAGCAAGAAGGAAAGACATTTCAATTTTTTTTCGAAGGAAACATCTGTCCCCCGACCTTGCCCATCTATCCCTTTGGTCCTCTGATGTCTATCTATAACACAGGCTGAATGATAGACATTCTCCTATGTAACAAAAACGTCTTAAACCTTGGTTGGGTCGTTTAGTATTACTCAGTTACCCTGAGTCAATAAGTTGTTTTCAGTAATTACATTGACATACGAATGGCTTCCAATGCGTTTAGTCTTCTAATTTATATTAAAATATGTGGTGCTGATACTTTATTGAAGGTTGTCTGCCTTCAATAGATATCCGAACTTATATATCAAATATGTGCTCGCAACCTCACTGATATTGGTATTCTGCGCGACGCTGATCCTACGCTATTTACAAATTGTGCTGCGCAGAATGTCAATATAGGGTGCGTAAGTAACCCGATGCCACGGAAAAAACGGGTGTTGAAATAACCTCGAATAAGGACAGGAAGCGATGTCACGTTATGGGAGTTTTTGGAAAAAATATTATTTCTCAGCAAATAGAGATCTCTACTGGAAATTCTTTCATTTATTTGTGTGTCAGACATATCCCCTGCTGTACCATAAATGGCTACCATAATGGATGCTTCTGGAGGAAGAAATATGGAGATTTCTGCGAGTCCCCATACCTATAATACGTACCGCGCCGTGGCTTCCTGTCCTGATTCGAGAGTTTTCGTCACCCGTACAACTAAAAGTAAACAGGTTGGCTTTCGCCCCCTATTGGCATTCTGCGCAAATTGCTGAATAGCGCCCAACAGGGCTGCACGTCGGTACCGCCCCCACCACCCAGGGGGCGATGGCGTGCATGTTTTACCCCCCCACTCAGAAGAGTTAGTAGGTTTGTTGTGGTATTCTATTGCTTCAACTACAAGATGGCGCCAAGTGTTATCAGAGCTGTGATATATATCCGTCTCCTTTAAGGGTAAGACCTCTCAATCATAAAAATCTCAGCCAGGCTTGTTGAGTTTATATAACACTTAAGTTATATTTAGAATCCCCCAAACAGAATCCACCACATGCAGGCATATCCTAGCCCTGTGAGCCTGTATTCCCCAGCACCAGTACCCCATGTATAAAGGCTCAGGCAACCAACAAGAAGGCGCCAAGTGTTATCAGAGCTGTGATTCCAGCAGTCCTCTGGTCTAGACAAGTTGCACTGGTATGACCATGCAGCAGTTGCACTCTGCCAGTGGTATAGTATTGAGTTCTAGTGCTACCCCCCAGTGTACTGACTGCCACCAGTGTGCCCACAGAAAATGGTATACTCCCCCTTGAACAGGCCACATGCTAATATTTTGGGTAAAAAAAGAACATCTATACACAACGATACCATAGCACAATGTGTATACCTAGAAGCCAATATGTAATCATCAAATCTAAGAGGGTGCTATAGTTTTATCGTTCTTTTATAGACTATAATTCCAAGCAAAGCCTGATTCATGGTCCCCCTACTGAAGTCACCTGGCCAGGACAGCATGATCAGCTGGTCCCACTGCTCACTGCACCCTTTACCCATACACTTTAAGAAATGTGTTTATAATTTAAACACTTTCACCCAAACATATTGATGGCAAAACCAATTTTTTTTTTCTGTAAACATGTGCAAGGATATGGCTGTCAGTGATGGGTGAGCTGCAACAGTGAAAAATGGTGGGCGAGGGCAGTTTGGCTAGCCCACTGATCAGGGATGTAAGCTAGGAGAGGTGAAAAACCAGGAAGTGCTCCCGGCCAGCAGAACGGCTGCCCCAGTGCTCCAGAGGCCCCCAGTGAGTCACTGGGAACATTCCAGGAGGGTCAAAGAGACTGTCCACTATTGTTTCACGTTTGTAGGTCCGCCAATCACCAGCGGCCATATCCCTGTACCTGCTGACAGAAGAAAGTGCTTACCGTAAAACCTCGCGTATAAGCCGCGGCTAGTAGGCGAATCAGACTCAGCTTTCTTTTGATACCAAACATGCCTATATAGGGTGCGGCTTATACGAGAGTTTTTATAAGTATACTACAGTACCAAATTAAGAATTTTCAGACCCATTCTGCGGCTTATATAATCTGTCAAAGTTAGGGGTGCGGCTTATACGCGAGTTAGGCTTATACGCGAGGTTTTACGGTAGATGCCGAGATTCAGTGAAAGTGTTAAACTTTAATGTGTTTGGATAATGTGTTTAAATTAGAAACACTTTTTACAGTGTATGTCTGAAGGCTGTTAGCACACTCAGTCTACTAGCAGGCCTTTGGTGGGTACGGGGCCTTGTTTACAGCCACATCTGAAAGGTCACTTGGATTGGGGTAAAAATCCCCTGGGTCATATATTTTTGCTCTCTGGTGTGAAATTTGTGAAGTAAAAATCGATCTGGAATTTGAGTAGCACAGTTTAGTGGCAGAGTTATGAACTACATGCTCTACTGTAAAGCACAACATAATATAAGTCCACAAGAAAAGACATCTGACTATTCAGATTAAGACCAAAGCTTGGAGATTATAAAACTATGGTGTACATTGCACATGATTGAATGACACAACACTTAGTTGTTTGACAATAAATCAACGAGGAAGAATTTACTAAATTTTTGTCAGGTTCATGTTATACTGTTTGAAATGTGTTTGTAGCAAAATAAAACGACAGTTTAAATAACATATTCATATCTTTATTTGTATGAAGAAACCAACAGCCTTAATGTAGCCTTTTTAAAGGTAGACAGAAAAATAACAAATTTGCTCACAGAAAGCGAATACATTACTACAGACTGATATAATCAATCATTACACAACTGCCTTTACATTGGTTGATGTTCAAAGCCAACTATGCCTCAATCTCTATGAATAAATGAAACACAAATCTTATAAATTACATTTTTATTGATAAAGACACATGTAGTATATGATATTTAATGAAAATCAGACGACCCAGATATAAAGTAAGCTAACTACCAGTTGAGCTGGTGGCATATAGATTAAACATTTTCTGCCGTTCACAGATTGGTGTAAGGCTACTTAAAGTCGACTATCAGCTTTGTGGACAGCGCGCATCCTCTTAAAAGGCCCGCATTGCACTTTTTTTCTCCATATATTTTTTTTAATGCAAAAAGGGGCGCATCAAAAAATGTTTTAATGCAAGTTGCAAAATGTTGAATATCTCAGCTGTTAATTGGGGTAGAAATGTATTTTAAAGGAATTTTAAACCTGATTTCGACATGCAGACCATCAATATTCTAGAAAAAAGAAAAAGGCCCTCCCGCACCTCCAGAAAATAGGAAAACAAAATAAAATAAAAGGGGCCCTCCCACACCTTTTCTTCCTAAAAAGTATGGTGTGTGTGCATGGTGTGTGTGCATGGTGTGTGTGTATGGTGTGTGTGTATGCATACCCTTGCCCCTGCTCCTTAGGAGTGTTATTGGTATCTTATTTATTCCGATTCTGATTATCACTATTTTGGTCTCAATTTTCGTCCACATATCTCTTCCCATGCCATCTTGGTCTGACAAAAAGCGTCTCACCTTGCTAAAAATCAGATCTCCCATATAATAGGTTTAACACTAGGTGCCGAAATCGACAAAATGTCTACAGCAGTACTTTGATGTTTGTCTACAGTACCGAAAAAATGACCTTTTTTGGACAGGTCTAATTTGAGATAGAATTTGAGATAGAACCAATGGACAGAAACAGTTGCGGTTTGTTGCATTGGAACAGAAAACACTTCAATTGTATGTGTGCATCACAGCAATATCGAATGTTATTTTTTTCTGTGAGAAAAATTGGTTTACTTTTTTGCCCAGAGATCGGTGGAAAGTGTCTCACAGAGGCGTCGCATAAGACTCTGGGAGCAGTAGCTCCCTGAGTCAATGATGTTTGACTAGATAAGTTTGACTCAATAAGACTTATTTACGATTTCTCTTGGGAAATGGTCTATTTGGCAATACAATGGATTGGGGCTACTTTTTGTGTGACATGTGCGCCAAAAGGGAGTGATAGGGCGCCCACGGATAGCCCTGTGTAAACCGCCCTAAGCTACAGTGACGGCTACATTACAGTCCGCCGCTGTGAGCCAGTTTGTCTAGTTTGGCCAAAAAAAAGAGAGGTTTGTTTCAGTTATTATTAAACATGGGCAGAAAATGTGGGGTCGGTAGGTCGGATTTTTTTTTTTTGAAACTTTTTTTTTAACATGAAAGTACTAGCCAGCCTCTCCAGAGACCCTAAAATTGACTAAAAATGGGTAAAAAACGGAAATTTCTTCAAAGTTGCATATAAAAAACCCTGTAGGGTCGGCTCTGTTTTGATAGAGTCGGTCAGGTTACCTGAAACAAACCTTTTTTTTGGCCTTAGTAGCACCATCCACACTTTTCTGTACACCCACATACACATTTATAGGGCCAAAAAAGAAGAAAGTTGTGTTCAGGTATCCCTAGCTACCCTACATATTTGGCCCTACACAATTTTTTTTTTTTTTTTTTCAACCAAAAAAAATTTTTTTTACCTAAAACTTTTTTTTACTGAAATTATTACGAAAATCAAAGGAGTTTGTCTCCAAATCCTTAAAAAAAATTGGTAAAATTTCTTTTTAAAAATCGACCTACCTACCCTTTTTCTTTTGGGCCATGTTACCTGAACACAACTCTTTTGTTTTGGCCTAGCCAATAACAGGCTGAAGATTTTTTGGCGCATCCCACAACATGGTGTAAACTCCTACATGAGAAAAATCTCCAGAAAAAAGTGTATAATTTCACGTATGCACATTACACGAGGTTTTACGGTACACCTGTTTTACTCATTAGCCGACCTGCGTGCTGCAGCGACCTTCCTCGGCCGTCTCAGGTGCGGCACAGGTAGGGACAGCACCGTCGTGAAGAAAGTCACCTCAGTATCTCCATGGACATCCACAGGGAAGTCTCGCAGTTGGACCTCAGAGATCTTCTCACCCTTCTCTCCGACTGTCCATTTCACACAGGCGACACGCTCACCGGGGTCAGCACAGACCCTCCTTGATTCGTGGTGACTGTTATCGGTGCTGCGCTGTTTTATAGAACCGACAAAAGTGTGGAGGAAAAGGGTGCTCTGATTAGGGATCACGTACGGACAGTATGAGTGGACAATGTCACTGTCCATGTGGGACAAACACTTCAGGACTGACCATTGGTCAGCGGACGGGCTGTAGTAGAGCATGTCAAATGACCGCCTGAAGCTGAACAGCACCTCCTCCCCCCAGAGCGTCATCACTTGTACATCATCCATCGGTGATGACGGAGCTCTCACAATCAGTGAGGGCGCTCTGCTTTCCCAAGCCATCGTCGACATATTGAGACAATCCAGCCTCTTTGAGAAATTGACAGCTTCGTAATCCCCGTCCACGTAACCGCCGGTGACATATATACAGTCCTGAATGACACACGCACTATGACCCTCTAGTCGAAGAGGCAGCTTGGTGGGGATAACTTCCCAGGTGTTGCTCTCAAAATCATATCTTTCAATCTTGTCAGTTACTGGTTCATCTAGACGCGTAGTACGTCCCCCAAGGGCATACAGATGTTTCTTGTAACAGACTGCAGCAAATTGATCCCTAGATACATTCATGGGTGCCATAGTAGACCATGCTGAGGTCCGCGGGTCAAATATATGCCACCCCTGGATGAACGGAGCTTCATCCTGCCCGCTGGTAAGCGAGTCGCACACAACGAGATAATTGTTAACCGTTACATGAGTAGCCACCCCTTCATAGAGTGGAGGCGCACATTGTGCTTCCCGCTTCTTCCAGAACTTCCCCTTGTACAACGAGTAGAAAACACTGGATGACAACTCGTCTGCCGTGTAGCAGATAGGTACCGGGTCTGTCCTGACCCGGCTCTGCTCTGAGTCGTCCAGAACTTTACGGTGGGTCGGCAGGTTGTGGAATGCCTCAGCAGCAGTGACAAGTTCCCGCCATGCACCGTCAGATTCAGTGTAGACTTCTATCTGTTTTATAGCTGCGAGCTGTCCCCGTGTCATTATTGCAAACCGTATATGACTCAGGAGGTGGTTCAGGTATTGTCTGCGATTACTGCCCACATCAACCCACTCTAAGACGCACACAAACAGCTCCCATTCTGACTGAGGCCAGAACTCCATGAAACACCGGAACCCATTATAGGACATACATTCAGGCTGATAGGCTTCCATGAGGTCATTCAAATTGGACTTGATGTACCGGGTTATGTTCTCAACGCCATCCTCAACAGAGTATGTTTTAAAGGTAGCAAGGGTGTCAAAACAGTTCAGGTTGTTGACTCTTTGGATCAGTAGCTTTGTGCATTCTTCAATGGCCGCTGGAATCTGAAGGTATACAGCGCATCCCAGAAGTTCTTCTGTACTGCATTCAGTAGACCCTAAGGCACCAGTGTAGATAAACTCAACAATGGCCGACACAGCTTGAGCATTTTGACCTTCAAGTCTCACTCGGTCAGTCTGACTCTCCACCATACCTCCTGTCAGCATGACCTTGAAGTAGTCACTGACAGAGGCCATGACGACCTTGTGTACTCTGAATCGTTCATCCTCCACTTCTATGATGTAGTCCACTAAGGCCTTCTCCTGCCAAAGGGCGCAGGTACCCTTTGCCAAACTGGTGGCCGCCATCTGTATCTATCCAGGTTTAATTTCAACTGCTGGAAGAAAATTAAAAACATTAAAATAATTGTAAGTATTTACTTGATTTATTTTGGTATGACCTGGATCCATTAATCTTACTAAATTTTTAGTGACTTTCCGACCTCAAGGTCAAGGGGGACCCCTCTGCAGTGACACTGACCGTGCACTGACTGACACCCCAGCTAACAAAAAAACTTTATTTTACATCAAAATACCGTTTTAAAACGTTATATAACATTATACCATAGTAAGGAGCCTTAGAGAAACGTTATATAGCGTTTAAAAAAATTTTGTATAACGTTTTTTGTTCACTCATTACTGGGGCCCAGCGGCGGATCTAGTAATTTCTGAAAGGGGGGGGGGGCGGTGTAATACCTACAGTACCCGGGCCGGGGTGTAGGACCATCTAAATTAAAAAATTGTATAGGCCTACAGAAAAATAGGGGGGGGGGAGCCTCTTGCGCCCCCCTGGATCCTCCCCTGAGACCCCCCTCCCCACCCAAAAAGGGGTCGACATTTTTATTAAAGGCCCCCCCCCCCCCCACCCCACCGTCAAAAAAGAATTCCACGACCCCATCCCCTGTTATTCATAGATGAGTACTCCCTTAGGGAGTGTTCATTTATTAATTACAGGGGGGGGGGGGTGGTGAGATTTTGCGCGGAGGGGCGAAAATTTTTTACGCCCCCACCTCGAGAGCGCGTGTAATGTTTCGCGCCCCCCTCGCCGAAGGCGGCGAAAATTTTTCGCCCCCCCCCCCCCTTTGAACTA
Organism: Harmothoe impar; assembly: GCA_947462335.1. Classification (NCBI taxonomy): domain Eukaryota; kingdom Metazoa; phylum Annelida; class Polychaeta; order Phyllodocida; family Polynoidae; genus Harmothoe; species Harmothoe impar. The sequence goes on from OX381704.1 coordinate 112,891,414, forward strand.
TAGTAACGCGCGGGCTTTTTGGCTAAAAAGGGGCTTAAATTTTTACGCCCCCCCCTCAAGAGGAGTCAGAATTTTTTACGCCCCCCCCTCAGAAGGGGTCGGAAATTTTTACGCCCCCCCCTCCAAAAATGTCAGGCTATCCAACGCAGTTAAAAAAATAAGGAAATTCTAAATATTTATGGCCGAAAATGTGCGGGCAAGCACATGCGCGCACCCATTCCTCCACTCTCAAAGTGCTGGTTTCCTGAACTCTATTGCGGAGGGGAACGCCGAACGGAGATATAGAGTTCAGGTTCCCTGAGCTATCTTGTACCAGGCACCGGCAGTAGCAGTGCATCTTTGGCCAAGCTGCAACGGCAAAATTGTTTGTTTAGAGGAACATAATGTCGGCGACGATCCCTACCTTGTGTAAAAGAGTTGTCACCGTCGTAATCCCGGTAAATGTGAGTAATTCCACAGGAAACTCAAGAGCTGATGTTCAACTTGTCCGTGATTCCACAGGAAACTCAAGAGCTGATGTTCAACTTGTCCCGCCTTCTGCAGAACCGGAAGTAGACAGCCGCTCGCTGGTTCCCTGACGCAGACAACTACTTCCGTTTGTCAAAAGGGCGCGAAGGAAGAACTCAGAACTGCTCACTCTAAATCCTATTTTACAGAAAGTAGAGGAAGTGTGCCCAAGTGTCAACAAGTCTACGAAGGTAAGGTTGAGTTTAATGTGAAGCCAGTCTAATGAGTTGAAACTCGTACTCAATAGAGATTCCAAAATAAATTTGTCATGACCTGACCCCCCCCCCCCCCCCCGGCCTGACCCCGGGAGGGGCCCGCTGGAGGGGGGGGGGGAGGGGAGGAGGGTCCCAATGCTCATGTCACATGTCAGTAGGGCACTGAAAAAAAAAGTGGTTTCTCATCACCAAGGTCTGAAAAGTCCGACGAGGGAGGCTTTAAAAAAAATAAATTTAGGCCCTATCACTCACTGGCTGGCTAAAATGTAATTGTAAAGGATAATTCACGTTCTTCGTGACCAAATTTTACTGGTTAAGAATTGATTGCTCTTTAGGGAGTGGTCATTTTTTAACAACAGGGGGGGTGGTGGATTTGGGGGGGGGACCAAAAAAATTTGGACCCCTTGAAGGGGGGGCCCTAAAAAAATTGCACTCCTTTTAAGCGAAAAGGCCTGCGCATTACTATAGCTCGGAGGGATCGGCCGCGCTCAATTTCAACTTGCCTGAGGGGGGGGGGACCAAAAAAATTTCGACCCCTCCCGTGGGGGGGGGACCCAAAAAATGTCGACCCGCCCACCCGAAAATCCACCGACCCCCCCCCTGTTGTTAAAAAAGTCTCCTCTGCAAAGTCAATGGGACATTAAACTACACAAACAAAATGGGGGTGGATGGCTAAATTCGACATGGCGACATGGCCATTTCTTAAAATCTACATGCGACATGGAGATTAGTGACATGCGACATGAGGTTTGAAAAGATAGTGACAGGGGACATGAGCAATTCTTAAAATCGACATCGGACATGGAGAACTTTGACATGCGACATGGCCATTTCTTAAAATCGACATGCGAATTGGGGGACCGCCATCTATACCCCCAACAAACAAAGATTGCTCTTTAAAAGTGGAGAAAATGTAAGATATTACTATATCACTGCATTGCTGACATTTTTAGCATTAATTTGATACCAAATATGACAGTTTTGGTCCATTTTCATCAGGTTTCTCAGCAAAAATTGGCCAAAAAACCCAGATTTTTCCGATGTGAGTGGTGATGAGAAACCATTTTATTTTTTTGAATAGCCTAAGGGGGTGTTTATTTACATTCATTTATTACAGGGGGTGGTGAGATTTCGCGCCATTTGCGCGAAAATATTTTAGTCAATTCTGACTTTATAGAAAAGGCTTAATAGGAAAATTATCAATATTTAGCATGTTCTTTATTTGACTTACAGACAAAAAGCATCATGAGTGACAGTGACTTAGGCTGTGACTTAGAGTCATTGCCTGAGACTGAGACTGACGACAGCGATGGATCCAGTCCAGCAGCATCTGATCAAGGTCTATCTTTTACTTCATGGTGAATACGGCACTCCCATTCACTTAACCAAGGAAGGCCATATTTAACACCCCCGTGAAATAACCCTTGCCCTTATTTGACGGCCTGTTAAATCATCAAAATTGTTGATTTAAACACTGTAAATGAGCTTTTTCAGAGCAAATAAGTGGAATTCCGATAAATATTGTTAATAAGGACATAAAATAAACACAAAGGAGCACTCGCAGAGGTCCTCAGTGAGGACCTCTACTCGTGCACCTTTGTCTATGTATTTGATATTTCAAACGATGTTCAGTTGTTTTATTTCCGATGACATGTTTAGACCTTTCATAAAAATGTTATAGATAATTTGTCAATGCTCACTACTACAGCCCAGCCCAAGCACATCTCGTGGACGAGATTAGGGGCCATAAGATCATGAATGGAATGTAGATTTTAATAAATGAAAGGTTTTCGATATCATCTCATGTGATGGATTAGGAATAGACCAACTTGATTATGTAATGGTAGACTTGGTATTATTTCATTTATTATACTAGGTCGAGATAGGAAGACCAGTAATTGTATAGTTTCTTATCGATGGAATAAGCGATAAAATGTGATTTGATTTATCCGCAAATAACACTCAAAACATCTGAAGTGGACAAGCAATGTAGATCCGTGTCTTTATTCATGGTCATATAGCCTGCCATCAATTTACTTGGAATGCAAGTTATTTGTTACACTACTGACATATATATTTTTTCACTGAGGGTTTGGTTGGCCCATTGTTGAGACTGAAGAACATGCTTGATGTGCTCAATAAAATACTATTGAACTTGAGATGATAGTCCATGTCAGCTGTCTATAAAGATTGGGGGAGTGGTTGGGAAACTGGCCTACCGATCCAGGGGTCATGACTTCTTATCCATGTCAAGGTTTATTTAGTTCACACACCATTTTAAAACGTTTTTTGGTAGGTCAAGAATCATGATGGATGGTATACAATTTAGTTGTAAAGACCATTTACACAATATAAATATTTATAGGGTAGTCTAAAATGTCTTTGTATTGTTACAGGCTGTGACTCTTATGAGGTCCGATACGTAATGCACTCAAATCTGAATGCCCTCCAGAAGACAAATAACCTCCGTAGCATATGCTTTTCTCCCTTTCTTTGTGTTCCACAAGCATCAGGCTAATATCCCTAAGAGTCATTATAGTCTAGTGAATTAAGGGAAATATACTTTATTTCTGGATAAAAGTACCAAAGTTGGTTTATAGGTAGATAAATATGTGTTATTGAATATTTTTCCTTGCTCCAAGAAAAAAGTGTCCTGCAACACCATTTTTTGGGTCATTTTCCTGAAAAATGTGAAATATGACAAAAATAATTTTATAAGTTAATCTTTTGCAGGTTTCTAGTGTTGAGACCTAATAATAGTGCTACAATATACATTAATTGTCATAAATATGAAACAATAAGCCCCCCAAAAATGCAATATGGGCTCAAAATTAAAGCTGAAAGGCAAAACTAATTGTGACTTTATGCTTTCATTTTAATTGCTTTCACAGGCAGTCAAATGTACTTTTTTTAACCTCTCATTTATTATAAGGGTAATTCTAAGTGTTTCCATGTATGTTGTACTCTGTAATGGTATAAAATTGGTAGTAGTAGGATTGTTTTGATGTGATCATTCTAGACGGATTGGGTATTGCAGCAGAACACAGCAAGCGAAGAGCCGTGGCCACCGCAAATGAAGCACAGGGGTTACACAGGGGGATTTGGGGGCATGCCCCCCTTTAGTATATAACCTTGAAATGGTGGTTTCATATGAATTTAGTACACAATTAATCACAAGTCTGATCTATATCTAGCCTTTATCATTTTGTTTGGGATTTGTTTTTGAGGGAGAGATTCTTTGGAAAAACAAAAACTAACCCCCCTCCCCGATGACTTTTCCACCACCTGCTCACACATATATGCATTGCCCCCCTCCCTCCAGGAAAGATTTCCCATCTACTTCCCTGAAATACTGTTTGTTAATTAATTGCCAGTTTTCCAATCTTTTTTTTCTCCATCCCCTTTTCCTCCATCGTCTTTCTTCTCCTCTCTCTCTTTTTTTTGTGGGGGGGGGGGGGGGGGGCAAGGCCTGTTGCCCCCCCCCTCTTCCCTGAATCCGCCAAGGGGGGGCACCAGCTATCTTGCAGTGTCCAACCCCGCCTGTCAGGTGCAGGTGCCTCAGGCAGTGACTCGTAATATTACTGCTGCTGTTTCCTTACCAGTTCAATATTCACATTTATTTGACATTTCTTGTCATCCCATATACATATAGGGGTTCCCTGATATTGTTCCTGGTATATTATATTTCATTCTGGTATAGGGCTTTGTTTTAAATCAAAGAAACAACTAAATGAACCTGAAAAATATGGGTTCATGTGATCTGACAGTCATCTTTATGAAGGGCAGCCATCTTGAATCTTTAATGCATTGATTTAGATTTGAATATTAACCTACATATATAGTTACCAGTTCAGCATATTTTACAGTTTCAGGCCTGAATATTTCTATAAAAGTTCTTAAATTTAAGATTTCCTCTTTATTTTAATGATTTTGGTGACCACATTTTAAAATGGCGGAAAAACGGGGATAGCATGGACATTTCTTTTGGAGCAAGGAAAAAAGTGAAAGTTTTTGGTTCAAACAATGTGTAAAAAAAAATTGGCACTTTTATCCAACAATAAAGTATAATGCCAATTTGTTCCCTTAATTCACTAGACTATTAAGGAAAATTGTTGGCTGATCAAAATTTAGCTAGATTGTGTTGAATACCTTTAAGATACTAATTTTATTTTCATAGTTTCTATAATAATATCTCTATTTTTAATAACACATAGAAAATAGAAAATTCCATCTTATAAGGTCATAGACGTCACTTTATAAGTAGCATCCATTTTAAGCACCTACATTGTCGAAAGGAAGGGGAATTAATGACAGCCATCCATGTTGATTTATGCATCACATATTGTAGAACATTTAGTTAAAAATGCCTATGTGAATCTGCCCTAAATAAGCCTTTTTTCTGTCATGCCGGTCATAGATTGCACCCGGTCATAGATTGCACCCGGTCATAGACGAAATCATTGGCCCATGTTTGTGAGACACAGCCTACATGTATCTTTAGTTTAGGCCACTTAATAAAGTCAATTATCAGCTTTGCGGACACTTTTTAGGAAAAAAGGGTGCGGGAGGGCGCCTTTTTTTGTAGGTGCGGGATGGCCTTTTCCCCTTACTATTTACTGTCAGCACATGGAAATAGGAATAAAAACACTGTGTAAATTGCTTTTCTACCCTAACTGATAGCTGAGATATTGGTGATATTTCAATTCTATTACTGATCTTTTCTTCCATGCAGCCATTAAAAAAAAAAAAAGAACCCATGTGGCCCTCTTTGAAGGGTGCGGGTGGTATCCGCAAAATTGAAGATCGTTTTTAAGTGGCCTTTCCTTTCTTTGTAAATACTATTGCTATTTTTGACCAATGATGAAAAATGATCAGTAAGATCATCCCAGCTAGCAAAACTCATGTAAATTACATCATTTTTACATCATTTTCTGATTGGTGGTGACATCATTGGATGATGTCAATTGTCGTTCCCAAGATGTCACATATGCAAGAAGTTTTTATGTGTCCCTTTGCATGGGTATTTTACATAAGTATATTTACATTTAAAAAATAACATATCAACGATATGTTTGAACTTAATAATAATGACATATACAATTGACCAGCTGTAGGCCTAAAACATGTCTGAAACGTATAAATTTAGACATGTCAAAAAGATGTGATATTGGAGATATGTATATGACATATTGCAGGGATGACATTTATACCAGTTTTGAGTATACCCCCCTCCCCAGTAGTGATTATAAATCAGATAGGATATTTAGGATAACTCTGAGATTTTAGACATCATATAGTTATGTCCATTTTATGTCAATGTATGACATGTACACAGGCACTCTGCATAGGAAGCAAACACCTGCTCTGTGAAAGACACTTTGCAGGCATTTTCCATTCCTTACAGACACAATTATCCTAGCCAGGAGGCCCAGATGTGATATCAGCCCAAATCCAGAATTTCTTCTTATACAATTTGAAAGGACACAGAAAAGGTGTCCCATTATGTGCCTTGGCTGTCCAACTATAATTCACCAAGTCACTGTAACACAAGTAACATATTAAATGTTAATGAAGAAATTTAGTCCAATTTTGTCTCTTATTGCAGTATATAGAATTAATTTCATCCAACTTTTAATCAAGAATGGGGGAATGCTGCTCAAAATGTGATCACATTGCAAAATGAGACGCCTAGTGTTGGAGCTCAGAACTATGATAGGACATAGTAATGTCGACTTATAGATGTCATATTCTGACAAGATTGTGATGTCTTAAATATGTTATATTCGAATAAATCCATACTCCTATTATTTTGACGTCATAATCTTGTCAGAATATGACCTAGTATAGTTCGGGACTCCAACACTAGGGGTCTCATTTTGCAAGGCTGTCACATTTTGATCAGCATTCATTCATTCTTCGTTGAAAAGTAGGATCAAAATAATTGTATAAACTACAATGAGGGACAAGGTTGGACTAAATTTCCTTTGTGATATATAAGGTGTCACTTGTGTTACAGTGACTTGTTGAACTATTGTTGGATAACTAAGGCACATGGGTGGACACCTTTTCTGTGTCCTTTGCAATTGTATAAGAAGAAATTCTGGCTTTGGGCTGATATCACATCTGGGCCTCATGGCTCAGATAAATGTGTCTGTAAGGAATGGAAAATGCCTGCAAAGTGTCTTTCACAGAGCAGGTGTTTGTTTCCTATGCAGAGTGCCCATGGACATGTCATACATTGACATAAAATGGACATAATTATATGATGTCTACAATCTCTCTCAGAGGTATCCTAATTATCCTATCTGATTTATAATCACTACTGGGGAGGGGTTATACTCAAAAACTGGTATAAATGTCATCCCTAGAACATGCTTGTAGGTATCTCCATATCACATCTATTTGACGTGTCTACATTTACATGTTTTAGACATCTTTTACAGCTAGTCATATATATGCCATTATTGTTAAGTCCAAAGGTATCACTGATAAATATGTCTCTTTTATATAAATATGTTTATATAAAATACACATAGATATTGTTATATCAAGAACCCATGCAAAAGGACACGTAAAAACTTCTTGCGTATGTGACATCTTGGGAACGAAAAATGATATCATGAAATTACTAGTTATTTTTATGTAAGGTGCTAGCTGGGATGTTTTAGTGCATAGAACATTATCAAGAGATATATATCCTGGCAAGTATACAAAACTGGCACTCTATGTAAACAAAACCATGCGCATCCTCGCAACAGTTTGGTATGCTTATCGCTCACATTTGAATGAATTAATTCATAGAATTGAATCCTTTTCAGGCAGCCCAATGTTTAAACGACAATGCACGTATGGGTCTTCAGACAATGAAGATTCAGACTATGAGGACTCAGTAACTGGTTTGTATCAGTAATAGACTCTTAAACTCCATGTAACTTTTTATTGGTCCTACCAGCATACATAAACCTAAGGCCAAAAAAAATAGTTGTGTTCAGTTAAGATTGGCCAAAAAAAAAGGTAGGTAGGCTTAGGTCTTTTTTTTTTTAATTAACAATTTTTTTAACGGATTTTGCTCCGATTTTCGTCTAATTTCAGTAAAAATAAGTTTCAGGTAAAAAAAGAGTTTTTTCTGGTAGAAAAAACTAAAAATGCCTTCCTCAAAAAAAGTATAAAAAATTGGGTAGGGCCAAAAAAAATTGGGTCGTTAGGGATACCTGAACACAACTTTTTTCTTTCTGGCCTAACCCAAAAATATGGCACTACAGCAGTAACTGATGATTTTTAGATTTCCAGGGAACAAGTTAGTCGTTAATTAATGTTTAAATTAAGGTTTGATCATGAATTTTTACATTATTTAAGCATATTTTCCTAGAAAGCTTGAAATGTAATATCTACCCTGGATTGAGTTTTTTCTCACCATGAATTTCTGTATTTCATGAATACTAAATCTATCATTATGATAATGCAAATAAATTAATATCCTGTGAAGATTATATAATATTGTTTACCCAGTCTCGATTGAGATTTTGAATTCTCACTATAATCTTCTGGATTTCATGGCCACTAAAGTAGATCCATCATTATGATAAGACAGATTCAGGGATATTAGGGTAGTGCCTGTGCCATTTGACACATTTACATTGTCAATGGCGCATTAAATTACCAAACTGTGTGCCCATTTGCAAAGTGGTAGTTTCCTTGGTGCATTAGCAAAAATCCTATCAATACCCCTGCAGATAAATAAAGCTCCTTTATCTTTTCAGGCATTCAAGGTCAATCTGGAGCTGTAGTTTCGTCTGCCACGTTCCCTGATGTGGGCGTCACAGCGGGCGCTCGTCAGCTCTGGAAGGACCACCTCCTGTTTGACTACACAATAGAAGTGGAGGACAAACAGTACAAGGTACACAAGGTCATCATGGCCACCGTCAGTGACTACTTCAAGGTCATGCTGACAGGAGGTATGAAGGAGAGTCAGATTGACAGAGTTAAACTAGAAGGGTTGACGCCTCTCGCTGTGTCAAACATGATAGAGTTTGTCTACACAGGAGGGTTTGGTACAACTACAGCCGCCCCAGAGGAGCTCCTGGCCTCTGCTGTCTACCTGCAGATCCCAGCAGCTATAGCCGCCTGCACTGACCTGGTGTCTGACAAGGTCAACACAGAGAACTGCTTTGATATCCTGTCCCTCTTTAAAACTTACTCCCTTAAACACGGCATTGCTGCACTGACTAGATACATCACCCACAATAGAGAGGCCATTTTAAAGGGTATCAAACCTGAGCAGTTATCATGTGACAGTTTTCTCGTTCTTATGGATTGCTGGAGAAAGTCAGAATGGGACCTCTTCCTCAGTGTCAAACAGTGGATTGATGTTGACAACCAGAACCGCCAACAACACCTGAATGACCTCCTGAGCCATGTTAGATTCGCTCTGATGACGCCAACGCAACTTGAGTCTATTAAAGAGATGGCCGTGTACTCGGAGTCAGCTGGAGCATGGCGGGAGCTGATTGACAAAGCTCTGACCTATCACGCTCTGCCGGCCCACCAGAAGGTGGTGTACAACTCAGACCAGAACACGACAAGGGGCGAGCCTCAACTGGTCGTCCTTTCATCTGATGAGTACACGCACTGCCTCTTCTATACACTGCAGATGCGCGCATACAGCAACCAAGCATGTTGGCAGGAGAAGGAGCTAAAGGATACCTTCTTCGAGAGCGGAATAGATGTTGCTGTCGAGGTCAATAACTTTCTGATTGTGAGTGACAAGGAAACACAGAAATTGCACCTTTTTGACCCTCGCACCATAACATGGGCTCTCATGGCAGACATGGTAAAACCCCGGTCAGGAGCTGCTCTGGTCTATTGTGAAAAACACCTGTATGCATTAGGAGGTGTGGCAAAAGGCAAGAGCACTGACAGTATTGAGAAGTATGACTTTGACACTAACACCTGGACTCTAGTCCCCAGCACCCTCCCTGCTACCTCTAAGAAGCTTGGTGCAGGTGTGATTGATGGTAACATCTACGTCGTGCCTCACCAACGGGGGAAGACGGAAGCAAGGCTAGACTGCTACAGCCCATCTGCCGACACCTGGTGTGCTAAATCTCCTCTTCTACAGCCCGAGGACTCTGACCACAATGAGACAATGCAGGTGCTGGAGTTGTGGGATGAGGAGGTGTTGTTTGTCATGAGACAAGGCTTTAATCTCCAGTACTTCAGTCTGACCACTGACCAGTGGTCCACCTTCCACCTGCTGCCCCATGTGGACACTAAGCTCATACACTCTCCATATATGGAGGGTAGAGTGTTGGCCAGAGGGAACTCACTGTTCCTGTTTAACTACCCCTTCCAGCAGGAGAGCTATTCAAAGCCCGAGAAGAAGGGTGGGTGCGCCCAGTGGACCATGCGGCACCGGGGGCAGAGGATCGTCGAGGAGAGGTTCGATGATTTTGAAGTCTTGGAGGATGAGTACTACAAGAATGAAAAGCAGTACTTTCCTGCACTGCTGGCCATGGTTTGAATAAAGATGAGACTAGTCATGAAAAGCAGAACTTTCCTGCACTGCTGGCCATGGTTTAAATAACAATGAGACTAAATTTTAAAAGCAGAACTTTCTGGCACTGTTGGCCATGGTTTAAATAACGATGAGACTGTAAGGCCACAAAAGAAAGGTGTGTTTCAGGTTACCCGACCCTACCTAGCAAAACAGGGCCAACCTTAGAAATTTTTATGCAATTTTGAAAAAAATATTTATATTTTAGGTCATTTTGGGGCTATTTAAGGGTCGATTTGATAGTTCATGAGTCGAGGCGGGAGTCGGTGAGTCGGCATAGAAGTTTGTGAGTCAATTTCTGCGTACTTTTCAGGCCAAAGTAAAGAAAAAATCAAAAAAAATCCGACCTACCTACCCTAGATTTTCAGACCATGTAACCTGAAACACACCTTTAATTTTTTTTTGGCCTAATCAGTTCTTTCTGGCATTGCTGGTAGGGGCGAGTCATTTATTACCGGCTGGGGGCTGGGGGGGGGGGGTGGGCTTGTATGATGGATATGGGGGAGTCATAATGCAAGCCCTAGGTTCAAGATTACTTTCAGCTAATTGTAGGGGGCGTCAGGAAAAAAAATTGCCCCCCACCCTTCCCCAGCTGATGATAAATGACCCGTCTCTCAAATCAATATAATTGCTACAGGAATGAGAGACAGTACTATCCTACACTGCTGGTTTAAATGAAGATGGTTGCTATTAGAATGCAACAAAAGTACTTTCCTCGCATTGCTGGGCATGGTTTAAATGACTTTACATAGTGCCTTTTGTGAAGGGCATCTAGCTGAGTATATACCGTACCATCGCGATTAAGCGCCGGGGCGCTCTTCAATTTGGCGGGGCTCTTACACAGGCGCTTATACAAGACAGGAGCTTACTCAAGGTCATGAATTTAGTGCTTAAGAAACATTTGGGTACCCCTATACCCCCGGCGCTTATTCAAGACCGGCGCTCTTTCAAAACCAGGCGCTTTATCGCGACGGTACGGTACATATTATTTTCTGGTATTATGAAACGTTTCGGTTTACTGAGGGTAGAAAGCAACCAAAATGATGATTTGTTGTGTCTTCCAAGCATTAACAAATGTGTGTTTGCTAGTATTTACAATTTCATTAGCTTAAGTCATTTAATGCATTAAATTTAATATGATATTGTCGCAGTAATATTTTGCCGTTGCATAACTCGATATTATGATAGATTAAATAGCTTGCATTGTATACCACACAGTACAGAATATCAAAAGGTATGCCACTACAACAGTCAATAATGTTTTCAACTACTTAGTTTTCTTTCTTTAATGGATGCTACCTTAGATAGCATACCTATGCATCATGCTTGAATATGGCTTTAAATCGCATGTCAATGCCTGCCATCTTTATATACTTCCAGTGAATAATATGTATTTATATTTGAAAAACACTTGAATGTATTATTTGTAGTGAAGAGTCTTTTATTGTCTTGTAATAAAGATGTATTTTCAGATAGAGTTTGTCTTGTACTTGGCAATGGTAACTGTTATTTAACTCGTTTAGGATGGCAAGGCATGCCGTTAATTTGTCATCTCCAATTCTTGATGCATCAAAGCCACGCTGGTGGGTAACTCGCGAGTGACCCTGGCGAGTAACTTGCAGGATTCCCACTCGTCATGGAATGCCATGGAATTTGAAGGATGACTGGAAAGTCATGGCATTTTGTAGAAATTTGCCATGTGTCACGGAAAAAGAAAATAATGGAATTAATATTATAAAATGTCCTTGAATGTACCATTTGCTTTTTAGATTTTAGAAAAAGATTTGGGGGCCATGACTCCCGACCTCCACAAAATGATACTTGAATGCAGCCCTGCCGAATTACTCACCAGAGGTACTTAACGAGCAGCGTTGCCCCCACTCGGGAAATACTCAGGAAGACTGGGGGTCCAGCCTCCCATACATTGTTATTCCGCATTAGCAAGATGTCCTGTGTACAGCGCCATGTTGATTGGTACCAGTGTAACCAGTCTAACCTCCAGCAACCAGCTCAGCCAAATCTCAGGTCCGAAATTAGGGTACAAACAGGGTGTGAGTATTGTGAGTGGGTTGTACCTGGGCATTACTTAGGGGCCATTCAAATATTACGTAACACAATTTTGGCCACTTTTTGACCCCCCCCCCTCCCCCCCTTGTACAGGGATGAAAGTCTTCAAGTTTTTCCCTGAAATCAAGTTTTTTTTAAATCAAAAAAATATAATCAGGATTAGGATATATGTGCCTCTACATGGGTACCCACAATTTTGACCATGTCGCCATGTCGAATTTAAGCAAAAGGACCATGTCGCTGTGTCGATTTTTATCCCCATACATAGCTATACCTCCTGTTCAATTTGTTTATGTCCGTCGATTTTTAAAAGGGCCGTGTCGCCCGTGTCGATTTTTAAAAGGGCCGTGTCGCCGTGTCGCCCGTGTCGATTTTTACCCATGTAGAGGCACATATATATTTGACAATTACTCAATATAAACTCAAACAAACTTAATTTGTTTGTGTAATCCTATGTTAAGAGAGCAGAATCATCACTGGTTCATCCTCAGTGGTCCTACCCATACACAGACAGGCTACACCACACTGATCTCAGTGTCAAGGTTTTCTCAGCCAATTTCAAGTTAACTTGAGAAACCTTGAAGCCCTCCCTCTCCTCTATAGTCCTATGCATTTACACTCTTCACATGAGGCTTAGCCACTGAAACTAAGGTGCTATGCATGGAGAGTGTATGGACAGATTTCTCATTCTCCTCAGCAGGAGATAACGTCCATGATCACATGGACGTGACAAATGCTTCTCCTCAGCAGGAGATGACGTCCAGGAGAATTTAGACATGACAAATCCTGCTGCACAGCACTAGATATGTGTCTATAGATGCATAAACGTTCATAGTGTTCTATAATGTAGTTATGAGGTATGTTATATCTTCAAGTTTTTTTGACATAGTCGACTTTCATCCCTGCTTGTAACACACTGTAACAAAATGCCAGACCCCCCCCCTCCATAATTACGTAACACAGGCCTGTACCCCCCCCCCCCCACATCATTTCATGAGTTGTATTCGCAGGCCTGTGTGTGACAGCAGGCCTATGTGTATTACTTTGTTCTCTTTGTTATTTCTCAACCTTTAAATTTCTGTTATTTCAATGAACATAATTACGCCATGCTCATGTCCCACCCAAATGCACTAGCAAAACCAGCGGGTTGAATCAAACTAGGATGATACGACACAACACAGACACTAAGGGAGTGTTCATTTATTATTTACATGGGGGGTGGTGAGATTTCACGCAGAGATGCCAAAATCTTTTATCCCCCACCCCCCACTCGACAGTGCATGGAAGATTGTGTGCCCCCTCGCCCCTCAACATTTTTTGCCCCCCTTCTTTGAACTATAGTAACATTCTAGCTTTTTGGCTAAAAAGGGGCACAATGTTTACCCCCCCCCCCCTCAAAGGGGTCAGACTTTTTCACGCTCCCCCCCTCAGGAGGGGTCTGAAATTCTTACACCACCTACCCAGTAACTGATAAATGAACCACAGACCACAGGTGCAGGGTATAGATTTCTTCAAAGTCTGAAACCAGGTGAAAATGATTTCTCCCCCCTCCCCTCCCACACCATTATAACCTCCTTAAGGAGTGGTCATTTTTTAACAACGGGGGGGGGGGGGATTGGTGGATTTGGGGGGCAGGACCAAACAAATTTGGACCCCTTGAATGGGGGGGGCACAAAATGTTTTTAGCGGAAAAGCCTGCGCGTTACTTCAAGTCCCAGCGCTCAATTTCAATCTGCCTGGAGGGAGGGACTGAACAATTTTCGACCCCTCTTGTGGGGGGGGGGACTAAAAAAATTCCGACCTGCTCGCACGACAATCCACAGACCCCCCCCCCCCCTGTTGTTAGAAAATGACCACTCCCTTAGTGAAAAAAAGTTGTAATCTAGTGATCTATGATTACTGGTTTATTAATATCCTTATTATTATTATATTAGGGGAGACCTGAGGTTATGCATCCTCTACCCTATCCAGTGTTCCAAGATCGGATCGGGGTCAGGAGATGAGTCCATTTCACAAAATCAATAACTTTTTTTGGCAGGGCAGGTAGGGGGGAGGGCCAAAATTTTTGTATACAATATTACAGGGATGAGGTGAGAGAAACATACTGTTGCTGAGACCTGGCTGTTAGATGGTGGTGCATTTTCCAAAATTAGAGATTTCTTTCTTGTATATATATTTTTTGAGAATTGTTATGTAACACTTGGCTAGACCCCCCCCCCCTCCCCCCTGTAACACTTTGTAACAAACTTCATGACCCCCCTCCCCCCCCCTATGCTGTTACGTTATATTTGAATGGCCCCTTACGTTACCTATCCCTCATAGCCTAGTGGTTAGCATGGTAGATTCATGATGCAGAGGACCTAAGCTCAAATCCCTCCTAGGCCATACCAATACCTTTTCTTATTTATATACATATAGTTCCTTTGAAGAAATAGGAATAAAAAAAAATTGTTCAAAGACTATTGATATTTCTTTGATATCATTTCAAGGTTGTTACTCACTTCTACCTATCAAAGCAAAATATAATTGATATATGAGAATGTAAATTCATGGTATGGTCACCAAGATATGACTTGACAGGGATTTGAGCTTAGTTCCTCTGCATCATGAATCCACCATGCTAACCATTACTCTATGAGGGACAGGTGACAAGGAATTCCCAGGTACAACCCACTCACAATACTCGCACCCTGTTTGTACCCCAATCTCGGACCTGTAGGGGTCGGATTCGCCGTACCCTGGTGGAGAGCCCGAAGGGGTGAAACACCTGGGTAATCCTCCCCCTCTGTACCATACTGATCCAGTAACGTAGGGAGCAGAGAACAGTCAGACACGGGTTGGTAGTGTAACGGTTAGCACGCTTGTCACCGGTGCGAGAGGTCTGTGGTTCGATTCCCGGCCGATCCAATGACTAAGTTTTCCGCGACCTCTACACTGGTGGATCTGCCGCGATGAATCGGGTAGTATGTTGACTGTGGACGGTAGGAGCATTCCAGCTTGCTGGGGATTGGCCACCTGCTGGCGGTTGGTAGTTGGAGGAGCAGATTGGGAAGTGTTGGTCTCCAGTACGGGCAGTTGGAGTTCAGCATGGAGTTCAGTCAACAAATTGGCTGAATCGGTATGGTGTAGAAAGCTTCCATCACTCGGAAGTCAGGGTATCTCAACGACTGCTTGATAAAGCCCCATTGGGACCTTCGATCTCCAGTGGGTGAGAATGCCTGGTGCTAGGTGCCTCTATACTCCGGGGGCTGGGACTCTCTGTAACTGCTTGATAAAGCCCCTTCTAGGAGGGAGAGAAAGCCCAGGGTTGGTAACCCCCCGGAAAATCCGAATCTAGAGGACATGATGGAAGCTGATGGGGATAGTGTAGGGGTCGGATTCCCCGTACCCTGGTGGAGAGCCCAAAGGGGTGAAACACCTGGGTAATCCTCCCCCTCTGTACCATACTGATCCAGTAACGTAGGGAGCAGAGAACAGTCAGACACGGGTTGGTAGTGTAACGGTTAGCACGCTTGTCACCGGTGCGAGAGGTCTGTGGTTCGATTCCCGGCCGATCCAATGACTAAGTTTTCCGCGACCTCTACAGACCTGAGATTTGGTGGCTGGTGACAAGGGGGATACAATTGGTACCAGAGCAACACCTGGTGGCAGCACCTGTATCTCGCTAGTGCCTAATAGGGAAAACATGAGTGGAGGGGGGGGGGCGTCAGAAATGATAGAAATAGCATGACATAATTTATTGATGGCCCCCAGATCCATGAACAAGTACTAAAATCACAATTTTCAGGCCTCAGTTGCGGGTTGGGTTATAAGATTCTCCCAAAGTCGGAGTGTGGGTCATACGCGGGAATTTACCGTAATTCCTATTAGGGCAGCAGACTTTCCACACTCTTGGAGGGCGAGCTTCAATAAGCAACATTTTTCTACATCTCTTCTATATTTACATCGACTAATAATTAACAAATATCGAATTAACCTATCATTGTTTTATATCAATTATCATCTGTAAATTACACTTTCGACATACATATTACGGGAATGAAACATCGATTTACGTTCAGTGATTTATATCAATTATCATCTGTAAATTACACTTTCGACATAAATTTTAAGGGAATGAAACATCGATTTATGTTCAGTGATATTTTCCCATTTTGATACCCTATAAACACGGGGTCAACTCTAATATTCCCGCATAATAATCTGAACAGGTAGGGCGGGAACGCATGGCCGGTCTGAGCGTGGACTGCTGATAGAAGCACAGGTAAAGATATAAATGGATATATAAGGCCACTCGAAAAAGAGGGGTTTCTCATCACCAAGGTCTGAGAAATTTGACGAGGGAGGCTTTTTTTTTTTTTTTTTTTTTACTGGTAGGCCAAAATGTATAGGACAATTCACAGGTTTCTTTGGCCAAAATTCTCATTTTATTGGTTAAGAATTAATCGATATTTAGAAGTGGGGAAGATGTAAGTTATTTCTATACCACTGCATTGCTGGCATTATTAGCTTTAATTTGATACCAAATATAACCAATTCTATCCATTTTCATGAGGTTTTTCATCAAAATTTGGCAAAAAAAAGAAGTTTTCCCCAAAACCTGATTTTTATGATGCGCGCGGTGATGAGAAACCATTTTATTTTTTTGAGTGGCCTAACCGATGCCATTTGCTTTATTGTAACCCTTACACATCAGAGAAGAATTTTTAAATTCACTCACACTTAGGCAAAGATGACACCCAGTCAAGGATGACACCCGGTCGAAGTCGTTCACATTGGCCCGATCTAGTGAGACACAGCCTTAAAGGCGCACTGAACCCACGATGTGATTTGCGTACAAAACTCGGCAGGGTTAGGTCCTGGGTTGAGTGCGCCTTTAAGCAAACACATGCTGACCCACACAGGAGAGAAACCTCACCAGTGTTCTGTGTGCAGCAAGAGCTTTACTCAGTCAGGAACCTTACACCAGCACATGCTGACCCACACAGGAGAGAAACCTCACCAGTGTTCTGTGTGTAGCAAGAGGTTTACTCTGTCAGGAGACCTACACCAACACACATTGACCCACACAGGGGAGAAACCTCACCAGTGTTCTGTGTGCAGCAAGAGCTTTACTCAGTCAGGAACCTTACACCAGCACATGCTGACCCACACAGGAGAGAAACATCACCAGTGTTCTGTGTGCAGCAAGAGCTTTACTCAGTCAGGAACCTTACACCAACACATGCTGACCCACACAGGAGAGAAACCTCACCAGTGTTCTGTGTGCAGCAAGAGCTTTACTCGGTCAGGAACCTTACACCAACACATGCTGACCCACACAGGAGAGAAACCTCACCAGTGTTCTGTGTGCAGCAAGAGCTTTACTCGGTCAGGAACCTTACACCAGCACATGCTGACCCACACAGGAGAGAAACCTCACCAGTGTTCTGTGTGCAGCAAGAGCTTTACTCAGTCAGGAACCTTACACCAACACATGCCGACCCACACAGGAGAGAAACCTCACCAGTGTTCTGTGTGCAGCAAGAGCTTTACTCAGTCAGGAACCTTACACCAACACATGCCGACCCCCACAGGAGAGAAACCTCACCAGTGTTCTGTGTACATGTTGTCTATATATATATATATATATATATATATATATATATATATATATATATATGTATATATATATATATATATACATATATATACATATATATATATATATATATATATATATATATATATATACATACATACATACATATATATATATATATATATATATATATATATATATATATATATATGCATCTGTTGTCTATTTTACTTCCATGTCCTTCTAGGCTTAAGTTTATAAATTCAAATCTCATATGGTGTAGCTTCCAAAATTTATTTTCTGAAATTTAAATAGTTAGTAAGAAATGGTTATGAGATGTAGGCACTCCAACTGTAGTGGAAGTGAACGATTTAGAGAAGCACCATAGATTAGGTCTGTAAGACACATTTTTCATTATAAAGAATAATATATTTACTATATAGTACATTGATCGTTAACACCTGCATGGAAGGACAATGGCCTATGTAAGATGTAAATGTGGTCTGTGCTCTTCAAATGTTTTTGGCAACATAGTATAAGGGGGGGGCACTCCAACCAACTTAAAGTTTCGGTTTTAATGCATGATGTATCATATACATGCTTGTATTAGATTGTATGGAAAAGTAGTATTTGAGCCCCCTTTAGATCTGATTTGGCGGCCCGGCCCCCTCTGCCACCACTTTTCCCTATGCAGGAGAGTTAAGGATTGAAAATTGTGTGGATTATATTACAGGTCTTGACAAATTCTTCTTTTTGTTGGGGGGGGGGGGGGCAACATATTCAGGCCCCCTTGCCTCAGTGATTGGGGGAAGGGCCCGGGCCCCCCTGGCCCCCCTTTTCCTACGCCACTGAATTATAGTGACTTATCACTATAATGCATCCCTTAAGATGAAGTAAAAGCAGTACCAAGCATAATACTGAACCCTAAGCAGTGTATCAACCCACATTGCGTATAGATATTGCATGAATTCAGAGGAGTTGCTTATTGGGGCTGCATATAGGCATCATGATGACAAGGGATACAATATAAAAAGACCAGCAGAGACCAGGAAAACACACCCATATGCAAGGATACAAGTCAGGGTACTAACAGTAGGGCTAGCCGGTTGGACTTGCGACCTGCTTTCTATCCCTAAAACAATGTCAGTGATATCATCAGAACCCCCAGTTTGATGATTACCAGAAGCTCCTGCTTCGACTTGGACTGGTGGGTGTTGTGCATTGTTTCTCTGCAGTGGTTGTGAGTTGAGGTGTGACAGTAGGGAGTTGAGCTTGAAGTCCTTGGGTAGGTCGTCCCCACACCCCGTAATGGGGCTGTTACAGTTGGGGCATCGCAGAGAGCCTCCATCTCCTGGTAGTAAACCTGTAGTATGAACGTTACACAATAGTTAACCCTTTAAGGACTGATTAAAACCTAATTGATTGTTGCTAAAACCTAATTGACTCTAGGGATCCTAGGATCCCTAGAGCCTTTTACGAGGGGTTGGCAGGACGAGCCCCCAAAACATGGGACCAAAATTCCTTTTTCAAAATCTCAGAAATTTTTCATGTTCTTATTTTTTTAATGTTAAAGCACTATGCTGTGACAATGTAAGGATTAATAATCATAAACAGTTTGTGAACATTAAGTGATCAACATAACCAACGTTTTATATATCTCTCTGGCATAATGAATGATGGTAGGAAGAAATAGAGGCAGATGGTAATTCTTGACCAACCTGTGAGACAGTGCAGACAGAAGGAGTGATGGCAGGGCAGGATGCGGGGGTCGGTCAGAGTGTCCAGACATATTGTACACTGTAGCTCCTCCTGTATCCTGGCCACCACCTCCCGCTCTCCATCTGGACTGCAACAACTCATAGGGGCACTCTCGATTTCCAGCGACTCGATATAACCTCCTCTCTGGATCAACCTGACGCTCTCCTGTGGAAAAAGACCAGAAAGCAGTACCACTTTCCTGCTTTCCTGTCTGCATCACACACTGCCATTCTACCTACACCAAAAATAGTCCCTCAGAAATTCAACAAATGCTACCATTAAAACATAACCAATCTGTCTATAACTTTCAGAATTACTTCTTCAGAGCCTCATGCAAATATTTAAATCAAATGGTTCAAACAAAATTGCATATTTCCATGACCATGGCGTAGGGGACCGTTTTTGTCCCTAGTCTTACACGGAGGAAGGATATTGCAGAGGTGAGTGGACCGTGTCGTGCGAAATCTCTGCCGACTGGAGATTGTCATAGGGGGTGCAGATGGGTCCCCTCCCCACGGTCCAAAAGTTGCCGAACTTAAGGGCTTCAGGTCACAAAGTCGCTTTCATCGGCCATTTTCACTACAGCCAAATGTGTCCAAAAGTCGCCAGGTCGCATAAATAGTTGTACCAAGTCGCCAGGAAACCAGCCCAGTTCGCCAGGTCACTAGGACCCCTCTATAGCCACCAGATGGGTCCCCCACGAGGTCCGAAAGTCATTGAAATTAAGGGCCTCAGTCTCACTAACTTGCTTTTTTGGACCCTTTATCCGATTTTTCAGTCTTGTTGAAAAGTTGCCAGGTAGTTTAAATTATTGTTACAGGTCGGAAGTCGCTTTCAAAACGGTGCAGGTCCCCTCTGGAGTTAGAGCCGATACTCCTAGTGGTTGTGAAATGTGTTCCCAAGGCCCGAGTGGACATGCTCTCGTGGGAGCGTGGACAAGTAAATCTTGCGAATCTTAGGGAGTGATCATTTTTTATCAACAGGGCGGGGGACAAAAAAAATTGGGGTGTAACAAATTTGGACCCCACTTGGCAGAGGGGTAAAAAAATGTTAACCTGTTTTGGGTCCTAATAATACTCACCAAACATAGATGGCACCACTTACTCTGGCTCCCAATGTTTACCATACTAAAGAAGGGAAAAAAATAAGAAAAACTGGGGTCGGGGGCAGAGCCCCCGATGATATGTTAGGAAATGATCTTTTTTTAACAACAGGGGGGGGTGGTTTTCCGCGTGGAGCGCACGAAATCTTTTTCACCCCCCCGGTCAATGGGTTGAAATTTTTTACCCCCCCCCCTAGGGGTCGGAAATCGGCGCGCACGCGGGCCCTTTGAAGCATAGTAACGCGCGGGCTTTTTGGCCCAAACAGGTTAAATTTTTTTGACCCCCCCAAGAGGGGTCCAAATTTTTTACACCCCCCGGTCAAGGGGTCCAAATTTTTTGGCCCCGCCCAATCCAACCCCCCCCCCCCCCCGTTGATAAAAAAATGATCACTCCCTCAGTTAACAATCAAGGCTGTCCTACATAAGTCACGATTAGTTCATGTTGGGGGCAGAGTAAGACTGCGTATATGGTGGCGGCATCTATATTTGGTGAGTATTGTAGTCTTAAATGTTATCAACATTTTTAAGATTATCAATTATAAGATCGGAAAGATTTTCTTGTCCACGCTCTCACAAGAATCTGTCCCAACAAGTCTTTCCAATTGTGTGACAATAACGTGTTTAAACTGTGTCAACTAAGTCAATTGTTCAAATATTATAGATGCATGCAGTGGAACAGTGTAAAGTGATAGTGTAGTTTGTAGTGTGGACAGTAGTCAAGATGCTGATCCAAAACTAGTCATTTATTACTAGCTGGAGGGCTTGGTGAATTTTGTCAATATGGGAAATTCTTTTTCTGACCTCCCAACCAATTAGCTGAGAGTAATGTTGATACCCCCCCCCCCCCACCACTAAGTTTTGCTTTTGCAAGATGCCCCCCCCCCCCAAAAAAAAAGGAGAAAATCACATATGCCAGTGGAATTACATGTTGTCACAAATCAAATAGACCATAGCCCCCTACACCCTACTGTGGTAGACGTACAGCATATCAAAGGCCTGTCCATCTCACACGGTGCCTATATAGTGAGGGATGTAAAAGAACCATTGCCTCGGTAAAAGTGTAGGGGCATGATTTCTACCTTAACTCACCTCATAAATTTGATCACCATCACCACCCTTGAAATGACCACATTTTAATTAGTGCGTAAAGCAACCCAACCACCAAGTCCCCCCCCCCCAATGGCAATAAATGACTTGGGACCTTCCATGTTTGTTGTAAGTGTCAATGGCAGAGCATGGGGGAATGCATAAGGCCAAAAAAAATAAAAGGTTTGTTTCAGGCAACCTGACCCTAGTTTCAAAAAAGGGCCGACGCAAGCGTTTTTTTCCCGATTTTGGAGAATTTTCTTCTTTTTTTGCAAAATATTCATATTTTTTCGGAAATTTTAGCAATTTTTTGGTCAGGAAGAACAGATTACATATGTATATCGCCTAATTAACTGTCCAGCCTCAGGATATTGCTTATTAACAAGAATGTCCAATAATTT
This sequence comes from Harmothoe impar, assembly GCA_947462335.1. Lineage (NCBI taxonomy): Eukaryota > Metazoa > Annelida > Polychaeta > Phyllodocida > Polynoidae > Harmothoe > Harmothoe impar. The sequence continues at coordinate 112,913,684 of OX381704.1, forward strand.
CATGATATTCCTAGTTATAGTGAAATTTGGTGAGTCGTCTTGATGACCCACGAGTCGATGTGGCAGTCCGCGACTCATTCAAGGTACCTCCAACATTCAAAAAATAAAAAAAAATAAAAAATTCGACCTACCTAGCCTTAATTTTTGGACCATGTTGCCTGAAACACACTTTTTTTTTTGGCCTAGTTATTTAAGCTGGTACCCATATTTACCTATTTTACATATACATGTATGTCTAGTCTATCTGATAAGAAGATACTACACTACTTGTACTGGTACCAGTATATACATATAGATAATACATCAACCACATGCCTTATCAGGAATATTAAGCATATCATGATTTACACGTTTGGGACAACAGTGACTGGCTGGCTTGGCCGGGCCCTTCATGAAAGATTAGAAAATACAACATTTGGCAACATTTACTTCTTTCAAGATTTTTTCACTTTAAAAAATGGAAAAAAATAGGGGGGTCCCGAGCTACTTTTTTTATACAGATTTTTGAAAAAAAAAATCTTGAAAATAGCGAAAAAAAAGTCCATAGACTTTTTTTTTCTTAAAAAATTGTATAGATCATTTGCTAACATAAAAAAGCAATTTTGATAGGGGGTCCCCTGCATAATTCAAGGGTTTTGGGCCTCTGAAGTTAAAAAATCGGACAAAAAAGGTCTAAATCTCATATTTAAAGGCCAAAATAATAGGTAAAATGCCAAGGATTGGGGTAAAAAGTGTATATATCCTATACCCTTGGTTGTCTTAAAAGAAAAGACCAGCCTAATTCCATGTGCCATTGTTTTAATAGTATGGATTTAGATTAGTCGTTTCCAACATCTAAACCTTTAAAATATGCATTAGTAGTATTTAAACCTAAAATAAAGAAGGGCAACAGTGACATCACAAGAGAATAGAAATGTACCAGACACACTTAGCCCATCTCAATTGATTGGTCTAGACGTAACTATAATGACTTCTTGATTGGTAGGTCGGTAATGTACATTACTCTTGGCCTGCCTGGATGGCCAATTAAGGGCTGCTCAAGGGCCAATCATAGGGAAGTGCATGTGCAGACGATCTTGATCTTTATGTTTGTCTCATTTAAAATTGCTTTTGTGATGTTCTTGATAATTATCATTGTGTAATGGATTGAAAATGGGGTTCATAAATAATTGATCTGGACAATGAATAGGTTCCTAATTGTGCATCCACTGTCTGGTAGGCTACAAATGATAGTATAATGTTCTTTATTTACATAGGTTTAGTGGGGCTGGGTACATTTCTGTTCTCTTATGACGTATTTGTTGTTCCTCTTTATTTCAGGTTTAAATACTACTAGTGCACATTCTGATTGTTTGCATGCCGCCATATTACTAATCAATACCAAAACTATTGATAGAAGGCTACATGGAATTAGGCTGCTCTTTTCTTTTAAGCACAGTGATGAGATCTATATCAATCTCGATAATGATTTATTGGTAAATAATTCCAATATTCTGACACTGCTAAACCCCTCCTACCTGCGGCTCACAGCTTCTGATCACACCTTCTTAAACACTTAACTATGGCATATGGTGTCAGAATTTTTGGGTTGATATGAGACCTTTGAACGCTCATATTTTCACTTTAAATAGAGATAAAGACTTGGGGAGATTGACGGGGATTGAAGTACACTCTGCCACTACTATTTCAGAACTGAATCAGGTATGTCCTTCCCGCCCTACCTGGGCTTCAAAGAGGCTGACCCCAACTTGACATAGTTTCAGGCTCATTCATTGGTCAATGTCAGTCACCTGGTCCTGGTGCTGAACATTTAGTCCCATGTTTGGGTTTCACTACAAATAACAATTTTGAAATTGTATACTAAAATATTTCAAATTGAAATATCTTAGTTAGACTTCATAAAGAAAGTCTAGTCTAAAAAAATAGAGTATATTTGTAGTTTGTAAATATCTCAGTGGATATTTAGTACCAATGTTTGAGTCAGACTTCAAGTTGAGTGTGAGTTCTGAATAGTTTCAGCTGTTCACAGCTTCATCAGGTGTATTGCAGAGAGGTAACTTGTAACTCTTACCTTATTTACCATATTTTATTTAATTAAATCTGCATTGATTAATTTATGTGGTTTATCACTCTTGGACCTTTGTGTGTATTTTATCAGTCTTTGGGGTGGGGTGGGGCTATCTGCCATAGATAGGCCTACTAGGTAGGACTTTACATACTGATTTTTTTTCCCAACGCCAAGACCCACATTTATGGGTCGGGTCGATGAAAATTATTATTTTTATAATTTACATCCAAAACTCGCCCTGCTGGTTATATCATTGGTACGGGAGGACTATCAATTAGAGATAAAGACTTCTTATAAAATGCTAATCCACTTATTTAATCAATATCTATCCATTGGAGGTAAAATACAGCACAAACCCATAAAATGTAGGTAAGTGCCTAAATAGTGCCACTAGGCTAGGGCCTGCGAGATATAAAAGTTAAAAATTAATTTTCTCCAGTTGGTCATTCAGACTCAGAGTGTAATTTGCATCATTGCCATTAGTTCCTTATCTTCTCAACAGGTGACCCATGATAGACAGATCAGACTGTTATTCTATGGTGATCCTCATCCATTGTACTATACGCCATGCTAGGGCCTACTTGCACCCACGGCTTGCTCCTCACACAGGCTGGACGCAGCGCGGCAAAATAAACGTGAGCCCCGGACAACATTCCTGCGACATCTCACGTCACAGATGCATCGTGGGAAAAGTTGCGTCCGCGCATGGGCATTGATGATGTTTTGCACTTCCGGCATCTTTGCGGAAGCATTGCGATCTGTAAACAGAAACTGTCAAAATCATTGATTACAATTGGACGTAGGCGCTCAAGAGGGTTGCACAGGTTGGGAGACATCCCCTAATTTCATTTGCAGTAAATATGTGACCGATTCAGTGCCCACCGAGATCGAGAGAATGCCCCAATGTAGCCCTAGCCAGCAAGGTCACTCTCGTAAAAATGGCTGCCTCGGAGCGATCCAGCCAAGACTAGGCGCAAACGAAAACAAGACAATCATGCCCACTAGTTGACTGAGATGTTTTCCTCTGCGAGTAGTACGATCGAACACAACGGATACGATTTTAAATCGGAGGGGAATGCACCGAAATGGAAGGGATTATTTGTCCAGGCCCTACAAAAGGTGGGTAGAAGTCCAATACATTTCTATTGAAAGACGGCCACAGTCTAAATGCCTGTCAAACTCCAATCGAGAGAGTTTGTGAATGTTATTGTATAGTTATGTCTGTTATTGTTTTCGATCGCAGATCTAAATGTTTGCAGTTGATGGTCGAGAGTGTTAGGCTCGCTGACTCAAGCACCAGAGCAGCAATTGAAAACGCTTTGTTTACATTGTGTTTCGTTGAATCGTATCGGTTTTATCATATCAGCCATGACATGTGAATCATGTTTCTTGTTTGGAAATTGGAGTGGTTTCCCTCGTCATGTTTGCATCATGTCCATGAAATATGTGAAATATTGCCATTATTGGAATGGAAGCAACGTTACATTAGCTCCATTTTGCTTCTATTTATACGTAATACTGCTCAATTAGTCAAGTCTTAGCATCTGATACGAAGATGTATATTAAACTTGACTTGACTTGATTGAAGTTGAAACCTTCTACTAAGTTCTAGTGACTTCAAGTAGTACCACTAGTACTAGTACCTGAGAGGCTGTGTTTATAGTGTGTAGTGCACTACAGTATACTACTTAAACTTTTGAAGTAGATGTAGATCTAGCCTAGGCCAGGGCCGGGGCCAGGCTTCCTTGTACTAGTTGTAGAACTCCTTTAGAAAACTGTCAAAAAGTTGAAGCTATTATAATTATTAAAGAATACAGTCTACGAGTAAGACTAAGACTTATTATCTAGGCTGAAGGTACACCTTGGCCCAAGGGCTTGGGCTTGGCACCTTGGTCTTGCCTCTTGGGCTTAGCTTTGAGCATGGTCATGTTGTCATTCCCAATCAGCATACTTTGTAGCTTATGTAGGGTACCGTTTCACACAATAACACATGGTTTTGAAAACGTCCTTTCTTTAAATATTTAAAAACGTTGCCCTATTTCGTTTGGCCATCTATCATCTATATTGAGAAGCTGGCACATAGATCAAGGTATAAAGGCCCATATATATATGATAAAGGCCTATTCACATGTGAAACTCATAACTAGATCGAGCATTGGCAATGGCTCCTATCGCCAGCCTGTCCTATGCTATATGGCATGGCTCTGATAGATATGAAATACTGGTACAGTGGACTACTCAGTCTACTGCGCATACTAATACGGTAACTTAATGAATGTAAATTCACATCTTTGAAACATGCTTTAACTTGTAGACGATGTCCATGGTTATGATTAAATGTATATAACGTTAGTGTATTGGGATGTGTATTGTTTAAGGACAACACAGGAACACAGTTTGAGATAAAATAACGGTTAAACTTTTAATGGCGGCATAATGCCTTAATGCAGCATGGCATTCGTCATCATTATGCTGCATAATGCATAAACGCAGCCCTGGCAAGTAACTCATCAGGGCTGCACTCAAGCATTATGTCGACCCTACAGGGTTAAGACAGTCTCAAATGGTCAACTTGATGCACCAATGCAGCACTGGGAAATTAATCAATGGAGCTGAATTGGTGCATCATGACGGCAAATGTAATCTTTTGGCGACATGCTGTCCTCAAAGAGTTAAAGACTACACACTGCATTAATCCATTAAGCCATTGATCGTAATGATGCATGAATGCAGCCGGGCCTAGCCAGTAACTTACCAGTGCTGCATTTATGCATCACCTGACCATTTAGGAGTGTATCAATCCACAGAGTCCACAGCATGATGCATGAATGCAGCTATGGCGAGTTGTTCGCCACGGATGGATATAGAGAGTCAAGGTATAACCACCGGTAGGCGCTGGGGGGGGGGGGGGGGGAGGGGTTCAAAATTATAAATCTCCATTTATGTAAATTGGGGGAGAGGGAAGTCAAGACTATACATACGGTCCAATTGACTAATCCAGAGACTGCATCTTTCCAATCACACATACCGTACCGTCGCGATTTAGCGCCGGGGCGCTCTTCAGTTTGGCGGGGCCTTTAAGCACAAGACAGGCGCTTATTCGAGATGCTATTTTAGTGCTTAAGGCACATTTCAAGACCCCCATACCCCCCGCGCTTATACAAGACCGGCGCTCTTTTGAAACCGGCGCTTAATCGCGACGGTACGGTACAAATATTTACATGGGGGTGGGGAAGCATTTCTTATAATCAGCACCGTAAAACCTCTCTGATAAGCCGACCTCCCTTATAAGCCGACCCCCCACCTTGAGAGAATATTATAAGCGGAATTTGGGTCTATTTGAACGTGGTTAAACTATAAAGCACTTGGTAAAAGACCTCCCTTATAAGCTGACCCCCTCTATGAGACAATGCTATAAGCTGAATCAGGCCTAAAATCCCCCAAAAATGTCAGCTTATCAGAGAGGTTTAACGGTACTCCGTGGTTGGAGGGGTAAGGGTCAAGGTTACTTTAGGCCAAAAAAAAAATAGTCGTGTTCAGGTAACATGGCCCAAAAAAAATAGGGTAGGTAGGTCGATTTTTTTTTTTTTTTTACCAATTTTTTTCAAGGATTTTGAGGCAGATTTCCTCCCATTTTCGTATAATTTTTCGGGAAAAAAATATTTCAGGAAAAAAATGTATTTTTTGGTAGAAAAAACACAAAAATGCCTTCCAAAAAAAAATAAAAAAATAAAAAATTGGGTAGGGCCAAAAAATTAGGGTCGCTAGGGATACCTGAACACAACTTTTATTTTTTTTGGCCTTATAAAAAAACATAACCTTGGCCACCCTTAACCCTTTAAGGATGGATGTCGCTAAACGATGACATTTGTCATCATGATGCACTAACTCGCCAGTGCTGCATTGGTGAATCATGTTGACAACCATGTAGGGTTGGATGTTGCTTGAATGCAGCACTGAGAAGGTACTCGCCAGGGTTGCATTGATGCTTCACAACGACAAATGTCATCTTTTAGTGACATCCATTTTGAAAGGGTTAAAGCACTAAGTGGCCCTTAGAGGCTTTAATAAACCTGTTCATCTGGCATAAGGGGCTCTCTTTGAGCTGCTCTCTTCAGTGTCTTTATCTGTGAAGGGGCGATGCAGTAGGCCTAAGCTCCTGATTGAGGAACAAACCTTTCTTGTATGTTTCTAGTTGTGCCTGATTGACCTAGATTGGTCCAAGTTTTTTAAGCCTGCCAAGTGTCCATTTATGATGTTGTAGGTGGCCCGTCAGGTGTACCCGTTGTTTACTGGTGTTTATTTTCATTGTTGTAGGTGGCCCGTCAGGTGTACCCGTTATTTACCGGTGTCATTTACATTGTTGTAGGTGGCCCGTCAGGTGTATCCGTTATTTACCTGTGTTTATTTACGTTGTTGTAGGTGGCCCGTCAGGTGTACCCGATATTTACCTGTGTTTATTTACATTGTTGTAGGTGGCCCGTCAGGTGTTCCCGTTATTTACCTGTGTTTATTTACATTGTTGTATGGGGCCCGTCAGGTGTACCCGTTATTAACATGTGTTTATTTTCATTGTTGTAGGTGGCCCGTCAGGTGTACCCGTTATTTACCTGTGTTTATTTTCATTGTTATAGGTGCCCCGTCAGGTGTACCCGTTATTTACCTGTGTTTATTTTCATTGTTGTAGGTGGCCCGTCAGGTGTACCCGTTATTTACCAGTGTTTATTTTCATTGTTGTAGGTGGCCCGTCAGGTGTACCTGTTATTTACCTGTGTTTATTTACGTTGTTGTAGGTGGCCCGTCAGGTGTACCCATTATTTACCTGTGTTTATTTACATTGTTGTAGGTGGCCCGTCAGGTGTACCCGTTATTTACATGTGTTTATTTACATTGTTGTAGGTGGCCCGTCAGGTGTACCCATTATTTACCTGTGTTTATTTACATTGTTGTAGGTGGCCCGTCAGGTGTACCCATTGTTTACTGGTGTTTATTTTCATTGTTGTAGGTGGCCCGTCAGGTGTACCCGTCGCTGACCGTTCGTGAAGATGCCTTGGACTACATCGAGGACCTCATCCTGCAGCTGCTGGGCATGCTCAGTGCCTCCCAGCCACACACTGTCCAGGTAAGGCATGATGCAATCCCTAAGTGTCGGCATGATGCATTCATGCTCAGTGCCTCCCAGCCACACACTGTCCAGGTAAGGCATGATGCGCTCCCTAAGTGTCGGCATGATGCATTCATGCTCAGTGCCTCCCAGCCACACATTCGCTGGTTCCCCGTCCATTATCAAGGACGCAGGTCCCTAGCGCGGGGTCACACTCTCCATCTTTGGCAAAGTACAAAAGATGTGTACAGGAGAGTGTATGTCGCGCATGTGCATGCACATGCGCAATGTACATTCTCCTACACATGTTTTGGACTTAGCCAAAGACGGAGAGTGATGGATGACGTCACTAGCTCTTAGAGAGCCAGTACTAGATAGCCAGGACCTGCGGGTTAGCCCCAGGCACCCGTGGGAACCAGCGAAAGCCACACACTGTTCAGGTAAGGCATGATGCAATCCCTAAGTGTCGGCATGATGCATTCATGCTCAGTGCCTCCCAGCCACACACTGTCCAGGTAAGGCATGATGCAATCCCTAAGTGTCGGCATGATGCATTCATGCTCAGTGCCTCCCAGCCACACACTGTTCAGGTAAGGCATGATGCAATCCCTAAGTGTCGGCATGATGCATTCATGCTCAGTGCCTCCCAGCCACACACTGTCCAGGTAAGGCATGATGCAATCCCTAAGTGTCGGCATGATACATTCATGCATGATGCGCTCCCTAAGTGTCGGCATGATGCATTCATGCTCAGTGCCTCCCAGCCACACACTGTCCAGGTAAGGCATGATGCAATCCCTAAGTGTCGGCACGATGCATTCATGCTCAGTGCCTCCCAGCCACACACTGTACATGTAGGGCATAATGCGCTCCCTCAGTGTCGGCATGATGCATTCATTCATGCTCAGTGCCTCCCAGCCACACACTGTCCAGGTAAGGCATGATGCACTCCCTAAGTGTCGGAATGATGCATTCATGCATCATGACAACATCAGGAAAAAAACTATTTAAAAAGAAATACCAGGTAGTTTTATGTTACCAGACATTACCTTGCAAACCTGGACAAAGTCTGACAAACTAGGATTTTTAGTCTTTTACGCAGTTTTGGTAGGACGCTCACCCAAAAAATGTGCCAAAAGCTTTCAAAATTCAATGAAAAAAATTGTCCAAAATAGACAGTATTTGCAAAATTGAAGTGTTTTCCTTCAGAAAATCTCACTGTAGGCCATTTCGAACCCCCCCAAAAATGTCCCAACTAGACCTTACAAAAAGTAACCTTACTTTTGAAGTTTTCTCAGATAAATATATAGTTTTAAAACTATATATGAATGTACTAGCGTGGACTTTTCGTCTACTTGGCATCTCTATGTTAATTCTTTGGACCAGTTGAATCCAATCTGAAAAGGGGTCAGCCATAGGGTCTGTGGGTAGTGGTGTAGGGTCCGTGGGTTTGGCGGGGGGTGTGTTCAATGTTCACATAGCTTTATACACGATTTATTCAAAGGAAACACAAATCCCTGAGTCTGTTGTGATTAAGATCACACATTAGATTAAAAAGATTTTTTCAGAGATGAAAGTTTTAAACTAGCAGTGTATACCTTTTGGCCACCAGGGGGAAGTACTGTGGCCACTGTTTGATAGGGCCCGCTGCTCCTCCCCCTTTGGCTCTGGTTAGCATATTAGGGCATATACCGTATTCGACGTAATAAGCGCCCTCCCCCTAAAAAGCGCCCCCTCCCTTTTTGAGGCATTTTTAGACTAGAACAAAGGGTCAAATTTCGCGATTTCGGGGACATTTAAACTCTTAAGTATTAAAAACGTCATAAAAATAATTTTATAAGCGCCCTGGGCGCTTATTACGTCGAATACGGTAGGTACTTGGGCTCACCTTCCTATCATTATGTCGACAATGAGTGTTAGTGGTGCTGCCAGGGTGGGTGGGTAGTTGGTTGGAGGGGGATAGATATCTTAAAGTTATCAGTGTACGTTTTAATACAACAAAGTTAAATATGCTGCTTTCACTTAAGCTGAGACCTAAGCCAACTGATGTAATATAGACTGTTATTATTGCGTTCTGACCAGGAAAGGTCTGTCTAAAGGGGAGGTGACCACACTCAAAGGTGTGTAGTTGAATGGAGGGGGTGCACGGGTGGGGGGGGGGGGGGTATTTTGTCTGCCTTACAGTTAGAGGTGTCTGAGTAGCTTGGTCATATTCTAATCACAATTACACGGACTGCTACTACAATTGTGGCAGTGTGAGGCCGCTCTGGGGTCGTTATGGTAAGGTTATTAGTAGGTGGGAGGGCCATAATACAACCTGTGGGTGGGTCCTGGTGTGTACCAATCATAGCATAGGGCACAAGATGGAGGCACTCTGGCGGGGACAGACCCCCTTTAAAGTATCCCCCTGATTTTTTTGTGTCCCGAAGACCTGTACTTAAATATAGAGCACCTTTATTCAATGGCCTTAATTTGAACTTTTCAAGTTTTTTTTGGGTCAGGTCAGATTTTTGCAGTGTGTATACTAAAGCAATCAATAAAGATATCAATTATCTATTTTCAAGTGCATTTTTGAATGACACGTTATTGTTACAATTTTTGTTAGGATTTCCAGCGAAGCAATTTGGGGTTCAAATATCGCAAAAATATGATTTTGGGGGTGGGCTGACTTGGCATCCCTGCATGTATAAGCTCACTCTAGACATGCACGAAATCAAATTACTCTGGAATCTGCAGTAGGTTTATAAGGATGCTACACGGTATAGTCTATATGAAACATAAACTCCTTTTTGTTGCAGGATGTCGAGGAACGCGTGCAGAAAAACTTCCCTCACCCGATTGACAAGTGGGCCATTACGGACGCCCTTAAGGCACTCAAAGAGGGCAAGAAGAAGTCGGTGCTGGTCCTGCCGGTCGACAAGATTCACCCACTGCTTGTCAAGGTAAGCGATACACCCGTCTTGTTGTGCCCCCCGTAATTGATGTACATCTGGACGTTAAAGATACATTAATTTACCAGCTATTTCTGGCAGATTTTTTACTATCACTATATATCTATATACCAAGTGACTGTAAGTCTATATGAGAAATTTGGAATCTGTTATTTCTCTTTTAATAGGTAAATGTGACCATAATAGGGTGCAAAATATATAACTGCGAGCCATCATAAATCAGCAAGGGGTGCATTATGAGCAATCAAAACACATACCGGTAGGCTCTCACAGTGAATTCATAGGTCTATCAGAGGGCCCTCCATTCAGTATTTCATCTAGATTTCAGAACAAATGGATTTTCTATGATAAAGAGCCTGCCAATTGACAAGGAAATGACTAGTGGAAGTCTACATTGGGTTTATTTCATAACTTGATTTTGGGTCGATTGAGGTGGTAATGTATCTTTAAACAAATCAATCAATAAAAAAACAACAACCAAAAAACAGGGATCTCGAGGTTGATACATTCTCTATGGATCATGTGATGCACCAATGCAGCACCGGCGATTAACTCACCAACGCTGCATATAAACAAACCTTGAGGCAGCATGCTTATCATTGAATTCACCCATCACAACTAGGGATGTCATTGGTATCACATGTATCGAAACATCGCTATATTTTATGTATCTGATAACTGAATCGACAAACGATGGGTATCTATACACCGCCATATTGCGTTCCTTTTTTTGCTATATAGCACTTTTTACGGTGTGTAAATCAGACCATTATTTACGTAGTAAAAAGTGAAAGACATAATGTTATTCTAAATATTACTTTTTTTTTGTGTTTAATTTTTTAACCTAAAACTTAGAAAATGTGGCATAATCTATCTCTTCTTTTTATAAAATGAATAACTGATATATTACCTAAATCAACACCAAAATAGTGAATAACTGATAACTCATAAAATTCGATACCAATGACATCCCTAATCACAACCTCGGCCTCGCACTGCGCTCATCCCTTGGCATGGCTATTACCGGGTCTTATGCCTGTCACCACCGATGGCTTTAAAAGTTATCGTATCTTATCGTATCATGCTGGCCTTATATGTTAACTCTTTCTACAATGTTTGTGTTTTGCCGTTGACAGGAGGTGTTGGGGTACAAGGTGGAAACACAAGTCACCATGTATATAGTCGCTGTTTTAGAGTACATAGCCGCCGACATATTGAAGGTACGTAGACAATAATGCAAATGTATCACCTTTCAGATGTCTGAAGATAACAAAAAATATTATTCCGGTTATCTCAATAAGATTCCTAAACATTTGTGTTAAAAGAAAGGATTGTCCTGTTGTAAATTACAGTAAAAACGAAAATTAGCTCTGAGATATATGAGGAAAAACATTTTATGATTTTCATTCTTTTGGTGATGGTATATCATAATAATATATACCGTATACATGTACCATATTTGAAGGAATAAGCTATAATGTGACCAATTAGCAATAGTGACGTTGGAATTTATACATGTATCATCATACTGACTCTTCAGGAGTGTCACGTATATAATTATGTATAAAGGCTATATAAAATGGTATTATATTCTTATGATTTTTGTTACGATTTCCAACACCGATTGTTAACGATTTTGGGGTCCAAAAATCGTAGCAAATACGATTTTAGGATGGGGTAACTTGATCTTGACATTAATCTTGACTGTTCTTTACTGTACCAGCTGACGGGTAACTACGTGAAGAACATCAAACACTCGGAGATCTCGTGTCAGGACATCAAAGTGGCCATGTGTGCCGACAAGGTGCTCATGGACATGTTCTTCCAGGTAGGCATCGCATTGCTATCACAGCTATCGATACATCGCTATTTTTTAAGTATCAACTAACAATTGGTTTCCATACGCCGCCATGCAGTGTTGCCGAAAACTTTTTCTCAACGCAGGCCAAGGTGGCCTGCGTCTTGGCATCTTACGCAGGCCATTTGATTCTCACGCAGGCCATATGAATTTAGATATTTCAAGGTACTGTCATAAACTTTATTGACTCAGGGTTACCACCCTGAGTCTTATGCGACGCCTCATGAGGGGTTGCATCAAGATAGTGAAAGTTCAATTTTAGGCCACACCAAAAAATAAAGTTGGTCTACGGATTTTGTCTTCCAAAAATAGGTGCGGTAGGGCGATTTTTTTTTTTTTTTTTTTCCAATTTTTTTTTTTTGTCAATGGATTTCAGCCTTGAAATAGGGGGGCCGGGCGAATTTTTTTTTTTTTTCCTGAGGGAAAATCTTTTTTTAGATTTTATAAATATATTTTCTGGCTAACGATGCAAAAAACGCCACAAAAAAAAAAAAAAAAAAAAAAATCGAATTTATCAGAAAATGATGCGGGCGCTGTCCGTAGACACTTTTTTTTTTCAAAAAAAATAAAAATTTACATTTTGAAAAATATGGTGCGGGAAATCCGTAGACCAACCTTTTTTTTTGGTGTGGCCTTACATCCAATTTTAAATAGGAAATTTTAAGCCAATATACAAAAAAAGGGTGGATACTGTAAACGTATATATTTTCGCGCAGCTAAACTTTCGCGCATCTGCCATAGAGGGACATGTTCGCGCATTTATATTTTCATGCACCTTGAGCCACCACATCTTTAGCTACATGTCAATTTTTACGGTTTGTGAATCGGACAAGTATTAAGGATATTAGAGCCCAAAGACTAGGGGCTTAGCTGTATAGGATTATAGATACTAGTGGCAATACATAGTGCTACATATCATTGGAAAGCTAATTTCATTGGGATAATTTTCGCGCACATCATAATTTCACGCACCTAAGCATGTGCGCGAAAAACGCGAAAATATGTACTGAGCGAAAATTTATACGTTTACAGTATTGAAAGATGGAACATTCATCTACATGCTATACCAAGAAATATTACAAATATTGTGTTGCAACTATTCTAAATAGTAAATCTAATAAAAGTCACAAAATCTGACCAAAAAGTTGGAGAGAAAAATTAAACTCTTAAGTACTAGATTCAATTTTTGTCTCCATTACGGTCCACACAACTCCAGTGCTAAGTCAATGGGGGGTATCTTGTAATACTAGGTGAGACGTTTTTTGTAAGACCTTTTCTGGATTATCCTCTTCACCTATCTTGAATTATATAAATGTGTGGACAGAAACTAGTGAACCTGGTCAGTGGATACTGGTACTCAGTGGTAGTGGTCAGTGGGTAGAGTTGTGAGTCGAGTGGGGTGTCGGGTAGCATGTCGGGTACGAGGTGCTGGGTTGGGTAGTGGGTCGGGACACATGTCGGGTACCCGGTGCCGGGTCAGGTGCTGGGTCTGGTCGGGTACCGGGTCAGAGTGGATGAAGGGGTCAGGGGTATGTGGGGTAGGGGTATGTGGGGTAGGGATATGTGGGGTAGGGGTATGTGGGGTTGGGGTATGTGGGGTAGGAGTATGTGGGGTAGGGGTATGTGGGGTAGGGGTATGTGGGGTAGGGATATGTGGGGTAGGGGTATGTGGGGTTGGGGTACGTGGGGTTGGGGTATGTGGGGTAGGAGTATGTGGGGTTGGGGCATGTGGGGTAGGGGTATGTGGGGTAGGGGCATGTGGGGTTGGGGCATGTGGGGTAGGGGCATGTGGGGTAGGGATATGTGGGGTAGGGGTATGTGGGGTTGGGGTATGTGGGGTTGGGGTATGTGGGATAGGGGTATGTGGGGTTGGGGTATGTGGGGTTGAGGTATGCAGGGTAGGGGTACGTGGGGTAGGGGTATGTGGGGTAGGGGTATGTGGGGTAGGGGTATGTGCGGTTGGGGTATGTGGGGTTGGGGTATGTGCGGTTGGGGTATGTGGGGTTGGGGTATGTGGGGTTGGGGTATGTGGGATAGGGGTATGTGGGGTAGGGGTATGTGGGGTTGGGGTATGTGCGGTTGGGGTATGTGGGATTGGGGTATGTGGGGCAGGGGTTGGGGTATGTGGGGTTGGAGTATGTGGGGTTGGGGTATGTGCGGTAGTGGTACGTGGGCTCGGCTGCTCAGCTGAAATGTGATAAGATATTAGTTTGACACATGATTTGAGACTACTTTTGAGCCAGGAATGTGTTTCTGCTCTCAGAATTGACAAATAGTTCATTGCTCCTGAAATGATTTACAGCTTCAAGATTTTGGTAAATAAATAAATTCATTCACTTAATCACCTTAACCCTGAGTCATCTGTGATTTCAATCACACGTTCAATCTTTATAACTTGTTTTATACTATGCAAAAACTTAAAAGAAATGGAAAAATATCTGATATAAATCATTTCTACAAATATAGCCCTATCTTCGCTTCTAATTGGCTGATTTGAAAAACTCTTTCACCATTTGAAAGCTGGGATTATGGGAAGCCATTCTGGCCTGCGTCCTAAGGCCCTAAGCTGGACATTAAGATTCTGTGCCGGCGTAATTTCGGCAACACTGCCATGTTAAGTTTTCATGTAGGGTTTTATCGTGTGTAAATGGGATCAGTATTACTGTAAAACCTCGCGTACAAGCTGCAGTTAGTACGTGAGTCAAATCGCGGGTGCGGTATATAGGAACAGCCCATGGTCGTGGTGCGGCTTATACGAAAGTTTTTGCCACTATGGTACAGTACTAAAGTCATCATACTCAGATCGCCAGTGCGGCTTATAGGATCGGCCCATGGCTGGGGTGCGGCTTATATGCAAGTTAGGCTTGTACGCAAGGTTTTACAGTACAGTATTTAGGTAGTAAGTTTGATTTCATTCAAAATGTTGTCGTCTGTACTTAAATTTTTTTTTAAGGTGTCCCTCTGTACTTGAGAAATTTTCAAGAGATCCATTACCCAAAGATGTTTTTCAAAAGTGCCCTAATCTAGTGGCACCTCCCATATTTTTATATTGAATAGCTAATATGTCGCTATATCAACACCAAAATAGTGAGTAACTTATAACCTATAATATTGGATCCCTACTTACAGGATGACGACCCCTCCCTAGGAGTGGAGGACGAGCCGTCCTACATCCGGCGCGGCTCCCTCACGTACGAAGAGATCGTTAAGGACCTCGTTCTGGAGGAGACTCAGTACGTCCGCGACCTCAACATGATCATTAAGGTCTTCCGGCAGCCGTTTGTGCGGCTTTTCCCCCGGAGCAAGGTTGGTATTACCCTCCTTTATTACTGGACATCGATTCTCTCTCTTTGTAGCTCTATAGTGATCGATGCCCAGTTTTATACTTCAGACCAGTGGCTCATTTTGGCTGTTTTTTGCCTCACAGATTGCTTCTAGGGCAAAATCCTGACTAGGTGCCAATATATTCTCTATGCCAATGTGTAATATGAGGGTAGAAAACACTGGAACCTCAGTTAGAAAAAATCCTACTGAACAGTTTTTGAGAAAATTAGGGTTTTGTTGCATATTTTTGGTGTTTTTAGTACATTTCCTACATAAACCGTGAACGCCAGCATTTCTCACTTTTCAGGTGTTTAGAATCAGAATTAGACTTTTTTTTATTCGCAGTAGGATTTCTGAGTATCGAGCCATTCTAGAAAAGCTATTCTTTGGAAAAAATACTTAGTATTTCTGTCACCCCCTCCCACCCACTTCACTCTGCATTGAAGGAGAACAGGCAGGGGAGGTACATGTGTCCGTATATAGCTGTTGACCTGGGTGCTGGGTGCATTTTTAATTTATGGGGTGCCAACTGTTCATGAAAGAAAAATCAAATAGAATATTTTTTTTTTTTAGTATCAGATTAATGCAACTACAATTCGTAATTTAGCACTTAAAGCATTGTATTTGCATTAATATGAATAGTAGCCACCTTATGGGGTGCCAACTATTCATGAAAGAAAAATCTATAAGAATTTGTTTTTTATTAGCATTAAATTGATGCAACTACAATTCGATATGCATTTTAAGCATCTTAAATCAATGGTAGTCATCTTAAATATATGGGGTGCCAACTGTTCATGAATTTAAAAAAAATAATAGAATTAGTTTTTTTATTAGTATATCAGATTAATGCAACTACAATTTGTGATTGCACTTAAAGCATTGTGGCATGCAATGACTGGTAGCCACCTTGAATGTATGGGGTGCCAACTGTTCATGAAAGAAAGAAAAGAAAGTATTTTTTTAAAGAATCAATTTAATGCAACTGCAATTCAAGATTGCATTTAAGCATTATGGCATTCAATGACTGGTGGCCATCTTGAACCTATGGGGTGCCAACTCTTCATGAAAAGAACAACTAAATTGGATTTTTTTAACAGTATAAAATTTATGCAACTACATTTCAAGATTGCATTTAAAGCATTGTGGCATTCAATGAATGGTGGCCATCCTAAACCTATGGGGTGCCAACTGTGTTTGAAAAAGGTATCAAATAGAAATTTTCTTATATGAATTATACAAATTAATGCAACTATAATTCTTCATTGCACTGAAAGCATTGTGGCATTTAGTAAATGGTAGCCATCTTGAATGGGTTGAATGAAGGAAAAATCAAATAAGATTTGTTTTTTTGATAGTATCAAATTAATGCAACTACAAGTCAAGATTGCATTTCAAGCATCGGGACATTCAATGAGTGATAGCCATCTTGAATCTATGGGATGCCAACTATTCATGAAAGAAAAATGGAATAGATTTTTTTTTATTAGTATCAAATTACTGCAACTGCAATTCGAGATTACATTGAAAGCATGGTGGCATTCAATGAATGGTTGCAATCTTGAATCTTTAAATGAACATACACACAGACATATTCATAGGCATGAACATGGTGTTCTCCTTCATATAGATATTCATGGATTTCTACTTCTACTAAATATAGATTTCAGTTGGAAGGATTCTGTTACATGGATGTCGATGTCCAGTTTTAGATATATATCCATATAGTGCATTGGAGTGCTATAATGTTGGACTGCTGTATATTAAATTTGAGATTCTGTCTCCTCCACCATGTTGGAAATAGAAAAATCAGAGATGCCACTTTTCCTACATTTGCAGGAATTCCTACTTTTTCACTGGGATTCCTGTCATATATTATGTTAATTTTCTACACAAAATATACCAAAATCTGAGGATTTCCTACATTTTGTCTACCAGGGAGTGGCATCTCTGGAAAAATCAGTTGGTCGGTTAAAGGGAGTGAGACTTTGGTAGTGCCTTAACCCATAGCGTTGTCATGATGCTTGAATGCATCCCTGGCGAGTTACTCAACTGGACTGCATTCAGGCATCAAGGGTATGACGCATTAACGCATGATGCCATTCTTAAAGGGTTAACAGTTTAACACCAATCTAACTCCCTCCCTCCCCTTCTCCTCCACCAGGACCTAGATGTCATCTTCTCCAACATCATAGACGTGTATGAGTTCACGGTGCGCCTACTCAGCAGTCTAGAGGACACCATAGAGATGACCGTGGACGACAGCAAGCCGCTCGTCGGCGGCTGCTTCGAGGAGTTAGCCGAGGGCGCAGAGTTTGACGTGTACGAGAAGTATGCTGACGACATGTTGAAACCCAACGGTCGGGAGCGGCTAAATACATTGTTACAAAGGAGTGACGTAGTCAGGACATTTACCGTGAGTGTTTTGTATATACTGTATTAAACGTGATAAGCGTCCTCCCTGCTTTCTTTACAAATTTGAAATGGTTTATATAACAGATCGGCGCATATAACAGGTCAAATTCGGTTTTAAATAATAGATGAAAATTCTGAGTTTTTTCCTTACCATTGTCGATCGGGTTTCATTTCAAGAAAGTCCTGATTTTGCCGATTTGGCGTGGGAAAAAGACTTTGGTGTGTAGTGTTGGGAGGTATGAACGCCACGGCAAAACAAACTAATACCGGTAGATGAAAATTGAGGATGCGAAGCTATTTCACCTTTACAATTTCATAATGCCGTTAATAATAAAAACGTGCTTACCATAGATTGGCATTATTACAAATTCAGGGTTCTCCGCAGACTAAAAATTCACACCGTAAATTCTCGCATAGAAATAGCGGCTTATAAGAGTCAGACCCCTGGTGCAGCTTGTAGGATTCTCCTAAGCTGGGCATGAGGCTTATTTATACAAGGGTTGTTGCTAGTAATTAATAGCCCCACATCCTAATTGATGCATAAAAGTCTTTTCTCTTGGATAAAAAGCCCTAAAATTGGAATAACTTCTGACCTAATTGATGGATTTTCAAAATTCAAAAACCTATAGAAAGCTAAAATGACACCGATTCTGGGGTAATATGACGCCGGCGGTAATGAAAAGGACGCTGGCGGCCCACCGGTGTCGTTGCAGTGTGGGGAGAACCCTGCAAATTTCATCCCCCGCCCACATACATTTATTTACTCTTGAATAAAAAGCCTTATCAGTGTACAGTACATGAATCCCTCATTAGAAATCCCTCATTGGTAATCCACCCAATGGTATCATGAATTTGTGATTTGTCTATTTGCAGTCGTATGGCCATGGGTTCAAGGAGTCTGTGAAATATGTGTTACCCAAACTCCTGCTCGGCCCCATCTACCACTGTCTACATTACTTCGACGTGATCAAGGTAAGGACATCCCAGCTTTCTGTTTCCCTTGGGCCAAAAATTGGGATTATTGGGATTTTACTACCAAAAAAACTAAATTGACAGAAAAGATGAGAAATGAGAAAAATAAGGACACCCCAGCTTTCTGTTTCCCTTAGGCCAAAAAAAAAAGTTGTGTTCAGGTATACTGACCGAACCAATTCTTTTAAGAGATTTTCATTTAATCATAAACAAAAATTGGTTAAGAAATATCATCTTTTTTAGGTCTTAGTCAATCACCATCCAGAACCATTGACAAAATGGCGTAGACTATTAGATAGTATAAAACCTCGGTTGTATTGAAGCCGAGTATTTTTCAATGTTAGAAGAAATACAAGCCAGATTAACTTTACCTCAACCTTCGTATGGCTCATGGGTCAGGTTTTGACATATTTCAATAATATCAATAATCCTGAAAATAGGAAAACCTTGGCATTAACATAGTTTTTTTAAGGCCCTTAGGAATGGATGGATATTACATTTAGAATAATAATAAATTTGGAAAATGTTCATAATTTTTCAGGCCTTAATCGATGCCACAGAATGTGATGATGACAAGGAGAGTTTGGTGCAGACTCACGGGGTGCTGCACCAACTCAAGGTGGACATAGAGAGACGACTCGGGCCCGCCACACAGAAGAGGAAACTAGGGTAAGGAGAAAGTTTAACATTTTAAGAATGGCATGATACCTTAGTGCATCATGCCCTTTGTTCTTATGATCCACCAATGCAGCTCTGGCGGGTAACTCACCGGTACCGCATTGGTGCATTATGATGACAAATGTCATCTTTTAATCCAATATTCCCTTTGATATCATGATGCATAAATGTAGCCCTGGCAGCTATATACCTACCGGTAGTCTGATAACTCTAGAATAAACATTAGCCGAAGTGTTAGGATTTTTTCGTAATTTTACGATTTTTGACCCTATTACCATTTCTGCTGAAAAATTCTTTGAAGGGTGTATACTAAGGCATTTACTTCTAGCGAAACAGGTTTAGGGAACAGTGGGGGGGGGGGGGGGGCAGATATAAATGGGCAAGAAATCTTCACTTTGAACCTGCTTGCTATGCCCTGCTTTCAAAGTTGTCTGCTATGAGTAGGCATACATGATTTGACGAAATCACAACATTCAAGATCTTGATTATTGCACCATACGCAGAGTATAAAGCTATCAATTATCTGCATGGAAGTGCATGCTACTGTTACGATTTCTGCTACGATTTCCAGCAAACACTGTTATGATTTTGCGGTCAAAAATAGTAACAAATACGATTTTGGGGTGGGGTGACTTGGCATCCCTGCATTACTTTTAACAAAACAAAAGCTGACAGTCAATCGTCTCTCTTTATCCAGTGAATTGTCGCTAAGGTTTCAAGGTCGGGGTGACCGTGAATCGGCGATAACTAAGTTACGCGAGTTACAGAAGAATATAGACGGCTGGGAAACCAAGGACATTAGTCAGAGTTGCAACAAGTTCATCATGGGTAAGTCACAACCAAATACTTGAACAAAATATAAATGATTTAAGAAATATTTTAAAAGTGGATTAAACATTCCCAAGTTTTTATGTTATTTTATTTCAGGTATGTTTTAAATATGATAGCATTCATGTTACATTTTTAACAGCTCTACCTTCTCAGACTTGAATAACTATCCCGCTAATTGATATTACCATGTCAGATTTGTGGATTTATAATACATGTAACACAAAGAACCGATCCCATCTATTAGTTCACAGTAAAACCTTGATTGTAATCCAACCTTGGTTATAAGCCGAATGTGAGTTTGAGAAAAAAAATCAGGTCATAATAAGGCCACACTTTTTTTCTTTGGGTTAGGAACACCATGAAAATAATTTCAAGTATGGAGAACGAAATAAAAAAAATTTAAAATAAAATTTTGTCTTTTGCATTTGACCCCCTAAAATCTTCAATAATGGTCTTTACACGCAAAACTGACATATACCGTAAAACCCCGGCTTTAAGACGGATTTTATTTGCTGTTTATTTTTTGCACAAGACGGATTTTTTCCCTAAGTTGGGGGGTCGTCTTAAAGGCGGGGTTTTGGAAATTTCTAATGTGAAAAAAAGCATGAAAAATGTGAAGAAGATATCAACGACCTTATAACATTTATGAACTTTTCCTTCACTAATTTTAGAAAGTAACATGTATTGCACTGTAGACTATAATAAGTTCACGGAGAAATGATGGGAAAAAAAGCGATTTGGGTGACCTGGAGGGGGTCTGGGGGCTGGACAGGACCCCCAAAGTCGGGGGTCGTCTTAAAGGCGGGGTTTTCCAAAATGACATACTTTTTTTGCACAAGACGGATTTTTTTCTAAAGTTGGGGGGTCGTCTTAAAGCCGTGGTCGTCTTAAAACCGGGGTTTTACGGTAGCTATTTAAATGGAGATACACAATTTTATTTTGAGTGCGGGGGTTTCCATGGTAGTGCGGCTGGCCCGTAACCCAAAGAATAAAAAAAAGTGTGGCCTAAAACTTACTGTTTGAATATTGTTTTGAGTTATACAAAGTGTATAGATAAGTGTTTTAAGGTAAATAGTGAATACAAAGCATGTAACAACGTCTATATTGTGTGGCTACAGAGGGTACGTTATACAAGTACACGGGTCGGCGGCTCACAGAGCGCTACGTCTTCCTGTTTGATGCCATGATGATATTGACAAAACAAAACACCAAGCGGGGGTCGGTGACCGGCCCCGTGGGAGATTACCGATTGAAGGAGAAGTTCAACATGAGGAAGGTGGACGTGTCGGATAAGGAGGACATTGAAGGCTCAGGTAAGATAGGTGGATTTTCATATGAGTGGGTCGAAATTCTTTCGGTCCCCCCTCAGGCAAGTTGAAATTGAGCGCGGCCGACCCCTTTGAGCTATAGTAGCGCGCTGGCTTTTTCACTAAAAAGGGCCCCCCCCCCCCTCAAGAGGGATCCGAATTTTTTTGGTAGATCCAAATATTTTTGTTTCCCCCCCCCCCCCTAATGCACCAACCCCCCCTGTCGTTAAAAAATGACCACTCCCTTGACCCTTTAAAAACTTTTTAGAATTTCAAAAATTTATTTCTTTTCAAATATTGATATTAAACTTTGAGGAATATTATGAGCCTGAAAGGGGGTCTGGAAATTGTTATTTTAGTACTGAGCCAAAGTAGTAAAAATCAGGTATAAGCCCTGCTAGTAACTCACAAATGCTGCATTCGTGCATTATCATTGCTGACCATATGTGGTTGATTGAGTAATTGATTGATTTATAATTGACTTGTATGTCGTTTACCTATGGCAGTTATGAATGTACATGTACAAACCTTTACCAAGGACAAATTACATTCTTATATTATAAACATTTCAGAATTAAAAAATGCCTTCGAGCTCATCATTCGGGATCAACCCAACATTACGTTGGTGGCCAAGAGCACAGAGGACAAGAACAACTGGATGGCTGCCTTGTTATCTTTGTTCACAAGAAGGTGAGATATCATTTTTTGTGTGAAATAAAATAAGGAAACCGTGTCACCTGGCATAATAGAGACGAAGTTCTGCTAAGCCAGGCCAGGGGTTATTTATATGTTTACATCTATCTGGGTACGATTTGGGAGAATAGCTCCGATCTGATGACAAAATCAGGTAGTGGAGTCCCAGCTTCATCCATCTGAATATACAGGATTCCAACACATCAGAAAATCAAAGAAATAAATGAAAACGTACAAAAAATTAAAGAAAATTAGAAAGATTTCCTACCTATTGTTGACCATGATGCAACAGCTTCTGTCCATATCTAATGAATGTTTGTCCCCTTTCAGTATGCTGGAGCGGTTGTTAGACAGCGTTCTGGCAGAGGAGGAGAAACTACAACCTCTGCGGCTACCCAACCCTGAACAGTACAGGTAAGGCTTCTACACTATCTCTTTATAATAGGATTTTTGATAAATATAAATCATGTTAACCCTCCGAGGAGTTAATCCTTTCAGGACAGAAGTCCTCACCAGTGCTGCATTCAAGCATCATGCCGACCCTACGGTGTTGGGACACTCCCGAAGGGTTGGCGTGCTTCACCAATGCAGCACTGGTGAGTTACTCGTCGGGGCTGCATCATCATGACAACAAATGTCATCTTTTACCGACATCCATCCTTAACCCTTTAAAGACGGATGTTGCTTAACAGTGAAAATGTCGCCGGTGCTGCATTGGTGCATCATGCCAACCCTTCGGGAGCGTCTCAACCCCGTACGGTTGGCATAATGCTTGAATACAGCACTGGCAAGTTACTCGCCAGGGCTGCATTTATGCATCATGACGACCAAGGATCATGCCGACCTTAAATGGTTAAAAGGTTAAAGTGTGAATTCCTTGTTATATGTGCATGTTAATAAACTGGCACCCTCTGTTCAGGTTTGCGGTGGAGGACTCTGAGGAGAACATCGTCTTTGAGGATAACCAGGACCCCGGGGTGGAGAGTCCGCTCATTAAGGGCGGCACCCTACTCAAACTGGTGGAGCGACTAACGTTTCACCGATACGCCGATCCCAAGTTCGTGCAGACCTTCCTCACCACCTACCGAGACTTCTGCAAGTCAGACGAGTTGCTCGGTCTACTCATCGAGAGATATCCTTTTTACGATCAATCAATTTCAGTTGATAAGAATTATATAGACCGTCAAAACAAAAATTATAAATTAGATAGGGGTCCTGGCGGCAGAAAGGCAATTGGCCTTAGCCTAAGTTTGGTTAGATCCAATAGAACTTAAAAAAAAAAAAAGAGTTCAATTTCAATTTAAAAAATGTATTTGCCTAAAATCAATAAGATATACATTGATTTAATAGTCATCCTTTTATATGTGTCCAAGTTGATACTCCTAATTCGTTATACCCTCTGCACGTCCTAGCTTTTATACAATATATGATTTTTTTAGCAAAAAGTCTTCTCCAAGACCGCTCAGGATCTGTTTGGAAAGCAAGAAATAAGCTTGTACTGTAAAACCCTAACTTGTTATAAAAGTCGGAAAACATTTTGGCTATTATCTGATGCATGAAAGCCCCTGCTTTATTTACCCCCTCCCATTGGGAAAATCTTGCAAATTTATGACATACGGTATATAAATCAGAGGTTACATTCTTAGGTTGATACTTTAGGGATTACATGAATTTTTATATTCAGAGATGCCACTTTTCCTATATTTGTAAGAGTTCCTATATTTGTAGGAATTCCTAAATTTGTATCGGAATTCCCTTATTAGATTATGTTAACTGCCTACAGACTATTGGACAATATTGCACGATTTCCTACTTTTTATCAACGACTCAGTGGCATCTCTAATATTATGTCAAGAAAATATTAAAGCTCTTACACCGTTGGCCTCCTTAACTGTGCGCACATTTCACATGCCGGACCCGCCCACGTTGGAAACATCGGAGGAGGAGGTGGATATCTCTGGGGCTGTACGAGACGACCTCAAACGGTTTCGGCGAGAATACTGCAAACCCATCCAAATTAGGCAAGACTATTTTCTATAAAGTAATACTGCAAACTCATCCAAATTAGGCAAGACTATTTTCTATAAATTAATACTGCAAACCCATCCAAATTAGGCAAGACTATTTTCTATAAAGTAATACTGCAAACACATTCAAATTAGGCAAGACTATTTTCTATAAAGTAATACTGCAAACCCATCCAAATTAGGCAAGACTTTTTTTATGACTTTTATTTATCCTGGAGGTGAGGTTCCTGGGGATTCTGTTTGGATCGGACTATTTTCTATAAAGTTCATATTCTGGGATGAAAGTCTTCAAGTTTTCCCCTGATTTCAAGTTTCTTTATGTCGCGAAGACCTATACTTTACTATAGAGAACCTTTACTCAGGGTCCTCTATATGAACATTTCAAGTTTTTTTGAACTTGGTTATTTTCATCCCTGCATGATATTTATGATACGCCCTTGTGACGTTTTTGATATGGTTAACGAGTGGCAGAATAAAAGAATTTACGCTCACTGCATTGGTTTCTGTATGCAAAAAATGGAAAAGATTGACACTGACAATAAAGAATATCTTCTAGATTGATAATAACAATAGAAAATGTCTGCTAGATTAATGATGACAATAGAAAATATCCGCTAGATTGATAATGACAATAGAAAATATCCGCTAGATAAAAAACAATTGCTACACATCATATTTATATAGGCTCCTTCGTAAATAAACAGTGAAAAGAAACTATACTGGGTACTGCTACTCAAAGATGTACATTCTATAATTTTAAATCATTTTTCTTTGAGCAGGGTGCTAAATGTTGTGCGGCACTGGATAGACCAACACTGGTACGACTTTGAGTGGAACCAGGAGATGTTGGCACGGTTACGCATGTTCCTCGACACCGTCAAGGGCAAGGCCATGAGGAAGTGCGTCGAGTCTATCCACAAAGCTATATGTCGGCGGGTAAGTCGCAATGTTTTACTTTTCTCATGATTCACAGATATACCGTAAAACTTCTCTGATAAGCCAACCTTTTTTGGGGGGATATTAGGCCTGATTCGGCTTATAGTATTTTTGTTATTCGTCCAAATCTGGGGGCTTGGAAATGTCAACAAAATACAGGTACATTCATGCATCATGACGACCAAAGGCATGATGCATTAATGCATTATGCCGCCATTAAAGAGCTAGCGGGTTAAAGGTTAAGAAATAAAGAATAGACAATGAAATATGATAATTAGTGTCTTCCCATTACTTACAAATAAATATTGCATTCTTTGTGTTTTAGCTTGAAAGTCCAAACCCTGAACGACAGATTACTCTAGGAAAACACCCTCCTCCAATTGAATGGCACTTGACGCGGCGGACGGAAGACTATGATTTGATGACGGTAAGTTTACTCATATGTGTCTTAAAGATGGCTGCCACTGGTCGCACAACTTCATTTTGAGAACTAATGATAGTAAAATGTCTTCCCAGCTATGGCAGATATTCAAAGAGTAATAAGTGCTATGTACCGTAAAACCTTGCTTATAGGTCGACCCCGTTTATAGGTCGAGTTTGACTTTTGGGTTAAAAATTCGACCTACAGCAAAATACCTTGACATTTGCCAAAACCCCGGTTATAGGTCGATTTGGACTTTGAGATTTTCTGGGGGGCATGCCCCTCCCCCCCCCCCCCCACACAGATGCCCGCTTTCCTGGGTCAAAAGTGGGTCATATTTATGATTTTCTGCCCAAGTTGGCAGGCTCCTTTGACGACGCAGTATGGCTAATTATCTCACAACTGTGTTTGTGTACATTTCTGCTATATTCTATCCTTTGAATAATTTTTTTAGGGCCTAATTACTTTTTAATTTTCAGCAAAACCCCGCTTATAGGTCGAGTTTGACTTTTTGGGGATTAAATCGATCTATAGCAAAAATAAATACCAAAAAAAATTGACCTATAAGCGAGGTTTTACGGTACTAGTTTTACTATTCTATAGGCCTGTAGAGTCATACCCAGTGGGTCTACCATTCAAAATTTCGCTGGTTGCGCTCACAATCACTAATAGTAAGGCACATGCTGACTTGTACCTTGTCCTTGGGTAACCCATCACCTCCAGGGACAAGCTGGTACCCAACCTATCAGTGCAGGTCGTCGCAACAAGCTCCAGTTTCTGCTGGGCGCTATAGTAATTGTTGAACTTCAGGGTAGGCATGATGCACACCATCAAAAACCCACAAAATAACACAAAAAATATAGAATGGCTATGACTAAGAAGGGAAGACTGAACACAAGAGATGTTGCCTTGTCTGAGGTCTAGCAGTATGTGATAAAACTAAGTACAGTCATGCCAGTGTCAACTGTCATGCCACTGTCAAACTGTCACTGAGTGGTAGAGTCCAAAATCTCAAACTAGTACTATGTACTAGGCTCACATACAAAACAGACAAGTATAAATGTCACTGTGCAGTCAACAATAACGTTTTCCTTAAAACTTGGCAACTTAGCTGAGTGTTCCTCCTTTGTGGTGAAGTCAGTGTGAAGAAGTGTTCTGGGCCCATAACCTATAGAATGGCTATGACTAAGAAGAGAAGACTGAACACAAGATGTTGCCTTGTCTGAGGTCTAGCAGTATGTGAGGACTACTTTATTGTGCTTAAGGACACATTTCACACCATTGATAAATCCCAAATAATTGATTTTTGTCTCCGTTCGTCAGCTGCACCCCGTGGAGATTGCGCGGCAGGTCACGTTACTGGAGTTTGACCTGTACCGAGCTGTGAAGCCGTCCGAGCTGGTGGGAAGCGTCTGGATTAAAAAACAGAAGAATATCACATCTCCCAATCTCCTCAAAATGATTCATCACTCCACTATGGTAAGACATATCATATAGAATATCTCCACATATAAAAGGTGTATTCTCTATTGACCTTTTTCGCGGGAATTTCTATATAAAATTAAGTTAATTTCCGACCGTAAATTGACTAAAATATCAAGATTTCCTACTTTTTGTACTAGAAAGTTACATCTCTTTATAACAATGCTCCTATGTCAATGTTCCCCATCCCCTTTTTCTAATCCTTGAGAGACCATGAAACAGATTGTATGAATTTATAATCGTACTAATACTAGACAGTATAATAGACATGACGTAACACACCATTGTCAACACGCTTTAAGGAATATATTTTGAGTTAAATCTGCATCAATATTTGGATGCTTTTGAATATTATAGCAAGCAAGATGTAGTAGTAGTATAGTTTTAAAACCGTCTCTGCCGAAAGGCAAGCTGGCAGGCAACTGGACCCATACAGACAACAAGGAGGCAATAGGAAATGTAGAGAAAATAAAGAAGAGGAAGTTGGGGAAGGGAAGGGCTAGTATGGCCCCAAGGGAGGAGCACAGATGGCGAGTTTTGTTTATGGATTTAAAAGCATATAGCCACAAAGAATATTTGGTTGGTTTGAAGGTACCCCAGTCAGTAGTTGCTCTCTTCCTCCCCTCTTTCTCCATGCATTGCTGTAATAGACAAAATATTGGGATTTATTCATGTCTGTTGAATTGAGTTGAATATAATTTTGAATTGGTTGCCTTGCCTTACTCTCCCCTTGCTCTGCCCCCAGTTCACGTTCTGGTTGGAGAAGTGCATCATTGAGTCGGAGAACTTTGAGGAGCGGGTGGCCGTCGTGTCCCGAGTGTTGGAGATCATGCTCGTCTTCCAGAGTCTAAACAACTTCAACGGCGTCCTGGAGGTTGTCAGTGCGCTCAACTCCGCCCCCGTCTTCAGGTTGCGGCACACCTTCGAGGTAAGTAGACTTGTAATGTACATGATGAAGATAAGTTGAACTGATACCCTCTAACATTCTATGCCCAGTCTCTTTTTCGCCATGCAGGACCCCGTATTGATGCATCATGACGACAAAAATTAACTCTAACGGGTTGAGTCAGAAACAAAGCGACTTGTTTATAATCATGGCGAGAAGATAGCGATAGAAATAACTCAAATTTAAATGTTATTTCAGGAAATTGAACACCGGTATCACAAACTGATGAAAGCGTTTGATGAAGCTAAGGAACTGAACTCGGACCACTTCAAGCAGTACATTGAGAAGTTGCGCTCTATCGATCCACCGTGCGTGCCCTTCTTGGGTAAGTAACACACATTATTATCACCTTATTCTGTAAAACCTTGTGTATACGCCTAACTCACATGTTAGTTGCACCCTAAACTTTGAGATATCCTATATGCCTAACAGGGGGTCTGAAAATTACTCATTTTGTACGGTAGTATATTAGATATAAAAAACCTCCGGTATAAGCCGACCCCCTACTGTCGAATTGGGATTAAAAAGGTCGGCTTATCAGAGAGGCTTTATGGTATCAAAAGGAAAATTACCATAAAACCTCTCCATTATAAGCCGGCCCCCACGTTGAGAGAAAGTTATAGGCCGAATATGGGGTCATTTAGACAGATTTAAACTCTTATGACTGCATTAAAAACCTCCCTTATAAGCCGACCCCCCCACTTTGAGACAGTGCTATAAACCGAATTTGGGCATAAAATCCCCAAAAAAGGTTGGCTTATCAGAGAAGTTTTACATTAGATCAATTGTAAAATATATTTGTCTTTTTTTCCCGCGCAGGCATGTACCTGACGAATATCTTGCTTACTGAAGAGGGCAACCCAGACTACCTGCCGAACCGGCCCGAGGGAATCATCAACTTCAGCAAGCGACGTAAGGTGGCTGAGATCACACAGGAGATCCAGCAATACCAGAACCAGCCCTACTGCCTGCAGCCTGAGCAGGACATTAGGGTAAGAACTTTTTATCTAAATTTTATTTGAATCTAATTTATATCTTTTCTTTTTTTACACGTGGGGGGGGGATGGTCAACAATTTCTTGTTGTGAGAAAATGAGTACCGTAAAACCTCGGGTAGAGGCTTAACTTGCGTATAAGCCACACCCCTAACTTTGACCGATTATATAAGCAGCAGAGGGGGTCTCAAAATTGTTAATTTGGTACTGTAGTATATTTATAAAAAACTCTCATATAAGCCGCACCCTATATAGGCATGTTCAGTATCAAAAGAAAGCTGAGTCTGACTCGCGTACAAGCCGCGGCTTGTACGCGAGGTTTTACAGTACGTCAGATATAGGATTTCGAGTACTTACTCTTTTAATTTCTATTCTTAACTCTCCACTCATGAATTTAAGGTGGGTAGTCCCCATAGTCTAGAAGTTATTAGATTTCGTCAGGATTTTCGCCATGAGGCCCAGAGGAGGAAGTTAGCGCCCTGACGGCTGGAGGGGAAGCGATGCACAACTGGTTCTCTGTGCTATGTGTGAAAAGGCACAGGGAACCAAATGAAGCCTTCAGCAGCGCACTACTGACCCCTTTTGATAGTGAGAGGAACTAAATTTGCATACAAGTTCTATGGGGCAGGGACCACAGATACTCCATAGGTGTAGTTGGATGTATATATGATTTTCATCTAAATACAGTGTGTCTCCTCTGAGTCTCCGGTCTGCTTATTGGACATTACACATCTGGCTATTCATTTCTAGCAACATGTTAAAAATACCTCCACTAATAAGTGTGTAGGACATGTTCAAAGTTAGCTAACCTTAGGGTTTCAAAAGAGAAAATGTCATGTGAGTATTCTGCATCTGTATAAGCTTACACATCTCCAAAATTATAGCAGAACGATGGAAGAGTTCCTAAATAGTGTGACTGCACCAATAGAATAACTGCCATATGTAGTACTGTTGCAGTATGAGGTAATTATGCATGACCTGTTATGGTTAGGTCCATGGGACCTAGACACTTTAGTTCCCTTTTTCTCCACACCTTTCCAGGTCGCTTCACACCTCCTCTGCATGAGGCCCATATTATAAGTAGTCTCAAACAGTGTAAAGAAAACAGGGGGGTCCCGAGCTAGTTTCTGAGATATCTGGCTTTGAGTTTGGAGTGATCTGTAATAGGATCATATGGTGATAGTACATATGTGCATCAAATAGCATCTTAAAGTAATTAACTTTCCCTATAGTTCTCTCAGGATATAGTCTACAATCTTTTACACCCAGAAACAATATTTTAAACATATGGTCCCCTGCATATTTTAAAGGTTTTTGATGTTTGAAATGAAAAATATATAAATGGAGCACACAGTCTTGATGTGGTACAGGTATAGCTTTCAGCATGCCTACTACCAGAGCCCCAGTAGAGTAGGGGTAAAGCATTAGACTCACATGCAGGAGGAGACCCTGGGTTCAATCCCCGGTCAGGTCTCGCAGGGTAATTTTGACAACACATGAAAATATATATCTAATATACAAAAATATGACCAAAGGCACCGCCTAGTGTGTTCTGGGACAACTAGATGTGCATATGCGCCATGACCTGCGCAGTTGACCTGTTTACAATAGCCACCTTAACTTGAAATGCTTAGATTAAAATGTGATTTGACTTCCCCAGCAGCCACTATCATTATTATTGTTACCATGGAAACCGGAGAGCTACACCATGGTGAACTGAAGGTACAGGATCCCACATGATTACCCTGCATTGTTACCACTTGAAGGGTGGCACGATGCGTTAATGTGCCATACCCTCTGTCGTCGTGATGCATGAATGCAGACCCAGTGATGCTTCCATGCATCATGCCCACTATTCAGGGTTTTTGATATCAAAAAATCTTTAAAAAAAAAGAAATCATGAGAAAATGGAGGAATTCCCGCTCACAATCTTAAAGTAATTTGTTAGCACAACACTTACTGCTTTTGTGCACACGTGTATGCTTTTCACCCATTCAGGTTATACACTGCTTTAGTACAAATAAAAATGCCTTTGTATTCTTCTCCACAGACTTACTGTGAAACTCTAAATCCGTTGGAAGGAATGACGGAAAAGGAATTCAGTGACTACCTGTACGCCAAATCACTTGAAATCGAGCCACGGAACTCAAAACCAGCCAAATTTGAGGCTGTTCGAAAATACAATATGAAGTCCCCGGGACTGAAACTTGTGCAGGCTCGTCACAGTTCCTCCACGTTACGGGATAAGTCCCATCCGTCGTCGCTGGGTCCGTTAACGGCGCCCAGCACACCTACCTTCCCACACGCTCCGGAGGACGAGGACTTGGCGGGGTCGAGCGGGGCTACGCCCCCCACGCCGAGCACCCCACTGTCACCCATCGGCGCCAACGATCCTGTCTTTCAGGACGTGCTAATTGGCCCAACAGAGTCTGGTGAGTATTTTTTGTTTTTCCCCCTACGCTGAGATGTACATTTCAGGGAAACTAAATTAAGATGCATTTTAACTTATTTATTTATCATTTAGAATTCTCAGTGCGTTAAAAATATTATGCAAATAATAGAAAAAAAACAGTACTACGAAAATACCAATCAGAGTTTGGTGAGTGGGTTTTATGTTGATGTTGGTAATAACTTTCATTCACATTTTAATCTTATTATACTTGACGATATAAAATAACATGCCAAAGGAAGCATTTCAAGAAAGTTACTTCAAGATACAATGTGTATTAGATATACCGGTTTAATAGTATGGTAATCTCAGTGATAGAAAGATGCCACATTTTTGTGTTCGCAGGAATTCGTAAATTTCTGGGTATAAGCCAAACTCCTGAAGAAGCCCTAACTTTGACCCTCAATTTTGACTCATCCTACATGCCAGACAGGGCTAATTTATTACTGTAATATGCTAGCAAAGACTCATGCTAGCAAAGACTCATATACTGTCTGTTGTCTAAGGAGTGTCATCTTTGTCACACGATTATGAATATTAAAACTTAATGTGATATCATAGTACACAGGCCTTGTATTTTGACCTGTTTGTGAAATTTAGATAAAATTGAGACAATTTGCTGGGTTCCAAAGTTAACTCTCCATTTCCATTATGTCATGCTTGAAAAGAAAATGACAAACTAAACTTGTACATTTATTATGATAAAAATTCAAGTTGAAGAAGCTTGTGATTGTTGATATGTTTTCTGTGAAAATTCTCATTTGATTTCTCTTGCGTTTCAGCTAAGGAGATTCCGCCACCAGGGCCCAACTCGCCAAATTACCCACTGCCACCAATGACGCCGGACCACATGGGTCCGCCTATACTCAAACCTCGGCCGCGGCCACAGAACCCGTCTCCGGATACCCCACCACCGCTGCCACCGCGGAGGCACCCCAAACCCACACCCCCGACCCCCAGTGAGGCACCAGTGCTGCCCCCTATGATGCGCCCCACCTCAGACGCTGCCCCCGTGCTGCCCCCACGCACCCCCTTAGCAGCGCCCCCTGTGCCCCCACGGCCAGAACCCATCCCCATAACGCCGCTACCCCGCGCTCAAAGTATGAACATGCCCCGGCCCCAAATACCGGTCACCAGCATGACCCTGCCACGTAGGAACTCTGAGCGCGACCAAGTGGCCATGAACATGAATGGCTCGGACACTCCTGAACTGCCACCAAAGACTTATAGAACCACGCACTCGCGGAAACAGAGCAGTTAGCAGGGCCGGGGGGTGGTAGGGTTAGGCCGCCGCATGCCCGCTCAGCGGCCGACATTGACTATTGGGTGGGTCCGGTGGAATGGGAACCAAACAATGAGCAGCCACTTACACGGCCGCCGCCTCGGATGACCTCTTCCTGGTTGCCATGGCTACCCTCTGTGAGTGATATGACAGATGCAGCAGCGGCTAGTGCCCATGGTACCACTTACTAGGACGGTGCAAGTGGTGCCACCTAGTGAGACGGTCAGAGTGGTGCCACCTAGTGAGACGGTCCGCATGGTGCCACCTAGTGATACGGTCCGAGTGGTGCCACCTAGTGAGACATACCGAGTGGTGCCACCTAGTGAGACAGTCCGAGTGGCGCCACCTAGTGAGACGGTCCAAGTGGTGCCACCTAGTGAGACGGTCCAAGTGGTGCCACCTAGTGAGACGGTCAGAGTGGCCCCACCTAGTGAGACGGTCAGAGTGGCCCCACCTAGTGAGACGGTCCACATGGTGCCACCTAGTGAGATGATCCACGTGGCGCCACCTATCGGCCATCCAGGTGCAAGTCATACAAGGTGTACACGGCTCCCACCCCCAACGTAAACAGTTAGTATACTCATTACCATCAACATGGTCCCCACACCAGGCAACAACAACAACAGCAACAACTATACTGGATAATGACTAGATGATGCTACATTTTGAGTACATGGATTAATAATGCTGGATATGATTACTAGAAGTAAGCAGGAGTCGTAGAGGATGATGTAGGCTGCTGGTGCATGCTGAGAGGGGAGCTGGGTCGGTGGTGCCTGGATGGTGCCTGGATAGTGGTGCCTTGATGGTGCCTGGATGGTGCCTGGATGGTACCTGGATGGTGCCTGGATAGTGGTGCCTGGATGGTGCCTGGATGGTACCTGGATGGTGCTTGGAGCTAGTGATGCCTGGATGGGGTGCCTGGATGTTACCTGGATGGTGCCTTGAGCTGGTGCTTGGATGGTGGTGCCTGGGCGCCTGGATGGTGGTGCCTGGATGGGTGTGCCTGGATGGGTGTGCCTGGATGGTGCCTGGAGCTGGTGCCTTAATGGTGGGGCCTGGATAGTGGTGCTTGGATGGTACCTGGATGGTGGAGGCCTGGAGCTGGTGCCTGGATAATGGTGCCTGGATGGTGGTGCCTGGACGGTGGTGCCTGGATGGTGCCTGGATAATGGTGCCTGGATGGTGGTGCCTGGACGGTGGTGCCTGGATGGTGCCTGGATGGTGGTGCCTGGATAATGGTGCCTGGATGGTGCCTGGATGGTGGTGCCTGGAGCTTGTTGTAGAGTTAATGGCTGCTGTGTGAGGGGCGGGCCTCGTGCGGGGCATGAGCCGCTCTCCACACCCCACCACACATACAAACACACACAACTGGTAGTGGACGACTCTGGCTGCACCACCACCACTACCAACTGCTGCTGTCGGGCAGCAAGTGGCCACTGTGGGCAGGGCGCTCTCCGCTGGTCGGCTGTTCTGCGTTCTGTCCACCATACCAACACCACCACCGCTAGCACCACCACCACCGCTAGCACCATCGCCGCTAGCACCACCATCGCCGCTAGCAATATCGCCACTAGCACCAATGCCGCTAGCACCGTCGCCACCAACAACCCTCGCTAGCACCACCCTCGCTAGCACCGTCGCCACCGCTAGCACCATCGCCCCTAGCACCACCGCTGTCACCACCACCGCTGGTTGCCACCACCACAGCCACCATATGCTGGAAAGGTCAGGTTCATTAGTAGGGCCACAAGAGTACCCCATGCCACCCTGCGGCCACAACAAGGCACATCCCCGAGTAGTAATAGCACCAGTCTACGGCCGGGCCCGACTTGTGCCTAGCACAACCCATACGATACATGAGCCTATACGGACACACTACAACACTGACATAAAGGTGTACTGTCAACACAACAGTCAGGCCTTAATCAAAATAAATCATGGCAAGATTTGGTGACTTGCTTTCAAGGCAGGAAAGCTCAAACTTTTTTTATAACAACACATCAGTCAGAATTGCATCATAATTGTATGTTTGAGTTTTTCCATTAATTTCTTTAAAATTCAGTTATTTCTCTGGAATTAATTCTAGAATTAATGATGGTAAGAGATACAGTTTATCGAGTTATATTTTGGTTCTGACTGGTAAAGCACCTCAGTGTATTGTAGTGAGGGTGTTATGTCGTGTGGCGTAGGAAAGGACCGCGGTGCAGAGACGGGGTACGGCCGTAAAGGTGCGTCAGCGACACTCATATCCAATGTCAACCAACCCAAGTAACATGTGTTGCTCAACGAACAAAAACAGGTACAAACTAAAAAGAGGGGGAAAAAGGGATTATCATATTGCTGCATTCCAAATGCACAAACCATTGCCAGGGGAGACTACTACCACCACCATGTACCTACCTACCTACACGATTCAGACTATTACATATGTATGTGTACAGTACATAGGACTATATCTTCTAGTTAGGCGGCAGAGGAGGGGAATCGTGCAGTGGTAGAGACACCCCCTGACGCCCGGAGGTCTGCCGATGGGCCCCATGCCCCCAGGGACGGCCGCCCGGCCAGGGGAGCAGGCCGCGGCCGAGGCAAAATCTCCTTCCCATGTCGTTGTTATTGTCGTGGATAAACAAAAAAAAACACTTGTTGAAAATGGACGCTCGGCGAACGCTGCTGTGGCGTTTGTGGTGGCCAGCAGAGTCGGCGTAGATTATGAAATAAGGCCAAATTTTAAAAAAAGGTTTGTTTCAGGTAACATGGACAGAATGTCTAGGGTGGGTAGGTCGGATTTATTATTATAATTCTTTAAACTTTTTTTTTTACAACCCCTCTACGATACCCTCAAATTGAACAAAAAAGTTTAAAAATGGGAAGACTTTTTCAAAAATTGTGTAAACCTAAAGTTGACCCCTTAAAAGTGTAAAAATATTTTTTAAATCTTCAAAATTGCGCAAAAAAAGTAGGGTCGGCCCTTTTTTGATAGGGTCGGTCGGGTGACCTGAAACAACCTTTTTTTTTATGGCTAACCCGAAGGTGCTGCTGCTGCATAGGGAAATAATGCAGCTACTTCTCCCAAAACGTGTGATTTTATGCTGAAGTCATTAATCAAAGATTATATGGAATAATGATAATAATGATGATAAATAAACAATAATGAGGATTGTAGAAGAAATTAATGAAATGAAATTTAAAGCATTTGATGCAGTCGTTGAGATGGGTCACAGTGAGTGTAGAAATTATGTGACATAAGTCAATATCTCGATGACCAGGGGAGGGGGGTATTGAGAAAATAAAAGGTGCACATTGACAGGTTTTATACATAATAGTGGGCACAGGAAGAGGAGGAAGAATGAAGAGGAGGAACAAGTCACTAAGTGGTTTCCAGAAATGTGTAAATGGCAGAAAATGTTCTTTTTTATTGTTAATGATAATTTGTACAGTATTGAAACTGCCAGATACAGAATCATGTATAAGACTTTGTAAGGGGCCATCCATTAATTACGTACGCACATTTTTGGCAAAAATAGACCCCCCCACCCCCCCTGTTGCACCATGTACGCATTTGGACTACCCCCCCCCCAATGCGTACATACGCATTTCACTTTAACCCCCCCCCCCCCCATAAAACAAAGGAACCTTATAAAAAAGTTGAGGAAATTTTGTGTTAATATGTGCGTATGCAGGGGGAAGAACGGAGAGCAACTCCTTTTTGAGAAAATGTATCTTTTAAATCTTTAAGGACGACATAATGCTTTAATGCATCATGCCCTTGGTGGGCATGATGCCAGTGCCAGGGCTGGTCAAGCTTATAGTCGAGTTATATATTGCCATCTAGGGGGGGGGGCATTGTGGAAAAAGGTCCTCAGCAAAATTTGATAAGCCTCACTGATGGGGTGATCAGAACCAAATTTATATGACCATTTAACCCCCGGGGGCCCCTCCCTATCTTTTCTATAGTCACTATGTGTGAACATCACCTCAAATCTGGTACCCTTATCAAGGGAAAATTGCCAAGAAAGCAGACCTAAATCACAGATGACCCTGAAAAACATACCTTAATTACGGGTGACCCTGAAAAAAAATCCCCTTCTCAAGGGTGACCAAGAAGTATTATAGGGGGGAAAAAGTAAGAATTACCCTTTAAAGCTCTGAAAATGCACCCCTTTCTCCCAAAATTTGCCTAAAAAGGACCCAAAAACCTACCCTTTCCCTTGGAATC
Source organism: Harmothoe impar (assembly GCA_947462335.1). Classification (NCBI taxonomy): domain Eukaryota; kingdom Metazoa; phylum Annelida; class Polychaeta; order Phyllodocida; family Polynoidae; genus Harmothoe; species Harmothoe impar. The sequence continues at coordinate 112,950,641 of OX381704.1, forward strand.
GTGTTCACACATGGTATTCAAATCTGAGGGAGTACCCCCCCCCCACCGGGATTTAACCACCATTTGCGATTTGTTGGGAGGAGGGAAGGGAATTTTGCAAAAGCAGAACTTAATGGCCCAGGGTGGTAGGGGGGGGGTTACTTATGGCTAGTTGGAGAAATCTATGAGAAAATTTTCAAAATGTTGTTGGATATTTGGACTAAAAAGGTACCAATTTTACTATAAAATGACCAGAAATCGGCCCCATGCGTACACAATGCGTATGCCAAAATGGGCCTAGACCCCCCCACCCCCCCTGTACGCATCTGTACGCATTTGGCCTAACCCCCCCACCCCCTCTTCATGCGTATGTAATTAATGGACGGCCCCTAATAATAATGATGATGATGAATGATGATAATACTATTTGGTTGCGTCATGCCGCTAGTGGCAGACCAACCAGGGCTGATCGCTAGCACAGTACGGCATACCCCGCGGGCGCTGACACACTCAGCCGCCTTCGGGGTATCCCCAATAAGTAGACAACATACTCCGAGAAAAAAAACGACAAAAAACTGATCATCCAGGTTGACTTGTCCCAAGTTAGAGACCTGGTTATTGTGTCATTTTGTGTATCCCACCCTATGTTCCGTGTCAGGTGAAATGTGCGTTTCTCCAACTGTGTTTAGGCCTAGCAGGAATAAAGAAAACTCTATAAAAACTCCCCTATGACGTCAGAGCAGGGGTTGCCCTATGCGGCAGTCCCCAACCCTCAGGGGCACATCCTAAGCCCTCAACCACCACTCCCTCAAATTATAATAAATTATACCAAACATGAAAGTGATAAACTGGCGTGTGAGTTCCTTTTCTATTATCTATTTTTTACAGGAAATAAAAAATGGGATCGTAAGTCTTGTAGTGGGATATCTAATAGTATTGTGGATAAAGGATTTGTATTGGCATCACATAACCCCAGTCATAATTGCAGAGATAAAACTTTTAGTTTTACCTACTTTAGGAAGTCATACCTTTTTCTTGGGATAAAAAAAATATACAGTGGTTGCTATGGGATACCGGTACATGTAAATTGTAATGATAGATGTCCATCAAATTAGAAAATGGGGAAATGAATTGGGTCATTCCATGGGTTTTACTACCACCAAACTGGCGCTAGGCACCTGCATACACATGGCGTCATCTAGTGTGAAAGTACAAACCCTACTAATCCAGTAGACTCGTAGTAGTATAAAGAATAGGACTCTGGTGTAGGGACCGTTTATACTGTTTGTGACAAGGGTTTACTCCCAGCAACAACTAAAGTTACTGATACTTCTATCCAGGTACCAATTATACAGCACTAGGCTATTGATACATACACACCTAACACTGGAGTTATCAGTATAAAACTGTTCAGGTCACGTGGAAGTAAATGGCGCCATATGGTATTCTGGTCTGCATTGAAGGGAGTTTTATGCTATGTAAAGGGTTGGGGAATTTCTGAGGCATGCGCATAGTGTGTGGCCAAAGGTCGATTTTAGGCCCAAAACAGGGCAAAATCGGACTACCTGTGGATAAAAGTGACTTTCTTGAGATTTTCATGGTCAACCCGTTTAGGGAGTGTTCATTTATTAATTACAGGGGGGGGTGGTGAGATTTCACGCGGAGGGGCGAAACCTTTTTACGCCCCCCCCCTCGAATGCGTGTGGAACGTTTCGTGCCCCCCCTCGCCAAAGGCGGCCAAAAATTTTCGCCCCCCCCCTTTGAACTATAGTAACGGGCGGGCTTTTTTGCTAAAAAGGGGCTTAAATTTTTACGCCCCCCCCTCAAGAGGGGTCAGAATTTTTTACGCCCCCCCCTCAGAAGGGGTCGGAAATTTTTACGCCCCCCCCAAACCCACCACCCCCCCTGTAAATAATAAATGAACACTCCCTAACACTTAATTTTTCGTGCATGTATATTTTCACGATTTGCCTATAAAGTACAGTTTCAAATGTATTTGAATTTGCGGATTTTGGCATATGTTAGTTATTGGACTATGCTGGATAAATATCTGCTCTCTACATATCTGAATATTAACTGAATACTGAATATTATTCGTGGATTTTAAAATCCGCGAAAATCACGAAAATTAGTACAGCGCAAAATAATTTTGAAGAAAAAATGTCCCTAGCAAGGGTCTAGTTTCAACAAAATGGCCCTAGCAAGGGTCACTTTTTCACTAAATTGACCCGTCTTACACCAAAATGTACCACTTTTGCCAAAATTTCCAAGACGTGTAAAATCTCTTGGTAAAATTACTCATTGAATATACATTTGATGTGTTTTTCTGGCCAAAACAAGGATTTTTGGGCTGAAAGTGCCCTAGCAAGGGTATGCTTTTGACACTTGTAGCAAGGGTAAGGGTTGTCATAGGTCCAGCTGCACACCCGTATCAGCAAAACTTCAAGTAGGCCCTACCCCCCCTCCTCCAGGCTAGCAGGCCAGCCAAGTATTATATACTTGGTCCAAATGAAAGGTTTATTGGTAGCCTTTCTTCATGAAACAAAGGCATTTGGTTATTGTTGGCATTGTAGAGCTCACAAGCAAACATGTTATGATTTTAATTTAGTGTCCCAATTCTCCCAGGGCTCCCCTAAGCTTACTTGGTGAGTAGGAGGAACATTCAGAGCGGGCCATATCCACAGGTTAGATTGCTTTACCTATTAACGGGGGATTTACATCCCAGCGTTATTTCAACTAGGCTTAGAGCTTGTACAGATTAGCCTTAGTAGGCACACAAAGCCCATTAATTTTATCAGAGCTCTACCCTACCTTTTACGAGGTCCCCCTGTAAGTTCAGAGGCTGTTTCACTCTTTTGATATATAGCCTCCCCTGGTTCCCTCTTACCGGAGACATGTGGGTTCATGGTGTAGTTTGGGGGGTAGGAAGGGTCAAAAAGTACTTCCACTTTTCGCTAGAAAATAAAAGGGTAGGAGTTGACAATTTGAGAGAGGTGGGTGACTTCACGGTCAAAACAATTTATTAGCCATACATGTGTTCTGTTTCGTTTTCTGGTTAACAGATTGGACCAAGCTCCTGGAGACTAGGACTAGAGATAGATACATAGAGAGACGGGCACTGTACCGAGACGGATACTGTACTGATAGATGGGCACTGTACCGAGAGACAAGCACTGTACCAAAAGACGGATGCTGAGACAGGCATTGCACTGAGAGACGGGCACTGTACCAATGGGATGCGGAAGTTCCGCTAATGTAGCGGTTAATGATAAACAGTTACAGCCCAAGGACAAGCCTCAACCCACAGAGGTCACACTATCACACACATCACTCAGGTCTCAAGGTCAACCCAAGGTCAAACCAAACACAACAAGTGAACTTGAAACATCTGTGGATTCAGTCCACACACAAGTAACAACCATCATGGAGGCACCAGAGCAACTTGAGCAGAAACCTGTGGAAAAGCCTGTGGAAAAAACTGAAAAGACAGAATTAACCACAGAGGAATCCATAGAGGAACTGATGAATGCAATGGATCACCTCAAAAATGCCGAGAACTACCTCGACAAGCCTTTAGTTAAAGACTTTGCAGTTTTAAAGAAACGGTTTGTGACTGAGAATCGCACGGCAGATCCCAGAATCAATCAACATGGCTTAGACCATGGCCTTGTAGAATTGTGCTGGAAGATCTGGAAGGCATTGTTTGAGGAGGACATCTTAGATATGGAGCAGAAGTCATTATTTGATAGGTTCAGAAAGATTCTCGTTGTATTGTGGAATGGTACAGACAGCTCTACCGAAATGTGTGAGCGACTGCTAAAACTAGGTGCACAGGAGTACCTGCTCCAAGTGATACAACACCCAAAAATCACAGACACCGATGAAACCCAAGTTAAGAAGTATGCATATCAGATCTATGTGATTAAGGGGGTGTTTGGGGTTATTCACAACATGTTGGTACGTCTGGGGGAGTCAGCCAGGACTGCATTCAGGGACCTGAATGCAGTCAGCATCCTTCAGAAGCAGCTGGACAGTCCCAACACCATGGTCAAAGTCAAGGCCTTCATTAATTTAGCCTATTTGATTAACGAGGATGAGAACGAGCTTATCAATGCTGATGACATCCATATTCAGTTCATAGTCGAGCTACTCAGTGACGCCGTCAACTCCGAAACGAGGCGCTCTAAGAAGGGGTTCTCTGCGCTTGAGACGGTCGAAGCGCTGAATAAGTTAGCTGTGAATGATAACAACAAAGAGAGGATTCACGACCAGGGGGCGCTAGAGTTCTACGAGAGGTTGTTGGTGGAGGGAGTGACAGAGGATGAACAGGTCACGATTCTACACGGTGTTTGGACGCTGGCGTTCCATAAAAAGTGCAGGGAGACAATAAATGGCATGCCACAACTGCAGTCCTGTAAGTACACCATGGTGCTAGCATGATATAACATGATGTAAATATTAAAGGCTGCAACCTAGATATTAGCCAAATTTTATTTGGCGCTTTATTTGCTATAAGCCAAATTCTAACTCCCAGTCAGCATATAGGTGATGTGTTCATATATAGGAATACAGCGAAAACACTTTTATCATAAGACAAATTTTTCTTCTCAAACTCACATTCACTTTAGGCCTACCGCTTAAAACCAAGATCGGCTTATAACCAAGATTCAACAGTGTTTATTTCAATATATGCCCTTTAGGCGGACTTGATGCATGAGTGTGGCCAGTAACTCAGCGATGCTGCATTCATGCATCATGCCAACCCTTCAGGCATAATACACCCAAGAAGATCCAAGAAGGGTGGCCATCATGCATCAATGGGGGGGAGGGGGATTAAAGAATAGTATTAAATATGCTAATGTTTGCATTAATATATGCTTAACAGTATTTAAACATTATTAGGTATGAATATGAACCTTAAGGCATGAACCAGTCCCTACAGGGTTGAAGTAGATCATTTTATTATATTCCTCACTGATTAATAGTTTGATGTAGGTTTAAAGGAATTAGCCAAATCCAAGAACACACAAGTGAAGAAGGTGCAATTTGGGTGCTGCAAGGAGATCATTCAGAAAACGAGGCGAAAAATACACAGGGTAATACTTTGTACTTTATTAATCAATTATGTAACTGTTTCAATGTCTCGTCTTTCTCTTGCTTCTCCTTGTCTTTCTGTCTCCCTACCCTCTCTCCATTATGTTTGTCTGTGTGTCTGTCTTTCTTTCTCTGTCTCCATCTCTCTTTACCCCCTCTTCCGCCATGTTTGAATCATTAAGAAATAAATTTAAGCGGTATAACTTCATACTTTTAACTAAATGTAAGGATATTTATCATCATCTAAACATCAAGATAATGTTCACTACAGATATTGTAATAAAATGAATTAAAATAAATCTATTTTCAGACAGCAAAGATGCTCAGCACATTATGATCAGCTACAACTGGGGCGTTAAACCCATAGCACTGCGGATACGGGACAAGCTGCTGGAGGCTGGCTTCAAGGTCTGGATGAATGTGGACAACATGAGTATGTCTATCTCACTATTATCTACCTCTAGTGCCGGTTATACAATATTCTCAAAGTGTAGGGGCTGGTAATACGAGGGTTATAGAACATTATTAAATTCACAATTTTCTGACCCCAAATGCGGGTTATAGGACTCTCCTTAAGTCGGGATGTGGGTTATACAACTCATGATGTTCAGCATTAATTATGGGGAGCATATAGTAAGGAAGTGAGCATTGTTTTAACAACATGGGGGGGCAACATTTTTTGCCCCTCCCCCATCACGGGTTGAAAATTAGCGGGCACGCGGGCCCATTGATGCATAGTAATGCGCAGGCTTTTTGGCCCAAAACAGGTTAAATATTTTTAACCCCCTTCCCCCAAGAGGGGTTGAACTTGGAGCTCTAGAGTTCCCCCTTCTATAATTATAGGATTAAGGATCCTTGTGCCATACTGTATGGCTCAGAAACTGCACTGTGTTATATATATATAGGGTAATTGTAATATCTTTTATTATCAGACATGTCTTATAGCCGTTACTCGCCAGTACTCATGCATCATGTCAACCCAATGGGTTGATTCCTTCCTGAAGTGGCAGCATGATGAAGCCTGGATGATACACTAAAACAGTGCTGGCGAGCTATTGAACTGTTAATGATGTAAAATGAACATTAAGCCTTGAGGCATCATGCTGTACATTAATAAAGGTTTAATACTGTAATCCTGTTGCAGCTGGATCCACGCTGGAGGCCATGGCTGATGCAGTAGAGAAGGCGTCTGTAGTAATTCTCTGTATGACCCGCAAGTACAAGGAGAGCCCCTCATGCCGAACAGGTAACCTCATTAATCACATCTTTGAGTTTGTTGTTAGAGAAGGGGGTCATAACTAAGGTCAAATAGAAATAGAAATAAAATAATTAAACTCCTATGTTTTTATGCATCTTGTCTTTCCAAACTCCATTAATTCTGAGCAGGGGCATGGCAACCATACCCCCCCCCCCCCCCACCCACTTTTGGTCAACCCCAAAAAGGGGCAAACCTAAAAGGTCAAGAGAGAAGAGGGCAAAAAGGGTCTACTTTGAAACTGCTTAGTGTTGGTCCACGCCAACTAGTTATCTGATGTTCGCTTGCACATTACTTGTTATCCTTGTCTTTCTAGTATGTTTATGAAAGAATTTCATGTGAATGTTTATTTTTCTTTACTTTTGATATGTCATCCTAATACACATTTCTCTGTTATCCTAATTTACATTATATCTAACTAATTTTGTTTAACAATGACTGGACTTTAACAGAGGCGGAGTACACATATCAATTGCGGAAGCCATTCATCCCGCTTCGTCTGGAAGTGGGTTACAAGGCCGATGGCTGGCTCGGCATCATGGTCGGAACCAAACTGTGGTTTGACTTCATCAAGAACTTCAATGGAGCCTCCGCTGGTCTCATTAAGGAGCTGGGCAACATGGGCAACCATTCAGAGCTGTCAATCATGCAGGGTAGGTCCATATAAGTGCCTCTACATGGGTAAAATTCGACACGTGCGACACGGCAACACGGTCCTTTTGAAAAACAACACGTGCGACACGGCCCTTTTAAAAATCGACGGACACAGAAAATCTTGGGATAAAAATCGACGGACATAATAAATCTGGGGATAAAAATCGACAGACACAGTAAATCTGGGAATAGATAGCGACTGACACACCACGTAAGCAGTGGGGAAGGGTCGGGGTGAGGTGTGAACGCCATAGATGCCCGACATAGATGCTACCAGCTCCGGATAGGGCGTGGGAGGAGGGGGGGCGAGGTGTGACCCCCAAAGGGGCTACACAGCCAGGGTATGGGAAGGGGGGGGGTAAAATTCGACACGGGTGACACACCCCTTTTAAAATTCGACAGATTGAAAAAGATGGCGTAGAATGTATGGGATAAAAATCGACACGACGACACAGTCCTTTTGCTATAAAAATCGACACGGCGACACGGTCAGAATTCTGGGCCCCTATGTAGAGGCACATATAAGGAGCTGGGTATCATGGGGGGAGGGGCAACAAATCCTGGGTTACCCAACTTTAGACTGGCAGATTATGTAACATGATATATAAACAGGGTTCCCACCTGTCAGTTAAAAGTCACTTTTGCTTTTTTGCTTTAAAAGCCAGTGAAATGTCAGTATAAAAAATAATTGTCATATTTGTCAGTTATGTTCTAGATTTTCACAAAATCAATTAAAAAAATATTTTGAGCAACATTTTCCTATTGGTACATGACAGACCAGAATGCACCCCTTACACTTGAAAGAAGTACAACTTTGTCTGTTAAAATTCAGTTAAATGTTGAACTGTGACTTAAAAATAGTGAGAACCCTGATAATTATACATGGTCTAAAGCTACAGCATAACCTCCTGTGTTTCAGCCCAGAATGCCGGTACCGTTGGTACATCCCCTAAAGCACCACACACCACACAGGCAGCCTACTGCTCATGGACAGAAACACAGGTCTCCACGTGGCTGAAAGAAAATGGTCTCAGTCATCAGGCTTCAAAGTAAGATTATCACTTCTTTTAGACTTCTCATAGACCTCGCTTAAAGTGGCATGGTCCGATGATTAGGGCTCAAAAATTATTTTTGCTAAAATTGGGCCAGAATGTTCAATATGGCCATACTTCATGTCCTACCTACTTTATTAAACATTATTCACCAGAATTTAGCCTGGATTTCAGCTAATTATCAGTTTTTTGCTCAATTTAGGACTTTTGGAGTGCACGCTATAATTCCACCCATTGAAAATACACTGTAAAACGCTATACCTGTGTTTACGGGACCCTTTTAACCGTCTCTATTTTCCCATGAATGATATTTTATTGTATCCCATCCTCAAAATATGATATTACACTGCCATTTTGAATAGAAATCAAAATATGGAAAAAATCGGACCATGCCACTATAACTTAGAATCATATATGTATGCTCAAGTAAATCCCATGTGTAGAAACCTTGATGACTAGCACTGGGTTTAGAGCCACCGTAACCCTCGGACTAATTCTGTCAGGGAACAGTCCGAGTGTACAACTACTAGCAACTGTAAGGGTCGTATGACTTTCATTGAACTTTTTTTCACATGTAATAAAAGTAGTTTCTGGGGTACAGTTCACAGGAAAATACTTTTTATTTTAGTCCACTGGCGCAAAGAAAACTCCTGCAATGGGCTTTGAGTTGCGTGCCTGTAGGGCCAGATTTTCACTAAGATGTATCCTGGTATTAAAGAAATACAAATAAAGACAGTCCTCGTTTGCCATTGTAGGTTGTTGTCGTTGGATGGTGTTCTGCTGAAGGAGCTGGGTGAGATGAGGAGAGACGCGCCCGAGTTCTTCTACTCCAACCTCAGGGACGACCTCCACTTCACTGTCATAGACATCCTCAAGTTCACCAAGGCACTCAACAAACTCTGACCCATGTCACCTCTGTGACATTCCATTGGTATCTCAGCTGCAAAATTATTTGTCATCACTCCTTCTACCATTCTTGCAGTAAGTGTTTTTTGGACAGCGAAGATCCATGTAATGATGTAGTGTTATCAGAATATACAGTATATATCTCGGATATATTTTATTAATGTATTTCATTTGATTAGATCATCTTCGAAAAATACATATACATCATCAAAATACGCAGGAGTAGGGCCGGTGGTAAATTTCCGCTAGTTGCCTATCCGGTGTTGGCTGGTGGTCTCGTTTACCTTTACAAAAGTATGCTTTGGTACAGGTCAAGTAACTGACCCAGAGTGATTTAATGTCTCAGGTAACAATTTGGGTTTATTGACATCGAATCTCAATATACGTAAATATACACATGGTATACCTTCTAGGTCTTGTTGAAGGTATGGCGGAAGTAATTAATATGATGATTGCCTACCAATACATATTTACTGAAGCAATAACCACTGAATACAAATCATGTGAATTTACTTTTGACTTGTTTATCGATCAATATTCTTATATGTGTAATGTATTTTGTTACAGATTACAACAACATTGCTGACTTATGCCATTATTATGATACAGTCAAGTCCTAGCAGGTCTGAAGGAAGCTATGGAAACCTGACTCATTGCAATAATACATTGACTACTATCACTAATGAGATTATTTAAACATTGTGAATACACTTTGCATTCAATGAATATTCAGATCAATAACACAGGTTTCCTTCAAGTGATCAAGCATCATGGTAATGCATTGATAATCATAATGATAGCATATTAACCCTCTAAACAGAACTCAAGAATGACACAAGTTAGAAATGAGTGCATTTCCCTGAAACGCACAAGCTGTATACACAAGATAGACACGGGAGATTCTCTAGAATAGTGAACGTTCCAAGTGACATGTTCAATGGTGATGTGTATTTCCCATGTTTTACTCGTGCAAATAACCAGAAATTCCACACATAGAATGAAGATGTGTATTCCTCAAGTCTCAATACAAGAAATGACAGGGAATATGACACACAAAAATTTCCAAAAATGTTCCAATAACGTTCTGAAATTCTCGAGTTATGACAAGAGAATGGCATGAGTTCCATTTTAGATTTTGCAGATTTTGCTTGCAAGGAAGAAAGAGGGGTCAGAATTCTTTTGACCACCCCAGGCTGCTTGAAATTGAGCACCTTTTAGCTATAGTTACACACTTTTTTTTTGCTAAAAATACGTTTGTATATATCAATGTTAGATAAGGCAATTTTGGCACTCCCTGACATGTTGAGTGACATGTGACCACATGCTGTCTTGTATATATATTTTTTGGGGCCCCCCCATCAAGGGGTCCAAATTCTTGTGGTCCCCCCAAATCCACCAACTCCCCATTTTGTTTAAAAAATACCACTTCCTAAGTATACATCAAGTTAAATGGTCACTGTGTAGGCCTATATTTTGCATGACATACATACACATTAATTAAATTGAAATATTCTGCATCTAATAATCTATGTTACATAATTATTCCCAATTGTTTTAAGCCTTCTCTCTTAGAGAGGAGTGGCTTTCTGCAAAAATTAAGAAAAGTATTTCTTAGAATAAGCAAAGTTGCTACTGATGAGTCAATTGATGAAACCGATGGCTGCAGTTACTTTAAAAACATTCTGGTAAACCACGGCTATGTCCTAGCAATAATGTGTAAGTTAAAATCTTGTTCACCATCAAATTGAATTTTGTATTTATGATGTATCATTGTTCAACCTTACTTTTAGATATTGCATGACAAACCAAGTTTTTCTTTTTATGATTTGATCCCTGAACATAAAAAAGAAGTAATTTAAAAGGCTAGGTGTTGTAATTTCTCTTGTCATCAGTTCATGTTTTGGGAATTATAAGTTCTTTCAAACTGGGCAGAAATAGGAACCTGCCAAGGTTAATGAGCGATAATAGGGGGCGGGGGAGGTTTCCACATCAGCCCCGTTCTCATGTTGTGACCTAATTGACTACAAACTATGTGATTTACCAATGTAGGTTACATGATTAAATAGTGGTCTTAATCATGAAAGCAAACAGCAGTTTTATTAGTTTACACATTTTATTGAAGTTATATGAATAAGTAGCCAAAGCATGTAATCAGCATGACAGTATTCCTTGATAGCGATAATGTCAATCCAGATAATCTAATTGAAATGCCACTGGCAAATTTTACAAACAATTTTCAAATAGTCTCATCAGTGGCTGGATACCACTGTAGTGTTGTACTGAGTAAGGTTTCCATCACTCCCATCAGACCTGCCAGGACTTGACTGTACCACGATAACGGCATAAGTCAGCATTGTTGTTGTAATCTGAAACAAATAATATTACGTCTTTGATATCTAATTGATATGGAATTACAAAGCTTTTCAATCTATGAAGGAGAATTATTTAATGAAGACAATGGTGACGTTACAATTCAGTTTTTCTGACACATCGCAGTTTGCACTATCAATCCAGAGGCCAACTTACTGCAAGAATAGTAGAAGGGGTGATGACAAAAAGTTTTCCAGCTGAGATACCAATGGAATTATCACTTGTTTGTCCAAGAAATATCTGAATCTGTAAAGAAAATGGCTATTTAATTATCAAATAAGATATATATTCAGAAAATGTAAATAGCAAACCTCTGTAAATGAGTTAGCGCTTTTATGAGAATTAATCATCTTTAGTAACACTGATGCGTGAATGCCTCTGATGATTCCTTTCTAATATCACTGAAATGAGCAGCTAGCTGATAAATAATTAGTTACCGTGCTATGATATTCAACTGGGAGTTTCCTCAGATCTATTTTAGTCAGTGCCTCTCTCGGTGCTTCAACCTGAAAGGAAAGTTTGGTTTTGAGACTGTAATTCACATGATAATTACATAAACATGGATATAATATGCATACTAAATTCCTTGTCTCGACTACTGTATACCAATTAGAAAGGTAGCAATGTGACAGCAACACTATGATGTATATCATCTTAATTAAAGTTAGATTGTGGAAATATCTAGACGTCAAAACAACATGTTGAGAACAAAAACAAATGATGAGAAATGTCTATACTATATCAATTTATTTCATGGTTTCATTAGACTCTTTGAAATGATTATTTATTAATTAATTGACTTAAATATATACTTACAAAATGCTTCACCAGCCCACAAGATAGACATACTAGAATAACCTCGGTCACCAGTCCAAGGAATTGTGTAAAGATTATCATATTAATGCCAATTGTTTCAAAGTGAAAGACATTGCAGCAGAGTGAGAATATGTTTTCAGTCAGAATTACAGCAATTGGAAAGTGTACTACATCATCTATCTGTGCAATTAGAGTTACCAACTTGTCAAACCTGAGCCTATACTCTTCAATAGCATCTCCTGACATGTCACATGTCAGCTTGTGACTAAGGAACCTTGAAACAGTGGCAGTGGTTAATGCTAAGACAAAGCAAACCACAATAACAGAACATGCAGTAGAACCCCTTACAATGATTCCTAAATAAATTGGAATCAATTTCAGGGACTCAGAAGCTTTAACTTTGTGTGCGACAGACCATATGAATGTCCAAATTAAAAATGAAGAGTAGAGACAAGGGATAATGATGCAAAGATTGAGGATGACATGAAATCTTCTTGATTTTTTTACCACTATCTCTTCAATTATCAAGCAGATCTTTTTCAGAGTAAACCCAATTTGTAAATGGGCGAAATAGAAAATAACAAAACTTGAGTAGTAAACAATGTGAGAGATCTTTATCACAGATGACTCATTCCATCCTTGAGTGTCTTTCATCGAGGCAATATAGATTATACAGACAATACAAGAACAAAATATGAGAAAACTGTAACACCAATGTATGTAAACAAATGGTTTGCAAGTAGTGATATGTCTTATCGGTGCTCCTGATACTGTCATCAATGTAATCACAGGGGTAAATAGTTTCAAAATATAACCCTTGGAGTTGTCACTTTTCTCATTGTGTTCAAACGCTGTCACTCTGGTGGTCTTCATTGTGAGTAGGTCCTAGATGTTCAATGCTTGTCGACAAACGTCCTTCTCAGTGGTAAAAGAGGGGGTAAATGCTGATTCAGCATTTGATCAAAAGTAGGAGCAGGTGAATGTGGAATTTGAGCCTATATTTGTTTATTTGACCAGTGTGTACTGGGGTTGTATGTCTCTGACAGAGTCAAGATTGATATTGATGTAAAGATTAGATCAACAACATTTGCATTCTTAATCTATACACCATCTGTAAAGGTAGAAGACTTGACAAATACAGGTCATACATTTTGCCATCCCAAGACTTAAAATAATCAATGTTATTGAGTTGTGGTACCTGTGCTGTTGCCTACCAGTATGGACAGTGTACACATTGTGTGCTGTGTCCATAGACTTTGATTTTAGATTCATGTTCAACTATTGAGTGAACAATCTACTTTTGAAATTGAAAGCAATAATGCTTTTTAGATCCTGACTGACATGATGTAGGTGTTGATATAGTGTTATATCACTGGTTGGGCTCAGAACCCTCAGCTCCCTACTTTATGACTACATAATCATTCATATTCTAATATAGAAAACAAGAATAATTTCTACAGTTTTTAATTTTTTAATCAGTAAACAGTTTAGTGGGGCAATATGCGTATAAGCCATATATCAGATGCGCGGTGCGGCTTATAGGATTGGCCCATGATCAGGGTGCGGCTTATACGCAAGTTTTGGCTACTATGGTACAGTAGTAAAGTCGCCATAATTAAATTGCCATTGTGGCTTAGAGGATTGGCCCAAACTCTAGGTGCGGCTTATAGTAACGCGAGTTAGGCTTTTAACGAGGTTTTACAGTAATATCAATGTTACATTGCAAAGTCATGCTTGACCAGTGCCAACTGCCAGACAGTGTTTAGCTTGTTCAGGAAATCGCTTCAGTGGTTGTATCTAAATGTATTATTGTACTGAGTGAAGTTTCCATGGTTTCCCCCAGGCCTGTCAGGTGTGGACTGAACCATTATTATGGTGTAGGTTAGCAATGTAGCTGCAATCTGCAAATGATAACATTTTATAATTTAAAACTCTGATAGAGTAAGATGATTTAAGTCTATCATTTTATTTTTTTGAAATACAAGATTCACTATACTTTAGCACTGAAATGCTGTATTCAATGCCTCCCATTGAATACAATGGGCTAAGAAAGATTTACTTCATTAAATGGCTTCAAATAAAAAAAACAATGCAAATGCCAACTACATTGATACCTCTCTGACGTATTTCACTTGTGAGGGCTGGGGCGCATCCCGCTCAGCCTGCGGCTTCATGGGATACTGCCCCATCCCCCACTTGTGAAATACGACAGAGACGGTATCAATGGGTGTTGGCATTTGTCTATGTATTTATTGTTTAATTTGACAGAAGTCTTCTCCCTATAATCTATATATGAATTAGTGCTTTAATACATAACAACCCACCCCCTTGTGCCCCAGAGAGGTACTAACACTCAGCTAATACTTATATAACACATTATAAATTACATTATTATATCATCTGTTCCTGAGGGGTTGGTCATGTAAATGATACAAATTTCATCAACATGTATGTCAGATAACAATATCTATTCGTCTTACTTATAGCCTAAATTAGTTCATGTCATCTCTAAAAGCCAACTTACGGTAATAATAGTAGACGGTGTAATGACAAACAATTTTCCAGCTGAGATACCAATGGAAGTATCACCTGTTTGTCCAAGAAACATATGAATCTAAAAAGGTAAGAGACTTGACAAATTATGTTTGATAGAATAAGTAATTTTACTCCAACTGAAGGATAGATAGGGGGCATCTGTAACGAATGAATCCTTATGATTATGTTTTACTGGTTAGTCTATGCCTAAATTCACTGTATACTTATCGTAATTTAACCCCAATGACCATTATTTCTAAGCCTTACTTTAAGGTCTTACAATAATTGGCATGGACCTTAATTGCCCTTACTATGGTTAGATGGAGACTTTTAACATTTTTATTTGCTAAATAATCCCAAGTGGTAGGCTTTCATTATAGATCAATAGGTCTAAATCTGCTTTTTTAATGGCTTATCTACATTTAAATAGCAAGCATTTGATACCGTGTTGCAATATTTAGCTGGGAGTTTTCTCATGTCTAATTTATTCAGTGCCTGTCGTGGTGCTTCCATCTGAAGTAGATAAATGATATATTAAGAGTGAAATTGGGCTTTCATCCACCATTATTTCAAAGTACCAAGTAATTTGATTAAATATCTCAACAAACCATTGTTTTGACTTCATATCTGTATCAAAAACATGAAATACAAAGTTCGCTAACACTGCTTACTAATAAAGACAATGCTTATAAGCATTTTTAACAAATTTTATATTTGCAAGAACTTTGTTATTCATTTGACTAATGCATGGGTTCCATCTTTGTATTCACTTTGCTTCCAACAAGATAAATACATGAAGGACACACGCATTTAAAGTAAATACTTACATGATATTTCACTAGACCACAAGACAGGCATATCAAAATGATCTCTGCCACTGATTCAAGTAGAAGGGCAATAGCAGTAACTTTAGGGACATCTCCTATGAGTGCAAATACAGAAGCACACACTAGAAAAATGTCTTCGGTCAGAATGACACCAATCTGAAGATGCACTACATCATCCACTCGTGCAATTAAAGTTACCAATTTATCAAACTTGAGTCTATATTCCTCAAGATCGCACTCTGAGATGTCACTTGCAAGCTCAACTTTGTGTCTAAACCACCTTGAAAACTCCTGAGCGGTTAATGATAAGGCAAAGCAAATCACAATGACAGAGCATGCAGTAAAGAATCTTACAGTCATTCCAATATAGACTAGAATAGTTTGAGACAATAACAGACCCACATATGTGAAATACATATCATGGTAAGAACAACTAAATGCCACAAGAACTACTGAAAAATATATACATGGAATGATAGTGTAAAGGCTGAGAATACAGTAGAATCTGTTAGTTTCTATGATCAGAACATCTTCAATCATCATGCATATGTTCCTGATATTCAAACTGATTCTTAAATGGAGGAAATAAAAGAGAGCATAGGTGGCAAAAAAAACTATGTGAACCATCTGGACTGCAGATGACACATTCCATTCTGGGGTAACCTCTATCCAAGCTATAAATGGAAGGCATGCAGCACAAGAGCAGAATATCAGGAAGCTGTAACACCACTGGATGTAAATAAATGGCTTCCAAGTGGTGAGACGTCTAACTGGTGCTCCAGATAAAGTCATTAATATCACAACAGGTGTGAATAGTTTCAGAATGAAACCCTTAGATCGGGTCATTTCCTCATTGCTTTTCATAGTTATCACTCTTGTAGTGTTCATCATGAGTTTCAGCACTAGTCTGCAAGACAGCCTTTCTGTCTCAGAGCGAGAGTAAAGGAGGTGGCTGGTTTCTCATGCAGGATTCTTAAATCTTAAAAATGAAACCTGAGCCAATACCATATTTGATGTAATAACCACCCTGGGCGCTTAAAAAATTATTTTGAGTGGAAAAGTCAGCCTCAAATATTCTTTATAATAAGCGCCCCCCACGGCTATCTTAGACAAACTACTGGCACACCTCAGTGGCTTCTACACACCCCTATTGCTTCACACTTGGCTTGGCCTCAACATCTGCACAGGTGTGAAGTGCTCCATATCACACACAGGTGTCACTACAGCAACAAAAAATCTGGACGAATTCTGAAAAGGAGGGTGCTTATTAGGGAGAGGGTGCTTATTATGTCGAATACGGTATGAGCTTATTTATTCAGTGTCTTTCTGATCACTGTGAAATTGATGAATTGAATGTACCAGAGGCCTTGCACTCAAAACATGTTTGCACAGCACTGTAAGAGGAGAAGGCTTTACCAATACAAGAGATGGATAACTCAAACAGTAAAGTCTAACTTTCCTGTTTGAAGTTCATTTTATTGATGCATGGAATAAATAAGATGCAGAGTATTTCCATTTAATTAATGGCCTGCATATGTATGTCATGCAAAATATACACCATGGCCATTTAACATGATGTATAATTTAGGGAATGGTCATTTTTTAACAACAAGGGGGGCTGGTTGACTTTAGGAGGACCCAAAGAATTTAGACCCCTTGGGGGGGGGGGGCTATGAAGGGGGCACTAAAAATGATATATACAATTGTTTTTTAGCGGAAAAGTTACGCGTTATTATAGCTCAAAGGGGTCAACTGAGCACAATTTCAACCAGCCTGAGGGGGCTCACTTAAAACACTTTGTCTCACTAGGCCTGTGCTTCTACACAATGTTTACTGTAGTGATTTGTTCTGCATGAAGCAAGCATTAATATTGATGTATATATAAAGACAACAGCATTTGTAAAACAAAACCTGTGTATCAGAATGCATCGGAAGGGATGACTCATATATGTATGAGTGATATGTCAAATAATCTGGCGCCTGAAAACTTAGGCCTCTCAAAAAAAAGTGGTTCCTCATCACCAAGGTCTAAAAAACAGGCGAGGGAGGCTTTTTTTTTTTACTTGCGGCCTAAAATGCATAGGATAATATATGCTTTTTGCTCCCAAAACGCACAGTTTAGTAAATAAGTATTTATTGATATTTTAAAATAGGAAAAAGGTAATTCATTTCTATCCTAATGCATTACGGGCAGTATTAGCTTCAATTTGATACCAAATAAAAAAGTTTCCTTCAAAACCTGATTTGTATGATGTGCGCGGTGATGAGAAACCATTTTGTTTTTTTGAGTGGCCTCATAAAAGATATTTTTGTTAAAGTATTACTATTTTATGTTTAATATTTGTTATAAGATCTCTCAAGATGATTATAAATATTTCTCAATCAACATAAATATCAATCGTAATTCTGTAAGGGACAGGGATAGTCTCATCAGTGGTTGTAGCTCAATGTTTTATTGTAAAACAAAGGGTAACAGGTAAGTCTTATTAGATTGGATTGGATGAAATAAGAACAGGACTACCAACTCCAATCACAGGTAAATCAAAACTGTTTAATCTCTCTTGTTTCTGCCCTCCTTCCTGGAGGCTCATTGATATTCATGAGGACTAGCCTCTACAAGCTGCACAGCACCGGCACAGGTTATCAGGGTTGTGTGATGATAAGGCCAAAAAAAAAAAGTTGTGTTCAGGTAACATGGGCCAAAAGAAATAGGGTAGGTAGGTCGATTTTTTTTTCACCAAATGTTTTTAAGGATTTTGAGACAAAATTCCTCGCATTTCCCTATAATTTTTGGAAATAAAAAATAATTTTTGGAAAAAAATATATTTAAGTAAAAAAAAAGTGTTTTTTGGTGGAAAAAAAAAAGAAAAATGCCTTCAAAAAAAAATAAAAAATTGGGTAGGGCCAAAAACATAGGGTCGCTAGGGATACCTGAACACAACTCTTTTTTTTTTGGCCTAAATGTGACAGTACTGTGAATTCTCACGTAGAAGCCGCAGCTAGTACAGAAGTCAGATCGCCGGTACAATATGATTGGCACAGAGTCAGGGTGGTGGCTTATATGTGAGTTTTGCTACTATAATACAGTTGTAAAATTAACGTAATCAGCTCACTAGTGCAGCTTATAGAACCGGCCCAAAGAGACTTATCAGATTGATATTTATCACAGTTATTGGCATGAAACATACACACCTGCACCACTTTTCTGTGTGGATTCATACCGTAATAATTCATATGCATATTCAAAATCATGATTAATACTATTACATAATTCTATGGTTCCTATGACCTTCCCTGATGAATAGCAAATAACAATGTGGATATTTACAAAGTGTGCTTTTTATTCTAGGGTAAGGGGTGGCATTTTGTGCCAGCCCCAAAACCCTTTTCCAGTTCATGAAATGGATCCAAATGGTTCTCCCTTGAGTAAATAACTATTGTTGGCAGATGGCACCTTGGAGTCTTCAGCAAGCCTTAGGCTTAAAGTCTTAATAATACTCACCATTACTGAAGAAGGGGAAAAAGAGCCCCCACGATAACAGCATCTCACACCATTTATATTTGATGGGTATTATTAAGACTTTAAGACTAAGACATAGATCTATTAAGATTTGATTAAGACTCACTCTAAATGTTTGTTCGTGCACTCTCGGGAGCCAGGCCTGTCGAGCCTATTGTCGGGCAATAAAATATAAAAAAAATAATTGATATTTTTTACACTTCCCAATAATTTAAACACCCTTGGTCTGTTATCACGACAGAGGTGACAGGGGTCAGAGTTTGTTGAGTGCCTTGGTGAACTTGAGGATGTCTATGAGAGTGAAGTGGAGGTCGTCCCTGAGGTTGGAGTAGAAGAACTCGGGCGCGTCTCTCCTCATCTCACCCAGCTCCTTCAGCAGAACACCATCCAACGACAACAACCTACAACGGGAAATATGGACTGTCTTTATTTGTATTTCTTTAATACCACTTTACATCTTAGTAAAAATCTGGCCCTACAGACAAGCAACTCAAAGCCCATTGCAAGAGTTCTATCTGCTGCAGTGGACTAAACAATTCACCCTGAATATAAGAGGTGTCTTTTGATAAATTGCTGGGGTGTGGGTTATACCATGTTCTTTTGGAAGTATGGTACATTATCTGCATAACTGTATTAAAAGTTCAAATTAAGGTCTAATCTGGCCTTATACACATTTCAATAAATTGTAATTCTAAGTTAAGATGGGTCTATAAGTCTAAAGAAGTGATAATCTTACTTTGAAGCCTGGTGACTGAGACCATTTTCTTTCAGCCACTTGGAGACCTGTGTTTCTGTCCATGAGCAGTAGGCTGCCTGTGTGGTGTGGGGTGCTTTAGGGGATGTACCAACGGTACCGGCCCTCTGGGCTGTAACACATGAGGTTATGCTATAGCTTTAAACCATGTATAATTATCAGGGTTCCCACTACTTTTCAGTTTTAACTACCATTTAATTGACTTTTAACTGACAAGTAATTCTGTCAACTGACAAGTTTAAAGGGTGCATTCTGGTGTGTTTTGTACCAATAGGAAAATGTTGCTCAAAATATTATTTTAACTGACATTTTCTGAAAATCTAGAAAACAACTGACAAATATGACAACTATTTTTTAAACTGACATTTGACTGACTTATGGGAACCCTGCTTCTACATGTTACATAATGTGCCGGTCTTAAGTTGGGTAACCCAGCATTAGTAAAGGATGTGTAAGGATTATGTGGGCTACATTTCTGTAACAGGTGTATTTCCTGGCATTTCGTTGTAATATACGTCAAAAGGCTCCTTATTTGGACCTACCCTGTATGATTGACAGCTCTGAGGAGGCCTGTTGCCCCTCCCCCCTTGGTACCCAGCTCCTTATATGGATGCACCCTGTATGATTGACAGCTCTGAGGAGGCCTGTTGCCCCTCCCTCCATGATACCCAGCTCCTAATATGGACCTACCCTGTATGATTGACAGCTCTAAGGAGGCCTGTTGCCCCTCCCCCCTTGGTACCCAGCTCCTAATATGGACCTACCCTGTATGATTGACAGCTCTAAGGAGGCCTGTTGCCCCTCCCCCCTTGGTACCCAGATCCTTATATTGACATACCCTGTATGATTGACAGCTCTGAATGGTTGCCCATGTTGCCCAGCTCCTTAATGAGACCAGCTGAGGCTCCATTGAAGTTCTTGATGAAGTCAAACCACAGTTTGGTGCCGACTATGATGCCGAGCCAGCCATCGGCCTTGTAACCCGCCTCCAGACGCAGCGGGATGAATGGCTTCCGCAGCTGATATGTGTACTCCGCCTCTGTTAAAGTCAAGTCCGTTATTAGGTTTTATAAAAACATTTTGATGAAAAACATGCTAAAAGTAGACAAATAATTGGAATACTTGGTATCAGATTAAAACCTATGTTGTCAGTAACGCAGTTTACATTTTGATGAAGAAATATGTTAAATTATTGGCAAATGTTTTATCAAATTAAAGCCCATGCTGTCCGTAATGCAGTCAGCTAGGAAGAACTTGCATTATAACAAATTTTGCCAATCAATAAAACTCTGAATTACTAAAATGTAAAAATTGATTGTGAAAAGTCGGAATTTCCTTATACATTAAAGCCCCAAGGTAAAAAAAAAAGATAAAATAAAAAAACACCCTCATCATATTTTTCACCGCTTGGTAATGAGAAACAACTTTTTTTGAGTGGCCTTAATGTAGTTACCTGTTCGGCAGGAGGGGCTTTCCTTATACTTGCGGGTCATACAGACAATTACTATAGATGCCTTCTCTACTGCATCAGCCATGGCCTCCAGTGTGGATCCAGCTACAACAGGATTACAGTATTAACACTAACAATGATGACAATGGTCTCATTCTCAGAAAACTCAGTAAAGATACAACAGCAAATTAAATGAGTTGACAATATACAGGTCAGAAAAAAAAACTGTTTCCCTTTCTCTCCTATTCCTATTTGGGAATAAATAGTACATATTTTGACCAAAATGGTTCTGCTACATCTTATGATTTATGGATTTTTCAGTTTATAAGAAGAATTTGATAACTGAAGCTTAACATCAACAGTTATATACAGATAATAGTGAGGTAAACTTACTCATGTTGTCCACATCCATCCAGACCTTGAAGCCAGCCTCCAGCAGCTTGTCCCGTATGCGCAGTGCTATGGGTTTAACCCCCCAGTTGTAGCTGATCATAATGTGCTAAGCATCTTTGCTGTCTGAAAATAGATTATATTTCATTTCATTGCAGTAATTTCAGTGGTGATCATTATCTTAATATTTGCATATGATAAATATCCTTGCATTTGGTCAAAAGGTAGGAAATTATACTGCTGAAGAACAATTTGATTGAATTTAAATTCCTCATTATCCAAACATGGTGGGAGACGGGGTAAAGAGACAGACACATGGAGAGAACAAGACACAGTGAGACAGAGGGGAAGCCCAATTGATTAATAAAGTATTACCACATGTATTTGCCTCCTTTTCTGAACGATCTCCTTGGAGGACCCATATCGCTCCTTCAGCTTCTTTCTTCACTCTCGTGTTCTTGGATTTGGCTGATTCCTTTAAACCTGCAAAATTTATTAGTGGTGAATTTAGTTCAAATTATCTACTTCAACTCGAGGTTCATATTCATAATATCATCTAAATAGTGTTAAGCATATAGTTATGTATACATTAGCATATTACTATTCTTTAAAAAAACCCACATTGATACATTAATCCTGCAGAGTTAGCATGATGCATGAATGGATTACTGGTAAGTCCTTCACCAGGGCTGCATTGGTGCTTCATGCCGCCTAAAGGGCATACCGTATTTGACGTAATAAGCGCCCTCCTCCTAATAAGCACCCCCCGCTTTTAGTGACATTTTTAGGCTTGAACAAAGGCTTAAAGTTCACGATATTGGAGAAAGTTAAACTCTTAAGTACTAAAACACCATAAAAATAATTTTATAAGCGACATCGAATACCGTATATTGAAATTAAGCACTAAATATACAGCCTCAATCTTTACATCATGTTACATCATGCTAGTATGTATGTTTTACTTACAGGACTGAAGTTGTGGCATGCCATTAATCGTCTCCCTGCACTTTTTATGGAATGCCAGCGTCCAAATACCGTGAAGAATTGTGACTTGTTCATCCTCCGTCACTCCCTCCACCAACAACTTCTCGTAGAACTCCAGCGCCCCCTGGTCGTGAATCCGCTCCTTGTTGTTATCATTAACTGCCAGCTTATTCAACGCTTTGACTGTCTCAAGTGCAGCAAATCCAATCTCGGAGCGCCTCGTTTTGGAGTTCAAAACTGCGTCACTGAGCAGCTCCACTATGAACTGAATATGGACATCATCAGCATTAATAAGCTCATTCTCGTCCTCATTAATCAAATAGGCTAAATTAATGAAGGCCTGGAATTTGACCATGGCGTTGGTACTGTCTAGCTGTTTCTGAAAGATGCTGACTGCATTAAGGTCCCTGAAAGCAGTCCTGGCCGGCTCCCCCAGATGTACCTACTCACCAGGGCTGTATTCAAGCATCATGCCGACACTATGGGGTTGATACACTCCTAAAGGAATGAAACTCTTTAAGGGCTGCAGAGTGATTTAATGCAGCATGCCCTTGGTAGTCATCATGTATGAATGCAGCATTTACTCAACAGGGCTGCATTCAAGTTGACTGGCAGAGGTTTCTGTCCATGTAGCGGCATGATGCATCAATGCAGCCTTGTACCTCTACCTTCCTACGTGTCCACCAACAGGTGTATGTCCATGTGTCGGCATGATGCATCAATGCAGCTTTGTATCCTACCTTCCTACGTGTCCACCAACAGGTGTATGTCCATGTGTCGGCATGATGCACCAATGCAGCCTTGGACCTCTACCTTCCTACGTGTCCACCAACAGGTGTATGTCCATGTGTCGGCATGATGCATCAATGCAGCTTTGTATCCTACCTTCCTACGTGTCCACCAACAGGTGTTTGTCCATGTGTCGGCATGATGCACCAATGCAGCCTTGTACCTCTACCTTCCTACGTGTCCACCAACAGGTGTATGTCCATGTGTCGGCAATGCAGCTTTGTACACTGTAAAATATAGGTGTTTAGAATTTTCTTTTTGTCTTATTGTGTCTGTTATTTCAAACACTTATCAAAGTGTTTAGATTCTAAACACTTTAATGAAACACTAAAATAAGTGTTTAGAATAACTGACACAATGCGTGTTTAGAATCTAAACACTTTTTCTACAGTGAGTATATGCCGCTTTTTAGCCAAAAAATATCCCACATGTCCAGAAGGGTGCAAAAAGTTTTTGGAACCTTCAGCAGGTGGGGGAGTCAAAATATTCCACCGCTCTAGGCCATGGACCATATCAGTCCATGGTACTTTAACAACATCTCTCTGGTAAAAGCATGTTTGATGGCTTTAGGCTCAGAGAAATATCAAAGACTTGGGAACTTGAATTCAAAGGGGATCTATGAAGGTCTGGAAATATAGGGTTTCTGGTGTGTTGTCTATAAGATATGAGAAAGTTCATAGTACTGATTGGAAAAAAATACTCCAAATGTGAGCAAAATCAGTCCATGGTAATTGAACATGTCTCTGGTATTAGCATGTTCAATGGTCAAGAAGTCAGAGGGACATTGGAACTTGAATTCAAAGGGTCTCTGAAGGTCTGGAAATATAGGGTTTTTGGTGTGTTGTCTATAAGATTAAGAAAGTTTATACTACTGATCGGAACTTGAATTCAAAGGGGTCTCTGAAGGTCTGGAAATATGGTGTCTTTGGTGTGTCGTCCATAAGATTAAGAGAGTTTATACTACTGATCTGAATATTTTTTCCAAATGTGAGTAATATCGGTCCATGGTAATTTAACATGTCTCTGGTATTAGCATGTTCAATGGCTAAGAGCTCTGGCAATTTTCAAAGGGTCATTGGGACTTGAATTCAAAGGGGTCTCTGAAGGTCCGGAAAATTATGTTTTTGGTGTGTCATCGATGATATATGAGAAAGTTCATACTACTGATTGGAAAAGAATATTCCAAATGTGTGCAATATCAGTCCATGGTAATTTAACAACATGTCTCTGATATTAGCATGTTCAATGGCTAAGAGCTCAGGCAAATTTTAAAGGGTCATTGAAATTTGAATTCAAAGGGGTCTCTGAAGGTTCGGAAATATGGCGTTTTTGGTGTCTCGTCCATAAGATATGAGAAAGTTTATAATACTGATTAGAAAAAAATACTTGGAATGTTACCAATATCAGTCTATGGTAATTTAACAACATGTCTCTGGTATCTGCATGTTCAATGGTGAAAAGTGAAATATGACCAGACTAAAATATGACAAAATTTATACTACTGGTACAACCTATATATTGCGTTTTTTGACAATGTCTCTCCATGGTAATTTAGCAATAGGTCTTGTATACTAGCATGTAAAAGGGCTTGGAGATTAAGTGCATATTAATGGGTTTTCAGAACTTGAATTCGAAGGGGTGTGAGGTCATAGAAATATGAGGCTTTTTAAATGTGACAAGACTAAAATATGACAATATTTATGCTACTAGTACATCCTATATATTGCGTTTTTTGACAATGTCTCTCCATGGTAATTTAGCAATAGGTCTTGTGTACTAGCATGTTAAAGGGCTTAGAAATTAAGCGCATATTAATGGGTTTTCAGAACTTGATTTCGAAGGGGGGTGAGGTCACAGAAATATGAGGCTTTTTAAATATGACCAGACTAAAATATGACAAAATTTATACTACTGGTACAACCTATATATAGCGTATTTTGACAATGTCTCTCCATGGTAATTTAGCAATAGGTCTTGTGTACTAGCATGTAAAAGGGCTTAGAGATTAAACAGATATTAATGGGTATTCACAACTTGAATCCGAAGGGGTGTGAGGTCACGGAAATATGAGGCTTTTTAAATATGACAAGACAAAATATGACACATTTTATACTACTAGTACAACCTTTATATTGCGTTTTTTGACAATGTCTCTCCATGGTAATTTAGCAAAAGGTCTTAGTGGGTTTTCAGAACTTGAACTCGAAGTGGTGTGACATCACGGAAATATGACACTTTTTTAGTATGACAAGACTAAAATATGAGAAAAGTCAGTAGAAGTGTGACTGCCTAGTAAAAGTGCCTATAAGTCTGTGGGGGTGCGCCAGCCTGCGAAAAATGGCTGTAAGTCAATGGAAGTTTGCCTGACTGTCAAAATGCACTATAAAAAAGTGTTTAGACTTCAAACACTTATTGTGTCCGTTATCTCATAGACTTATCAAAAGATTCCAAACACTTTCAACTAATCACTTTAATAACTGTTTAGGTTTTAAACACCTAATTGCAAAGTGTTTAGGTTTAAACACTTATCTAAACACTATTTTGCTTAAATAATGCAAAAGTGTTTAGATTAAAAGTGTTTAAAATAACAGTGTTTAGATAAGTGTTTAAAATCTAAACATTTATTTAGCGTGTTTAGATTCTAAACACGTTAAATAAGTCTTTAGGTGTTTAGATTTATAGAAAAATGTTTAGAATCTAAACACTTATCTTAACACTTTTTTAGAATCTTAGTACTTATCTAAACACTTTTTTGTAAAGTGTTTAGAATTTAAACACTTTTTACTTAACACTTATATATACAATGCCCTAAAAGTATTTAGAATAAATGACACAATAAGTGTTTAGATAAGTGTTTAGGATCTAAAGATTATGAACTAGGTTAGAGATCATCCAGCAGAAGCTCAATGGTATCATGAATGTACTTGTTGCCATCAATCGTGATAGTTTTACCTTTAATGGAGGCATCATGCCGTCCTTACAGGGTTAACACAAAGCCTTGAGGCATCATGCCGTCCTTACAGGGTTAACACAAAGCCTTGAGGCATCATGCCGTCCTTACAGGGTTAGCACAAAGCCTTGATGCATCATGCCATCCTTAAAGGGTTAGCACAAAGCCTTGAGGCATCATGCCATCCTTAAAGGGTTAACACAAAGCCTTGAGGCATCATGCCGTCCTTACAGGGTTAACACAAAGGCTATACTATGGTTTGGGTGTACCACAACCTTGTAAGATTTACCCACAGCTTATACTAACACTTGCTGTGTACCAGGACCTAAGGTAAGAATTACTTCTTGGCTATATCAAGGCTTGTGTTGTACCAGGGCCTAATGTAAGAATTACTCCTTGGCTATACTAAGGTTTGGGTGTACCAGGATCTAATGTAAGAATTACTTCTTGGCTATATCAAGGTTTGTGTTGTACCAGGACCGTGTAAGAATTACTTCTTGGCTATACTAAGGCTTGTGGTGTACCAGAATCTAATGTAAGAATTACTCCTTGGCTATACTAAGGTTTGGGTGTACCATGCAGATCTAATGTAAGAATTACTTCTTGGCTATATCAAGGTTTGTGTTGTACCAGGACTGTGTAAGAATTACTTCTTGGCTATACTAAGGCTTGTGGTGTACTAGAATGTAATGTAAGAAATACTTCTTGGCTATACTAAGGTTTGTGTGTACCAAGACCTTATTTAAGAATTACTTTCAGCTTATATTGATGCAATTACTTATGGTCTATACTCAGGCCTAATGTTAGAATTT
Source organism: Harmothoe impar (assembly GCA_947462335.1). NCBI lineage: Eukaryota > Metazoa > Annelida > Polychaeta > Phyllodocida > Polynoidae > Harmothoe > Harmothoe impar. The sequence continues at coordinate 112,977,778 of OX381704.1, forward strand.
TTTCAGGCCCACACACTTGCTGCTATACATTTTGACACCATTATAATTATTTAAAATTTTATATGCCACTGACTGGTTAGGGTTCTACTGTGAGATCTGTTTCATATTTGTCCTACAACAGGCTACTATGTTTCTTTGTAGGATGGACACAGGAGTGGCACATCAAGAACAACACTGACACAATATATCTTAACTACATTCTTTATTGAATGAAACTACATAGACAATAAACCTGTTGGCTTAAAGTGTCATATATCAGAGAAAATCTATGTACTTCTAGGAAGGATCATACAGGAAGTGGATATAGAGAATGGCACTGTGTATCATTCTCACCCAAAGAAGTGTCCCACTAATTCAACACTTAAAAATAAACCCCATATAATTTTGGGCCCAAGACTTTTTGTCAAGTCAAAATAACACATTACCGCACAGTGGTGCGGAGTTCCTTTGATAACTCAATAACATAAATAATAGTAAAAAGGCCAACGTCCATATTCACCTGCTTTAATGTTTTGATTTGTAGTAGTCTATCAGAATGGCCATGATATCATTTTGTGATCTAAAAACAAAATGTATGACAGAACAAAAATGTAGTTGTGCACTGATGGAGATGGGAGATGTGAAGGGTGGGTGGGTGGATGGAGCAGGGCAGTGTGGCACTTCACGCTTAGGACCAGCTTCCTACAATACATCACTGGGGCACATGTCGCCTAAAGGACTTTTCTATATCACCAAAGGTACCCCTTTGTAAGTCAGTTACATAGTGTCAGTCAAATTTACTGTGTTACTCACACATATGTTACAACCTGGTGAGTGGGGGAGACCACTTTCCCCTTATAATGTACACACACAGACACATGCCCAGGTGAGGACTTGACACATGGCTGCAGCGGCTATCATCCACACGCTTGGCTGGTATGAGTTGATCATAGGTACAGTGACCTGCTTACGATGTCCTTCCTCTCCCTGAAGAGAAACAAGTAAAGAAACAACATTTAACCAAAGTGTGAAACACAGTTTGTAACAAAATTAAAAGTAGCATTCTAGAGGTAGATAAATTTGAACCCTTGTCAATGAGTTACCAATGTGGAATTCTCCCTGCATCATTAAAATCCAACAGAAAATATCAATCTTGAGCAGTAATACACAAAACAAAAACGTACGACAGGCTCTTGACCCTGTGCTTTACCCTCAGGTGGTAGCCCAGGAGGTCAGCGACCCCTTTGCCGCATAGAGCACAGACCCTCAGTGGCATGGCCTCCCCCGTCTCCCGTCGCTGTTGCTGCCGCTCGGTTAGGGCTGTCGCTAGCAGGGCCCGGTCAGCCTCTGTAGGCTATAAAGGATCAATGGACATCAGGCAAATAAATCAAACCCATCTGCACAAGGTCATGAATGAGATTAAGGATGGGCTAGGAGGTAATTTGAGGTTTGTTTTAATTTTCGGGTTACATATTGTATTTGTATTCATAATTCATATTCCACTAACTTGTAAGAAAGATCACCAATTAGTTTTAATTTAAGTCGTAAATACATTGGCTCATACATCTCAGTTTAACACTTTGGTGTGGCAACCTGTCTGTGAGTGTATACTAAACATCAATAAGGTTCTGTCTTCCACAATGGGGAGGGAATCTTGGTTAGCTGTCACCTGACTATGTCCAGCTGCTAGTAGGGTCCTGGTACCCAGATAGGTACCAACACCAAAAAAAAATCTAAAGGTGTGTATGATGCAAGGTTTATTACTTTCTAAATAAATCAACTACATTTCTATGTACATCTGCTCTAAATAAGCACATTTTCAATTCTGCCTGTCATAGACAATCACCAGACATAAACAACCCCTGGCCATAGATAACCCCTAGTCATAAAGTTTCAACTTGGATCGCTCTAGTGGGCCAACCGTATATTAGAGATAAATAGAGTAAAGCTTGATGGTGAAACACAGGAAGAGAAACTTCCTGTAATAGGTTAAAGCTTTATGGTGACTTACTGGAACAGACTTGCGCTTTTGTCGCGTCAACATCCTACAAAATGGCTCATGCAAAGTGTCGTCTGACTCGGAATCTTGTGTCAGCCTGCTCAGACATCACTCTTGGGTACGTAGTGGTATGCTGGCTCCGAATCACTTCTATCTGTTGGCAAAACACAGACCAGGTTGATCAATAATTGTTGCAATCTCCTAATCTATCAATGGATCAAGCTTCAAACTAATTATATCTGTAAATTTAAATAGTAACTTGATTTCCCCCAAACCTTGTTTTAGGTGCCTTGCATCATCCTCAAGCCAAACACCATAAGAGATCTAGATTGTCCCTAGCCGGCCATTGATGGACACTCCCATGTGATTTACAGTGTGAAATAAATCTAAAACCAAATCAAGTTAAAAACATCAGTTTCAAAGAAGCTAAAATAAAATAAGATTTAAATTTTGATTTTTAAATGAATTTGCCTTGCCCAATGTAAAATTTACTTCTAGCCTGCACTAAGGTTTGTGGTCTATCAGGACCTAATGTAAGAATTGCTTCTGGGCTATACTAGAGCATGTGGTGTACCAGGACCCAATATAAGAATTACTTCTAGCCTATACTAAGGCTTGTGGTGTACCAGGACCCAATATAAGAATTACTTCTAACCTATACTAAGGCTTGTGGTGTACCATGAATTACTTCTGGGCTTTACTACAGTGTGTGGTTTTAGCCTGTACTAAGGATTGTGGTTTACCAGGAATTACTTCTGGGCTTTACTACAGTGTGTGGTTTTAGCCTGCACTAAGGCTTGTGGTGTACCATGAATTACTTCTGGGCTTTACTACAGTGTGTGGTTTTCTAATACCCAGCACAAGGTTTAGGTGACAATGTAACATGATTTCCATCCATGGTCAGGTTTTCCAAAAGAGCGGAACAACCGCTGGTCCCCGTAAAGTGCCACCGTATGCCCCGTCTGGGCTTAAGCCGCAACTCTCTGACCCTTGATGGCCCCTCATGCAGGGAAGGCTTGCCTTGTCAACCTGACTGAGTTGATTTACTGAAAGACTTTAAGATGTAGATGCAAATTCATCTCTTACAGGTCCGGATCAGACAAGAATTGACAGTCAGATAGCTTGCCAAGAGCCTCTCGGAGAAATGTTTCAGACAGAAACTGGGTATTTAGAAACACTAGGATGCATCTGATGAGAAGAACGCTTTCCTTCTAAGCCTGGCCAAGGTAAAATTCTGAAAGCCCTTTGAACATAGATGCAAATTCATCTTTTACATGTCCTGATCGGACAAGAATTGACTGTCAGAGGGCCTCCCAAGTGCCTCTCGTAGGCATGTTTCAGACAGAATCTGTGTTATCAAAAACACTAAGATGCATCTGATGAGAAGAACGCTTTCCTTCTGAGCCTGGCCAAGGTAATATTCTAAAGCCCTTTGAAAGTAGATGCAAATTCATCTTTTACATATCCGGATGGGACAAGAATTGACTGTCAGAGGGCCTCCCAAGTGCCTCTCGTAGGCATGTTTCAGACAGAATCTGGGTTATCAAAAACACTAGGATGCATCTGATGAGAAGAACGATTTCCCTTTAACCCTTGCCAAGGTAATATTCTGAAAAAGCCCTTTGAACATAGATGCAAATTCATCTTTTACATGTCCCGATCGGACAAGAATTGACTGTTTCACGGCTTCCAGAGTGATAATATCTCGGTCGGGACCGGGCTCCAGTAAGCATGGACTCCCAAAGGATTGATCGGGATGTCAACTACCGAAGGCGCTGAACTTCCGTACATAGTTGAGGGTGTCAAAAATTTCTCAACACTGTTGTCCAACTACAAGCCATCTGGCAGCTTTGGGAACACATTAACTGAACATTTTATTGTCCAGGGTCCGATGACGGGACATGTCCTATGCATTTACCCTACCAGAAGCCGATCCTGGCCAACTTTTTGTCACGTCTGGAGCCTCAAAATGGTTAATTCCTGTCTGATCAGGAGATGTAAAGGATTACTTTACATCTTAAATCCAAGGCCCTTTTAAATGGGCTGATAGTCAGGCTGGCAGAGCGATCCCTATCTACATTAAGGCCAATCGAGTGTCAGACGATGGCCGTTTCAGCCCAGCTGAGGCATACGCAGGCACGCCTTGGCGCCTGGGTGTCGATCCAATTGCTTTGGGCACATGACCACAGACAGAATATATTTAACAGAGTCACCCAGACTTTGTGCTAAAGAGAGTCAAAGGCCTTTGTTATAGAAAAGTGAAAGCTAAGACTTATGTTTTGGTCGCCCGTCAGACATTTTAGTGGTGCAGAGTCAAAAATGAAAGTCACAGAAGGGTCATACAAGGACAAGACAATCTGAAATGAATGCTTTGGTTATTTTTCCAAGTTCAGATGGACTGGTAGATGGCCGTCAGACCCCACTACCCTCCCCGGGTGAACACTTCCGGCTCTGCTATGAGGCCCTTTTAGGTCAGCTTAGTGGCATATCCAATACCAAATCAGGGTTTAAAAGCTCAGCTTCAAAAGTTTCAAAGTTTCAAAACCGTATGCACCCTGTGGACTGATATTGACGGGGCTCAGAGCTAATACGGCCAGTTGACACACAACGGCGAGCTGTTGGTGGACAGTCCAATGCTATTTGTGGGGTGAAATAGGACTGAATGACAATCACGGAGCAAATCCATAGTGTAATGAGGTCTAAAAGTCATGCTTTTCTTGAAATCACATTTGCACATGCTCCGGATTAACTGATTTTAAGGGGCATGTGGGATTGCAGGCTTTCATCCTTGAGTAGATCTGTTCATAAACAATGGCGCAATTTAAATAAAACGCTGCATTAGAAATGGCAAAAAGCCTTTGACTTTGCCGAGCGCAAGGTTTGTGTGACAGTTTAACATGATTTCCATCCACGGATGTGTTTTCCAAATGACCGGATCGAAAGCTGGGCCACGGGATGTGCCACCATACGCCTGCGCAGTAAACAAAAAACGTTATCCAACTTTTTATAACGTTAAATGACGTTAAAAAACTGTTTCTGTAAGGATCCTTACTATGGCATAACGTTAAATAAAATTTTATAACATTATTTTGACGTAAAATAACGTTTTTTTGTTAGCTGGGTGGTCTAGGCTTGAGCGGCAACTCTATGACTCTTGATGGACCCTCATGTAGGGAAGGCTTGCTCTGTCAACCTGACCAAGTGGATTTCTTGAAAGACCCTAAATTGTTGATACAAATTCATCCTTTATATGATTGGATGTGACAGGAATTGACTGTCAGAGGGCATCCCAAGAGCCTCTCAGAGGCATGTTTCTGGCAGAAACTGGGTATTAGTAAACACTAGCATGCATCTCATGAGATGAATGCTTCTTTTCTAACCCAGCCAAGGTTATATTCTGAATGTGCTCAGAATATAGATGCAAATTCATCTTTTACATGTCCGGATCGGACAAGAATTGACTGTCAGAGGGCATGTTTCAGACAGAATCTGTGTTATCAAAAACACTAAGATGCATCTGATGAGAAGAACGCTTTCCTTCTAAGCCTGGCCAAGTTAATGTTCTGAGAGCCCTTTGAATGTAGATGCAAATTCATCTTTTACATGTCCGATCGGACAAGAATTGACTGTCGGACAGGTTCCCAAGCCCCTCTTGGGGGCATGATTCAGGCAGAAACTGGGTTTTCGGAAACACTAGGATGCATCTTATCAGAGGAACGCTTCACGTCTAAGTCTTGCCAAGGTAATATTCTAAAAGCCCTTTAAACGTAGATGCAAATTCATCTTTTACATGTCTGGATTGGACAAGAATTGACTGTCAGAGGGCGTCCCAAGTGCCTCTCGTAGGCATGTTTCAGACAGAATCTGTGTTATCGAAAACACTTGGATGCATCTGATGAGAAGAACGCTTTCCTTCTATGCCTGGCCACGGTTATATTCTGAAAGCCCTTTGAAAGCAGATGCAAATTCATCTTTTACATGTCTGGATCTGACAAGAATTGACTGTTTCAAGGCTTCTGGCGTTGTTAAATTTCAGTCAGGACCAGGCTTGAGTAGGCATGGACTCAGGAAGGATGGATCCAGATGTCAATAACCGAAGGTGCTGCACATCCATAAACGGACAAGGGTGTCAAAAATGCATTTCCCAACACTGTTGTCCAACTACAAGCCATCTGGAAGCTTTGGGGACACATAAACTGAATATTTTATTGTCCAGGGGCCGATGACGTGGCATGTCCTATGCATTTACCCTACCAGAGGTTGGTCCCTGCTGACTTTTCGTCATGTCTGGAGCCTTAAAACGGTTAATTTCTGTCTGTCCGGGAGATGCAGAGGATGGATTTACATCTACAATTGAAGGGCGTTTCAATGGGCTGACTGGTCAGGCTGGCAGAACAATCCCTATCTACATTAAGGCCAATCGAGTGTCAGACAATGGCCATTTCAGCCCAGCTGAGGCATACCGCGGCACCCTTTGGGGCCTGGGTGTCGATCCGATTGCTTTGGGCACACGACCACAGACAGAATATATGTTACAGAGTCACCCAGACTTTGTGCTAAAGAGAGTCAAAGGCCTTTGTTATAGAAAAGTAAAAGCTAAGACGAATGTTTTGGTCGTCCGTCAGACATCTTAGTGGTGCAGAGTCAAAAATGAAAGTCACAGAAGGGTCATACAAGGACAAGACAATCTGAAATGAATGCTTTGGTTATTTTTCCAAGTTCAGATGGACTGGTAGATGGCCGTCAGACCCCACTACCCTCCCCGGGTGAACACTTCCGGCTCTGCTATGAGGCCCTTTTAGGTCAGCTTAGTGGCATATCCAATACCAAATCAGGGTTTAAAAGCTCAGCTTCAAAAGTTTCAAAGTTTCAAAACCGTATGCACCCTGTGGACTGATATTGACGGGGCTCAGAGCTAATACGGCCAGTTGACACACAACGGCGAGCTGTTGGTGGACAGTCCAATGCTATTTGTGGGGTGAAATAGGACTGAATGACAATCACGGAGCAAATCCATAGTGTAATGAGGTCTAAAAGTCATGCTTTTCTTGAAATCACATTTGCACATGCTCCGGATTAACTGATTTTAAGGGGCATGTGGGATTGCAGGCTTTCATCCTTGAGTAGATCTGTTCATAAACAATGGCGCAATTTAAATAAAACGCTGCATTAGAAATGGCAAAAAGCCTTTGACTTTGCCGAGCGCAAGGTTTGTGTGACAGTTTAACATGATTTCCATCCACGGATGTGTTTTCCAAATGACCGGATCGAAAGCTGGGCCAGGGGATGTGCCGCCATACGCCTGCCCAGTAAACAAAAAACGTTATCCAACTTTTTGTATTGTTAAATAACGTTAAATAATGTTTCTGTAAGGATCCTTACTATGGCATAACGTTAAATAAAATTTTATAACATTATTTTGACGTAAAATAACGTTTTTTTGTTAGCCGGGTGGTCTGGGCTTGAGCGGCAACTCTATGACTCTTCATGGACCCCTATGTAGGGAAAGCTTGCTCTGTCAACCTGACCAAGTGGATTTCTTGAAAGACCCTAAATTGTTGATACAAATTCATCCTTTATATGATTGGATGCGACAAGAATTGACTGCCAGAGGGCATCCCAAGAGCCTCTCAGAGGCATGTTTCTGGCAGAAACTGGGTATTAGTAAACACTAGCATGCATCTCATGAGGAGAATGCTTCTTTTCTTACCCAGCCAAGGTTATATTCTGAATGTGCTCAGAATATAGATGCAAATTCATCTTTTACATGTCCGGATCGGACAAGAATTGACTGTCAGAGGGCCTCCCAAGTGCCTCTCGTAGGCATGTTTCAGACAGAATCTGGGTTATCAAAAACACTAAGATGCATCTGATGAGAAGAACGCTTTCCTTCTAAGCCTGGCCAAGGTAATGTTCTGAGAGCCCTTTGAATGTAGATGCAAATTCATCTTTTACATGTCCGATCGGACAAGAATTGACTGTCGGACAGGTTCCCAAGCCCCTCTTGGAGGCATGATTCAGGCAGAAACTGGGTTTTCGGAAACACTAGGATGCATCTTATCAGAGGAACGCTTCACGTCTAAGTCTTGCCAAGGTAATATTCTAAAAGCCCTTTAAACGTAGATGCAAATTCATCTTTTACATGTCTGGATTGGACAAGAATTGACTGTCAGAGGGCGTCCCAAGTGCCTCTTGTAGGCATGTTTCAGACAGAATCTGCGTTATCGAAAACACTAGGATGCATCTGATGAGAAGAACGCTTTCCTTCTATGCCTGGCCAAGGTTATATTCTGAAAGCCCTTTGAAAGCAGATGCAAATTCATCTTTTACATGTCTGGATCCGACAAGAATTGACTGTTTCAAGGCTTCTGGCGTTGTTAAATTTCAGTCAGGACCAGGCTCGAGTAGGCATGGACTCCGGAAGGATGGATCCAGATGTCAATAACCGAAGGTGCTGCACATCCATAAACGGACAAGGGTGTCAAAAATGCATTTCCCAACACTGTTGTCCAACTACAAGCCATCTGGAAGCTTTGGGGACACATAAACTGAATATTTTATTGTCCAGGGGCCGATGACGTGGCATGTCCTATGCATTTACCCTACCAGAGGTTGGTCCCTGCTGACTTTTCGTCATGTCTGGAGCCTTAAAATGGTTAATTCCTGTCCGATCAGGAGATGTAAAGGATCAATTTACATCTACAATCCAAGGCCGTTTCAATGGGCTGACTAGTCAGGCTGGCAGAGCGATCCCTATCTACATTAAGGCCAATCGAGTGTCAGACGATGGCCGTTTCAGCCCAGCTGAGGCATACGGCGGCACGCCTTGGGGCCTGGGTGTCGATCCGATTGCTTTGGGCACATGACCACAGACAGAATATATGTTACAGAGTCACCCAGACTTTGTGCTAAAGAGAGTCAAAGGCCTTTGTTATAGAAAAGTAAAAGCTAAGACAAATGTTTTGGTCGTCCGTCGGACATTTTAGTGGTGCAGAGTAAAAAACGAAAGTCACAGAAGGGTCAGACGAGGACAAGACACTCCGAAATGAATGCTTTGGTTATTTTTCCAAGTTCAGATGGACTGGTAGATGGCCGTCAGACCCCACTACCCTTCCCGGGTGAACACTTCCGGCTCCGCTATGAGGCCCTTTAAGGTCAGCTTAGTGGCATATCCAATACCAAATCAGGGTTTAAAAACTCAGCTTCGAAAGTTTCAAAGTTTCAAAACTGTATGCACCCTGTGGACTGATTTTGATGGGACTCAAAGCCTTTGTCTTTGCCAAGCGCAAGGTTTGTGTGACAAAGTAACATGATTTCCTTCCACGGATGTGTTTTCCAAATGACCGGATTGAAAGCTGGGCCATGGGATGTGCCACCATATGCCTGCCCAGTACACAAAAAACGTTATACAACATTTTATTACGTTAAATAACATGAGATTACATTTCTCTAAGGATCCTTACTATGGCATAACGTTATATGAACTTTTATAATGTTATTCTGAAGTTTTTTTGTTAGCTGGGTGGTCTGGGCTTGAGCGGCAGCTCTATGACTCTTGATGGACCCTCATGTAGGGAAGGCTTGCTCTGTCAACCTGACCAAGTTGATTTCTTGAAAGACCTTAAATTGTAGATACAAATTCATCCTTTATATGATTGGATGTGATAAGAATTGACTGCCAGAGGGCATCCAAAGAGCCACTCAGAGGCATTTCGTTGGCAGAAACTGGGTATTAGTAAACACTAGCATGCATCTCATGAGAAGAATGCTTCTTCTCTTACCCAGCCAAGGTTATATTCTGAATGTGCTCAGAATATAGATGCAAATTCATCTTTTACATGTCCGGATCGGACAAGAACTGACTGTCAGAGGGCCTCCCAAGTGCCTCCCGTAGGCATGTTTCAGACAGAATCTGTGTTTTCAAAAACACTAGGATGCATCTGATGAGAAGAACGCTTTCCTTCTAAGCGTGGCCAAGGTAATGTTCTGAAAGCCCTTTGAATGTAGATGCAAATTCATCTTTTACATGTCCGGATCGGACAAGAATTGACTGTCAGAGGGCCTCCCAAGTGCCTCCCGTAGGCATGTTTCAGACAGTGTGTGTGTTTTCAAAAACACTAGGATGCATCTGATGAGAAGAACGCTTTCCTTCTAAGCCTGGCCAAGGTAATGTTCTGAAAGCCCTTTGAATGTAGATGCAAATTCATCTTTTACATGTCCGAATCGGACAAGAATTGACTGTCGGACAGGTTCCCAAGCCCCTCTTGGAGGCATGTTTCTGGCAGAAACGGGGTTTTCGGAAACACTAGGATGCATCTAATCAGAGGAACGCTTCACGTCTAAGTCTTGCCAAGGTAATATTCTAAAAGCCCTTTAAACGTAGATGCAAATTCATCTTTTACATGTCTGGATTGGACAAGAATTGACTGTCAGAGGGCGTCCCAAGTGCCTCTCGTAGGCATGTTCCAGACAGAATCTGGGTTATCGAAAACACTAGGATGCATCTGATGAGAAGAACGCTTTCCTTCTAAACCTGGCCAAGGTAATATTCTGAAAGCCCTTTGAACATAGATGCAAATTCATCCTTTACATGTCTGGATCCTACAAGAATTGACTGTTTCACGGCTTCCAGAGTGGTAAAATCTCGTTCGGGACTGGGCTCCAGTAAGCTTGGACTCCCAAAGGATTGATCCGGATGTCAACTACCGAAGGCGCTGAACGTCCGGACATAGTCGAGGGTGTCAAAAATGCATTTCTCAACACTGTTGTCCAACTACAAGCCATCTGGCAGCTTTGGGAACACATAAACTGAACATTTTATTGTCCAGGGTCCCATGACGGGACATGTCCTATGCATTTACCCTACCAGAGGCCGATCCAGGCCAACTTTTTGTCATGTCTGGAGCCTCAAAATGGTTAATTCCTGTCCGATCAGGAGATGTAAAGGATCAATTTACATCTTAAATCCAAGGCCGTTTCAATGGGCTGACAAGTCAGGCTGGCAGAGCAATCCCTATCTACATAAAGGCCAATCAAGTGTTAGACAATGGCCGTTTCAGCCCAGCCGAGGCATACCGCGGCACCCTTTGGGGCCTGGGTGTCGATCCGATTGCTTTGGGCACATGACCACAGACAGAATATATGCTTCAGAGTCACCCAGACTTTGTGCTAAAGAAAGTCAAAGGCCTTTGTTATAGAAAAGTAAAAGCTAAGATGAATGTTTTGGTCGTCTGTTGGTAATTTTTGTGGTGCAGAGTCAAAAACGGCAGTCACAGAAGGGTCAGACAAGGACAAGACACTCTGAAATCAATGCTTTGGTTATTTTTCCACGATCAGCTGGACTGGTAGATGCTCGTCAGAGCCCTCTACCCTCCCCCGAGCACACTGAAACCTGAGGTGAACGACGGGTCCTCGAGCAAGGGCGCACACTTTGGCTCAGCTATGAGGACCTTTTGAGGTCAGCTTAGTGCTATGCCCATTGGCACTCACCCAGGAACCACAAAACCCCCTGAACCACATTGATTTAAAAGCTTTTTTAGTTTTATATACAATGCTAGGTACCCAGCTAGCACAGTTTGTCTCATTCACATGAATATTACGTAAAAATGATGAGAAACTTGTCAGTTTTACATGATAATAATGTAATTCAGATGAGTGGTGCTAGCAGGGTGTATACAATGTATTAACGATGCAGCTGAACAGTCTGTTTCCTCATCAGATTCAGATTGCTGCCAGGACTTTATTCTTGTGCCTGTCCACGGGCACCGACCAGCCACTGCCGGACGAACCCATGCCATTCACAGGGTTCAAAAGGATGGCATATCCATCAAGCAGTGAATGTAAATGCAAATAGGGTGCAAAAGTCTTGATTTCAGTTAAACTGGATCTGATCTTGAGCCCTGTGGACCGATGTAGTGGGGTCCCAGACCTGAAACGGCACACCGACGCACACCGATGCACGGTGGACGGCCATGGGCGAACATTCCCATGCCTTTTAAAGGGTGAATAGTAACTGAACAACCATCACCCGGCATATCTAAGACCAAATCAGGTTTAAGAAGTCTTGATTTCAGTGAGACTGGATCCGATCGGGAGCCCTATGGACACCGACGCACAGCGGACAGCCATCTCCGAATGTTCCAATGCCTTGTAAAAAGTGAAAAGGAACTGAACAACCACCACATGGTAACTCCAAGACCAAATCAAGTTTAAAAAGCTTGGTTTCAAATGTGTAAGCACCCTGAGGACCGCTATTGACGGGGCCCCGGGCTAAAGCAGCCAGTTGACACACACAGGCCAGCTGTTGGTGGACAGTCCTATGCTATTTGCAGGGTGAAAAAGGACTGAATGACAATCACGGAGAAAAGCCGTAGTGTAATGAGGTCTAAAAGTCATGCTTTTAGTAAAATCCCATTGGATGAACCAATTTTTAGAGTTCTAATGAAAACACAAAGACCTCCTGATTTCACTTTGGCCAAAAGTAATATCAATCAGAGAGGCAAGCAGGAAAAAACGTTAAAAGCCCTTCAATTGACTTATCCTTTCCCATGATGAATGCAATCTAGCATCACAGTTTGATAGTGCATTTCTTAAAACTGTTGTCTGTCAATGAGCTATCTAGCAGCTTTGGGAACACAAAAAATGAAAATTTTATCATTCAGGGTCTGATGACGGGATATTTACCCTTCCAGAGTCTGGTCCCTTTTCATCAAGTCTGGAGCCTGAAAACGGTCAATTTCTGTCCGTTCAGGATATCTAAAGGATGGATTTACATCTGCAATTCATGGCCCTTTCAATGGGGTGACTGATTAGGCTGGCAGTCCTCATCTACATTAGGGCCAATCAGGTGTCAGACGATGACCGTTTCAGCCCAGCCAGGGCATACTTTGGCACGCCTTGGGGGCTGGGTGTCGATCCGCTTGCTTTGAGAACATGACCACAGATGAAAAATGTGTTACAGTCACCCAGACTGCTAAAGTAAGTCAAAGGCCTTTGTCATAGAAAAGTAACGGCGACGCCGAATGTCCCGGTCATCTGTTGGTCATTTTAGTGGTGTTGAGTCAAAACGGCAGTGGCAGAAGGGTGAATGCAAATACAAATACTGTATAAAAGTCTTGATTTCAGTGAAACTGGATCTAATTAGGAGCCCCATGCCTTTTAAAGGGTGAATAGGAACTGAACAACCACCACATGGCAAATCCAAGACCAAATCAGGTTTAAAAAGCTCAGTTTCAAAAGCTCAGGCACCCTGCAGACCGATATACTTTCGGGAACTTTCGCGTCGGGGTAAACCAGGAAAAAAAAGTTTCGAGACTCTATTTCTCGGATCTCGTAAGGGTCCAGGGCCCGAGGCATCAATAACCCCCTTACAATTTTTTCATTTAATCCTGTAAAAAGATGAATTCTTGACGGATCTGGACATTTAAAGGTGGAATCAGCATCTACAAGTCAAGGCCTTTCGGCACATCTCCTTGGGCAGGCTGTCAGAGCAAACCTACATTCTAGTGTTTTCAGACGCCCCATTTTGCCAGATTTTTTCTGTTTGGCCACTTTTCATTGGTGAATATTGCGGTCAAGAATGTGTCTTCTACACCACTGTCCATCTACGAACTTTCGAGGACTGTCCGAAATAGTAAAACCGGAAATTTTTTTGGGTGGGGCCTGTTTATGCCAGTGGTTGTATGCTCCAAGCTTCCCGGAGCCCAGTCAGGGGTGATGTTGAAAGCCGCCAAACGGTCAAATCTCATCCGATCGGGACATGTAAAAGGTTAATTTGCATCTACATTCAAAGACCCTTAAGCACATCTCCTTGGGAGGGCTGTTAGAGCAAACTTTCCCCTCATGAGATGCATTCAAGCGTTTTCAGGTGCTACATTTCTGCTGAAAACAAGCCTCCAGCAGGCTTGCGGGAGCAAAAGTGATCTCAGTTTAGCCACTTCATGAAGTTGCGGAACGTTCTTTGACAGAAATGGCGACTAAGAATGCATTTCTCAACACCCGTGTCCATCTATGAGCTTGGGAATAGTAAATCAGGAAAGATTTTCAGCCAGGGCCCCGTTTCGGTTGTTGGTGGTAGGGTCCAAACCTCCCAGAGCCCAGTCAGGGGTGACTTCTTGGGTGCTCGGTTTGCGACTGAAACACTCCTTCTAGAGCCTCAGGGAGCCCGTGTGACAGTCAATTCTAATCTAATCGGGACATTATAAGGATGGATCTGCATCTCCATGGCCGATGTCTGAGGATGTCCTATACTTTCACCCTACCATAGGCTGATCCGGCTGACTTTTTGTCACGTTTGGAGCCTCAAAACAGTCAAATCCTGCCCAGTCAATCCGCTTCAGCCAAGCCTCTTCAGCCAAGCCTCTTAGCCCAGGCATGGAGTCGATCAGTCCAAGACGTTACCACAGCAGAGTGCGCAAGGGGGTTCAGCTGCAAACACTCTGTGCTTCAGAGAGCTTGTTTAAAGGGGCCTAATGACCGAATCTACACCCGGGTACCCAGTTTGTGGTGTCCTCAGGTGCAGCTTCCTGTAACTATGACTATCTACCTTGCTCCCTGTGGTACACTTCAACACACACCACAATGGGTAGATGTCCTATTTCTTTTAAGATAGTTCTCATGCCACTAGGGCCATTTTCCTCCGATGTTTTAAAGAGAAGTCTAGTCCCTGTGTCAAATTTAGTGGTCTGGTGGTCTGGTGTAATGACAGAAACTCTTGGTGACAATGCAACTTTAAGGGCTGATGGACTCCATTCTTTGTTTCACCTGTAAGGCAGAGCGTGTCTGCGTCTAGAATTCATTGGCTCGGGACACCACATGCCCAATGGCTAGGTATGGTATTGGTTCCAAACACCCAGATTTACAAGGTTACAAACTCACTAGGGCCGTCCAATAACCATGACCGAAATCCAAAACCCACTAGTAGACTAGAATTGTTTTTTTGTTAGTGTCCCCGGGTTCTGACTGCTCCCCACACTTTAAGCCCCCATCTCAATGGAAAAGATCTTAAATAAAGAATCATACTTTTGCAGCTATCCTTTTTTAATGGTGGAACTGGATTTTATAAATTTATGATGGTGGGACTTTGTGTGATATTTTTAAAGAGGAAGCAGATTTTCTGTAGCTAGACAATGTTTCATGTATTTCTCTCTAGAATCCTAATATAAGGATTACTTCTGGCCTATACTAAGGCTGGTCATGTATGAGCTAATGCAAGAATTACCTCCTGAATATGCTAAGGCTTGTGGTGTGCCAGAGCCTAATATAATGGTTAAGATTTAGTCTTCCAGGATCTAATGTAAGAATTACTGGGGGCCTACACTTATATTCAGGTGTTCAACAATCTGATATAAGAATTACTTTTGCCTAATCTAGGGCTTTCAGTGTTCTAGGGCCAAAAGTAAGAATTACTTGTGGTCTTTACTAAGGCTTGTGGTGTATCAGGGCCTAATGTAAGAATTATTTTGGGCCTATACTAAGGCTTGTGGTGTATCAGGAACTAATGTAAGAATTATTTTTGGCCTGTACTAAGGCTTGTAGTTTATCAGGACCTAATGTAACAATTACTTTTAGCAGATACTAAGGCTTGTAGTGTGCCAGGACCAAATGTAAGAATTACTTCTGGTCTTTATTAAGGCTTGTGGTGTACCAGGGCCTAATTTAAGAATTATTTTGGGCCTATACTAAGGCTTGTGGTGTATCAGGAACTAATGTAAGAATTATTTTTGGCCCGTACTAAGGCTTGTAGTTTATCAGGACCTAACGTAACAATTACTTTTAGCGGATACTAAGGCTTGTAGTCTGCCAGGACCAAATGTAAGAATTACTTCTGGCCTATACTAAGGCTTGTGGTGTAGCAGGACCTAATGTAAGAATTGTTTTGGGCCTATACTAAGGCTTGTGGCGTACCAGGACCTAATGTAAGGATTATTTTGGGCCTATACAAAGGCTTGTAGTATATCAGGAACTAATGTAACAATTACTTTTAGCGAATACTAAGGCTTGTAGTGTGCCAGGACCAAATGTAAGAATTACTTCTGGCCTATACTAAGGCTTGTGGTGTACCAGGACCTAATGTATGAATTGTTTTGGGCCTATACTAAGGCTTGTGGCGTACCAGGACCTAATGTAAGAATTATTTTTGGCCTATACTAAGGCTTGCAGTGTATCAGGACCTAACTTAACAATTACTTTTAGCGGATACTAAGGCTTGTAGTGTGCCAGGACCAAATGTAAGAATTATTTTTGGCCTATACTAAGGCTTGTGGTGTATCAGGAACTAATGTAAGAATTATTTCTGGCCTATACAAAGGCTTGTAGTGTATCAGGAACTAACATAACAATTACTTTTTGCGGATACTAAGGCTTGTAGTGTGCCACGACCAAATGTAAGAATTACTTCTGGCCTTTACTAAGGCTTGTGGTGTATCAGGAACTAATGTAAGAATTATTTCTGGCCTATACTAAGGCTTGTAGTGTATCAGGAACTAACATGACCATTACTTTTAGGCGATACTAAGGCTTGTAGTACACCAGGACCAAATGTAAGAATTACTTCTGGCCTTTACGAAGGCTTTTAGTATACCAGGACCTACAGTGAGAATCACTTCTGGCCTACACTATTATTCTGGTGTTCAGGGACCTAATATAAGAATTACTTTGGGCCTAATCTATGGCTTTCGGTGTTCCAGGGCAGAATGTAAGAATTACTTCTGGCCTTTACTAAGGAATGTGGTCCACCAGAATGTTGGAATTATTCACAGCCTATACTAAGGCCTGTAGTACACCAGGACCCAGTGTAAGAATTACTTCTGGTCTTTATTAAGGCTTGTGGTGTAGCAGGACCTAATGTAAGAATTATTTCTAGCCTATACTTAGGCTTGTGGTGTAGCGGGACCTAATGTAAGACTTGTTTTGGGCCTATACTAAGGCTTGTAGTGTGCCAGGACCAAATGTTAGAATTATTTTGGGCCTATACAAAGGCTTGTAGTGTATCAAGAACTAACGTAACAATTACTTTTAGCGGATACTTAGGCTTGTAGTGTGCCAGGACCAAATGTAAGAATTACTTCTGGCTTATACTAAGGCTTGTGGTGTACCAGGGCCTAATGTTAGAATTATTTCTGGCCTATACTTAGGCTTGTGGTGTAGCGGGACCTAATGTAAGAATTGTTTTGGGCCTATACTAAGGCTTGTAGTGTGCCAGGACCAAATGTTAGAATTATTTTGGGCCTATACTAAGGCTTGTAGTGTATCAGGACCTAACGTAACAATTACTTTTAGCGGATACTAAGGCTTGTAGTGTGCCAGGACCAAATGTAAGAATTATTTTTGGCCTATACTAAGGCTTGTGGTGTATCAGGAACTAATGTAAGAATTATTTCTGGCCTATACAAAGGCTTGTAGTGTATCAGGACCTAACGTAACAATTACTTTTAGCGGATACTAAGGCTTGTAGTGTGCCAGGACCAAATGTAAGAATTATTTCTGGCCTATACTAAGGCTTGTAGTGTATCAGGAACTAACATGACCATTACTTTTAGGCGATACTAAGGCTTGTAGTACACCAGGACCAAATGTAAGAATTACTTCTGGCCTTTACGAAGGCTTGTAGTATACCAGGACCTACAGTGAGAATCACTTCTGGCCTACACTATTATTCTGGTGTTCAGGGACCTAATATAAGAATTACTTTGGGCCTAATCTATGGCTTTCGGTGTTCCAGGGCAGAATGTAAGAATTACTTCTGGCCTTTACTAAGGAATGTGGTCCACCAGAATGTTGGAATTATTCACAGCCTATACTAAGGCCTGTAGTACACCAGGACCCAGTGTAAGAATTACTTCTTGCCCTTACTAAGGCTTGTGGTGTACCAGGACCTAGTGTAAGAATTATTTTTTGCTATACTAAGGCTTATGGCGTACCAGGACCTAATGTAAGAATTATTTCTGGCCTATACTAAGGCTTGTAGTGTATCAGGACCTAACGTAACAATTACTTTTAGCGGATACTTAGGCTTGTAGTGTGCCAGGACCAAATGTAAGAATTATTTTGGGCCTATACTAAGGCTTGTGGTTCCCCAGGGGCTAATGTAAGAATTACTTCTGGTCTTTACTAAGGCCTGTGGTGTAGCGGGACCTAATGTAAGAATTGTTTTGGGCCTATACTGAGGCCTGTAGTACACCAGGACCTAATGTTAGAATTATTTTTGGCCTATACTAACGCTTGTGGTGTATCAGGACCTAACGTAACAATTACTTTTAGCGGATACTAAGGCTTGTCGTGTGCCAAGACCAAATGTAAGAATTATTTTGGGCCTATACTAAGGCTTGTGGTGTATCAGGAACTAATGTCAGAATTATTTCTGGCCTATACTAAGGCTTGTGGCGTACCAGGACCTAATGTAAGAATTATTTTTGGCCTATACAAAGGCTTGTAGTTTATCAGGAACTAACGTAACAATTACTTTTAGCGGATACTAAGGCTTGTCGTGTGCCAGGACCAAACGTTAGAATTACTTCTGGACTTTATTAAGGCTTGTGGTGTACCAGGGCCTAATGTAAGAATTATTTTTGGCCTATACTAAGGCTTGTGGCGTACCAGGACCTAATGTAAGAATTATTTTTGGCCTATACTAAGGCTTGTAGTGTATCAGAACCTAACGTAACAATTGCTTTTATCCAATACTTAGGCTTCTAGTGTGCCAGGACCAAATGTAAAAATTACTTCTGGCCTTTACTATATATCTTCTGGCCTACACTTATACTGTGGTGTTCCATGATCTAATATGAGAATTACTTTGGGCCTAATGTAAGTATTACTTCTGGCATTTACTAAGGCTTGTGATGTATCAGGGCTTATAAAAAAATTAGTTTAGGGTTATGCTGAAATTGACGCTATTATCAAGGGGCGGGGCATAAACGTCTTGAGCCCTTGACCATGGGGTGGTTGGGGAGAGAATAAGATAAGTCAAATTATGATCACTCCCTGTCAAGTACTTCTAACCCATTATTAATGGCTGAGACATTTATTAGTTGTTGGCGGAGCATGGTGGTTTTTCCCAGAACTGCACTTTTTATTCCATTCAGACCAGTTAGCCGAAAATAATCTCAATTGTATTGGACAAGGGGCTTTATATACTACTAAAAAATTGAAATGGTATTGGACAAGGGGGTTTTCATATACTACTTGCATGTGCCTGTTGAACCATGGGCGTTCGCGGGTATCTAAATGGACTCTTTTTTATTTTGAGCCCCCCCCCCAGCATGGAGGCTTTACCAATTTTGCCCCCCTCATACTCATCAAATACCCTGCCCCCCCCCCCCCCCCCCCCCCCCACTGCCAAGCTTGCAATAAATGACTCGGCCCTAAGCTATTTCTATCGCTATAATGGCGGAGGGGGCCTCAAAATATTAACCCCTTGACTGGGGGGGGGGGGGTAAAATTGCCACATATTATGATCACTATCTGAATTACTTCTAGGCTACCATGAGGCTACCTCTGTGTAGGGCTAAGGGGGTGATTAATTTTAACCAACAGGTCTCGGTGTTCACTCAGCTAACTATTGTCCTTTCTGGCTTTATCATGTGAAAGGATAGGTAGGCAGTACCAAGCATAAATTCCACCTGTTATGAATATGGTCCCACCATGTCCACCCAGTCCACTCACTCACCCATCCACAAAAGTACACATCAATGACATCCACAAAAATAGGAAATGCCTACAACTCACCTTGGTCCTTTTGAGGCTAGCCAGGTCCAGTGTGGTTCCTGAGAACTGCAAAGGGATCTCCTTGCATCAAAAGTTTCCAAAGATCTTCAGACAACAACAACCCTATTTCCCTCCACACATTCCGCAGTGAAGGGCCTGATCCAATTCTCCAAGCAGATGTTGCTATTCACTGGCTGGTACCCAACCTCTGGCCTGGTGAGTGTAGGGCATTCTAAAATCAAAAACTATGGGACCCACCCCATAGATCTCTATCTATGGTCTTGCTGAATTTGATTTAGATCATTTGAAAGTTATCCATAGCAAATGCACCTAACCTACCACATGAATTAAAAAGTACATTTGTGTTTTTACAGCTAATAAAGTTTAGGAAGAATATTCACTGCACTTCCACCACACCCCTACTTCAAGTCCACCCCTTTCAGTCTACTCCAAGTACCCACACCCACAGCAGCCAATCACAGTACCCCTTCTCACCCAGCCCCCCCACCTCACCAGCCTCATCCCTATTGTCTACAGCACTTCAGGCTGCACCTCTACAGCACTCTGTGCCTCAGCAAGTCATACAGCACACATTCTCTGTACATGCTACCCCAAAACATTCTACAACAGAGGTGACCAGTCAGCCAGGTAGCCCCATCTTTGGGCGGCAAACACTGCCACTCCCCCTGGTAGCATACAGACACACCAGGAAGAGATTTCCCTAGTTTCTGAAGCATGGATGTCAACAAACAAACAGTCTAGCATTTGGCCACATTAAAGTGGTTCTTCTCTCCTTACCAGCCCTGCTCCATTGGCAAGTAACTAATACAATCTACCCTGGCTCTGTTCACCAAACCAGCCACACATTTGTATCATGTGTTTGAGGTAAAGTCGGATCTTTGATCGCCCGCCGTTCGTCGCCCGGTTAAGGCAACTGCGCCATCTTCGATCAGCTGATCCGGCTCGCCAAGCCGCTTCTTTTAGCGCTATCCGCAGCTCTCTATCTTTATTAGAACTCTCTCTAGCGAACAGAAAGCTCCAAACCTTAGAAAATATTCTAGAAAATCGGG
Source organism: Harmothoe impar (assembly GCA_947462335.1). Classification (NCBI taxonomy): domain Eukaryota; kingdom Metazoa; phylum Annelida; class Polychaeta; order Phyllodocida; family Polynoidae; genus Harmothoe; species Harmothoe impar. The sequence continues at coordinate 112,998,532 of OX381704.1, forward strand.
AAATGGTTTCCCAGTTTCTATTTTGCTGTGTACGGGTGCCCAGGGGCGGGGGAAAACATTTGCAGTTAATGTCGTCTTGATATCTTTGTAACTTCGCTTAGAAACGGATTTTTAGTGAAGTATGGTTTCACTTATTTTACACAGCCCACAGTAAGCTGCCCTCGTTGTTGTATCACTAACTGCCTTTATTACCTCCTACAGCCCTCATTAAGGGAGTTATCATTTTTTAACAACAGGGGGGGGGGGGGGTTGGTGGGTTTGGGGGGGGGGCAAAAAAATTTGGACCCCTTGACCGGGAGGGGGGCGGCAAAAAATTTGGACCACTCTTGGGGGGGGGGGGTCAAAATAATTTAACCTGTTTTGAGCCAAAAAGCCCGCGCGTTACTAAAAAATTTGGAACCCCTCGACCCGGGGGGGTGTAAAAAATTTCACACGCTCTGAGCCAAAACCCACCATCCTCCCCTGTTGTTAAAAAATTATCACTCCCTTAGCTTTCCCATTTGCATTCTTCTCCACAGACTTACTGTGAAACTCTAAATCCGTTGGAAGGAATGACGGAAAAGGAATTCAGTGACTACCTGTACGCCAAATCACTTGAAATCGAGCCACGGAACTCAAAACCAGCCAAATTTGAGGCTGTTCGTAAATACAATATGAAGTCCCCAGGACTGAAACTTGTGCAGGCTCGTCACAGTTCCTCCACGTTACGGGATAAGTCCCATCCGTCGTCGCTGGGTCCGTTAACGGCGCCCAGCACACCTACCTTCCCACATGCTCCGGAGGACGAGGACTTGGCAGGGTCGAGCGGGGCCACGCCCCCCACGCCGAGCACCCCACTGTCACCCATCGGCGCCAACGACCCTGTCTTTCAGGACGTCTTAATCGGCCCAACAGAGTCTGGTGAGTTTTTCGTTTTTACTGCCTACACTGAGATGTACATTTCAGGGAAACTAAATTGAAATAAATTGTAACATATTTATTTATCATTTAGAATTCTCAGTGCGTTAAAAATATTATGCAAAAAAACAGTACTACGAAAATATCAATGAGAGTTTGGTGAGTGGGTTTTATGTTGATGTAGTTGATGACTTTCATTCACATTTTAATCGTAAAAAAATGCAACTCAAGAAAGAAACAACTCTAGATAGAATGTGTATTAGATATACCGGTTAAATAGTATGGGAATCTCAGTGCTAGAAAGATGCCACATTTTTGTGTTCGCAGGAATTTGTAAATTTTTGGGTATAAGCCAAACTCGTGAAGAAGCCCTAACTTTGACCCTCAATTTTGACTCATCCTACAAGCCAGACAGGGGTCTGAAAATTGCTAATTTATTACTGTAATATGCTAGCAAAGACTTATGCTAGCAAAGACTCATATACTGTCTGTTGTCTAAGGAGTGTCATCTTTGTCACACGGTTATGTATATTAAAACTTAATGTGATATCATAATACACAAGCCTTCTTTTTGACCTGTTTGGAACCCAGCAAATTATCTCAATTTTATCTAAATTTCACAAAGTTAACTCTCCATTTCCATTATGTCATGCTTGAAAAGAAAATGACAAGTTAAACTTGTACATTTATTATATGATAAAAATTTAAGTTGAAAAAGCTTGTGATTGATTAATATCTTTTCTGAGAAAATTCTCAACATTTTATTTCTCTTGTATTTCAGCTAAGGAGATTCCGCCACCAGGGCCCAACTCGCCAAATTACCCACTGCCACCAATGACGCCGGACCACATGGGTCCGCCTATACTCAAACCTCGGCCGCGGCCACAGAACCCGTCTCCGGATACCCCACCACCGCTGCCACCGCGGAGGCACCCCAAACCCACACCCCCCACCCCCAGTGAGGCACCAGTGCTGCCCCCTATGATGCGCCCCACCTCAGACGCTGCCCCCGTGCTGCCCCCACGCACCCCCTTAGCAGCGCCCCCTGTGCCCCCACGGCCAGAACCCATCCCCATAACGCCGCTACCCCGCGCTCAAAGTATGAACATGCCCCGGCCCCAAATACCGGTCACCAGCATGACCCTGCCACGTAGGAACTCTGAGCGCGACCAAGTGGCCATGAACATGAATGGCTCGGACACTCCTGAACTGCCACCAAAGACTTATAGAACCACGCACTCGCGGAAACAGAGCAGTTAGCAGGGCCGGGGGGTGGTAGGGTTAGGCCGCCGCATGCCCGCTCAGCGGCCGACATTGACTATTGGGTGGGTCCGGTGGAATGGGAACCAAACAATGAGCAGCCACTTACACGGCTGCCGCCTCGGATGACCTCTTCCTGGTTGCCATGGCTACCCTCTGTGAGTGATATGACAGATGCAGCAGCGGCTAGTGCCCATGGTACCACTTACTAGGACGGTCCGAGTGGTGCCACCTAGTGAGACGGTCCGAGTGGTGCCACCTAGTGAGACAGTCCACGTGGTGCCACGTAGTGAGATGGTCCACGTGGTGCCACCTAGTGAGATGGTCCGAGTGGCGCCACCTAGTGAGACGGTCCGCATGGCACCACCTAGTGAGATGGTCCGAGTGGCGCCACCTATCGACCATCCAGGTGCAGGTCCCTTTAAGTCATACAAGGTGTACACGGCTCCCACCCCCAACGTAAACAGTTAGTATACTCATTACCATCAACATGGTCCCCACACCAGGCAACAACAACAGCAACAACTATACTGGATAATGACTAGATGATGCTACATTTTGAGTACATGGATTAATAATGCTGGATATGATTACTAGAAGTGAGCAGGAGTCGTAGAGGATGATGTAGGCTGCTGGTGCACACTGAGAGGGGCGCTGGGCGGTTGGTGCCTGGATGGGGGTGCCTGGATGGGGGTGCCTGGATGGTACCTGGATGATGGTGCCTGGATGGTGCCTGGATGATGGTGCCTAGATGGTGGTGCCTGGACGGGGGTGCCTTGATAGTGGTGCCTGGATAGTGGTGCCTGGACGGGGTGCCTGGATGGTGCCTTGAGCTGGTGCCTGGATGCTGGTGCTTGGATGCTGGTGCCTTGAGCTAGTACGTTGATGGTGGTGCCTGAATAGTGCCTGGAAGATGGTGCCTAGATGGTGGTGCCTGGATAGTGGTGCCAGGATAATGGTGCCTAGATGGTGGTGCCTAGATAGTGGTGCCTGGATAATGGTGCCTGGATGGTGGTGCCTGGATAGTGGTGCCTGGATAATGGTGCCTGGATAATGGTGCCTGGATGGTGGTGCCTGGATGGTGGTGCCTGGATGGTGCCTGGATGGTGGTGCCTGGAGCTTGTTGTAGAGTTAATGGCTGCTGTGTGAGGGGCGGGCCTCGTGCGGGGCATGAGCCGCTCTCCACACCCCACCACACATACAAACACAAATAACTGGTAGTAGACGGCTCTGGCTGCACCACCACCACTACCAACTGCTGCTGTCGGGCAGCAACTGGCCGCTGTGGGCAGGGCGCTCTCCGCTGGTCGGCTGTTCTGCGTTCTGTCCACCATACCAACACCACCACCGCTAGCACCACCACCACCGCTAGCACCACCACCGCTAGCACCATCGCCGCTAGCACCACCATCGCCGCTAGCAATATCGCCACTAGCACCACCACCGCTAGCACCACCACCACCGCTAGCACCATCACCACCGCTAGCACCATCGCGGCTAGCACCACCATCGCCGCTAGCACCACCATCGCCGCTAGCAATATCGCCACTAGCACCAATGCCGCTAGCACCGTTGCCACCAACAGCCCTCGCTAGCACCACCCTCGCTAGCACCGTCGCCACCGCTAGCACCATCGCCCCTAGCACCACCGCTGTCACTACCACCACAGCTGGTTGCCACCACCACAGCCACCATATGCTGGAAAGGTCAGGTTCATTAGTAGGGCCACAAGAGTACCCCATGCCACCCTGCCACCAGAACAAGGCACCTCCCCGAGTAGTCATAGCACCAGTCTACGGCCGGGCCCGACTCGTGACTGGCACACCCCATACGCTACATGAGCCTATACGGACACACTACAAGACTGACGTAAAGGTGTACTGTCAACACAACAGTCAAGTCTTAATCAATATAAATCATGGCCAAATTTGGTGACTTCCTTTCAAGGCAGGAAAGCTCAAACATTTTTTTTATAACAACACATCAGTCAGAATTGCATCACATCAGTCAGAATTGCATCATTATTGTATGTTTGGGTTTTTCCATTAATTTAAAATTCAGTTATTTTTCTATAGAACTACTGATGGTAAGAGATACAGTTTATCAAGTTATATTTTGGTTCTGACTGGTAAAGCACCTCAGTGTATTGTAGTGAGGGTGTTATGTCGTGTGGCGTAGGAAAGGACCGCGGTGCAGAGACGGGGTACGGCCGTAAAGGTGCGTAAGCGACACTCATATCCAATGTCAACCAACCCAAGTAACATGTGTTGCTCAACGAACAAAAACAGGTACAAACTAAAAAGAGGGGGAAAAAGGGATTATCATATTGCTGCATTCCAAATGCACAAACCATTGCCAGGGGAGACTACTACCACCACCATGTACCTACCTACCTACACGATTCAGACTATTACATATGTATGTGTACAGTACATAGGACTATATCTTCTAGTTAGGCGGCAGAGGAGGGGAATCGTGCAGTGGTAGAGACACCCCCTGACGCCCGGAGGTCTGCCGATGGGCCCCATGCCCCCAGGGACGGCCGCCCGGCCAGGGGAGCAGGCCGCGGCCGAGGCAAAATCTCCTTCCCATGTCGTTGTTATTGTCGTGGATAAACAAAAAAAAACACTTGTTGAAAATGGACGCTCGGCGAACGCTGCTGTGGCGTTTGTGGTGGCCAGCAGAGTCGGCGTAGATTATGAAATAAGGCCAAATTTAAAAAAAAGGTTTGTTTCAGGTAACATGGACAGAATGTCTAGGGTGGGTAGGTCGGATTTATTATTATAATTCTTTAAACTTTTTTTTTTACAACCCCTCTACGATACCCTTAAATTGAACAAAGAAATTTTAAAATGGGAAGACTTTTTCAAAAATTTTGTAAACCTAAAGTTGACCCCTTAAAAGTGTAAAAATATTTTTTAAATCTTCAAAATGACGCAAAAAAAGTAGGGTCGGCCCTTTTTTGAGAGGGTCGGTCGGGTGACCTGAAACAACCTTTTTTTTTATGGCTAACCCGAAGGTGCTGCTGCTGCATAGGGAAATAATGCAGCTACTTCTCCCAAAACGTGTGATTTTATGCTGAAGTCATTAATCAAAGATTATATGGAATAATGATAATAATGATGATAAATAAACAATAATGAGGATTGTAGAAGAAATTAATGAAATGAAATTTAAAGCATTTGATGCAGTCGTTGAGATGGGTCACAGTGAGTGTAGAAATTATGTGACATAAGTCAATATCTCGATGACCAGGGGAGGGGGGTATTGAGAAAATAAAAGGTGCACATTGACAGGTTTTATACATAATAGTGGGCACAGGAAGAGGAGGAAGAATGAAGAGGAGGAACAAGTCACTAAGTGGTTTCCAGAAATGTGTAAATGGCAGAAAATGTTCTTTTTTATTGTTAATGATAATTTGTACAGTATTGAAACTGCCAGATACAGAATCATGTATAAGACTTTGTAATAATAATGATGATGATGATGAATGATGATAATACTATTTGGTTGCGTCATGCCGCTAGTGGCAGACCAACCAGGGCTGATCGCTAGCACAGTACGGCATACCCCGCAGGGCGCTGACACACTCAGCCGCCTTCGGGGTATCCCCAATAAGTAGACAACATACTCCGAGAAAAAAAACGACAAAAAACTGATCATCCAGGTTGACTTGTCCCAAGTTAGAGACCTGGTTATTGTGTCATTTTGTGTATCCCACCCTATGTTCCGTGTCAGGTGAAATGTGCGTTTCTCCAACTGTGTTTAGGCCTAGCAGGAATAAAGAAAACTCTATAAAAACTCCCCTATGACGTCAGAGCAGGGGTTGCCCTATGCGGCAGTCCCCCACCCTCAGGGGCACATCCTAAGCCCTCAACCACCACTCCCTCAAATTATAATAAATTATACCAAACATGAAAGTGATAAACTGGCGTGTGAGTTCCTTTTCTATTATCTATTTTTTACAGGAAATAAAAAATGTGATCTTAAGTCTTGTAGTGGGATATCTAATAGTATTGTGGATAAAGGATTTGTATTGGCATCACATAACCCGAGTCATAATTGCAGAGATGCAACTTTTAGTTTTACCTACTTTTGTAGGAAGCCATACATTTTCCTTGGGATAAAAAAAGTCATTAGAGTTGGAAATATACAGTGGTTGCTATGGGGTAACGGTACATGTAAATTGTAATGATAGATGTCCATTAAATTAGAAAATGGAAATGAATTGACAGAGCTTGCTCTCTTTGGTCATTCCACCTGTTTTACTTTCACCAAACTGGTGCTAGGCCTTTCCCCATACACATGGCACCATCTAGTGTGAAAGTACTAAACCTACTAACACAGTAGTATAAAGAATAGCACTCTGGTGCATGGGCCATTTCTACTGTGTATGACAAGGGTTTGCTCAAAAACTACAGGTACTAATACTACTATCATGGTACCAATTATATAGCACTAGGCTATTGATACATACACATCTGAAGATGTCAGTATGTTAACATGTTCAGCACAGGGAGCCAGTGTTGCCGCTTCCCACTAGATGGCAGCACCCACCATGTAAACAAAGCCCATGTTTACATTGGTTACAGTGCCACCTTACTATACATATACCTGACTCACCTGCACGGGACCAGCATGGGGTCAAGGTGGACAACAATCAAGTCTGGGCCTGACTAGGTATGGTATAGTGACATACTTTTGGTGATTAGCAGTTTGTATATCATATGTTAGTGGTGACACCAAGAACGCTCAGATTCTATGGTACAGGTATAGACATACAGTATTGATGTGTATGCTACATGTATACACAGCAGTATCAAGGTGGGAGAGTCCCATTGGTGTAGGGTAGATCTACCTAGAGTCAACCACATACCCTGAGATGCCCACCTTAATTATGTTTATTCATATATGGTTTTGTCTTTTAAATATTTGTCCATTGCTGGAAAGTAACACTTAATTTTTCGTGCATGTATATTTTCACGATTTGCCTATAAAGTACAGTTTCAAATGTATTTGAATTTGCGGATTTTGGCATATGTTAGTTATTGGACTATGCTGGATAAATATCTGCTCTCTACATATCTGAATATTTACTGAATACTGAATATACTGAAATCTCTTGGTAAAATTACTTATTGAATATACGTTTGATGTGTTTTTCTGGCCAAAACAAGGATTTTTGGGCTGAAAGTGCCCTGTCAAGGGTATGCTTTTGACACTTGTAGCAAGGGTAAGGGTTGTCATAGGTCCAGCTGCACACCCGTATCAGCAAAACTTCAAGTACCCCCCCCCCCCTCCTCCAGGCTAGCAGGTCAGCCAAGTATTATATACTTGGCTGGTGAGAGATCCCCATGCTTTCCATATTTAATAACTTACAAATGTGCCTATTTGTGGAACAGATGTTAGTCTACCAGTAGACAAACCTGTACAAGTTCAAGTTCATAGATCTTTTATTGATGACCAGAGTACAATCACAGATAAACAATGATCTCCCTCAATAACCGGTCTTGGGAGGTACAGCTATGGCATACAAAGGTTATGACCTCGTCTTTACATGCTATATATGCTATCTAATACACATCAATAGTAAGAAAACACCTCCTACGCCCCTTTTTATCTAGTACAAGTAAATGATAATCTGATAACACATTTGTCCTGCGGTGGGTAGGGGAGCCCTGGGAGAATTGGGACAAAGGAGAACTGGGACACTGTGTATTCTGCCCATAACCAATAACTTTGATGCATAGCCACCGATGCTATATTTTGAATCAAAAATATTTAAGTTTTTTATGATAAAAAAAATTACTGTGATGTTATTATACTTAGAACTATAACAGATTATAGCATTTCTAGGAAAAAAAAGTTTTTTTTTCAGGTCTCTGACGATTAAATTGACGTCGTGTTAACTTTTGATGAGAAAATGTTTTTGTGTTGCATTATGTAGGATTGATAGATGGCAAAATGACCAGCTACTTACAAGAACACATTAAAGCATATTTTGAACTGTATCAACATTTTGCTTAAACATCTCAACCTGGGGAGAACTGGGACATTCATTGTAGGGAGAACTGGCACACTCTGGACTATCGGGGAGATTTGGGACACTCCGGGTGAAGATTTATTATGCTTTAATTATTATTCTCTAAGACCTATGACTGAAGCTAATAGCGGTGCAGTTAAGCCGAAGGATTGTTCATTTTGTGATAAAGGCATGGAATTTCTACCACAGAATCTACATATCCCAGGGATCATTTTAAGAGATAGAAGCACCCTAAGCTCCTTCTGGAACCAAGATGGCCGCCATCTGAACATATAGTACCTGGGAAAGGACAATTGGACACTTCTTATTGCATTTCCAAGTGTGATACATCAATGTATAGATTTGAGAGGGTTGGAAACTCAAAAAAGAGGCTCAAAACATATTTTGGTAAACATCTGTCAACAAAATAGTTCCCATAGCAACCAGCATAGCTACCGAACATATTAAAAACTGTGAATTTAGCAATTCTTATTGGATCTTTTTGTGAAACATTATCATACAAAGGTTTCCGGGATGTGATGTGACAAGGGATGTAGCTCAGTGGTAGGGCAATTGCTTGGCAGGTGAAAGGCCCCAGGTTCGAGTCCCGGTGTCTCTAAAACATCATTTTCAGAGAAACTGTGTCCCTCACACTAGCGGAGACACAAAGCACACTCAGGGTAATGTTGGCTAGACGGCAGGGGGAAAAAGATTTTGGTAAATATCTATCAACAAAATGGTTCCCATAGCAACCAGCATGCCCACTGAAGGTATTGAAAACAATATATTAAGCAATTCTCTTTTTCTGAAACACTATCATACAAGGGTTGCCTGGATATGATGTGACAGGGGATGTAGTTCAGTGGTAGAGCAATCACTTGGCAAGTGAAAGGCCTCAGGTTTGAGTCCTTGTGTTTCCAAAACATCAGATTTCTGAGTTACTGTATCACCCACATTGTAATATGCAAAATGAAAAATAATTATTCAACCACTATGAAACCAAATGCATAGTAAAACTCATTCCCTTTAAGAAATGTTACATTTACATATGCACCTTTCAGAGATAGCAGTCTAAGAGCCTCCAGCATAATGCAGTGCATTTGAGGGAAGCCTTTTGACGCTGATTTTACCAGTGCATTCAGTACTTTCTTGCATCCTCAGTGAATAATTTCATAGCATGATTTAGACAGTTGCTAATTGTAGTTTTATCCACAGTGGGTGCCATCCAAGTGTGTCCCATTGCCAGCCCCACTCAGACAGATCTGGCAATTCAGGATTGGAGTGCAATGCTTTGATCCAAATGTTAACTTGGACATTTTTTTCTGGCAAGCCAGTAACTGCTGGTCTTGAAAATTGTAATTTGGGGCTTAACCACCACCCCTATGCCATGAGAATATGCAAATAGGCATAGAGGTAATGCCCTGGGCAATTCACCAGGCTGGAGCTTACCATTTGATACCAGTGCTGGTCGTGCTAAATGGTTTACATAGGGGACGAACAGGTCAAGATCTCCATTGCATGTTTAGCAACTATATACAGTCATGAGAAAATATACCTGTCATTCCTAAGTGCTTTTAGATTCATCTTTTGGTTCGATTAAGTCTTCATGGGAGATGTTCTGAAAAATGGTAGCCTGTTTTTCTTGATTGTTTTCATTTTGTGTGGATTTCCTAGCCTGTCCTTAAAGGCGCACTGAGTTGAGGACCTAGCCCTGCCGAGTTTTGTACGCAAATGACGTCGTGGGTTCAGTGCGCCTTTAACAAACTACTTGTACATTTCTTAACCAATATCCTTGATGCTCCGAAGTGTGTTGTAGACAATGTCATCCATAATCATAATGTCTCTAATGTCAATAACCAGGTCTTTGCTTTCTTGCATGAATAGATTACCAATATCTTGCATTGCCTGTGTTAATTCATTAACATCCCTGTGCAATGCATTTTGAGCGGATAGCTTATCATGCTGTGCATGAGCTTCACCTTCTGGCAGGCGTGGTTGCAGCTGCTGAAATTCTGCTTTTAGTTCTTTTTTGGGCCACCATCCAGTTTCTCAGAGCAGCTGCAGGACTATCTGTCAGTCTGACTGCACCACAGAAACTCTTGGTGAAAGCATTATTCTTTGCATTACACCGATCCAGTGCCATTGAAGAGAATCTGCTTTGTGTCTTGTTGACAGCATATTTGCCAGACTGAAAGTCAGCCCCATTAGCAGGGTGCTTCTTATGAAGAGCAGCCATGTCACAAATATGAATGGACATAGATCCTGAATAGTGTATGTGGTCCAAAGCAAACATCTAAGGAACAATTTTCACTTGTTACTCTTTGTGCACATAATTTGAAACACTTTTTCACTTTGCATATGACAGTCTGCTTGCCACGGAAACACTCTCCATAAAGGTTCAGGGAAATGAATAAAATGATACACAACATTGCACATAGAATCTGAAACAAGTGTTGATTTTGCATTTTTCAGTACGGTTGTCATGTTAACCCTTTGTGGGCAAGCATCAACTATAGTCGATGCCATGGCAGGAGGAGCATCTACTATAGTCGATGCCATGGCAGGAGGAGCATCGACTATAGTCGATGCCATGGCAGGACGAGCATCGACTATAGTCGTCATAACTCTATGGGATTCAACAAAGCCTCACCTTCAGAGCAAATTCCTGCTAAAAATCTTGCCTCTTGTTATACGAAACAGTCAAATAAGAATTGCTACATACATAGTTTTCAATATCTTCAGTAGCTATGCTTATTGCTATGGGAACTATTTTTTTAATGTTTTCGGAGACACCGGAACTCGAAACTGGGGCTTTTCACCAACCAAGCGATTGCTCCACCACTGAGCTACATCCCCTGTCACATCATATCCCTGAAACCCAGGTATGATAGTATTTCAGAAAACAATGCAATAAGAATTGCTTAATACAAGTTTTTCAATATGTTTGGTAGCTATGCTGGTTGCTATGGGAACTATTTTGTTGAGAGGTGTTTACCAAAACCCTTTTTGTGAGCCTCTTTTTGAGTTTCCCACCCTCTAAAACATACATATTGCTGTATCACACTTGGAAATCCAATAGGAAGTGTCTGATTGTCCTTTCCCAGGTACTTTATGTTCAGATGGCGACCATCTTGGTTCCAGAAGGAGCTCAGGGTGCTTCTATCTCTTAAAATGTTCCCTGAGATGTCTAGATTCTGTGGTAGAAATTCCATGCCTTTATCACAAAATGAACAATACCCTTGATATCTTGAGCTTAACCGCAACGTAAAGTTAAGCAAAATGATGTTTCATTGGTTAATAATCACACTATTTACACTGTCCCAGTTCTCCCTGGTGTGTCCCAGTTCTCCCCAGGTAGTGTCCCAGTTCTCCTCGAAGTGTCCCAGTTCTCCCTGGAATTTCTCAAAATTTCAAAAGGCCCTAGATGGAAATCATGGCAGGCTAGGATGAATCTAAATAGTCCAAATGAAAGGTTTATTGGTAGCCTTTCTTCATGAAACAAAGGCATTTGGTTATTGTTGGCATTGTAGATCTCACAAGCAAACATGTTATGATTTTAATTAAGTGTCCCAATTCTCCCAGGGCTCCCCTAAGCTTACTTGGTGAGTAGGAGGAACATTCAGAGCGGGCCATATCCACAGGTTAGATTGCTTTACCTATTAACGGGGGATTTACATCCCAGCGTTATTTCAACTAAGCTTAGAGCTTGTACAGATTAGCCTTAGTAGGCACACAAAGCCCATTAATTTTATCAGAGCTCTACCCTACCTTTTACGAGGTCCCCCTGTAAGTTAAGAGGCTGTTTCACCCTTTTGATATATAGCCTCCCCTGGTTCCCTCTTACCGGAGACATGTGGGTTCATGGTGTAGTTTGGGGGGTAGCAAGGGTCAAAAAGTTAAAAAAAGAAAAGAAATAGGAAACCCATAAAGTAAAATTAAATAAGTATTTACCTAGAGCCATATCTTACAATAATAGTACTAATAATAGCACAGGCTATGCTGTAGGGAAAAATATTTTGACCCCTTGAGGAATATTTGTATTCATAATTAGGCCTACTTCCACTTTTCGATAGAAAATAAAAGGGTAGGAGTTGACAATTTGAGAGAGGTGGGTGACTTCACGGTCAAAACAATTTATTAGCCATACATGTGTTCTGTTTCGTTTTCTGGTTAACAGATTGGACCAAGCTCCTGGAGACTAGGACTAGAAATAGACAGATACACAGAGAGACAGGCACTGTACCGAGACAGATACTGTACCGAGAGACAAGCACTGTACCAAAAGACGGATGCTGAGACAGGCGTTGCACTGAGAGACGGGCACTGTACCAATGGGATGCGGAAGTTCCGCTAATGTAGCGGTTAATGATAAACAGTTACAGCCCAAGGACAAGCCTCAACCCACAGAGGTCACACTATCACACACATCACTCAGGTCTCAAGGTCAACCCAAGGTCAAACCAAACACAACAAGTGAACTTGAAACATCTGTGGATTCAGTCCACACACAAGTAACAACCATCATGGAGGCACCAGAGCAACTTGAGCAGAAACCTGTGGAAAAGCCTGTGGAAAAAACTGAAAAGACAGAATTAACCACTGAGGAATCCATAGAGGAACTGATGAATGCAATGGATCACCTCAAAAATGCAGAGAACTACCTCGATAAGCCTTTAGTTAAAGACTTTGCAGTTTTAAAGAAACGGTTTGTGACTGAGAATCGCACGGCAGATCCCAGAATCAATCAACATGGCTTAGACCATGGCCTTGTAGAATTGTGCTGGAAGATCTGGAAGGCATTGTTTGAGGAGGACATCTTGGATATGGAGCAGAAGTCATTATTTGATAGGTTCAGAAAGATTCTCGTTGTATTGTGGAATGGTACAGATAGCTCTACTGAAATGTGTGAGCGACTGTTAAAACTAGGCGCACAAGAGTACCTGCTCCAAGTGATACAACACCCAAAAATCACAGACACCGATGAAACCCAAGTTAAGAAGTATGCATATCAGATCTATGTGATTAAGGGAGTGTTTGGGGTTATTCACAACATGTTGGTACATCTGGGGGAGTCAGCCAGGACTGCATTCAGGGACCTGAATGCAGTCAGCATCCTTCAGAAGCAGCTGGACAGTCCCAACACCATGGTCAAAGTCAAGGCCTTCATTAATTTAGCCTATTTGATTAACGAAGATGAGAACGAGCTTATCAATGCTGATGACGTCCATATTCAGTTCATAGTCGAGCTACTCAGTGACGCTGTCAGCTCAGAAACGAGGCGCTCTAAGAAGGGGTTTGCTGCACTTGAGACAGTTGAAGCGCTGAATAAGTTAGCCGTAAACGATAACAACAAGGAGAGGATTCACGACCAGGGGGCTCTAGAGTTCTACGAGAGGTTGTTGGTGGAGGGAGTGACGGAGGATGAACAGGTCACAATTCTACACGGTATTTGGACGCTGGCGTTCCATAAAAAGTGCAGGGATACCATAAATAGCATGCCACAACTGCAGTCCTGTAAGTACACCATGGTGCTAGCATGATGTAACATGATGTAAAGGCTGAGGATATGTATAAGCTGACTCTTTGGCTCTTTTATTTGATATAAGCCACATTTTAACTCCCAGTCAACATATAAGCAAGTTAAAACAAAGCACTTTTATTATGAGCATTGATGTATCATGCCATGAAGAATAGTATCTTATATGTTAATATTTGCATTAATATATGCTTAACACTATTTAACCATTATTATGAACCTTAATACATGAACCTGTCCTTACAGGGTTGAAGTAAATCATTTGTATTCAATTCACCACTGATTAATAGTTTGATGTAGGTTTAAAGGAATTAGCCAAATCCGAGAACACACAAGTGAAGAAGAAGGCTGAAGGCGCGATTTGGGTGCTGCAAGGAGATCATTCAGAAAAGGAGGCGACTACACAGGGTAATACACTGTACTTTATTAATCAATTATGCTCATTCTATACAAACACCTGCCGGACACCGGCTATAACCCACTAAAAGCCTAATGGTGTGTGAGAAAGTCTATGTCTGCCTGCCCAAATGGCTGGCTATGATCCTTGTCACATGCCAGTTTTCACGGCTTGTAAATCGGAGCTTTATTAAGGTTTCTGGAGAGTAAACTAGAAAGCCGGATATTTTGTAGAAAGTTACTTAAAATTATACAAATTGTAATCATCAAGATTACTTGAGTATACCAGTAACCTCTATTCATCATCACTTCCTATGTAAATTCTAAGCTGTATACTACATTTCTAAATACAAATTTAAGTTAATTGGTCTTCAGCAGTATAATATCATACAAATATTTATCTTTTTTGAACATCAAGATAATGCTCACTATTGGAGATATTATAATAAAATGAAATGAAATAAATCTATTTTCAGACAGCAAAGATGCTCAGCACGTTATGATCAGCTACAACTGGGGGGTTAAACCCATAGCACTGCGCATACGGGACAAGCTGCTGGAGGCTGGCTTCAAGGTCTGGATGGATGTGGACAACATGAGTATGTCGATCTCACTATTATCTAGTTAAAACTGATGATGTAGAGCATCATTTATGAGGAGGGCGTATTTTAAGGGAGTGATCATATTTTAATAATATGGGGGCGGGGGGGGCGAATCTTTTTAACCCTCCCCTAATATGGGTCAAATATTGGCGCTCACACGTTGAAGCATAGTAATGCGCAGGCCTTTTGGCTCAAAAAAGGTTAACATTTTTGCCCCCCCCCCAAGAGGAGTTTTTCACACCCCCCGCCGGTCAAGGGGTCCACCTTTTTTTGCCATTATTTTAGACATCATAATGCTTTAGTGTCTTATAATTGTTCCTTGCCAGAACTGCATCCATGCATCATGTCTACCCCACAGAATTGATACACCAAAATAGTGCTGGCAAGTTATTCAAGTATCAATGATGTAAAATGAACATTAAGCCTTGAGGCATCATGCTGTCTGTTTATAAAGGTTTAATACTGTAATCCTGTTGCAGCTGGATCCACGCTGGAGGCCATGGCTGATGCAGTAGAGAAGGCGTCTGTAGTAATTCTCTGTATTACCCGCAAGTACAAGGAGAGCCCCTCATGCCGAACAGGTAACCTCATTAATCACATCTTTGAGTTTGTTGTTAGAGAAGGGGGTCATAACTACGGTCAAATAGAAATAGAAATAAAACAATTAAACTCCTATGTTTTTATGCATCTTGTCTTTCCAAACTCCATCAATTCTGAGCAGGGGCATGGCAGCCATACCCCCCCCCCCCCACCCACTTTTGGTCAACCCCAAAAAGGGGCAAACCTAAAAGGTCAAGAGAGAAGAGGGCAAAAAGGGTCTACTTTGAAACTGCTTAGTGTTGGTCCACGCCAACTAGTTATCTGATGTTCGCTTGCACATTACTTGTTATCCTTGTCTTTCTAGTATGTTTATGAAAGAATTTCATGTGAATGTTAATTTTTCTATACTTTTGATATGTTATCCTAATACACATTTCTATGTTATCCTAATTTACATTATATCTAACTAATTTTGTTTAACAATGACTGGACTTTAACAGAGGCGGGGTACACATATCAGCTGCGGAAGCCGTTCATCCCGCTGCGTCTGGAGGCAGGTTACAAGGCCGATGGCTGGCTCGGCATCATGGTCGGCACCAAACTGTGGTTTGACTTCATCAAGAACTTCAATGGAGCCTCCGCTGGTCTCATTAAGGAGCTGGACAACATGGGCAACCATTCAGAGCTGTCAATCATACAGGGTAGGTCCATATAAGGAGCTGGGTACCATGGGGGGAGGGGCAACAGGACTCCTTAGAGCTGTCAATCATACAGGGTAGGTCCAAATAAGGAGATGTGTAACACTTTTTACCAGGAGGTACACCTATTACAGGAATTTAGACCACATAATCCTAACTCCTCCTTAACAAATGCTGGGTTATCCAACTTTAGACTGGCAGATTATGTAACACAATGTATCCCACCCATCAGTTAAAAGAAACTTTTGTCTTTTTGCTTTAAAAAGTCAGTTAAATGTTTAAAAAAGAATTGTCAGATTTTCAGAAAATGTCAGTTAAAAGTCATTTAAGAAAATATTCTCAGCAATATCCTATTGGTACAAGACCAAAATGCACCCCTTAAACTTGTCAGTTGAAATAAGTACTCAGCAGTAAAAAGTCAGTTAAATGTTAGTTAAAACTGTGACTGAAAAATAGTGGGAACTCTGTTAACTATTCAAGCTATAAGCTCATGTGTTTCAGCCCAGAAGGCCGGTACCGTTGGTACATCCCCTAAAGCACCCGCCACCACACAGGCAGCCTACTGCTCGTGGTCAGAAACACAGGTCTCCACGTGGCTGAAAGACAATGGTCTCAGTCATCAGGCTTCAAAGTAAGATTATCACTTCTTTTAGACCTATTTTAACTTAGAATTACATATGTATGCTCAAGTAAAGCCCATGTGTATCAACTTTGATGACGAGCACTGGGTTTAGAGCCACCGTAGTAACCTCACACTGATTCTGTCAGGGAACAGTCCGAGTGTACGACTACTAGCAACTGTAAGGGTCGTATGACTTTCATTGAACTTTTTTTTCACATAAAAGTAGTTTTTGGGGTACGGTTCACAGGAAAATACTTTTTTTTTAGTCCACTGGCGCAAATAAAACTCCTGCAATGGGCTTTGAGTTGCTTGCCTGTAGATGGCCCTAGACCCCTAAATTCGACATGGCGACATGGGCATTTCTTAAATTCGACATGCGACATGAGGCCTAGTGACATGCGACATGAGGCTTAAAAAGATAGGGACATGGGACATGGACAGTTCTTAAAACCGACATGGGACATGAGCATTTTTTAAGCGACATAGACATGCGACATGGCCATTTCTTAAAATCGACATGCGACATGGGGACCCCCCCATCAAGGGCCCCCTGTAGGGCCAGATTTTCACTAACATATATGCTGGTATTAAAGAAACACAAATAAAGACAGTCCATGTTTCCCGTTGTAGGTTGATGTCGCTGGATGGTGTTCTGCTGAAGGAGCTGGGTGAGATGAGGAGAGACGCGCCCGAGTTCTTCTACTCCAACCTCAGGGACGACCTCCACTTCACTCTCATAGACATCCTCAAGTTTACCAAGGCACTCAACAAACTCTGACCCCTGTCACCTCTGTCCCCCCCACAACACACTCAATTTATTGGCCCTCTTATGGTTGCAGTTCTTGCACCAACTCTCATAATCTTGCACCTCCTTGTACGAGGATCCCACAGTTTTTCTCTCTTTGTGAAGTCTATTTCTATCTTGATTTTCTCGGTTATTTTACAGACTGGAAAGTGTTTATAAATGTAAATAACTGCTCTATTGATCCCTGTAAAATAGCTGAGAAAATTGAGTTTGACATAGACTTCACAAAGAGAGAAAATCCTTGGGATCCTCATACAATCAACCCCGGAATGGGCTGAGGAATGGCATCAAACGGCAACCATAAGGGGTCGAATATAAAAGATCATACTGTGTAATTATCACCCATTTGCAAATATTGAATTAGCTAAGGCTGCTTGACAGCCATCATTGGCTTCCACACGTTGAATTCATGTAGACATCCACAAGATTTATTCTTAAGACACTGAAATTAAGGGAGCATGTGGTATTAACAAAGCCCCATAGGAATTATATTATGTTATATCATATTATTACTTTGAATACTGTAAAACCTCGTGTATAAGCCTAACTTGCAAATAAACCGCACCCCGATCCTATAAGCCGCACTAGCCATCTGATTATGGTGACTTTTGTTCCGTACTATAGGAGCAAAACCTCGCTTATCCGCGAGGTTTTACGGAATGTATTTTCTATTGCATACCTGCCACCTGAGCTTGTGAATATCATAAATACCTGTTGCTGCCATACTCACATTTATATTATGAGACATTTCCATAATGACCAGCCGATCCTGGTTAATAATATGCTATTTTGTACATTTTATGCCCAAATAAAACTTTATCAAAAAATTAAATTAGAACAACTGTGCTTGTTTTAACTATTGGAATGTGTAAAAAAAGAAAGATTATTACCCAACAATTGTTATGTGATATTTCCTTTGGATCCATTTCATGAACTGAAATTCATCATGTAGACAACAAGTGCCATAGAGCATGACCATTTCACAAGTATACTAAAATGGATTACAGATATATGCAGATCCCTGTCCCTGACAGAGTTATAATTGATATTGATGTACATATTAGGAATATTTGTGAAGAACAAATGCCTTGATAGATCTACCTCATTATCCCAAAACCAAACTCATATTACCCATTTCGTATTGATTATGAGACAAAAGTCAACAAATGTGAGCGATGAAATAATGATACTTTAAGATAAAGAAAATCGAACAAAAATATCATTTAACAAGAAAATCTTTTGTAAGCTTTCAGATCTCAAATTGCTTGACATATCACTCACACATATTTGTCATGCCCTCCGGTACAAAGACCTTGTCTTAGTAATGGTGTTGACCTAATCTATACATCAATACCAATGTTTGTTTTATGCAGAACAAAGCACCAAAGCAAACATTGTGGAGAGGGTGAAGATAAGCCCATGTCAGCTCATATGTCATCTTGAGATGCTAGCACCCTGCCTCAGATCCTGAATCAGTCATTTCCTACCATTTCACAAGACGGAAAGGACCGGACAAGAAGTGGAAGCTAAACCTCACCTTGCAACCATCTCACAATGAACATCACCAGAGTGACAGTTATGAAGGATATTGAGGGAAACAACACACATTCTAAGGGGTTTATTTTGAAACTATTTACACCTGTGGTTATATTGATGACTGTAGCAGGAGCTCCAATACGACATCTCACCACTTGGAAACCAGTGATTTACATCCAGTGGTGTTACAGTTTTCTTATATTCTGTTCTTGTATTGTCTGTATAGCGTACATAGCCTGGATGAAAGATACCCCAGTGTGGAATAACTACTCTGTAGTTAGGATGTCTCACATTGTTGGATACTCAACCTTTGTCATCTTCCATTTATGTCATCTAAGAATTGGTTTTAATCTTAGAAAGATGTGTATTATGATTGAAGAGACAATTGTGAATGACTCAAAAAGGTTTTATTGCATCCTTGGTTTTTGTATTATTATTCCCTGTCTGTATTTCTCATTGTTAACTGGGGCCTACATATGGTCAGTGGCACACATGCTCAGGGAGTCCCTTCCACTGAAATCAACTCCTATTTATTTTGGGGTGATTGTTAGAAGTTCTACTGTATGTTCTGTTGGTGTCGTTTGCTTTGTCCTGGCAATAGTCACTGCTAGCGTGTCAAGGTCTCTCCGGATCAAGCTTGAAGTCTTGGATATTAAAATGTCAGGAGATGATATTGAAGAATATAGGCTTAGGTTTGATAAATTAGTAACTTTAATATCACATGTAGATGATACGGTAAACATCCCAATTGCTGTAATTCTGACTGAAGATATGTTTTTATTGTGCTGCAATGTCTTTCACTTTGCAACAGTCAACTTTAATATTACTACACTGGCGGTCTTCCTTGAACTGCTGACAGAGGTGATTCTGGTATGCCTATCCTGTGGGATGGTGAGACATTTCGTAAGTAATAAATAACTAATATAAAATAGTCAAAATGTTGACATGGAAATCATAATAGATTCAATCACAGTTCTTTAATAATGACTTCATTATAATCAAACCGTTATTTTGGCCAAACAGATTACAAAAATCTTACATAGTTTAATTTATCTGCTATCTTCTGATCCTTTGAATGACTTCATGGTGGGGGAGGGGGGGTCACAATATATGTACACGTTCCCAGTGGGCACAGGACATTGAATCAACATTGAAAAATGGTTGTCAATGTTGATTCAATGTTGAATCAACGTTGATTCAATGTTGAACTGAATTGTGTGCCAACTGGGTTCTCTTAGGATGTTTATAGATACATGGATATTTCCCTTATACATTTAGACATTTCTTCTGTTTCAGGTGGAAGCACCGCGATCAGCATTGATTAAAATAGATCTCAGAATCCTCCCAGTCAAATATCACAGCGCCGTGAGTGATTAAAATTAATTAAAAATTCTTATCTTAAAAAAGCGCCTCCAGACTCCAGAGGCAGTTATGACATTAATTCTAAGCTATTTATCTTTTTCGATGGTATTCTATTTCCATTAATCATATCTGACTTGATCTAAATGTGTTTTCCTTTCACAGGTCCAGATATTTCTAGGACAAACAAGTGATAATTCCATTGGTATCTCAGCTGCAAAATTATTTGTCATCACTCCTTCTTCCATTTTTGCAGTAAGTGATTTTTTGGAGAGCGAAGATCCATGTAATGACGTACTGTTATCAGAATATGCAGTGTATATCTCAGATATATTAGAGAAATAATTGATATGATGATTGCCTACCAATATCTATTTACTGAAGCAATAACCACTGAACACAAATGTGGATTTATTTTATCAACGGTTCTTATGTGTAATAAACATGTTTTGTTACAGATTACAACTACATTGCTGACTTATGCCATTATTATGATACAGTCAAGTCCTAGTAGGTCTGAAGGAAGATATGGAAACCTGACTCATTACAATACTACATTATCTGCAATTACTAATGAGATTATATGAACATTGTGAATACACTCTGCATTAAATAAAATATTCAGATCAATAACACAGGTATCCGATGTAACAAATCTTGTGATTTGAATAGTCAGTAAAATAATAAAAGAAGGACTAGGCTGCAAATCGGTTATAACCGAGCCTAGATTCTGGTTGTATGTTTTAACATACCATACTGGATGTAACCTTAATAAAAATCTTTTATAAAAAAGGTTTCCTTCCAGTGATTAAGCATCATGGGAGTGTATTGATAATCATAATGATAGTATATTAACCCTCCAAACAGAACTCAAGAATGACACAAGATAGGAAAGAGTGCATTTCCCTGAAACGCACTAGCTGTATACACAAGATAGACATGTTTTAAACTCTTTCTTAGAGTGGAATGGCTTTCTGCAAAAACTAAAAGATTCTTTCGTAGAATAAGCAAAGTTGCTACTGATGAGTCAATTGATGAAACCTATGGCGGCAGTTACTTAAAAGATATTCTGGTAGACC
The DNA here is from genome assembly GCA_947462335.1 of Harmothoe impar. Lineage (NCBI taxonomy): Eukaryota > Metazoa > Annelida > Polychaeta > Phyllodocida > Polynoidae > Harmothoe > Harmothoe impar. The sequence goes on from OX381704.1 coordinate 113,019,884, forward strand.
ATGGCCATGTACTAGCAATAATGCGTTAAAATCTTGTTCACTATCAATACAAATTTTGTATCTATGATGTATCATTGTTCAACCTTACTTTTAGATATTATATGACAAACCAAGTTTTTCTTCTTATGACTGTGAATGATTTGATCCCTGAACATAAAAAAGATGTAATTTAAAAGGCTAGGTGGTGATTTCTCTTTTAATCAGTTCATAATTTGGGAATTAAAAGTCCTTTCAAACTGGGCAGAAATAGGCACCTGCCAAAGTTAATGAGCAATAATAGAGGGAGGGGGGGTTTCCACATCAGCCCCGTTCTCATGTTGTGACCTAATTGACTACAAACTATGTGATTTACCAATGTAGGTTACATGATTAAATAATGGTCTTAATCATGAAAGCAAACAGCAGTTTTATTAGTTTACACATTTTATTGAAGTTATATGACTAAGTAACCAAAGCATGTAATCAGCATGACAGTATTCCTTGATAGCGATAATGTCAATCCAGATAATCTAATTGAAATGCCACTGGCAAAATTTTACAAACAATTTTCAAATAGTCTCATCAGTGGCTGGATACCACTGTAGTGTTGTACTGAGTAAGGTTTCCATCACTCCCATCAGACCTGCCAGGACTTGACTGTACCACGATAACGGCATAAGTCAGCATTGTTGTTGTAATCTGAAACGAATAATATTACGTCTTTGATATCTAATTGATATGGAATTACAAAGCTTTTCAATCTATGAAGGAGAATTATTTAATGAAGACAATGGTGACGTTACAATTCAGTTTTTCTGACACATTGCAGTTTGCACTATCAATCCAGAGGCCAACTTACTGCAAGAATAGTAGAAGGGGTGATGACAAAAAGTTTTCCAGCTGAGATACCAATGGAATTATCACTTGTTTGTCCAAGAAATATCTGAATCTGTAAAGAAAATGGCTATTTAATTATCAAATAAGATATATATTCAGAAAATGTAAATAGCAAACCTCTGTAAATGAGTTAGCGCTTTTATGAGAATTAATCATCTTTAGTAACACTGATGCGTGAATGCCTCGGATGATTCCTTTCTAATATCACTAAACTGAACGGCTGATAAAGAATTAGTTACCGTGCTATGATATTCAACTGGGAGTTTCCTCAGATCTATTTTAGTTAGTGCCTCTCTCGGTGCTTCAACCTGAAAGGGAAGTTTGGTTTTGAGACTGTAATTTATATGATAATTACATAAACATGGATATAATATGCATACTAAATCCGTTGTCTCGACTATGGTGTATCAATTAGAAAGGTAGCGATGTGACAGCAAGGCTATGATGTATATCATCTTATTAAAGTTATATTGTGGAAATATCTAAACATCAAAATAACATGTTGAGAATAAAATCAAATGATGAGAAATGTCTATACTATATCAATTTATTTCATGGTTCATAGACTCTTAGAAATTTATTAATTAATTGACTTAATTTACAAAATGTTTCACCAGCCCACAAGATAGACATACTAGAATAACCTCAGTTACCAGTCCAAGGAATTGGGTAAAAATTATCAAATTAATGCCAACTGTTTCAAAGTGAAAGACATTGCAGCAGAGTGAGAATATGTTTTCAGTCAGAATTACAGCAATTGGAAAGTGTACTACATCATCTATCTGTGCAATTAGAGTTACCAACTTGTCAAACCTGAGCCTATACTCTTCAATAGCATCTCCTAACATGTCACATGTCAGCTTGTGATTAAGGAACCTTGAAACAGTGGCAGTGGTTAAGGTGGGTCGCTACCTCTTGAATGTGAACACACTGCGCAGGTACCTGCGCATATAGCTTAAATGTATCAGAATGAGCTAATATTGCATAATCTGATACATATACATGCTGAATAAGCCATGTTAAAAATTTGGGAGATTTCGAGCAAAATTGAGCATTTTATTGAACTTTGAATATTTGATGTATTTGTAGCCAATGATATTTGTTATTTTTATCAAAAGTTAGAACATTGAACCTTTTTACCATTAAATCATTATCTAGAATGATATAGATACAATTAAGTTACTTAAAGTAATCAAGGGTATAAATTGTAGCCATTTTCTACCCTGATTCTAGCCATTTTACACTTTATTTTTAGCTTTAAATGTGAGATTTAGACCGATTTTGCTATATTTTTAAACTTCAAAGGCCAAAAAAACTAAAAATATGCCCGGGACCCCCTATCAAAATCACTTTCATATGTGAGCAAATGATCTGAACTATTTTCTGAGAGAGTTTAAAAAGATTCTGTTAATTTTGAATACTATTTTCAGCCAATAAGGCTACAAAATAAAAATAAATTATTCCTTTTCTTTCCCGAAACATCAAATTTTTACCCAGAATGCCATGGCATACAATGGTAAAATTATTTTTGCAGTAAAGTAAAACATATAGGCATTTCACCTGTGAAGATTTACATTTCTGTGCATAATGGTTCATATTTAAAAAAATTATTGAAGTTTTCACACTTTTTTCTCATTTTTAGAGAAAAATTAAAATACTTTAATTTTTCAAAATTCTGTATCTAAAAAAGTAGGTCGGGACCCCCCATTTTTTTTTTCATTTTCCGATTCTATATGATTTAGACTGCATGTAGAAAAAAAATAGGGAGATTCTGTTAACTTTGATCAAAGGGTAGCGACCCACCTTAATGCTAAAACAAAGCAAACCACAATAACAGAACATGCAGTGGAACCCCTTACAATGATTCCTAAATAAATTGGAATCAATTTCAGGGACTCAGAAGCTTTAACTTTGTGTGCGACAGACCATATGAATGTCCAAATCAAAAATGAAGAGTAGAGACAAGGGATAATGATGCAAAGATTGAGGATGACATGAAATTTTCTTGATTTTTTTACCACTATCTCTTCAATTATCAAGCAGATCTTTTTCAGAGTAAACCCAATCTGTAAATGGGCGAAATAGAAAATAACAAAACTTGAGTAGTAAACAATGTGAGAGATCTTTATCACAGATGACTCATTCCATTCTTCAGTGTCTTTCATCGAGGCAATATAGATTATACAGACAATACAAGAACAAAATATGAGAAAACTGTAACACCAATGTATGTAAACAAATGGTTTGCAAGTAGTGAGATGTCTTATCGGTGCTCCTGATACTGTCATCAATGTAATCACAGGGGTAAATAGTTTCAAAATATAACCCTTGGAGTTGTCACTTTTCTCATTGTGTTCAAGCGCTGTCACTCTGGTGGTCTTCATTGTGAGTAGGTCCTAGATGTTCAGTGTTCAATGCTTGTCGACAAACGTCCTTCTCAGTGGTAAAAGAGGGGGTAAATGCTCATTCAGCATTTGATCAAAAGTAGGAGCAGGTGAATGTGGAATTTGAGCCTATATTTGTTTATTTGACCAGTGTGTACTGGGGTTGTATGTCTCTGACAGAGTCAAGATTGATATTGATGTACAGATTAGGTAAACAACATTTGCATTCTTAATCTATACACCATCTGTAAAGGTAGAAGACTTGACAAATACAGGTCATACATTTTGCCATCCCAAGACTTAAAATAATCAATGTTATTGAGTTGTGGTACCTGTGCTGTTGCCTACCAGTATGGACAGTGTACACATTGTGTGCTGTGTCCATAGACTTTGATTTGAGATTCATGTTCAACTATTGAGTGAACAATCTACTTTTGAAATTGAAAGCAATAATGCTTTTTAGATCCTGACTGACATGATGTAGGTGTTGATATAGTGTTATATCACTGGTTGGGCTCAGAACCCTCAGCTCCCTTCTTTATGACTACATAATCATTCATATTCTAATATAGAAAACAAGAATAATTTCTACAGTTTTTAATTTTTTAATCAGTAAACAGTTTAGTGGGGCAATATGCGTATAAGCCATATATCAGATGCGCGGTGCGGCTTATAGGATTGGCCCATGATCAGGGTGCGGCTTATACGCAAGTTTTGGCTACTATGGTACAGTAGTAAAGTCGCCATAATTAAATTGCCATTGTGGCTTAGAGGATTGGCCCAAACTCTAGGTACGGCTTATAGTAACGCGAGTTAGGCTTTTAACGAGGTTTTACAGTAATATCAATGTTACATTGCAAAGTCATGCTTGACCAGTGCCAACTGCCAGACAGTGTTTAACTTGTTCAGGAAATCGCTTCAGTGGTTGTATCTAAATGTATTATTGTACTGAGTGAAGTTTCCATGGTTTCCCCCAGGCCTGTCAGGTGTGGACTGAACCATTATTATGGTGAAGGTTAGCAATGTAGCTGCAATCTGCAAATGATAACATTTTATAATTTAAAACTCTGATAGAGTAAGATGATTTAAGTCTATCATTTTATTTTTTTGAAATACAAGATTCACTATACTTTAGCACTGAAATGCTGTATTCAATGCCTCCCATTGAATACAATGGGCTAAGAAAGATTTACTTCATTAAATGGCTTCAAATCAAAAAAACAATGCAAATGCCAACTACATTGATACCTCTCTGACGTATTTCACTTGTGAGGGCTGGGGCGTTTCCCGCTCAGCCTGCGGCTTCATGGGATACTGCCCCATCCTCCACTTGTGAAATACGACAGAGACGGTATCAATGGGTGTTGGCATTTGTCTATGTATTTATTGTTTAATTTGACAGAAGTCTTCTCCCTATAATCTATATATGAATTAGTGCTTTAATACATAACAACCCACCCCCTTGTGCCCCAGAGAGGTACTAACACTCAGCTAATACTTATATAACACATTATAAATTACATTATTATATCATCTGTTCCTGAGGGGTTGGTCATGTAAATGATACAAATTTCATCAACATGTATGTCAGATAACAATATCTATTCGTCTTACTTATAGCCTAAATTAGTTCATGTCATCTCTAAAAGCCAACTTACGGTAAGAATAGTAGACGGTGTAATGACAAACAATTTTCCAGCTGAGATACCAATGGAAGTATCACCTGTTTGTCCAAGAAACATATGAATCTGAAAAGGTAAGAGACTTGACAAATTATGTTTGATAGAATAAGTAATTTTACTCCAACTGAAGGATAGATAGGGGGCATCTGTAACGAATGAATCCTTATGATTATGTTTTACTGGTTAGTCTATGCCTAAATTCACTGTATAATGGCATAAACTCCCCACTTATGTTGTTTTGGCTATTTCTGGCCCTTTTCAGGCTTATACCCCTACAGAATAACCAGTTTTGCACCAATTTATTCAAATTTTTGGTATATCTGGAAAAACATCCTAATAATTCGGGAAATCTCTATTTTTTGTGTATTGGCCCAATATTTTCTGTTTTCTGGCCCTCCAAAGGCCCAAAAAAAACTAAAAACCTCAAAAACGCTAAAAATGACATGTTTTACATGCCTCCCATGTGTACTGAGGCAGTAACAGCTTATTCCTAATATCATTTTCTATTAGGTCTATGGTATAGTCAATTGATTCAAGATGATTTCACTAGATATATTCCGTATTTTTTTCTCCACAGTCATTTAAGTGTGTTTTGTGAGCAAAATATTCAAATGTCATTTCAGGTTGATACCTCTACATAGTAAATAAAGAAGATCCACACAGGCTCTATTGTATCCCAGACTGTGAGGTAACTCTTGTGTCTTCTGCTGGAAAAAAGAAATTTTGAAAAATATCCAATAATCTTGCCTCCAGGAGCATATGTCTATTGGGATACATATTTTCCGTCACGGAGTCACCCGGAATATTCGTCACGGAGTCACCAGCCACCCTGATGAAAATTTAAACCTTCATAAAATTGTTAATACCCAATATATTTAAGTTATCTCTGGTTTTCCTGTGTCCTACCCACTCCCTCTAATGTTCTAATGCAAAAATCCACCATTTTTATGCCCATTTATACAAGAAATAATTTCCGTCACGGAGTCACCCGGGTGACTCCGTGACGTAAAATAGGTTAATAGGGGTACTTTAGGCCTATACTGTGCAAATTTGGTCTAACCAGATATCATGATGCTTCATATTTCTTAAAGTACACATGATCAGGACACTGTAGAGTGAATTTAACCAATAATGGGACCATTTTGAGGAAACTAGAGTAAAGTTGAGAGTATGTAGTTGAAATGTTCATATTTCTGATAAATGTTCAAAATTCATCGGGCTGTATCTCAAAAACAATTACTCAGAGGATATCCATTCTTGGTATGCTTCAAGATATGTGTTGGCCCAGCTTGTAAACAAAATTATTAGTTGCTGTGATGTATTTAAAACATAATGTTCATGATCATGGATTTTTGGTCACGGAGTCACCTGAAAAAAGGACAATAAACTTCACGAGGCGATAAAAACTGAACCGCTAGGGTTAGAAATGTATCAAAAAGTGTTCCAAGGAGCCAAGATATATACCTTTCAACATACTAAAGTTGTTTAAACATATTAAGAACTTTCTGATTTGTCCTTCCTCTATCCTAAAACAACATAAGTCAGGAGTTTGAGCCGTATACTTATCGTAATTTAACCCCAATGACCATTATTTCTAAGCCTTACTTTAAGGTCTTACAATAATTGGCATGGACCTTAATTGCCCTTATTATGGTTAGATGGAGACTTTTAACATTTTTATTTGCTAAATAATCCCAAGTGGTAGGCTTTCATTATAGATCAATAGGTCTAAATCTGCTTTTTTAATGGCTTATCTACATTTAAATAGCAAGCATTTGATACCGTGTTGCAATATTTAGCTGGGAGTTTTCACATGTCTAATTTATTCAGTGCCTGTCGTGGTGCTTCCATCTGAAGTAGATAAATGATATATTAAGAGTGAAATTGGGCTTTCATCCACCATTATTTCAAAGTACCAAGTAATTTGATTAAATATCTCAACAAACCATTGTTTTGACTTCATATCTGTATCAAAAACATGAAATACAAAGTTCGCTAACACTGCTTACTAATAAAGACAATGCTTATAAGCATTTTTAACAAATTTTATATTTGCAAGAACTTTGTTATTCATTTGACTAATGCATGGGTTCCATCTTTGTATTCACAAGTTGCTTCCAACAAGATAAATACATGAAGGACACACGCATTTAAAGTAAATACTTACATGATATTTCACTAGACCACAAGACAGGCATATCAAAATGATCTCTGCCACTGATTCAAGTAGAAGGGCAATAGCAGTAACTTTAGGGACATCTCCTATGAGTGCAAATACAGAAGCACACACTAGAAAAATGTCTTCGGTCAGAATGACACCAATCTGAAGATGCACTACATCATCCACTCGTGCAATTAAAGTTACCAATTTATCAAACTTGAGTCTATATTCCTCAAGATCGCACTCTGAGATGTCACTTGCAAGCTCAACTTTGTGTCTAAACCACCTTGAAAACTCCTGAGCGGTTAATGATAAGGCAAAGCAGATCACAATGACAGAGCATGCAGTTAAGAATCTTACAGTCATTCCAATATAGACTAGAATAGTTTGAGACAATAACAGACCCACATATGTGAAATACATATCATGGTAAGAACAACTAAATGCCACAAGAACTACTGAAAAATATATACATGGAATGATAGTGTAAAGGCTGAGAATATAGTAGAATCTGTTAGTTTCTATGATCAGAACATCTTCAATCATCATGCATATGTTCCTGATATTCAAACTGATTCTTAAATGGAGGAAATAAAAGACAGCATAGGTGGCAAAAAAAACTATGTGAACCATCTGGACTGCAGATGACACATTCCATTCTGGCGTAACCTCTATCCAAGCTATAAATGGAAGGCATGCAGCACAAGAGCAGAATATCAGGAAGCTGTAACACCACTGGATATAAATAAATGGCTTCCAAGTGGTGAGATGTCTAACTGGTGCTCCTGATAAAGTCATTAATATCACCACAGGGGTGAATAATTTCAGAATGAAACCCTTAGATTGGGTCATTTCCTCATTGCTTTTCATAGTTATTACTCTCGTAGTGTTCATCAAGAGTTTCAGCACTAGTCTGCAAAACAGCCTTTCTGTCTCAGAGCGAGAGTTAAGGATGTGGCTGGTTTCTCATGCAGGATTCTTGAATGAATGAAACCTGAGCCAATACCGTATTCGACATAATAACAGGCCTGGGCGCTTAAACTATTTTGAGTGGAAAAATAAGCCTCGAATTTTCTTTCTAAAAAGCGCCCCCCACGGCTATCTTAGACAAACTACTGGCACACCTCAGTGGCATCTACACACCCCTATTACTTCACACTTGGCTTGGCCTCAACATCTGCACAGGTGTGAAGTGCTCCATATCACACACAGGTGTCACTACAGCAACAAAAAATCTGGACGAATTCTGAAAAGGAGGGTGCTTATTATGTTGAATACGGTATGAGCTTATTTATTCGGTGTCTTTCTGATCACCGTTTGAAATTGATGAATTGAATGTACCAGAGGCCTTGCACTCAAAACATGTTTGCACAGCACTGTAAGAGGAGAAGGCTTTACCAATACAAGAGATGGATAACTCAAACAGTAGAGTCTAATTTACCTGTTTGAAGTTCATTTTATTGATGCATGGAATAAATAAGATGCACAGTATTTCCATTTAATTAATGGCCTGCATATGTATGTCATGCAAAATATACACCATGACCATCTAACATAATGTATAATTTAGGGAATGGTCATTTTTAACAACAAGGGGGGCTGGTTGACACTAGGAGGACCCAAAGAATTTAGACCCCTCGAGGGGGGGGGGCTATGAAGGGGGCACTAAAAATGATATATACAATTGTTTTTTAGCGGAAAAGTTACGCGTTATTATAGCTCAAAGGGGTCAACTGAGCACAATTTCAACCAGCCTGAGGGGGCTCACTTAAAACACTTTGTCTCACTAGGCCTGTGCTTCTACACAATGTTTACTGTAGTGATTTGTTCTGCATGAAGCAAGCATTAATATTGATGTATATATAAAGACAACAGCATTTGTAAAACAAAACCTGTGTATCAGAATGTATCGGAAGGGATGACTCATATATGTATGAGTGATATGTTAAATAATCTGGCACCTGAAAACTTAGGCCACTCCAAAAAAAAGTGGTTCCTCATCACCAAGGTCTAAAAAAAAAGGCGAGGGAGGCTTTTTTTTTTTACTTGCGGCTTAAAATGCATAGGATGATATATACTTTTTGCTCCCAAAACGCACATTTTAGTAAATAAGTATTTATTGATATTTTAAAATAGGAAAAAGGTAATTCATTTCTATCCTAATGCATTACTGGCAGTATTAGCTTCAATTTGATTCCAAATATGACTAAAATTTGCATAAAATTTTTTTCTTCAAAACCTGATTTTTATGATGCGCGCGGTGATGAGAAACCATTTTATTTTTTTGAGTGGCCTTATAAACAATATTTTTCTTAAAGTATTACTATTTTATGTTTAATATTTGTTATAAGATCTCTCAAGATGATTATAAATATTTCTCAATCAACATAAATATCAATCATAATTCTGTCAGGGACAGGGATAGTCTCATCAGTGGTTGTAGTTCAATGTTTTATTGTAAAACAAAGGGTAACAGGTAACTCTTATTTGATTGGATTGGATTAAATAAGAATAGGACTACCAACTCCAATCACAGGTAAATCAAAACTGTTTAATCTCTCTTGTTTCTGCCCTCCTTCCTGGAGGCTCATTGATATTCATGAGGACTAGCCTCTACAAGCTGCACAGCACCGGCACAGGTTATCAGGGTTCTATGAGGATAAATGTGACAGTACTGTGAAATCTCACATAGAAGTAGCGGCTAGTACAGAAGTCAGATTGTCGGAACAATATGATTGGTCATGGTGTGGATTATATGCAAGTTTTTGCTACTAAGATACAGTACTAAAATTCACCATAATCAGATTACTAGTGTGGCTTATAGGATTGGCCTAAAGTTGGGCTGCAGTTTATATATACGAGTTAGGCTTATATGCAAGAATTTACCGTAATTGTCCGAGACTTATCAGATTGACATTTATAACAGTTATTGGAATGAAACATACACACCTGCACCACTTTTCTGTGTGGATTCATACTGTAATAATATACATTCATATTCAAAATCATAATTAATAGTATCACATAATTCTATGTAATCATTATCAATATTCTATGATTCCTATAACCTTCCCGGATGAATAGCAAATAGTAATGACAATGTGCATATTTACAAAGTATGCTTTTTATTCTAGGGCAAGGGGTGGCATAATGTGCCAGCCCCAAAACCCTTTTCCAGTTCATGAAATGGATCCAAATGGTTCTCCCTAGAGTAAATAACTATTGTTGGCAGATGGCACCTTGGAGTCTTCAGCAAGCCTTAGGCTTAAAGTCTTAATAATACTCACCATTACTAAAGAAGGGGAAAAAGAGCCCCCACGATAACAGCATCTCACACCATTTATATTTGATGGGTATTATTAAGACTTTAAGACTAAGACATAGATCTATTAAGATTTGATTAAGACTCACTCTAAATGTTTGTTCGTGCACTCTCAGGAGCTAGGCCTGTCAAGCTTATTGTCGGGCAATAGAATATTAAAAAAAGAATTTGATATTTTTTACACTTCCCAATAAATTTAACACCCTTGGTCTGTTATCACGACAGAGGTAACAGGGGTCAGAGTTTGTTGAGTGCCTTGGTGAACTTGAGGATGTCTATGAGAGTGAAGTGGAGGTCGTCCCTGAGGTTGGAGTAGAAGAACTCGGGCGCGTCTCTCCTCATCTCACCCAGCTCCTTCAGCAGAACACCATCCAACGACAACAACCTACAACGGGAAATATGGACTGTCTTTATTTGTATTTCTTTAATACCACTTTACATCTTAGTGAAAATCTGGCCCTACAGACAAGCAACTCAAAGCCCATTGCAAAAGTTCTATCTGCTGCAGTGGACTAAACAATTCACCCTGAATATAAGAGGTGTCTTTTGATAAATTGCTGGGGTGTGGGTTATACCATGTTCTTTTGGAAGTATGGTACATTATCTGCATAACTGTATTTAAAAGTTCAAATTAAGGTCTAATCTGGCCTTATACACATTTCAATAAATTGTAATTCTAAGTTAAGATGGGTCTATAATTCTAAAGAAGTGATAATCTTACTTTGAAGCCTGGTGACTGAGACCATTTTCTTTCAGCCACTTGGAGACCTGTGTTTCTGTCCATGAGCAGTAGGCTGCCTGTGTGGTGTGCGGTGCTTTAGGGGATGTACCAACGGTACCGGCCCTCTGGGCTGTAACACATGAGGTTATGCTATAGCTTTAAACCATGTATAATTATCAGGGTTCCCACTACTTTTCAGTTTTAACTACCATTTAATTGACTTTTAACTGACAAGTAATTCTGTCAACTGACAAGTTTAAAGGGTGCATTCTGGTGTGTTTTGTACCAATAGGAAAATGTTGCTCAAAATATTATTTTAACTGACATTTTCTGAAAATCTAGAAAACAACTGACAAATATGACAACTATTTTTTAAACTGACATTTGACTGACTTATGGGAACCCTGCTTCTACATGTTACATAATGTGCCGGTCTTAAGTTGGGTAACCCAGCATTTGTAAAGGATGTGTAAGGATTATGTGGGCTACATTTCTGTAACAGGTGTATTTCCTGGCATTTCGTTGTAATATACGTCAAACAGCTCCCTATATGGACCTACCCTGTATGATTGACAGCTCAGAGGAGGCCTGGTTACCCCTCCTCCACCCCCAGCCATGGTTGCAACCCCTTATATGGACCTACCCTGTATGACTGACAGCTCTGAGGAGGCCTGTTGCCCCTCCCCCCTTGGTACCCAGATCCTTATATGGACCTTTTTTAAACATTTAACTGACTTTTTAAAGCAAAAAGAGAAAGTTACTTTTAACTGATGGGTGGGATACATCGTGTTACATAATCTGCCAGTCTAAAGTTGGATAACCAAGCTTTTGTTAAGGAGGAGTTAGGATTATGTGAGCTAAATTCCTGTAATAGGTGTACCTCCTGGTAAAAAATGTTACACATCTCCTTATATGGACCTACCCTGTATGATTGACAGCTCTGAATGGTTGCCCATGTTGCCCAGCTCCTTAATGAGACCAGCGGAGGCTCCATTGAAGTTCTTGATGAAGTCAAACCACAGTTTGGTGCCGACCATGATGCCGAGCCAGCCATCGGCCTTGTAACCCGCCTCCAGACGCAGCGGGATGAATGGCTTCCGCAGCTGATATGTGTACTCCGCCTCTGTTAAAGTCAAGTCCGTTATTAGGTTTTATAAAAACATTTTGATGAAAAACATGCTAAAAGTAGACAAATAATTGGAATATTTGGTATCAGATTAAAACCTATGTTGTCAGTAACGCAGTTTACATTTTGATGAAGAAATATGTTAAATTATTGGCAAATGTATTATCAAATTAAAGCCCATGCTGTCCGTAATGCAGTCAGCTAGGAAGAACTTGCATTATAACAAATTTTGCCAATCAATAAAACTCTGAATTACTAAAATGTAAAAATTGATTGTGAAAAGTCGGAATTTCCTTATACATTTAAGCCCCAAGGTAAAAAAAAAAGATAAAATAAAAAAACACCCTCATCATATTTTTCACCGCTTGGTAATGAGAAACAACTTTTTTTGAGTGGCCTTAATGTAGTTACCTGTTCGGCAGGAGGGGCTTTCCTTATACTTGCGGGTCATACAGACAATTACTATGGATGCCTTCTCTACTGCATCAGCCATGGCCTCAAGTGTGGATCCAGCTACAACAAAATAACAGTATTAACACTAACAATGATGACAATGGTCTCATTCTCAGAAAACTCAGTAAAGATACAACAGCAAATTAAATGAGTTGACAATATATAGGTCAGAAAAAAAAAACTGTTTCCCTTTCTCTCCTATTCCTATTTGGGAATAAATAGTACATATTTTGACCAAAATGGTTCTGCTACATCTTATGATTTATGGATTTTTCAGCTTTTAAGAAAGGTTTTATAACTGATGCTTTACATCATCAGTTGTATACAGATAATAGTGAGGTAAACTTACTCATGTTGTCCACATCCATCCAGACCTTGAAGCCCGCCTCCAGCAGCTTGTCCCGTATTCGCAGTGCTATGGGTTTAACCCCCCAGTTGTAGCTGATCATAATGTGCTGAGCATCTTTGCTGTCTGAAAATAGATTATATTTCATTTCATTGCAGTAATTTCAGTGGTGATCATTATCTTAATGTTTGCATATGTTTTTGAAATAAATCCCTATGTATCGTATACACAGACAAAAATTTTACCTAGGACCGGGCACCACTGGCAGCCCTTTGCTGGTCCCTATCTGTATTCCAGCAAAATTAGTCCCATGACTAAATACCCCTCACCTATTGGCTAAGCTGTCAGGGAAGGCGGGAAAAACCTGCCATATAAACCGAGGTCCCTGCTACTGAGGATCATTGTCGTGGTCAAGTGAAAACTGTGAGTATCCGCCTCGTCAACCTGCTATACTATTAATGTTTGCATATGATAAATATCCTTGCGTTTGGTCAAAAGGTAGGAAAGCACTATGAAATTATACTGCTGAAGAAGAATTTAATTCAATTCAAATTCCTCATTATCCAAACATGGTGGGAGAGGGGGTAAAGAGACAGACAGACAGACATACATAGGGAGAGTGTTCCATGACACAAAATGAGACAGAGGGGAAGCCCAATTGATTAATAAAGTATTACCACATGTATTTGCCTCCTTTTCTGAAAGATCTCCTTGGAGGACCCATATTGCTCCTTCAGCTTCTTTCTTCACTCTCGTGTTCTTGGATTTGGCTGATTCCTTTAAACCTGCAAAATTTATTAGTGGTGAATTTAATTCAAATTATCTACTTCAACTCGAGGTTCATATTCATAATATCATCTAAATAGTGTTAAGCATATAGTTATGTATACATTAGCAAAACCCAACATTGATACATTAATCCTGCATGATGTTAGGATGATGCATGAATGCATTGCTGGTAAATCCTTCACCAAGGCTGCATGGGTGCTTCATGCCCCCTAAAGGGCATACCGTATTTGACGTAATAAGCGCCCTCCCCCTAATAAGCACCCCCCGCTTTTAGTGACATTTTTAGGCTTGAACAAAGGCTTAAAGTTCACGATATTGGAGAAAGTTAAACTCTTAAGTACTAAACCACCATAAAAATAATTTTATAAGTGCCCAGGGCGCTTATTACATCGAATACCGTATATTGAAATTAAGCACTAAATATACAGCCTCAATCTTTACATCATGTTACATCATGCTAGTATGTATGTTTTACTTACAGGACTGAAGTTGTGGCATGCCATTAATCGTCTCCCTGCACTTTTTATGGAATGCCAACGTCCAAATACTGTGCAGAATTGTGACCTGTTCATCCTCCGTCACTCCCTCCACCAACAACTTCTCGTAGAACTCCAGCGCCCCCTGGTCGTGAATCCGCTCCTTGTTGTTATCATTAACTGCCAGCTTATTCAACGCTTCGACTGTCTCCAGTGCAGCAAATCCCATCTCGGAGCGCCTCGTTTTGGAGTTCAAAACGGCATCACTGAGCAGCTCCACTATGAACTGAATATGGACGTCATCGGCATTAATAAGCTCATTCTCGTCCTCATTAATCAATTAGGCTAAATTAATGAAGGCCTGGAATTTGACCATAGCGTTGGTACTGTCTAGCTGTTTCTGAAAGATGCTGACTGCATTAAGGTCCCTGAAAGCAGTCCTGGCCGGCTCCCCCAGATGTACCTACTCACCAGGGCTGTATTCAAGCATCATGCCAACACTATGGGGTTGATACACTCCTAAAGGAATGAAACTCTTTAAGGGCTGCAGAGTGATTTAATGCAGCATGCCCTTGGTAGTCATCATGTATGAATGCAGCATTTACTCAACAGGGCTGCATTCAAGTTGACTGGCAGAGGTTTCTGTCCATGATGCGGCATGATGCATCAATGCAGCCTTGTACCTCTACCTTCCTACGTGTCCACCAACAGGTGTATGTCCATGTGTCGGCATGATGCACCAATGCAGCCTTGTATCACCACCTTCCTACGTGTCCACCAACAGGTGTTTGTCCATGTGTCGGCATGATGCACCAATGCAGCCTTGTACCTCTACCTTCCTACGTGTCCACCAACAGGTGTATGTCCATGTGTCGGCATGATGCACCAATGCAGCCTTGTACCTCTACCTTCCTACGTGTCCACCAACAGGTGTATGTGCATGTGTCGGCATGATGCACCAATGCAGCCTTGTACCTCTACCTTCCTACGTGTCCACCAACAGGTGTATGTCCATGTGTCGGCATGATGCACCAATGCAGCCTTGTACCTCTACCTTCCTACGTGTCCACCAACAGGTGTATGTCCATGTGTCGGCATGATGCACCAATGCAGCCTTGTACCTCTACCTTCCTACGTGTCCACCAACAGGTGTTTGTCCATGTGTCGGCATGATGCACCAATCCAGCCTTGTACCTCTACCTTCCTACGTGTCCACCAACAGGTGTATGTCCATGTGTCGGCATGATGCACCAATGCAGCCTTGTACCTCTACCTTCCTACGTGTCCACCAACAGGTGTATGTCCATGTGGCGGCATGATGCACCAATGCAGCCTTGTACCTCTACCTTCCTACGTGTCCACCAACAGGTGTTTGTCCATGTGTCGGCATGATGCACCAATGCAGCCTTGTACCTCTACCTTCCTACGTGTCCACCAACAGGTGTATGTCCATGTGTCGGCATGATGCACCAATGCAGCCTTGTACCTCTACCTTCCTACGTGTCCACCAACAGGTGTATGTCCATGTGTCGGCATGATGCACCAATGCAGCCTTGTACCTCTACCTTCCTACGTGTCCACCAACAGGTGTTTGTCCATGTGTCGGCATGATGCACCAATGCAGCCTTGTACCTCTACCTTCCTACGTGTCCACCAACAGGTGTATGTCCATGTGTCGGCATGATGCACCAATGCAGCCTTGTACCTCTACCTTCCTACGTGTCCACCAACAGGTGTATGTCCATGTGTCGGCATGATGCACCAATGCAGCTTTGTACACTGTAAAATATAGGTGTTTAGAATTTTCTTATTGTCATATTGTATCTGTTATTTCAAACACTTATTAAGAAAGTTTATACTACTGATCGGAACTTGAATTCAAAGGGGTCTCTGAAGGTCTGGAAATATGGTGTCTTTGGTGTGTCGTCCATAAGATTAAGAGAGTTTATACTACTGATCGGAATATTTTTTCCAAATGTGAGCAATATTGGTCCATGGTAATTTAACAACATGTCTCTGGTATTAGCATGTTCAATGGCTAAGAGCTCTGGCAATTTTCAAAGGGTCATTGGGACTTGAATTCAAAGGGGTCTCTGAAGGTCCGGAAAATTATGTTTTTGGTGTGTCATCGATGATATATGAGAAAGTTCATACTACTGATTGGAAAAGAATATTCCAAATGTGAGCAATATCAGTCCATGGTAATTTAACAACATGTCGCTGATATTAGCATGTTCAATGGCTAAGAGCTCAGGCAAATTTTAAAGGGTCATTGAAATTTGAATTCAAAGGGGTCTCTGAAGGTCCGGAAATATGGCGTTTTTGGTGTGTCGTCCATAAGATATGAGAAAGTTTATGATACTGATTAGAAAAAAATACTTGGAATGTTACCAATATCAGTCCATGGTAATTTAACAACATGTCTCTGGTATCAGCATGTTCAATGGTGAAAAGTGAAATATGATTTCGAAGGGGTGTGAGGTCACAGAAATATGAGGCTTTTTAAATATGACCAGACAAAATATGACACATTTTATACTACTAGTACAACCTTTATATTGCGTTTTTTGACTATGTCTCTCCATGATAATTTAGCAATAGGTCTTGTGTACTAGCATGTAAAAGGGCTTGGAGATTAAGTGCATATTAATGGGTTTTCAGAACTTGAATTCGAAGGGGTGTGAGGTCATGGAAATATAAGGCTTTTTAAATGTGACAAGACTAAAATATGACAATATTTATGCTACTAGTACATCCTATATATTGCATTTTTTGACAATGTCTCTCCATGGTAATTTAGCAATAGGTCTTGTGTACTAGCATGTTAAAGGGCTTAGAAATTAAGCGCATATTAATGGGTTTTCAGAACTTGATTTCGAAGGGTCGTGAGGTCACAGAAATATGAGGCTTTTTAAATATGACCAGACTAAAATATGACAAAATTTATACTACTGGTACAACCTATATATAGCGTATTTTGACAATGTCTCTCCATGGTAATTTAGCAATAGGTCTTGTGTACTAGCATGTAAAAGGGCTTAGAGATTAAACAAATATTAATGGGTATTCGCAACTTGAATCCGAAGGGGTGTGAGGTCACGGAAATATGAGGCTTTTTAAATATGACAAGACAAAATATGACACATTTTATACTACTAGTACAACCTTTATATTGCGTTTTTTGACAATGTCTCTCCATGATAATTTAGCAATAGGTCTTGTGTACTAGCATGTAAAAGGGCTTAGATATTAAGTGAATATTAGTGGGTTTTCAGAACTTGAACTCGAAGTGGTGTGACATTACGGAAATATGACACTTTTTTAGTATGACAAGACTAAAATATGAGAAAAGTCAGTAGAAGTGTGACTGCCTAGTAAAAGTGCCTATAAGTCTGTGGGGGTGCGCCAGCCTGCGAAAAATGGCTGTAAGTCAATGGAAGTTTGCCTGACTGTCAAAATGCACTATAAAAAAGTGTTTAGACTTCAAACACTTATTGTGTCCGTTATCTCATAGACTTATCAAAAGATTCCAAACACTTTCAACTAATCACTTTAATAACTGTTTAGGTTTTAAACACCTAATTGCAAAGTGTTTAGGTTTAAACACTTATCTAAACACTATTTTGCTAAAATAATGCAAAAGTGTTTAGATTAAAAGTGTTTAAAATAACAGTGTTTAGATAAGTGTTTAAAATCTAAACACTTATTTAACGTGTTAAGATTCTAAACGCGTTGAATAAGTCTTTAGGTGTTTAGATTTATAGAAACATGTTTAGAATCTAAACACTTATCTTAACACTTTTTTAGAATCTTAGTACTTATCTAAACACTTTTTTGTAAAGTGTTTAGAATTTAAACACTTTTTACTTAAACACTTATATATACAATGCCCTAAAAGTTTTTAGAATAAATGACACAATAAGTGTTTAGATAAGTGTTTAGGATCTAAAAACTCTTTTTACAGTGTGTCTGTAAGGTAGTAAGACCTGAAAATCATATTATGAACTACCGTAAAACCTCGCGTAGAAGCCGCGGCTTGTACGCGAATCAGAGCCAGCTTTCTTTTGATACCAAACATGCCTATATGGGGTGCGGCTTATACGAGAGTTTTTATAAGTATAGTACAGTACTAAATTAACAATTTTCAGATACCCTATTAGGCTTATAGGATTTCCCAAAGTTAGGGGTGCGGCTAATACGCGAGTTAGGCTTATACGCGAGGTTTTACGGTAGGTTAGAGATCATCCAGCAGAAGCTCAATGGTATCATGAATGTACTTGTTGCCATCAATCGTGATAGTTTTACCTTTAATGGAGGCATCATGCCGTCCTTACAGGGTTAACACAAAGCCTTGAGGCATCATGCCGTCCTTACAGGGTTAACACAAAGCCTTGAGGCATCATGCCGTCCTTACAGGGTTAACACAAAGGCTATACTATGGTTTGGGTGTACCACAACCTTGTTAAAATTACCCCCAGCTTATACTAACACTTGCTGTGTACCAGGACCTAATGTAAGAATTACTTCTTGGCTATATCAAGGCTTGTGTTGTACCAGGATCTAATGTAAGAATTACTTCTTGGCTATATCAAGGTTTGTGTTGTACCAGGACCGTGTAAGAATTACTTCTTGGCTATACTAAGGCTTGTGGTGTACCAGAATCTAATGTAAGAATTACTCCTTGGCTATACTAAGGTTTGGGTGTACCATGCAGATCTAATGTAAGAATTACTTCTTGGCTATATCAATGCTTTTGTTGTACCAGGACTGTGTAAGAATTACTTCTTGGCTATACTAAGGCTTGTGGTGTACCAGAATGTAATGTAAGAAATACTTCTTGGCTATACTAAGGTTTGTGTGTACCAAGACCTTATTTAAGAATTACTTTCAGCTTATATTGATGCAATTACTTATGGTCTATACTCAGGCCTAATGTTAGAATTTTCTCAGGCCCACACACTTGCTGCTATACATTTTGACACCATTATAATTATTTAAAATGTTATATGCCACTGACTGGTTAGGGTTCTACTGTGAGATCTGTTTCATATTTGTCCTACAACAGGCTACTATGTTTCTTTGTAGGATGGACACAGGAGTGGCACATCAAGAACAACACTGACACAATATATCTTAACTACATTCTTCATTGAATGAAACTACATAGACAATAAACCTGTTGGCTTAAAGTGTCATATATCAGAGAAAATCTATGTACTTCTAGGAAGGATCATACAGGAAGTGGATATAGAGAATGTCACTGTGTATCATTCTCACCCAAAGAAGTGTCCCACTAATTCAACACTTAAAAATAAACCCCATATAATTTTGGGCCCAAGACTTTTTGTCAAGTCAAAATAAGACATTACCGCACAGTGGTGCGGAGTTCCTTTGATAACTCAATAACATAAATAATAGTAAAAAGGCCAACGTCCATATTCACCTGCTTTAATGTTTTGATTTGTAGTAGTCTATCAGAATGGCCATGATATCATTTTGTGATCTAAAAACAAAATGTATGACAGAACAAAAATGTAGTTGTTCACTGATGGAGATGGGAGATGTGAAGGGTGGGTGGGTGGATGGAGCAGGGCAGTGTGGCACTTCACGCTTAGGACCAGCTTCCTACAATACATCACTGGGGCACATGTCGCCTAAAGGACTTTTCTATATCACCAAAGGTACCCCTTTGTAAGTCAGTTACATAGTGTCAGTCAAATTTACTGTGTTACTCACACATATGTGATACAGTATTAATCCGCCATGACTGAGTAGACTACTTTCTCGAGTGCCGCCGGGTTTTGGGTGCGATCGTTAGGATTTAAATTATTAACTGGGAATCAGGACGATGAAAAGGTACCATAAAACATCCAGGCACCGGTGTACCATCTCTGCCTTTATTATAATGGAATTAATCGCTCATTTCAAGAGATTGAAAACACGACAAGCGCTAACACAAAGAAAGTAGTTCCGGCACCCCTTTGTTGTTATTGTTGTCGCCGGCTCAAACTGGCCACTACTCCCGCACAATGGAAAGGTACCTAACTGTGACTCCCAAGGAGAATATTGACGATAATTCCAAGAAGCGTCCCTTTTCCCCAGAGGTGGACTCGGAGCTGAGTCCCACCCAGCTTCAGGAGAAAAAGAGAAGCCTGATCGACTCGACAGATGACGAAGACGATGACGACAGGTTCATGACCCCGCTGGGACATGTTGACGGCGCCAGCCGCCACTCCACTCCGGTATGTGGTAACCTCAGCGCACCGCCTATACTTGATCTCCGCACAGATGGCGAACAACGATCGCTGGATAATACCTTGACAGCTGACATATCGGCCATAGCCAATAAAAAGGAGCCAACACTAGGTGAGCTAGCAGTATTAATTAGGCAAATGGATGTAGGCCTTTCTGGCAAAATAAACTCTTGGAATAACGTTATGACTGGAGTCCAAGCCAATGTAACTGCCAACACTGCCAAAGTTAATAATGCTTTAACTCGTGTAACCAAAGCTGATACTGATATTGCCTCACTAACTAGTGCTGTAAATGTCAACAAGGATCGTATCACTGCAACCTTCAAAGCCCTAGATGAGTATAAAGGGGCCATGAAAGAAGATAGGCAGATAGCTGACGAATCACTCAAGGCCACTAAGGCTACGGTAGAAGTGCTACAAAATCGAGTCCTAAAACTAGAACAGGATAAGATCAAGTCTGAAAATCTTATAACAGATCTCAAGAGGGACAAGGTCGATACTACAACCATGCAAGGTCAACTGAAATCTCAGCAGATACAGCTAGATAATCTGGTTGCTAAGCAAATAGCAAGGGATGATTATCCTCAGCATGATGGTGCCTGTACCTCAGTTGCAAATAGAGAAACTGTTAGAAATACTCTGAAACTGTATACTACTCTAGTAAACTCAATTTCCGATGTAAAACACATCAAGCCGGCAATTGACAGGAATATTATAATCAGAGGTATAGAGTATGAACATGATGAAGATGTCAACGAGCTCTTTGACCGAGTCTGTACCATCATAGGTGTACGATACAGGGCTGACGATATTCATGGAATAACCAGAGTTGGATATGGTTGGTATGCCCCCATTAGGGTCAGTTTTACCAACCCAGAGATCAAAAGGGTGATCATGAACAACAAATCGGCCCTCAGCCATGCAGGGTATAAAAACCCAATCTGGATCCAACATGATGAGCCCAAGAGCATAAGGGATGAGAAAAGGAGGGTCTTCTCGGTAGCTGAAAGTCTCAATCTATATGTGAGACAAGTAGAGTCAGGGCTAGTGATTGACGGAAGCTACGTGCCTAATGAAAAGTTGCATCTACTGTCTAATCATGACCTTACAGTCCAGCCTAATCCTACCACACAAAGGCCTGCTACCAAGGGTACCCCAGAAGTTCCCATCATGATTGATTCACCACCTCGTTTGCCGGCAATCAATCCTGATAGCAAACAGCTAGGTGACAGCACATCATCTGTTTATGATGGGGATGATGACGATGTCTTGAGCACTGATGAGGAGGAAGAAGATGATGGGCCAGCCTGCATTAGACAAACTAGTATGGGCACTGTATACAAAGGAACAAAAGCCTTTTTAAGTAACTGGTACCCCTGCTCGTTTACAATGGACCTGTTTGGTAGAGTTCTTACTTTCACGTCTGCTGAGCAAGCTTATCATTTCATTAAAATGAAAGAGTTAGGTCACCACGAGATGGCTGAGAAGGTTCTCAAATGGAGCTCCGCCAAACACATCAAGAAAAAGTGCAGAAAGCTAAAGGCCCCTAAAGGTCATCACTGGTTTAAAGTCCAAAGTGGCTATATGGAGACTGTTCTTTCCTGCAAGTATGAACAAGATCTTAAGTGTCGTGACCAGCTAATGGCGACAGGAACCACTCTTCTTGTGGAGGGCACCAGGGACAGGCTGTGGGGAGGAGGATATAGTTACCATAGCAACGCCTATAACGAGGGGAAAAAGCTGAGGGGTCAAAACAGACATGGTGAAATGACCATGGCCTGTAGGACCGCGATAAAAGAGTTTGGGTACAAAAGCACACAGGTCTGAGTACAATGCCAACATACCAAAGGCATACAATAACTGAGTATGTTGTAAATATCCATTGACATATTTATATTAGACCAACGTAGAAATATGAAGATTTATAGTGACATAACTAATACTAGAATTCAAAATTGCCAACTACCGGTTAACCTACTATAGTTTTGTTAAACTTCCTAATCCCTAGGGGTTTAGTTTGAGCCCCTAGGTAGATAAGGAGAAAATATATATTTTTGGTTAAATGTCGGTTCACATAGATATGCCAACTCTGAAGATCTGCACTATAGCTGTATGTATATATGGGTCAGTGAAAGGTTAACTGCTGGAAGGCCTGCACACACTAGGTCAGCTAGATCTACTAGGACACACACCTGTTCTATTTAGCAGTGAGGCACTAATACTATACAAGGATATATACCTACAATGGCAGCCAATACACCACCCATGCGAAGTGTACTGTTAGTAGGTGACTCCAGGCTGACTGGGTTTCAGCCCCTATTGGATTTAATATTGCCTAGGTACCGTATATTTCCGAGTGTGCACCCTAAACCTGGAGCCAAACTACAGCAGCTGTCATGTATTGCCCAACAGCAGATCCAAGATCATGGTGTATATGATTTGTGTCTAATTGCTGGAGGTATATGTAATATCACAAGGAGATATTTCATTGATAATACAGCTCATTACAGCTTTGACTACAATGATCGCTCCAGTTGCTATAACAGTGTTAGCCCGCTATATGCACACCTGTGTAATGCCCTACAGCACCCAAATGTTGGCCAGATGACTGGACTTATACACCTTTATGGCGTGGATCTATCATTGGCTAATCATTGTGATGAAGGACATGTAGACCCAATGCAGGCTGCTCTTTGGGGAGCAGTACAAGACCTGAACCATGACATTGCTCAATACAACAAGGTCATTGGAGTACCAGGTATAAGGTGGGACAATCTCTTCCACAATAGAGACTCTGGAAAGGAAACGACACAGAAGTTCCATCTGACACGTGACGGGATACACGCCACTGACGACATGAAGCCCAAGATGGCTAGACTGATAACCATTAAGGTCTTAGAATATTTTGGGTTTGAGTTATCGAATGTCGAATTGAACACCATTGACTTAGCATTTGGACTAGACCCAGCACGAGGGTCTGAGCCAAAAACCTCGACCAAAACTAAAAAGAGGTCAAAAGGTAGATCTGCCGCAGCAAAAAAGCAGATATAATTATGTGTTAGTGAATGAACTACTCTATTAATGTATAAGTATAGAAATGTCTACCTGCATTAATAACTGTAAAATGACCACTACTGTTACTAGATGAATAGTCAATTCTTTATATTTATATTTGATACATAGCTACTTACCGGTAACAACATACTTAAATCATCGCTTGACAAAAGTATTTTAAATTCTAATTCTAAGTGGTTTAGTGTGAGCCACTGGTTGATGGAGATTAAAATATTGATGCTTACCGGTATCTACTGATTGGGTATAAACATTTGTGTGTTTACTATTCAGTTTACCATATGACGACACATAAATATAGCTCTGTGTTAGATATTACTATTGTGAACTGAACGTATGCAAATCACAGTGTGTATTGGTATCGATGTTTTGAATTCTAATCCTAAATGGTTTAGTGTGAGCCATTTGGTTGATGGAGTTGAAATATCTATTTTTCTGTCGCGTGAACAACTCTTGATGTTTTGATATTCTAATCCTAAGAGGTTTAGTACGAGCCACTTGGTTGATGGAAAATTATGATGTTGATTTTTTGTCGCCTTAACTAGCATTGATGAATTGTGGTATTGATGTTTTAAAATTTAAAATTTGAAATTTAAATCATATTGGGTCTAATATGAGCCTCTCAAATATAAGTATAGCCCTATGTGAGGTATTACAGACATGAGCTCATTGAATGTAATTCACAGCGTGTATTCACATGGATGTGTTGAATTCTAATCCTAACTGGTTTAGTATGAGCCACTTGGTTGATGGAATTTGAATTTGAATTTGAATTATTTACTCCCGGCGCGTGAATAAGTTTATTTGATGTTTTGAAAATCTAATCCCAGGGGGTTTAGTGTGAGCCACTTGGTTGATGGAAATTTAAAATGTTAAAATGTTCTAAAAATGTTGAATTCTCGTCTTATGACCTAGTAAAGATGTTTCAACAATTATAATCACACGGGGTTTAATATGAGCCTCCTGACTGATTCAAACTTACAAAAAAATTTAGGATGGGCAGGGGGGGGTTGATATGGATATTTTGAATTCTAATCCTGACTGGTTTAGTATGAGCCACTTGGTTGATGGAATTTGAATTTGAATTGTTTACTTCTGTCACGTGAATGGGTTTATACATTTTGGAATTCTAATCCTGAGGGGTTTAGTGTGAGCCACTTGGTCGATGGAAATTTAAAATGTTGATCTCTGGTCTCATGACTTAGTATCATGTTTCGAAATACCTTTCATACGGGGTTGAGTATGGACCCACTGGCTGATTTACATTGCCCTCATTTCTATTGTTATTTCCATATTTCTATATTTTTATAGAAGATTCCTATCTGATTGTTATGGTGTAGTATATATTGCATCATCTACTGTACTGATAACACTTCCATTATCATCTCGGTATCAGATGCCGGGATGATTGGACCTAGTATCGGACAGCCAATCTCTTTCTCGCTCATTTTTATATAATTAATTTTATTTCTTGTTAAAATAAATGATCGCACCCATAACCCGGTGACTTCATCAATTAATTTGTCACAGCGTTAGCAACTTATGGGAGGGGGGCCAAGGACAGGCTATTTAGCTCATAAGAAGCTTAGGCTTGTCCTGTTCTGTGCACTACAATGGTCATTTGTGGTGCATACTTTAGTTATAAGTAGTTTCTGTTATCTCTGCACACTTGTAAATAATTACTCACTGACTCATCTGTTACATATCCTTCTGTACTTGATAGATTTAGGGAGTCACCTGGATGGCTCTTAGCCTCCAGGACTTCAGGAATCAGAAGGGCTTGGTCTTATCGGCTATGAATTGTAGAAGTTTTGAAGGAAAGAAAGAAGAAATTTACAGAATTTTGGGTAGAAGTAATATCATGTGTCTAAATGAGACTTGGTTAAAAAGTCCTTTGAATACAGGAATGCTAAACATACCAGGACGGGTCTTATATAGACACGATAGGACTCACAAGAAAGCAGGGGGGGTGGCCATCAGTGTTACGTCGAATATGGCACAATATTGTACACCTGTTGATAATCTAACTATAATAACAAGTGACTACGAAGCCATATCAATTCTTTTATCGTTACCTGGTGAAAAACAGATGCTTATAGTTAGTATTTACAGAATACCTAAGAAAAACGCGGCCACATATAAGTGTTTTATTGACTTCCTCAAGCGAATAGCCAATTATGATAACGACGTCAGTAATGGACGACATGAAACTTGGATTCTGGGGGATATAAATCTAAACATGAATGATGATGAATGTAATGGTAGTGAGCAATTTAGGAACCTATGCAAAGATATTGGGTGGAAAATATTAATAACAGCAACTACTAGACCTTTTAGTGGTAGCTGTATTGATAATGTAGTAACTAATAGTACCCGAGTTACTAAGAGTGGTATATTACATGCTCTGCTGTCTGACCATGTACCAGTATTCGCTACGCGTGGCCAAGCCACAACTATAACTGAGAGTACTACGTATAAAGGCAGAGACTATAGGGGCTATAAGGAGGACTTGTTCTTAGATCATCTAAAAGCACATAACTGGGGTGATTGCATGCTTGTGAAGGATGATCCAAATTCTTTATGGGATCGCTTCTTGACCCCCATAGAGGCTTATCTGGACAGAATGTGTCCCTTCATAGAAAGGACAATCAAAGATAGGCATAAAAGCTGGATGAATGATGAAATCATGGACGTTATTTTTGAAAGAGAAACTTGGCTTAATGTGTACAGTATAGAAGGTTTACCAGAACAAAAGGAGGCCATTAAGGCCTGCAGACGCAAGATTGATAAAATGTCCAAGGCGGCAAAGAAAGGGGGTATAACAGGGGAGCTGGATGCAAGTTATGCCAATCCGAGAAAATTTTGGAAACATATTGCCGAGATATTTAACTGTGGAGGTGAGGTGATATACCCTGATCTCAAGGACCAAGAAACTGGCCTACTAATTAAAACTGACGATGCTGCCAAATATGTAAATGATTACTTTACTGGGATTGGGGAAAAACTCCATAATAATATTGTGGGGGAGGATCAGAAATTATTGGATAATGCTGATCGCGTTGATGAATGTGATTATATTGAGAAAGATATACCAAAACTTAATATATCTAAATGGTCTGTTTACTATATAATTAAAGACCTGGATAAACATAAGTCTTCAGGTATAGATGGCATTAGGTGTGACATACTGATCACTGCACTACTCTATTATTTAGAAGAATTCACACATATATGTCAGGTCAGTTTAGACATGGGTATCTTTCCAACCAAATGGGGCGACGCTTTAGTCAAACCTATCCCAAAAGATGGTGATCTTAGTGATGTAAAAAACTGGAGGCCAATCTCCTTATTACCGGTCCCATCTAAAATTCTGGAGAAGGTCATCTACGGTTTCCTGAGTGAACAAATGACTTTATCAGGAAATTTCAGTAATAATCAATATGGCTACAAAAGAGGATCTGGTACTGGAGATGCGACCTTTGATCTTGTTAATGAGTTGTATGGTTATAGAAATGATGGTCTAATTGGGGGAGCCTTGTTTGTGGATTTTACTAAAGCATTCGACAGTGTCATACACTCAAAATTATTGCGTAAAATTGCTAACTTAGGCCTGGCATATGATAATTATAGATGGTTTGAAAGTTACCTTAATAATAGAAGCCAAAGAACAACCTTCTCGTGGAATGTCTCGGAAACAAATAAGGTTAGATATGGTGTGCCCCAAGGCTCGGTCCTAGGACCACTCCTGTTTGTTTTGTATATAGATGACGTTACTAAGATTTTGAAAAAGGCTGATATCAAATTGTATGCTGATGATATTGTAATTCACTACGGTCATAATAATGCACAGATTGTTGAAAATGTCATGGAATCCGAGTCAAAACTTTTTGCTCAATGGGTTTTTGATAATAGGTTGACTATAAACCCAAAGAAAACTGAATTTATGTGGTTTTGTAGCAAACATAAGCTTAAAAGGTGCACAAATACTAAAGTATCGTTTTATGGACACACTGTTAAGACCGTACAACATTTTCCGTACCTAGGAGTAACAATTGATAGCACACTGTCTTTTGACAAACAGGTAAAACTTCTTAAGAGAAATATTTGTAATAAGTTATTCAGGTTTGCTGCTATAAGGAAATGGCTAACCAGGGATTACAGTATTCTGGTCTATAAATGTACAATACGCCCTATACTTGAGTACTGTAGTTTTATTACCTCAAGCTGTAATGAAGATGGTCAAAAACAAATCCAGCATTTACAAAACAGGGCTCTTCGTATCTGTCTGAAGTGCAATATCAGAAAATATCACATAGAAGAATTGCATAACCTGTGTAAAATTGAGACTGTACAAAGACGTATGGATAAGCTGCTTTTAAGCTTGATGTACACCAGGTCTGTAAAATTAGCAGATACACAAGATGATGTTGTACAAGTTGGTACCAATGGAGCCAACACAAGAGGTGGTTCTAAAGTTGTATTTGATCTACCGCATCTGATAGGGCATTTTTACAAGCGGTCGCCTTATTATAGAGGAATTGTATTATGGAATACTCTGTCAGCTGGGGTGCAGAGAGCAACCAGCAAGGTTAAATTTAAACAAGAGATTGAAAAGATCAAGGATCTTAGAGCCAAGATCAAAAAAGGCTATAATTAATCAGAATAATACCGTGAAAAGATCTCATGTACATAACTACTATTAATAATACAATGCCTGTTGACGGGTTGGGTTTAGTATGAGCCCAAACTGCCCATGCTGTATCACAATTAATATAATAACTACAAATAACTCACATGTATTGTATTGTATTGCATCATTTTTATTTATTATTTCTTGTTATATATTATATTGATAGTTCAGTTTATTCTTGCTGTAGAATTCACAAAACACCAGACAATTCCATATCGCCCGTACAAGACTGAGTCCGTCACATTCATCATTTTATGTACATACACCTCATATGATGTAAATACCGACAATCAATATATCACATACTTGTACATAATGTATGAACCTGTATATACCCACTAATGTATATTCAATTAGTCAATTCAATCAAATTTTGTACTATATGTATATTATCTTGTTCTTGTTACAACAAAAATTATCAGAATTGGTTATGTTTGTAAGCAACATTTAAACCCGCGTAACTGTGGATTGCTGCAATAAACACGTCCAAAAAAAAAAAAAAAAAAAAGTTACAACCTGGTGAGTGGGGGAGACCACTTTCCCCTTATAATGTACACACACAGACACATGCCCAGGTGAGGACTTGACACATGGCTGCAGCGGCTATCATCCACACGCTTGGCTGGTATGAGTTGATCATAGGTACAGTGACCTGCTTACGATGTCCTTCCTCTCCCTGAAGAGAAACAAGTAAAGAAACAACATTTAACCAAAGTGTGAAACACAGTTTGTAACAAAATTAAAAGTAGCATTCTAGAGGTAGATAAATTTGAACCCTTGTCAATGAGTTACCAATGTGGAATTCTCCCTGCATCATTAAAATCCAACAGAAAATATCAATCTTGAGCAGTAATACACAAAACAAAAACGTACGACAGGCTCTTGACCCTGTGCTTTACCCTCAGGTGGTAGCCCAGGAGGTCAGCGACCCCTTTGCCGCATAGAGCACAGACCCTCAGTGGCATGGCCTCCCCCGTCTCCCGTCGCTGTTGCTGCCGCTCGGTTAGGGCTGTCGCTAGCAGGGCCCGGTCAGCCTCTGTAGGCTATAAAGGATCAATGGACATCAGGCAAATAAATCAAACCCATCTGCACAAGGTCATGAATGAGATTAAGGATGGGCTAGGAGGTAATTTGAGGTTTGTTTTAATTTTCGGGTTACATATTGTATTTGTATTCATAATTCATATTCCACTAACTTGTAAGAAAGATCACCAATTAGTTTTAATTTAAGTCGTAAATACATTGGCTCATACATCTCAGTTTAACACTTTGGTGTGGCAACCTGTCTGTGAGTGTATACTAAACATCAATAAGGTTCTGTCTTCCACAATGGGGAGGGAATCTTGGTTAGCTGTCACCTGACTATGTCCAGCTGCTAGTAGGGTCCTGGTACCCAGATAGGTACCAACACCAAAAAAAAATCTAAAGGTGTGTATGATGCAAGGTTTATTACTTTCTAAATAAATCAACTACATTTCTATGTACATCTGCTCTAAATAAGCACATTTTCAATTCTGCCTGTCATAGACAATCACCAGACATAAACAACCCCTGGTCATAAAGTTTCAACTTGGATCGCTCTAGTGGGCCAACCGTATATTAGAGATAAATAGAGTAAAGCTTGATGGTGAAACACAGGAAGAGAAACTTCCTGTAATAGGTTAAAGCTTTATGGTGACTTACTGGAACAGACTTGCGCTTTTGTCGCGTCAACATCCTACAAAATGGCTCAGGCAATGTGTCGTCTGACTCGGGTCTTGTGTCAGCCTGCTCAGACATCACTCTTGGGTACGTAGTGGTATGCTGGCTCCGAATCACTTCTATCTGTTGGCAAAACACAGAACAGGATGATCAATAATTGTTGCAATCTCCTAATCTATCAATGGATCAAGCTTCAAACTAATTATATCTGTAAATTTAAATAGTAACTTGATTTCCCCCAAAACCTTGTTTTAGGTGCCTTGCATCATCCTCAAGCCAAACACCATAAGAGATCTGGATTGTCCTTAGCCGGCCATTGATGGACACTCCCATGTGATTTACAGTGTGAAATAAATCTAAAACCAAATCCAGTTAAAAACATCAGTTTCAAAGAAGCTAAAATAAAATAAGATTTAAATTTTGATTTTTAAATGAATTTGCCTTGCCCAATGTAAGATTTACTTCTAGCCTGCACTAAAGTTTGTGGTCTATCAGGACCTAATGTAAGAATTGCTTCTGGGCTATACTAGAGCATGTGGTGTACCAGGACCCAATGTAAGAATTACTTCTGGGCTATACTAGAGCATGTGGTGTACCAGGACCTAATGTAAGAATTACTTCTGGGCTATACTAGAGCATGTGGTGTACCAGGACCCAATATAAGAATTACTTCTAGCCTATACTAAGGCTTGTGGTGTACCAGGACGTACTTCTGGGCTTTACTACAGTGTGTGGTTTTAGCCTGTACTAAGGCTCGTGGTTTACCATGAATTACTTCTGGGCTTTACTACAGTGTGTGGTTTGAGCCTGTACTAAGGCTTGTGGTGTACCATGAATTACTTCTGGGCTTTACTACAGTGTGTGGTTTTCTAATACCCAGCACAAGGTTTAGGTGACAATGTAACATGATTTCCATCCATGGTCAGGTTTTCCAAAAGAGCGGAACAACCGCTGGTCCCCGTAAAGTGCCACCATATGCCCGGTCTGGGCTTAAGCCGCAACTCTCTGACCCTTGATGGCCCCTCATTCAGGGAAGGCTTGCTTTGTCAACCTGACTGAGTTGATTTAAGACTCTAAGATGTAGATGCAAATTCATCTCTTACATGTCCGGATCAGACAAGAATTGACAGTCAGATAGCTTGCCAAGAGCCTCTCGGAGAAATGTTTCAGACAGAAACTGGGTATTTAGAAACACTAGGATGCATCTGATGAGAAGAACGCTTTACTTCTATGCCTGGCCAAGGTAAAATTCTGAAAGCCCTTTGAACATAGATGCAAATTCATCTTTTACATGTCCTGATCGGACAAGAATTGACTGTCAGAGGGCCTCCCAAGTGCCTCTCGTAGGCATGTTTTAGACAGAATCTGTGTTATCAAAAACACTAAGATGCATCTGATGAGAAGAACGCTTTCCTTCTGAGCCTGGCCAAGGTAATGTTCTGAAAGCCCTTTGAATGTAGATGCAAATTCATCTTTTACATGTCTGGATTGGACAAGAATTGACTGTCGGACAGGTTCCCAAGCCCCTCTTGGAGGCATGTTTCAGGCAGAAACGGGGTTATTGGAAACAGTAGGATGCATCTAATCAGAAGAACGCTTCACGTCTAAGTCTTGCCAAGGTAATATTCTAAAAGCCCTTTAAACGTAGATGCAAATTCATCTTTTACATGTCTGGATCCGACAAGAATTGACTGTCAGAGGGCCTCGCAAGTGCCTCTCGTAGGCATGTTGCAGACCGAATCTGGGTTATAGAAAACAGTAGGATGCATCTGATGAGAAGAACGCTTTCCTGCTTAGTCTTGCAAAGGTAATATTCTAAAAGCCCTTTGAAAGTAGATGCAAATTCATCCTTTACATGTCTGGATCCGACAAGAATTGACTGTCAGAGGGCGTCCCAAGTGCCTCTCGTAGGCATTTTTCAGGCAGAATCTGGGTTATCGAAAACTTTAGGATGCATCTGATGAGAAGAACGCTTTCCTTCTATGCCTGGCCAAGGTAACATTCTGAAAGCCCTTTGAAAGTAGATGCAAATTCATCCTTTAGATGTCTGGATCCGACAAGAATTGACTGTCAGAGGGCCTCCCAAGTGCCTCTCGTAGGCATTTTTTAGACAGAATCTGTGTCAACGAAAACACTAGGATGCATCTGATGAGAAGAACGCTTTCCTGCTTAGCCTTGCCAAGGTAATATTCTAAGAGCCCTTTGAAAGTAGATGCAAATTCATCCTTAACATGTCTGGATCCGACAAGAATTGACTGTTACACGGCTTCCAGAGTGGTAAAATCTCGGTCGGGACCGGGCTCCAGTAAGCATGGACTCCCGAAGGATTAAATGGGATGTCAACTACCGATGGCGCTGAACGTCCGTACATAGTCGAGGGTGTCAAAAATGCATTTCTCAACACTGTTGTCCAACTACAAGCCATCTGGCAGCTTTGGGAACACATAAACTGAACATTTTATTGTCCAGGGTCCGATGACGGGACATGTCCTATGCATTTACCTTACCAGAAGCCGATCCCGGCCAACTTTTTGTCACGTCTGCAGCCTCAAAATGGTTAATTCCTGTCCGATCTGGAGATGTAAAGAATCAATTTACATCTACAATCCAAGGCCGTTTCAATGGGCTGACTAGTCAGGCTGGCAGAGCGATCCTTTTCTACATTAAGGCCAATCGAGTGTCAGAGGATGGCCGTTTCAGCCCAGCTGAGGCATAACGCGGCATCCCATGGGGCCTGGGTGTCGATCCGATTGCTTTGGGCGCATGACCACAGACAGAATATATGTTACAGAGTCACCCAGACTTTGTGCTAAAGAGAGTCAAAGGCCTTTGTTATAGAAAAGTAAAAGCTAAGACAAATGTTTTGGTCGTCCGTCGGACATTTTAGTGGTGCAGAGTCAAAAACGAAAGTCACAGAAGGGTCAGACGAGGACAAGACACTCCGAAATGAATGCTTTGGTTATTTTTCCAAGTTCAGATGGACTGGTAGATGGCTGTCAGACCCCACTACCCTTCCCGGGTGAACACTTCCGGCTCCGCTATGAGGCCCTTTAAGGTCAGCTTAGTGGCATATCCAATACCAAATCAGGGTTTAAAAGCTCAACTTCGAAAGTTTCAAAGTTTCAAAACTGTATGCACCCTGTGGACTGATTTTGATGGGACTCAAAGCCTTTGACTTTGCCAAGCGCAAGGTTTGTGTGACAAAGTAACATGATTTCCATCCACGGATGTGTTTTCCAAATGACCGGATTGAAAGCTGGGCCATGGGATGTGCCACCATATGCCTGCCCAGTACACAAAAAACGTTATACAACATTTTATTACGTTAAATAACATGAGATTACATTTCTCTAAGGATCCTCACTATGGCATAACGTTATTTGAATTTTTATAATGTTATTCTGACGTTTTTTTGTTAGCTGGGTGGTCTGGGCTTGAGCGGCAACTCTATGACTCTTGATGGACCCTCATGTAGGGAAGGCTTGCTCTGTCAACCTGACCAAGTTGATTTCTTGAAAGACCTTAAATTGTAGATACAAATTCATCCTTTATATGTTTGGATGTGATGAGAATTGACTGCCAGAGGGCATCCCAAGAGCCACTCAGAGGCATTTCGTTGGCAGAAACTGGGTATTAGTAAACACTAGCATGCATCTCATGAGAAGAATGCTTCTTCTCTTACCCAGCCAAGGTTATATTCTGAATGTGCTCAGAATATAGATGCAAATTCATCTTTTACATGTCCGGATCGGACAAGAATTGACTGTCAGAGGGCCTCCCAAGTGCCTCCCGTAGGCATGTTTCAGACAGAATCTGTGTTTTCAAAAACACTGGGATGCATCTGATGAGAAGAACACTTTCCTTCTATGCCTGGCCAAGGTTATATTCTGAAAGCCCTTTGAAAGCAGATGCAAATTCATCTTTTACATGTCCGAATCGGACAAGAATTGACTGTCGGACAGGTTCCCAAGCCCCTCTTGGAGGTATGTTTCTTGCAGAAATGGGGTTTTCAGAAACAATAGGATGCATCTAATGAGAGGAACGCTTCAAGTCTAAGTCTTGCCAAGGTAATATTCTAAAAGCCCTTTAAAAGTAGATGCAAATTCATCTTTTACATGGCCGAATCGGACAAGAATTGACTGTCGGACAGGTTCCCAAGCCCCTCTTGGAGGCATGTTTCTTGCAGAAATGGGGTTTTCAGAAACACTAGGATGCATCTAATCAGAGGAACGCTTCACGTCTAAGTTTTGCCAAGGTAATATTCTGAAAGCCCTTTAAACGTAGATGCAAATTCATCTTTTACATGTCCGGATCGGACAAGAATTGACTGTCAGAGGGCATCCCAAGTGCCTCTCCTGGCATGTTTCAGACAGAATCTGGGTTATCAAAAACACTAGGATGCATCTGATGAGAAGAACGCTTTCCTTCTAAGCCTTGCCAAGGTAATGTTCTGAAAGCCCTTTGAATGTAGATGCAAATTCATCTTTTACATGTCTGGATCGGACAAGAATTGACTGTTGGACAGGTTCCCAAGCCCCTCTTGGAGGCATGATTCAGGCAGAAACGGGGTTTTCGGAAACACTAGGATGCATCTTATCAGAGGAACGCTTCACGTCTAAGTCTTGCCAAGGTAATATTCTGAAAGCCCTTTGAATGTAGATGCAAATTCATCTTTTACATGTCTGGATTGGACAAGAATTGACTGTCAGAGGGCATCCCAAGTGCCTCTCGTAGGCATGTTTCAAACCGAATCTGGGTTATCGAAAACACTAGGATGCATCTGATGAGAAGAACGCTTTCGTTCTATGCCTGGCGCAGGTTATATTCTGAAAGCCCTTTGAAAGCAGATGCAAATTTATCTTTTACATGTCTGGATCCGACAAGAATTGACTGTTTCAAGGCTTCTGGCGTTGTTAAATTTCAGTCAGGACCAGGCTCGGGTAGGCATGGACTCCCGAAATATGGATCCAGATGTCAATAACCGAAGGTGCTGCACATCCATAAACAGACAAGGGTGTCAAAAATGCATTTCCCAACACTGTTGTCCAACTACAAGCCATCTGGAAGCTTTGGGGACACATAAACTGAATATTTTATTGTCCAGGGGCTGATGACGTGGCATGTCCTATGCATTTACCCTTCCAGAGGTTGGTCCCGGCTGACTTTTCGTCACATCTGGAGCCTTAAAACGGTTAATTTCTGTCTGTTCGGGAGATGCAGAGGATGGATTTACATCTACAATTGAAGGGGGTTTCAATGGACTGACTGGTCAGGCTGGCAGAACAATCCCTATCTACATTAAGGCCAATCGAGTGTCAGACAATGGCCGTTTCAGCCCAGCTGAGGCATACGGCGGCACGCCTTGGGGACTGGGTGTTGATCCGATTGCTTTGGGCACATGACCACAGACAGAATATATGTTACAGAGTCACCCAGACTTTGTGCTAAAGAGAGTCAAAGGCCTTTGTTATAGAAAAGTAAAAGCTAAGACGAATGTGTTGGTCGCCCGTCAGACATTTTTGTGGTGCAGAGTCAAAAACGAAAGTCACAGAAGGGTCAGACGAGGACAAGACACTCCGAAATGAATGCTTTGGTTATTTTTCCAAGTTCAGATGGACTGGTAGATGGCCGTCAGACCCCACTACCCTCCCCGGGTGAACACTTCCGGCTCTGCTATGAGGCCCTTTTAGGTCAGCTTAGTGGCATATCCAATACCAAATCAGGGTTTAAAAGCTCAGCTTCAAAAGTTTCAAAGTTTCAAAACCGTATGCACCCTGTGGACTGATATTGATGGGACTCAAAGCCTTTGACTTTGCCAAGCGCAATGTTTGTGTGACAAAGTAACATGATTTCCATCCACGGATGTGTTTTCCAAATGACTGGATTGAAAGCTGGGCCATGGGATGTGCCACCATATGCCTGCCCAGTACACAAAAAACGTTATACAACATTTTATAACGTTAAATAACATTAGATAACATTTCTCTAAGGATCCTCACTATGGCATAACGTTATATGAATTTTTATAATGTTATTCTGACGTTTTTTTGTTAGCTGGGTGGTTTGGGCTTGAGCGGCAACTCTATGACTCTTGATGGACCCTCATGTAGGGAAGGCTCGCTCTGTCAACCTGACCAAGTTGATTTCTTGAAAGACCTTAAATTGTAGATACAAATTCATCCTTTATATGATTGGATGTGATAAGAATTGACTGCCAGAGGGCATCCCAAGAGCCTCTCAGAGGCATGTCGTTGGCAGAAACTGGGTATTAGTAAACACTAGCATGCATCTCATGAGAAGAATGCTTTTTTTCTTACCCAGCCAAGGTTATATTCTGAATGTGCTCAGAATATAGATGCAAATTCATCTTTTACATGTCCGGATCGGACTAGAATTGACTGTCAGAGGGCCTCCCAAGTGCCTCCCGTAGGCATGTTTCAGACAGAATCTGTGTTTTCAAAAACACTAGGATGCATCTGATGAGAAGAACGCTTTCCTTCTTAGCCTGGCCAAGGTAATGTTCTGAAAGCCCTTTGAATGTAGATGCAAATTCATCTTTTACATGTCCGGATCGGACAAGAATTGACTGTCGGACAGGTTCCCAAGCCCCTCTTGGAGGTATGTTTCTTGCAGAAATGGGGTTTTCGGAAACACTAGGATGCATCTAATCAGAGGAACGCTTCAAGTCTAAGACTTGCCAAGGTAATATTCTAAAAGCCCTTTAAACGTAGATGCAAATTCATCTTTAACATGTCAGAATCGGACAAGAATTGACTGTCAGAGGGCCTCCCAAGTGCCTCTCGTAGGCATGTTTCAGACCGAATCTGGGTTATCGAAAACACTAGGATGCATCTGATGAGAAGAACGCTTTCCTTCTATGCCTGGCCAAGGTAATATTCTGAAAGCCCTTTGAAAGTAGATGCAAATTCATCTTTTACATGTCTGGATCGGACAAGAATTGACTGTCGGACAGGTTCCCAAGCCCCTCTTGGAGGCATGTTTCAGGCAGAAACGGGGTTTCGGAAACACTAGGATGCATCTAATCAGAGGAACGCTTCAAGTTTAAGTCTTGCCAAGGTAATATTCTAAAAGCCCTTTAAACATAGATGCAAATTCATCTTTTACATGTCCGGATCGGACAAGAATTGACTGTCAGAGGGGATCCCAAGTGCCTCTCTTAGGCATGTTTCAGACAGAATCTGGGTTATCGAAAACACTAGGATGCATCTGATGAGAAGAATACTTTTCTTTTAAGCCTGGCCAAGGTAATATTCTGAAAGCCCTTTGAAAGTAGATGCAAATTCATCTTTTACATGTCTCGATCGGACAAGAATTGACTGTTTCACGGCTTCCAGAGTGGTAAAATATCGGTAGGGATCGGGCTCCAGTAAGCATGGACTCCCAAAGGATTGATTGGGATGTCAACTACCGAAGGCGCTGAACGTCCGTACATAGTCGAGGGTGTCAAAAATGCATTTTTCAACACTGTTGTCCAACTACAAGCCATCTGGCAGCTTTGGGAACACATAAACTGAACACTTTATTGTCCAGGGTCCGATGACGGGACATGTCCTATGCATTTACCCTACCAGAGGCCGATCCCGGCCAACTTTTTGTCAGTCTGGAGCCTCAAAATGGTTAATTCCTGTCCGATCAGGAGATGTAAAGGATCAATTTACATCTACAATCCAAAGCCGTTTCAATGGGCTGACTAGTCAGGCTGGCAGAGCGATCTTTTCTACATTAAGGCCAATCAAGTGTCAGACGATGGCCATTTCAGCCCAGCTGAGGCATACGGCGGCACCCCTTGGGGCCTGGGTGTCGATCCAATTGCTTTGGGCACATGACCACAGACAGAATATATGTTACAGAGTCACCCAGACTTTGTGCTAAAGAGAGTCAAAGGCCTTTGTTATAGAAAAGTAAAAGCTAAGACGAATGTTTCGGTCGTCTGTTGGTCATTTTTGTGGTGCAGAGTCAAAAACGGCAGTCACAGAAGGGTCAGACAAGGACAAGACACTCTGAAATCAATGCTTTGGTTATTTTTCCACGATCAGCTGGACTGGTAGATGCTAGTCAGTGCCCTCTACCCTCCCCCGAGCACACTGAAACCTGAGGTGAACGACGGGTCCTTGAGCAAGGGCGCACACTTTGGCTCAGCTATGAGGACCTTTTGAGGTCAGCTTAGTGCTATGCCCATTGGCACCCACCCAGGAACCACAAAACCCCCTGAACCACATTGATTTAAAAGCTTTTTTAGTTTTATATACAATACTAGGTACCCAGCTAGCACAGTTTGACTCATTCACATGAATATTACGTAAAAATGATGAGAAACTTGTCAGTTTTACATGATAATGATGTAATTCAGACGAGTGGTGCTAGCAGGGTGTATACAATGTATTAACGATGCAGCTGAACAGTCTGTTTCCTCATCAGATTCGGATTGCTGCCAGGACTTTATTCTTGTGCCTGTCCACGGGCACCGACCAGCCACTGCCGGACGAATCCATGCCATTCACAGGGTTCAAAAGGATGGCATATCCATCAAGCAGTGAATGTAAATGCAAATAGGGTTTAAAAGTCTTGATTTCAGTTAAACTGGATCTGATCGTGAGCCCTGTGGACCGATGTCGTGGGGTCCCAGACCTGAAACAGCACACCGACGCACACCGATGCACGGTGGACGGCCATGGGCGAACATTCCCATGCCTTTTAAAGGGTGAATAGTAACTGAACAACCATCACCCAGCATATCTAAGACCAAATCAGGTTTAAGAAGTCTTGATTTCAGTGAGACTGGATCCGATCGGGAGCCCTATGGACACCGACGCACAGCGGACAGCCATCTCCGAATGTTCCTATGCCTTGTAAAAAGTGAAAAGGAACTGAACAACCACCACACGGTAACTCCAAGACCAAATCAAGTTTAAAAAGCTTGGTTTCAAATGTGTAAGCACCCTGAAGACCGATATTGACGGGGCCCCGGGCTAAAGCAGCCAGTTGACACACACAGGCCAGCTGTTGGTGGACAGTCCTATGCTATTTGCAGGGTGAAAAAGGACTGAATGACAATCACAGAGAAAAGCCGTAGTGTAATGAGGTCTAAAAGTCATGCTTTTAGTAAAATCCCATTTGCACATGCTCTGGATGAACCAATTTTTAGAGTTTTAATGAAAGAACAAAGACCTCCTGATTTCACTTTGGCCAAAAGTAATATCAATCAGAGAGGCGAGCAGGAAAAAACGTTAAAAGCCCTTCAATTGACTTATCCTTTCCCATGATGAATGCAATCTAGCATCACAGTTTGATAGTGCATTTCTCAAAACTGTTGTCTGTCAATGAGCTATCTGGCAGCTTTGGGAACACAAAAAATGAAAATTTTATCATCCAGGGTCCGATGACGGGATATTTACCCTTCCAGAGTCTGGTCCCTTTTGATCAAGTCTGGAGCCTGAAAACAGTCAATTTCTGTCCGTTCAGGATATCTAAAGGATGGATTTACATCTGCAATTCATGGCCCTTTCAATGGGGTGACTGATTAGGCTGGCAGAGCAATCCTCATCTACATTAGGGCCAATTAGGTGTCAGACGATGACCGTTTCAGCCCAGCCAGGGCATACGTTGGCACGCCTTGGGGGCTGGGTGTCGATCTGCTTGCTTTGAGAACATGACCACAGGTGAAAAATGTGTTACAGTCACCCAGACTGCTAAAGTAAGTCAAAGGCCTTTGTCATTTTAGTGGTGTTGAGTCAAAACGGCAGTGGCAGAAGGGTGAATGCAAATACAAATACTGTATAAAAGTCTTGATTTCAGTGAAACTGGATCTAATTAGGAGCCCCATGCCTTTTAAAGGGTGAATAGGAACTGAACAACCACCACATGGCAAATCCAAGACCAAATCAGCTTTAAAAAGCTCAGTTTCAAAAGCTCAGGCACCCTGCAGACCGATATACTTTCGGGAACTTTCGCGTCGGGGTAAACCAGGAAAAAAAAAGTTTCGAGACTCTATTTCTCGGATCTCGTAAGGGTCCAGGGCCCGAGGCGTCAATAACCCCCTTACAATTTTTTCATTTAATCCTGTAAAAAGATGAAATCTTGACGGATCTGGACATTTAAAGGTGGAATCAGCATCTACAAGTCGAGGCCTTTCGGCACATCTCCTTGGGCAGGCTGTCAGAGCAAACCTACATTTTAGTGTTTTCAGACGCCCCATTTTGCCAGATTTTTCCTGTTTGGCCACTTTTCATTGGTGAATACTGCGGTCAAGAATGTGTCTTCTACACCACTGTCCATCTACGAACTTTCGAGGACTGTCCAAAATAGTAAAACCGGAATTTTTTTTGGGTGGGGCCTGTTTATGCCAGTGGCTGTATGCTCCGAGCTTCCAGTCAGGGGCCAGTCAGGGGCCATGTTGAAAGCGGCCAAACGGTCAAATCTCATCCGATCGGGACATGTAAAAGGTTAATTTGCATCTACATTCAAAGACCCTTAAGCACATCTCCTTGGGAGGGCTGTTAGAGCAAACTTTCCCCTCATGAGATGCATTCAAGCGTTTTCAGGTGCTACATTTCTGCTGAAAACAAGCCTCCAGCAGGCTTGCGGGAGCAAAAGTGATCTCAGTTTGGCCACTTCGTGAAGTTGCGGAACGTTCTTTGACAGAAATGGCGGCTAAGAATGCATTTCTCAACACCCGTGTCCATCTATGAGCTTGAGAATAGTAGATCAGGAAAGATTTTCAGCCAGGGCCCCGTTTCGGTTGTTGGTGGTAGGGTCCATGCCTCCCAGAGCCCAGTCAGGGGTGACTTCTTGTTACGTTGGAAGCCGCAAAACGGTCAAATCTTGGTGGATCGGGACATGTAAAAGGTGAATTTGCATCTACAATCAAAGGCCTTTTGGCACATGACCTTACATTGGCTGTCAGAGCAAGCCTTCCTCTCACGAGATGCATTCAACCGTTTTTGGGCGCTCGGTTTGCGACTGAAACACTCCTCCTAGAGCCTCAGGGAGCCCGTGTGACAGTCAATTCTAATCTAATCGGGACATTATAAGGATGGATTTGCATCTCCATGTCCGATGGCTGAGGATGTCCTATACTTTCACCCTACATTAGGCTGATCCGGCTGACTTTTTGCCACGTTTGGAGCCTCAAAACAGTCAAATCCTGCCCAGTCAATCCTTCCCAACATGAGGGCCGCTTCAGCCAAGCCTCTTAGCCCAGGCATGGAGTCGATCAGTCCGAGACGTTACCACAGCAGAGTGCGCAAGGGGGTTGAGCTGCAAACACTCTGTGCTTCAGAGAGCTTGTTTAAAAGGGCCTAATGACCGAATCTACACCCGGGTACCCAGTTTGTGGTGTCCTCAGGTGCAGCTTCCTGTAACTATGACTATTTACCTTGCTCCCTGTGGTACACTTCAACACACACCACAATGGGTAGATGTCCTATTTCTTTTAAGATAGTTTCCTCCGATGTTTTAAAGAGAAGTCTAGTCCCTGTGTCAAATTTAGTGGTCTGGTGTCATATATGGCTCAAACTCCTGACTTATGTTGTTTTAGGATAGAGGAAGGACAAATCAGAAAGTTCTTAATATATTTAAACAAGTTTAGTATATTGAAAGGTATATATCTTGGCTCCTTGGAACACTTTTTGATACATTTCTAACCCTAGCGGTTCAGTTTTTATCAGCTCGTTAAGTTTATTGTCCTTTTTTCAGGTGACTCCGTGACCAAAAATCCATGATCATGAACATTATGTTTTAAATACATCACAGCAACTAATAATCTTGTTTACAAGCTGGGCCAACATATATCTTGAGGCATACCAAGAATGGAAATCCTCTGAGTAATAGTTTTTGAGATACAGCTCGATGAATTTTGAACATTTATCAGAAATATGAACATTTCAACTACATACTCTCAACTTAACCCTAGTTTCCTCAAAATGGTCCCATTATTGGTTAAATTCACTCTACAGTGTTCTGATCATGTGTACTTTAAGAAATATGAAGCATCATGATATCTGGCTAGACCAAATTTTCACAGTATAGGCCTAAAGTACCCCTGTTAACCTATTTTACGTCACGGAGTCACCCGGGTGACTCCGTGACGGAAATAATTTCTTGTATAAATGAGTATAAAAATGGTTGATTTTTGCATTAGAACATTAGAGGCAGTGGGTAGGACACAGGAAAACCAGAGATCACTTAAATATATTGGGTATTAACAATTCTATGAAGGTTTAAATTTTCATCAGGGTGGCTGGTGACTCCGTGACCAATATTCCGGGTGACTCCGTGACAGAAAATATGTATCCCAATAGACATATGCTCCTGGAGGCAAGATTATTGGATATTTCTCAAAATTTCTTTTTTCCAGCAGAAGACACAAGAGTTACCTCACAATCTGGGATACAATAGAGACTGTGTGGATCTTCTTTATTCACTATATAGAAGTATCAACCTGAAATGACATTTGAATATTTTGCTGACAAAACACACTTAAATGACTGTGGAGAAAAAAATACGGAACATATGTAGTGAAATCCTCGTTAATCAATTGACTATACTATAGACCTAATAGAAAATGATATTAGGAATAAGCTGTTACTGCCTCAGTACACATGGGAGACATGTAAAACATGATATTTTTAGGGTTTTTGACGTTTTTAGGTTTTTTTGGGCCTTTGGAAGGCCAGAAAATGGAAAATATTGGGCCAATACACAAAAAATAGAGATTTCCTGAATTATTAGGATGTTTTTTCACATATACCGAAAATTTAAATAAATTGGTGCAAAACTGGTTATTCTGTAGGGGTATAAGCCTGAAAAGGGCCAGAAATAGCCGAAACAACATAAGTGGGGAGTTTATGCCATATACGTGTAATCTGACAGAAACTCTTGGTGACAATGCAACTTTAAGGGCTGATGGACTCCATTCTTTGTTTCACCTGTAAGGCAGAGCGTGTCTGCGTCTAGAATTCATTGGCTCGGGACACCACATGCCCAATGGCTAGGTATGGTATTGGTTCCAAACACCCAGATTTACAAGGTTACAAACTCACTAGGGCCGTCCAATAACCATGACCGAAATCCAAAACCCACTAGTAGACTAGAATTGTTTTCTTGTTAGTGTCCCCGGGTTCTGACTGCTCCCCACACTTTAAGCCCCCATCTCAATGTAAAAGATCTTAAATAAAGAATCATACTTTTGCAGCTATCCTTTTTTAATGGTGGAACTGGATTTTATAAATTTATGATGGTGGGACTTTGTGTGATATTTTTAAAGAGGAAGCAGATTTTCTGTAGCTAGACAATGTTTCATGTATTTCTCTCTAGAATCCTAATATAAGGATTACTTCTGGCCTATACTAAGGCTGGTCATGTATGAGCTAATGTAAGAATAACCTCCTGAATATACTAAGGCTTGTGGTATGCCAGAGCCTAAAATAATGGTTAAGATTGAGTCTTCCAGGGCTAATGTAAGAATTACTGGGGGCCTACACTTATATTCAGGTGTTCAACAATCTGATATAAGAATTACTTTGGCCTAATCTAGGGCTTTCAGTGTTCTAGGGCCAAAAGTAAGAATTACTTTTGGTCTTTACTAAGGCTTGTGGTGTATCAGGGCCTAATGTAAGAATTATTTTGGGCCTATACTAGGGCTTGTGGTGTATCAGGAACTAATGTTAGAATTATTTTTGGCCCGTACTAAGGCTTGTAGTTTATCAGGACCTAACGTAACAATTACTTTTAGCGGATACTAAGGCTTGTAGTGTGCCAGGACCAAATGTAAGAATTACTTCTGGTCTTTATTAAGGCTTGTGGTGTACCAGGGCCTAATGTAAGAATTGTTTTGGGCCTATACTAACGCTTGTGGCGTACCAGGACCTAATGTAAGAATTATTTTGGGCCTATACAAAGGCTTGTATTGTATCAGGACCTAACGTAACAATTACTTTTGGCGGATACTAAGGCTTGTAGTGTGCCAGGACCAAATGTAAGAATTACTTCTGGCCTATACTAAGGCGTGTGGTGTAGCAGGACCCAATGTAAGAATTGTTTTGGGCCTATACTAAGGCTTGGGGCATACCAGGACCTAATGTAAGGATTATTTTGGGCCTATACAAAGGCTTGTAGTATATCAGGAACTAACATAACAATTACTTTTAGCGAATACTAAGGCTTGTAGTGTGCCAGGACCAAATGTAAGAATTACTTCTGGCCTATACTAAGGCTTGTGGTGTAGCAGGGCCTAATGTTAGAATTATTTCTGGCCTATACTAAGGCATGTGGTGTAGCGGGACCTAATGTAAGAATTGTTTTGGGCCTATACTAAGGCTTGTGGCGTACCAGGACCTAATGTGAGAATTATTTCTGGCCTATACTAAGGCTTGCAGTGTATCAGGACCTAACGTAACAATTACTTTTAGTGGATACTAAGGCTTGTAGTGTGCCAGGACCAAATGTAAGAATTATTTTGGGCCTATACTAAGGCTTGTGGTGTATCAGGAACTAATGTAAGAATTATTTCTGGCCTATACTAAGGCTTGTAGTGTATTAGGAACTAACATAACAATTACTTTTAGCGGATACTAAGGCTTGTAGTGTGCCAGGACCAAATGTAAAAATTACTTCTGGCCTTTACTAAGGCTTGTGGTGTATCAGGAACTAATGTAAGAATTATTTCTGGCCTATAATAAGGCTTGTAGTGTATCAGGAACTAACATAACAATTACTTTTAGCGGATACTAAGGCTTGTAGTACA
Source organism: Harmothoe impar (assembly GCA_947462335.1). Taxonomy (NCBI): domain Eukaryota; kingdom Metazoa; phylum Annelida; class Polychaeta; order Phyllodocida; family Polynoidae; genus Harmothoe; species Harmothoe impar. The sequence continues at coordinate 113,064,701 of OX381704.1, forward strand.
CCAGGACCAAATGTAAGAATTACTTCTGGCCTTTACGAAGGCTTGTAGTATACCGGGACCTACAGTGAGAATCACTTCTGGCCTACACTATTATTCTGGTGTTCCGTGACCTAATATAAGAGTTACTTTGGGCCTAATCTATGGCTTTCGGTGTTCCAGGGCAGAATGTAAAAATTACTTCTGGCCTTTACTAAGGAATGTGGTCCACCAGAATGTTGGAATTATTCACAGCCTATACTAAGGCCTGTAGTACACCAGGACCCAGTGTAAGAATTACTTCTGGTCTTTATTAAGGCTTGTGGTGTACCAGGACCTAATGTAAGAATTATTTCTGGCCTATACTTAGGCTTGTGGTGTAGCGGGACCTAATGTAAGAATTGTTTTGGGCCTATACAAAGGCTTGTAGTGTATCAAGAACTAACGTAACAATTACTTTTAGCGGATACTAAGGGTTGTAGTGTGCCAGGACCAAATGTAAGAATTACTTCTGGTCTTTTTTAAGGCTTGTGGTGTACCAGGGCCTAATGTAAGAATTGTTTTGGGCCTATACTAAGGCTTGTGGCGTACCAGGACCTAATGTAAGAATTATTTTGGGCCTATACAAAGTCTTGTAGTGTATCAGGACCTAACGTAACAATTACTTTTAGCGGATACTAAGGCTTGTAGTGTGCCAGGACCAAATGTAAGAATTACTTCTGGCCTATACTAAGGCTTGTGGTGTAGCAGGACCTAATGTAAGAATTGTTTTGGGCCTATACTAAGGCTTGTGGTGTATCAGGAACTAACGTAACAATTACTTTTAGCGGATACTAAGGCTTGTAGTGTGCCAGGACCAAATGTAAGAATTACTTCTGGCCTTTACGAAGGCTTGTAGTATACCAGGACCTACAGTGAGAATCACTTCCGGCCTACACTATCATTCTGGTGTTCCGCGACCTAATATAAGAGTTACTTTGGGCCTAATCTATGGCTTTCGGTGTTCCAGGGCAGAATGTAAAAATCACTTCTGGCCTTTACTAAGGAATGTGGTCCACCAGAATGTCGGAATTATTCAAAGCCTATACTAAGGCCTGTAGTACACCAGGACCCAGTGTAAGAATTACTTCTGGTCTTTATTAAGGCTTGTAGTGTGCCAGGACCAAATGTAAGAATTACTTCTGGTCTTTATTAAGGCTTGTGGTGTACCAGGGCCTAATATAAGAATTGTTTTGGGCCTATACTAAGGCTTGTGGCGTACCAGGACCTAATGTAAGAATTATTTTGGGCCTATACAAAGTCTTGTAGTGTATCAGGACCTAACGTAACAATTACTTTTAGCGGATACTAAGGCTTGTAGTGTGCCAGGACCAAATGTAAGAATTACTTCTGGCCTATACTAAGGCATGTGGTGTAGCAGGACCTAATGTAAGGATTATTTTGGGCCTATACAAAGGCTTGTAGTATATCAGGAACTAACGTAACAATTACTTTTAGCGGATACTAAGGCTTGTAGTGTGCCAGGACCAAATGTAAGAATTACTTCTGGCCTATACTAAGGCGTGTGGTGTAGCAGGACCTAATGGAATAATTGTTTTGGGCCTATACTAAGGCTTGTGGCGTACCTGGACCTAATGTAAGAATTATTTCTGGCCTATACTAAGGCTTGTAGTGTATCAGGAACTAACATAACAATTACTTTTAGCGGATACTAAGGCTTGTAGTGTGCCAGGACCAAATGTAAAAATTACTTCTGGCCTATACTAAGGCTTGTGGTGTACCAGGGCCTAATGTTAGAATTATTTCTGGCCTATACTAAGGCATGTGGTGTAGCGGGACCAAATGTAAGAATTGTTTTGGGCCTATACTAAGGCTTGTAGTGTATCAGAAACTAATGTAACAATTACTTTTATCCTATACTAAGGCTTGTAGTACACCAGGACCAAACGTAAGAATTACTTCTGGTCTTTATTAAGGCTTGTGGTGTACCAGGGCCTAATGTAAGAATTATTTCTTGCCCTTACTAAGGCTTGTGGTGTACCAGGACCTAGTGTAAGAATTATTTTTTGCTATACTAAGGCTTATGGCGTACCAGGACCTAATGTAAGAATTATTTTGGGCCTATACTAAGGCTTGTAGTGTATCAGGACCTAACGTAACAATTACTTTTAGCGGATACTTAGGCTTGTAGTGTGCCAGGACCAAATGTAAGAATTATTTTGGGCCTATACTAAGGCTTGTGGTTCCCCAGGGCCTAATGTAAGAATTATTTCTGGCCTATACTAAGGCCTGTGGTGTAGCGGGACCTAATGTAAGAATTGTTTTGGGCCTATACTGAGGCCTGTGGCCTACCAGGACCTAATGTTAGAATTATTTTTGGCCTATACTAACGCTTGTGGTGTATCAGGACCTAACGTAACAATTACTTTTAGCGGATACTAAGGCTTGTCGTGTGCCAAGACCAAATGTAAGAATTATTTTGGGCCTGTACTAAGGCTTGTGGTGTATCAGGAACTAATGTCAGAATTATTTCTGGCCTATACTAAGGCTTGTGGCGTACCAGGACCTAATGTAAGAATTATTTTTGGCCTATACAAAGGCTTTTAGTTTATCAGGAACTAACGTAACAATTACTTTTAGCGGATACTAAGGCTTGTCGTGTGCCAGGACCAAACGTAAGAATTACTTCTGGACTTTATTAAGGCTTGTGGTGTACCAGGGCCTAATGTAAGAATTATTTTTGGCCTATACTAAGGCTTGTGGCGTACCAGGACCTAATGTAAGAATTATTTTTGGCCTATACTAAGGCTTGTAGTGTATCAGAACCTAACGTAACAATTGCTTTTATCCAATACTTAGGCTTCTAGTGTGCCAGGACCAAATGTAAAAATTACTTCTGGCCTTTACTATATATCTTCTGGCCTACACTTATACTGTGGTGTTCCATGAACTTATATGAGAATTACTTTGGGCCTAATGTAAGTATTACTTCTGGCATTTACTAAGGCTTGTGATGTATCAGGGCTTATAAAAAAATTAGTTTAGGGTTATGCTGAAATTGACGCTATTATCAAGGGGCGGGGCATAAACGTCTTGAGCCCTTGACCATGGGGTGGTTGGGGAGAGAATAAGATAAGTCAAATTATGATCACTCCCTGTCAAGTACTTCTAACCAATTATTAATGGCTGAGACATTTATTAGTTGTTGGCGGAGCATGGTGGTTTTTCCCAGAACTGCACTTTTTATTCCATTCAGACCAGTTAGCCGAAAATAATCTCAATTGTATTGGACAAGGGGCTTTATATACTACTAAAAAATTGAAATGGTATTGGACAAGGGGGTTTTCATATACTACTTGCATGTGCCTGTTGAACCATGGGCGTTCGCGGGTATCTAAATGGACTCTTTTTTATTTTGAGCCCCCCCCCCCCAGCATGGAGGCTTTACCAATTTTGCCCCCCTCATACTCATCAAATACCCTGCCCCCCCCCCCCCCCCACTGCCAAGCTTGCAATAAATGACTCGGCCCTAAGCTATTTCTATCGCTATAATGGCGGAGGGGGCCTCAAAATATTAACCCCTTGACTGGGGGGGGGGGGGGTAAAATTGCCACATATTATGATCACTATCTGAATTACTTCTAGGCTACCATGAGGCTACCTCTGTGTAGGACTAAGGGGGTGATTAATTTTAACCAACAGGTCTCGGTGTTCACTCAGCTAACTATTGTCCTTTCTGGCTTTATCATGTGAAAGGATGGGTAGGCAGTACCAAGCATATATTCCAACTGTTATGAATATGGTCCCACCATGTCCACCCAGTCCACTCACCCATCCACAAAAGTACACATCAATGACATCCACAAAAATGGGAAATGCTTAGAACTCACCTTGGTCCTTTTAAGGCTAGCCAGGTCCAGTCCTGAACACAGTGTGGTTCCTGAGAAGTGCAAAGGGATCTCCTTGCATCAAAAGTTTCCAAAGATCTTCAGACAACAACAACCCTATTTCCCTCCACACATTCCGCAGTGAAGGGCCTGATCCAATTCTCCAAGCAGATGTTGCTATTCACTGGCTGGTACCCAACCTCTGGCCTGGTGAGTGTAGGGCATTCTAAAATCAAAAACTATGGGACCCACCCCATAGATCTCTATCTATGGTCTTGCTGAATTTGATTTAGATCATTTGAAAGTTATCCATAGCAAATGCACCTAACCTACCACATGAATTAAAAAGTACATTTGTGTTTTTATAGCTAATAAAGATTAGGAAGATTATTCACTGCACTTCCACCACACCCCTACTTCAAGTCTTACATAGTCATGCAAAATTAGTCTGCTCTCTTTTGATCCTTTGAGTGACTTCATGGAGGGGGGGGGGGAGATCACAACAAATTACACATTTTCTGCATATATACACGCATGTTCCCTTATACATTTGGACATTTGAAAACAAACTGCTGTTTCAGGTGGAAGCACCGCGATCAGCATTGACTAAAATAGATCTGAGGAACCTCCCAGTTAAATATCACAGCACTGTGAGTACTTAAATTTCACTTTTATTTTTTTAATTATCCAGACTTCAGAGAGGCAGTAATGACATTAATTTTAAGCTATGTATCTTTTTGATGGTATTCTATTTCTATTATTCATATCTGACTTGATCTAAATGTGTTTTTCTTTCACAGGTCCAGATATTTCTAGGACAAACAAGTGATACTTCCATTGGTATCTCAGCTGCAAAATTATTTGTAATCACTCCTTCTACCATTCTTGCAGTAAGTGTTTTTTGGACAGCGGAGATCCATGTAATGATGTAGTGTTATCAGAATATACAGTATATATCTCGGATATATTTTATAAATGTATTTTATTTGATTAGATCATCTTCGAAAAATACATATACATCATCAAAATACACAGGAGTAGGGCCGGTGGTAAATTTCCGCTGGTTGCCTATCCGGTGTTTGCTGGTGGTCTCGTTTACCTTTACAAAAGTATGCTTTGGTACAGGTCAAGTAACTGACCCAGATTAATTTAATGTCTCAGGTAACAATTTGGGTTTATTGACATTGAATCTCAATATACGTAAATATACACATGGTATACCTTCTAGGTCTTGTTGAAGGTATGGCGGAAGTGATTAATATGATGATTGCCTACCAATACATATTTACTGAAGCAATAACCACTGAATACAAATGATATGAATTTACTTTTGACTTGTTTATCGATCAATATTCTTATATGTGTAATGTGTTTTGTTACAGATTACAACAACATTGCTGACTTATGCCATTATTATGGTACAGTCAAGTCCTAGCAGGTCTGAAGGAAGCTATGGAAACCTGACTCATTACAATAATACATTGACTACTATCACTAATGAGATTATATGAACATTGCGAATACACTCTGCATTCAATAAAACATTCAGATCAATAACACAGGTTTCCGATGTAACAAATCATGTGATTAGAATAGTCAGTTAGGGAAAATAATAAAAGAAGGACTAGGCTGCAAATCGGTTATAACTGAGCCTAGATTCTGGTTGTATGTTTTAACATACTATACTGGATGTAACCTTAATAAAAATCCTTTAAAAAAAAGGTTTCCTTCCAGAGATTAAGCATCATGGGAGTGTATTGATAATCATAATGATAGTATATTTACCCTCCAAACAGAACTCAAGAATGACACAAGATAGGAAAGAGTGCATTTCCCTGAAACGCACAAGCTGTATACACAAGATAGACATGTTTTAAGCCTTCTTTCTTAGAATAGAATGGCTTTCTGCAAAAACTTTCGTAGAATAAGCAAAGTTGCTTCTGATGAGTCAATTGATGAATCCAATGGCGGCAGTTACTTAAAAAATATTCTGGTAGACCATGGCCATGTACTAGCAATGATGCGTATGTTAAAATCTTGTTCACTATCAATATAAATTTTGTATCTATGATATATCATTGTACAACCTTACTTTTAGATATTACATGACAAACCAAGTTTTTCTTTTTATGACTGTGAATGATTTGATCCCTGAACATAAAAATTAAGTACTTTAAAAAGCTAGGTGCTGTAATTTCTCTTGTAATCAGTTCATAATTTGGGAATTAAAAGTTCTTTCAAACTGGGCAGAAATAGGTTCCTGCCAAGGTTAATGAGCAATAATAGGGGGCGGGGAGGTTTCCACATCAGCCCCGTTCTCATGTTGTGACCTAATTGACTACAAACTATGTGATTTACCAATGTAGGTTACATGATTAAATAATGGTCTTAATCATGAAAGCAAACAGCAGTTTTATTAGTTTACACATTTTATTGAAGTTATATGAATAAGTAGCCAAAGCATGTGTTCAGCATGACAGTATTCCTTGATAGCGATAATGTCAATCCAGATAATCTAATTGAAATGCCACTGGCAAATTTTACAAACAATTTTCAAATAGTCTCATCAGTGGCTGGATACCACTGTAGTGTTGTACTGAGTAAGGTTTCCATCACTCCCATCAGACCTGCCAGGACTTGACTGTACCACGATAACGGCATAAGTCAGCATTGTTGTTGTAATCTGAAACGAATAATATTACGTCTTTGATATCTAATTGATATGGAATTACAAAGCTTTTCAATCTATGAAGGAGAATTATTTAATGAAGACAATGGTGACGTTACAATTCAGTTTTTCTGACACATTGCAGTTTGCACTATCAATCCAGAGGCCAACTTACTGCAAGAATAGTAGAAGGGGTGATGACAAAAAGTTTTCCAGCTGAGATACCAATGGAATTATCACTTGTTTGTCCAAGAAATATCTGAATCTGTAAAGAAAATGGCTATTTAATTATCAAATAAGATATATATTCAGAAAATGTAAATAGCAAACCTCTGTAAATGAGTTAGCGCTTTTATGAGAATTAATCATCTTTAGTAACACTGATGCGTGAATGCCTCTGATGATTCCTTTCTAATATCACTGAAATGAGCAGCTAGCTGATAAATAATTAGCTACCGTGCTATGATATTCAACTGGGAGTTTCCTCAGATCTATTTTAGTCAGTGCCTCTCTCGGTGCTTCAACCTGAAAGGAAAGATTGGTTTTCAGACTGTAATTTATATGATAATTACATAAACATGGATATAATATGCATACTAAATTCCTTGTCGAGACTACTGTGTATCAATTAGAAAGGTAGCAATGTGACAGCAACACTATGATGTATATCATCTTAATTAAAGTTAGATTGTGGAAATATCTAGACGTCAAAATAACATGTTGAGAATAAAATCAAATGATGAGAAATGACTATACTATATCAATTTATTTCATGGTTTCATTAGACTCTTTGAAATGATAATTTATTAATTAATTGACTTACATATATACTTACAAAATGCTTCACCAGCCCACAAGATAGACATACTAGAATAACTTCGGTCACCAGTCCAAGGAATTGTGTAAAGATTATCATATCAATGCCAATTGTTTCAAAGTGAAAGACATTGCAGCAGAGTGAGAATATGTTTTCAGTCAGAATTACAGCAATTGGAAAGTGTACTACATCATCTATCTGTGCAATTAGAGTTACCAACTTGTCAAATGTGAGCCTATACTCTTCAATAGCATCTCCTGACATGTCACATGTCAGCTTGTGATTAAGGAACCTTGAAACAGTGGCAGTGGTTAATGCTAAGACAAAGCAAACCACAATAACAGAACATGCAGTGGAACCCCTTACAATGATTCCTAAATAAATTGGAATCAATTTCAGGGACTCAGAAGCTTTAACTTTGTGTGCGACAGACCATATGAATGTCCAAATCAAAAATGAAGAGTAGAGACAAGGGATAATGATGCAAAGATTGAGGATGACATGAAATTTTCTTGATTTTTTTACCACTATCTCTTCAATTATCAAGCAGATCTTTTTCAGAGTAAACCCAATTTGTAAATGGGCGAAATAGAAAATAACAAAACTTGAGTAGTAAACAATGTGAGAGATCTTTATCACAGATGACTCATTCCATCCTTCAGTGTCTTTCATCGAGGCAATATAGATTATACAGACAATACAAGAACAAAATATGAGAAAACTGTAACACCAATGTATGTAAACAAATGGTTTGCAAGTAGTGAGATGTCTTATCGGTGCTCCTGATACTGTCATCAATGTAATCACAGGGGTAAATAGTTTCAAAATATAACCCTTGGAGTTGTCACTTTTCTCATTGTGTTCAAACGCTGTCACTCTGGTGGTCTTCATTGTGAGTAGGTCCTAGATGTTCAGTGTTCAATGCTTGTCGACTAACGTCCTTCTCAGTGGTAAAACAGGGGGTAAATGCTGATTCAGCATTTGATCAAAAGTAGGAGCAGGTGAATGTGGAATTTGAGCCTATATTTGTTTATTTGACCAGTGTGTACTGGGGTTGTATGTCTCTGACAGAGTCAAGATTGATATTGATGTAAAGATTAGGTAAACAACATTTGCATTCTTAATCTATACACCATCTGTAAAGGTAGAAGACTTGACAAATACAGGTCATACATTTTGCCATCCCAAGACTTAAAATAATCAATGTTATTGAGTTGTGGTACCTGTGCTGTTGCCTACCAGTATGGACAGTGTACACATTGTGTGCTGTGTCCATAGACTTTGATTTGAGATTCATGTTCAACTATTGAGTGAACAATCTACTTTTGAAATTGAAAGCAATAATGCTTTTTAGATCCTGACTGACATGATGTAGGTGTTGATATAGTGTTATATCACTGGTTGGGCTCAGAACCCTCAGCTCCCTACTTTATGACTACATAATCATTCATATTCTAATATAGAAAACAAGAATAATTTCTACAGTTTTTAATTTTTTAATCAGTAAACAGTTTAGTGGGGCAATATGCGTATAAGCCATATATCAGATGCGCGGTGCGTGTCACGCCACAAAACCCCTTATTATACCTTCATCAATTGTATTACGTCATATTACGTCATATTACGTCATAATTATGATTTATGATTATTAATATTCATATTTATTATTATTTGTAATACGCACAATACTTTATGCATATTTTCAATCCATATGTCCATCAAAGTACACCTAGACGTCAGACATACCTTTTACTCATAAAGCCAAGCACAACTGACCCCCATACATAACTAATCCATAGATCACAAGCAGACCCTTATCCCGGGAACAATAGGTAACGGTCAGCCCCTCCAGACGACAAGGCACTGACCGGTCACCTATACACAATATGTTGACCCCAAGGATTAACTGTCAACACATAAAACAATGCTATAAAGCTGGACACCCTTAATCAGTGTGGCACCGCCAAAGCCACTTGAGCCGGCTGGAGGCCACCTGGAAGGTGGGCGACAAAGCCCCCATGTGTGCATGCTACTTATTATGTAATCCATTACCCATAATGCACTGGACCCAGGCTCCCCACCCGCGGTCCAGCGCACACCACATGTTAAAGCCATGAATATATAATTATCCAATCAAATGTCAAATGTATATTATCCAATGAAAACCACTGTAACATCTACTTCCGGTCACATGGGCACCCCCTCCACCTGCCGGGCACCTGTACTTATACCCCGGTCAGATGGAGGAGGAAATCACTTATCATCTTGCAACCATCAGTAACTTATATACTGAGCCCTAGTGACTGGTACTCTGATATTAATATTATTATTAATAAAAGATACCAAGTATTGAAACTGACGTCTCACCTCATCTTTACGCCCTCATTGATGTGGAAGGGTTTTCCCTAGCCACATGCGGCTTATAGGATTGGCCCATGATCAGGGTGCGGCTTATACGCAAGTTTTGGCTACTATGGTACAGTAGTAAAGTCGCCATAATTAAATTGCCATTGTGGCTTAGAGGATTGGCCCAAACTCTAGGTGCGGCTTATAGTAACGCGAGTTAGGCTTTTAACGAGGTTTTACAGTAATATCAATGTTACATTGCAAAGTCATGCTTGACCAGTGCCAACTGCCAGACAGTGTTAAGCTTGTTCAGGAAATCGCTTCAGTGGTTGTATCTAAATGTATTATTGTACTGAGTGAAGTTTCCATGGTTTCCCCCAGGCCTGTCAGGTGTGGACTGAACCATTATTATGGTGTAGGTTAGCAATGTAGCTGCAATCTGCAAATGATAACATTTTATAATTTAAAACTCTGATAGAGTAAGATGATTTAAGTCTATCATTTTATTTTTTTGAAATACAAGATTCACTATACTTTAGCACTGAAATGCTGTATTCAATGCCTCCCATTGAATACAATGGGCTAAGAAAGATTTACTTCATTAAATGGCTTCAAATAAAAAAAACAATGCAAATGCCAACTACATTGATACCTCTCTGACGTATTTCACTTGTGAGGGCTGGGGTGCATCCCGCTCAGCCTGCGGCTTCATGGGATACTGCCCCATCCCCCACTTGTGAAATACGACAGAGACGGTATCAATGGGTGTTGGCATTTGTCTATGTATTTATTGTTTAATTTGACAGAAGTCCTCTCCCTATAATCTATATATGAATTAGTGCTTTAATACATAACAACCCACCCCCTTGTGCCCCAGAGAGGTACTAACACTCAGCTAATACTTATATAACACATTATAAATTACATTATTATATCATCTGTTCCTGAGGGGTTGGTCATGTAAATGATACAAATTTCATCAACATATATGTCAGATAACAATATCTATTCGTCTTACTTATAGCCTAAATTAGTTCATGTCATCTCTAAAAGCCAACTTACGGTAAGAATAGTAGACGGTGTAATGAAAAACAATTTTCCAGCTGAGATACCAATGGAAGTATCACCTGTTTGTCCAAGAAACATATGAATCTGAAAAGGTAAGAGACTTGACAAATTATGTTTGATAGAATAAGTAATTTTACTCCAACTGAAGGATAGATAGGGGGCATCTGTAACGAATGAATCCTTATGATTATGTTTTACTGGTTAGTCTATGCCTAAATTCACACTATACTTATCGTAATTTAACCCCAATGACCATTATTTCTAAGCCTTACTTTAAGGTCTTACAATAATTGGCATGGACCTTAATTGCCCTTACTATGGTTAGATGGAGACTTTTAACATTTTTATTTGCTAAATAATCCCAAGTGGTAGGCTTTCATTATAGATCAATAGGTCTAAATCTCCTTTTTTAATGGCTTATCTACATTTAAATAGCAAGCATTTGATACCGTGTTGCAATATTTAGCTGGGAGTTTTCTCATGTCTAATTTATTCAGTGCCTGTCGTGGTGCTTCCATCTGAAGTAGATAAATGATATATTAAGAGTGAAATTGGGCTTTCATCCACCATTATTTCAAAGTACCAAGTAATTTGATTAAATATCTCAACAAACCATTGTTTTGACTTCATATCTGTATCAAAAACATGAAATACAAAGTTCGCTAACACTGCTTACTAATAAAGACAATGCTTATAAGCATTTTTAACTAATTTTATATTTGCAAGAACTTTGTTATTCATTTGACTAATGCATGGGTTCCATCTTTGTATTCACAAGTTGCTTCCAACAAGATAAATACATGAAGGACACACGCATTTAAAGTAAATACTTACATGATATTTCACTAGACCACAAGACAGGCATATCAAAATGATCTCTGCCACTGATTCAAGTAGAAGGGCAATAGCAGTAACTTTAGGGACATCTCCTATGAGTGCAAATACAGAAGCACACACTAGAAAAATGTCTTCCATCAGAATGACTCCAATCTGAAGATGCACTACATCATCCACTCGTGCAATCAAAGTTACCAATTTATCAAACTTAAGTCTATATTCCTCAAGATCGCACTCTGAGATGTCACTCGCAAGCTCAACTTTGTGTCTAAACCACCTTGAAAACTCCTGAGTGGTTAATGATGAGGCAAAGCAGATCACAATGACAGAGCATGCAGTAAAGAATCTTACAGTCATTCCAAAATAGACTAGAATAGTTTGAGACAATAACAGACCCACATATGTGAAATACATATCATGGTAAGAACAACTAAATGCCACAAGAACTACTGAAAAATATATACATGGAATGATAGTGTAAAGGCTGAGAATACAGTAGAATCTGTTAGTTTCTATGATCAGAACATCTTCAATCATCATGCATATGTTCCTGATATTCAAACTGATTCTTAAATGGAGGAAATAAAAGACAGCATAGGTGGCAAAAAAAACTATGTGAACCATCTGGACTGCAGATGACACATTCCATTCTGGCGTAACCTCTATCCAAGCTATAAATGGAAGGCATGCAGCACAAGAGCAGAATATCAGGAAGCTGTAACACCACTGGATGTAAATAAATGGCCTCCAAGTGGTGAGACGTCTAACTGGTGCTCCAGATAAAGTCATTAATATCACAACAGGTGTGAATAGTTTCAGAATGAAACCCTTAGATCGGGTCATTTCCTCATTGCTTTTCATAGTTATCACTCTTGTAGTGTTCATCATGAGTTTCAGCACTGGTCTGCAAAACAGCCTTTCTGTCTCAGAGCGAGAGTTAAGTATGTGGCTGGTTTCTCATGCAGGATTCTTAAATCTTAAAAATGAAATCTGAGCCAATATCGTATTTGATGTAATAACCACCCTGGGCGCTTAAAGAATGATTTTGAGTGGAAAAGTCAGCCTCATATATTCTTTATAATAAGCGCCCCCCACGGCTATCTTAGACAAACTACTGGCACACCTCAGTGGCTTCTACACACCCCTATTGCTTCACACTTGGCTTGGCCTCAACATCTGCACAGGTGTGAAGTGCTCCATATCACACACAGGTGTCACTACAGCAACAAAAAATCTGGACGAATTCTGAAAAGGGGGGTGCTTATTAGGGAGAGGGTGCTTATTATGTCGAATACGGTATGAGCTTATTTATTCGGTGTCTTTCTGATCACCGTTTGAAATTGATGAATTGAATGTACCAGAGGCCTTGCACTCAAAACATGTTTGCACAGCACTGTAAGAGGAGAAGGCTTTACCAATACAAGAGATGGATAACTCAAACAGTTAAGTCTAACTTTCCTGTTTGAAGTTCATTTTATTGATGCATGGAATAAATAAGATGCAGAGTATTTCCATTTAATTAATGGCCTGCATATGTATGTCATGCAAAATATACACCATGACCATTTAACATAATTTAGGGAGTGGTCATTTTTTAACAACAAGGGGGGCTGGTTGACTTTAGGAGGACCCAAAGAATTTAGACCCCTTGAGGGGGGGGGGCTATGAAGGGGGCACTAAAAATGATATATACAATTGTTTTTTAGCGGAAAAATTATGCGTTACTATAGCTCAAAGGGGTCAACTGAGCACAATTTCAACCAGCCTGAGGGGGCTCACTTAAAACACTTTGTCTCACTAGGCCTGTGCTTCTACACAATGTTTACTGTAGTGATTTGTTCTGCATGAAGCAAGCATTAATATTGATGTATATATAAAGTCAACAGCATTTGTAAAACAAATCCTGTGTATCGGAATGTATCGGAAGGGATGACTCATATATGTATGAGTGATTTGTCAAATAATCTGGCAACTGAAAACTTAGGCCACTCAAAAAAAAGTGGTTCCTCATCACCAAGGTCTAAAAAAAAGGCAAGGGAGGCTTTTTTTTAACTTGCGACCTAAAATGCATAGGATAATATATGCTTTTTGCTCCCAAAACACACATTTTAGTGGCCTCATAAAAGATTTTTTTGTTAAAGTATTACTATTTTATGTTTAATATCTGTTATAAGATCTCTCAAGATGATTATAAATATTTCTCAATCAACATAAATATCAATCGTAATTCTGTAAGGGACAGGGATAGTCTCATCAGTGGTTGTAGCTCAATGTTTTATTCTAAAACAAAGGGTAACAGGTAAGTCTTATTAGATTGGATTGGATGAAATAAGAACAGGACTACCAACTCCAATCACAGGTAAATCAAAACTGTTTAATCTCTCTTGTTTCTGCCCTCCTTCCTGGAGGCTCATTGATATTCATGAGGACTAGCCTCTACAAGCTGCACAGCACCGGCACAGGTTATCAGGGTTGTGTGATGATAAGGCCAAAAAAAAAAAGTTGTGTTCAGGTAACATGGGACAAAAGAAATAGGGTAGGTAGGTCGATTTTTTTTTTCACCAAATTTTTTTAAGGATTTTGAGACAAAATTCCTCGCATTTCCCTATAATTTTCGGAAATAAAATATAATTTTTGGAAAAAATATATTTCAGTAAAAAAAAAAGTGTTTTTTGGTGAAAAAAAACAGAAAAATGCCTTCAAAAATTTAAAAAAAAAGTTGGGTAGGGCCAAAAAAATAGGGTCGCTAGGGATACCTGAACACAACTTCTTTTTTTTTGGCCTAAATGTGACAGTACTGTGAATTCTCACGTAGAAGCCGCAGCTAGTACAGAAGTCAGATCGCCGGTACAATATGATTGGCACAGGGTGGTGGCTTATATGTGAGTTTTGCTACTATAATACAGTAGTAAAATTAACGTAATCAGCTCACTAGTGCAGCTTATAGAACCGGCCCAAAGAGAATTATCAGATTGACATTTATCACAGTTATTGGAATGAAACATACACACCTGCACCACTTTTCTGTGTGGATTCATACCGTAATAATTCATATGCATATTCAAAATCGTGATTAATACTATTACGTAATTCTATGGTTCCTATGACCTTCCCTGATGAATAGCAAATAACACTGACAATGTGGATATTTACAAAGTGTGCTTTTTATTCTAGGGTAAGGGGTGGCATTTTGTGCCAGCCCCAAAACCCTTTTCCAGTTCATGAAATGGATCCAAATGGTTCTCCCTAGAGTAAATAACTATTGTTGGCAGATGGCACCTTGGAGTCTTCAGCAAGCCTTAGGCCTAAAGTCTTAATAATACTCACCATTACTAAAGAAGGGGAAAAAGAGCCCCCACGATAACAGCATCTCACACCATTTATATTTGATGGGTATAATTAAGACTTTAAGACTAAGACATAGATCTATTAAGATTTTATTAAGACTCACTGTAAATGTTTGTCCGTGCACTCTCGGGAGCTAGGCCTGTCAAGCTTATTGTCGGGCAATAGAATATTAAAAAAATAATTTGATATTTTTTACACTTCCCAATAATTTAAACACCCTTGGTCTGTTATCACGACAGAGGTGACAGGGGTCAGAGTTTGTTAAGTGCCTTGGTGAACTTGAGGATGTCTATGAGAGTGAAGTGGAGGTCGTCCCTGAGGTTGGAGTAGAAGAACTCGGGCGCGTCTCTCCTCATCTCACCCAGCTCCTTCAGCAGAACACCATCCAACGACAACAACCTACAACGGGAAATATGGACTGTCTTTATTTGTATTTCTTTAATACTACTTTACATCTTAGTAAAAATCTGGCCCTACAGACAAGCAACTCAAAGCCCATTGCAAGAGTTCTATCTGCTGCAGTGGACTAAACAATTCACCCTGAATATAAGAGGTATCTTTTGATAAATTGCTGGGGTGTGGGTTATACCATGTTCTTTTGGAAGTATGGTACATTATCTGCATAACTGTATTTAAAAGTTCAAATTAAGGTCTAATCTGGCCTTATACACATTTCAATAAATTGTAATTCTAAGTTAAGATGGGTCTATAAGTCTAAAGAAGTGATAATCTTACTTTGAAGCCTGGTGACTGAGACCATTTTCTTTCAGCCACTTGGAGACCTGTGTTTCTGTCCATGAGCAGTAGGCTGCCTGTGTGGTGTGGGGTGCTTTAGGGGATGTACCAACGGTACCGGCCCTCTGGGCTGTAACACATGTCACAGGTTATGCTATAGCTTTAAACCATGTATAATTATCAGGGTTCCCACTACTTTTCAGTTTTAACTACCATTTAATTGACTTTTAACTGACAAGTAATTCTGTCAACTGACAAGTTTAAAGGGTGCATTCTGGTGTGTTTTGTACCAATAGGAAAATATTGCTCAAAATATTATTTTAACTGACATTTTCTGAAAATCTAGAAAACAACTGACAAATATGACAACTATTTTTTAAACTGTGCCGGTCTTAAGTTGGGTAACCCAGCATTAGTAAAGGATGTGTCAGGATTATGTGGGCTACATTTCTGTGTATTTCCTGGCATTTCGTTGTAATATACGTCAAATGTTCCTTATATGGACCTACCCTGTATGATTGACAGCTCTGAGGAGGCCTGTTGCCCCTCCCCCCTTGGTACCCAGATCCTTATATGGACCTTTTTTAAACATTTAACTGACTTTTTAAAGCAAAAAGACAAAGTTACTTTTAACTGATGGGTGGGATACATCGTGTTACATAATCTGCCAGTCTAAAGTTGAATAACCCAGCTTTTGTTAAGGAGGAGTTAGGATTATGTGAGCTAAATTCCTGTAATAGGTGTACCTCCTGGTAAAAAATGTTACACATCTCCTTATATGGACCTACCCTGTATGATTGACAGCTCTGAATGGTTGCCCATGTTGCCCAGCTCCTTAATGAGACCAGCGGAGGCTCCATTGAAGTTCTTGATGAAGTCGAACCACAGTTTGGTTCCGACCATGATGCCGAGCCAGCCGTCGGCCTTCTAACCTGCCTCCAGACGCAGCGGGATGAACGGCTTCCGCAGCTGATATGTGTACTCCGCCTCTGTAAAAGTCCAGTCCATTATTAGGTTTTATAAAAACACTTTGATGAAAAACATGCTAAAAGTAGACAAATAATTGGAATATTTGGTATCAGATTATAACCTATGTTGTCAGTAACGCAGTTAACATTTTGATGAAGAAATATGTTAAATTATTGGCAAATGTATTATCAAATTAAAGCCCATGCTGTCCGTAATGCAGTCAGCTAGGAAGAACTTGCATTATAACAAATTTTGCCAATCAATAAAACTCTGAATTACTCAAATGTAAAAATTGATTGTGAAAAGTCGGAATTTCCTTATACATTTAAGCCCCAAGGTAAAAAAAAAAGATGAAATAAAAAAACACCCTCATCATATTTTTCACCACTTGGTTATGAGAAACAACTTTTTTTTGAGTGGCCTTAATGTAGTTACCTGTTCGGCAGGAGGGGCTCTCCTTGTACTTACGGGTCATACAGACAATTACTATGGATGCCTTCTCTACTGCATCAGCCATGGCCTCCAGTGTGGATCCAGCTACAACAGGATTACAGTATTAACACTAACGATGATGACAACGATCTTATTCTCAGGAAACTCAGTAAAGATACAACAGCAAATTAAATGAGTTGACAATATACAGGTCAGAAAAAAAAACTGTTTCCCTTTCTCTCCTATTCCTATTTGGGAATAAATAGTACATATTTTGACCAAAATGGTTCTGCTACATCTTATGATTTATGGATTTTTCAGCTTTTAAGAAAGGTTTTATAACTGATGCTTTACATCATCAGTTGTATACAGATAATAGTGAGGTAAACTTACTCATGTTGTCCACATCCATCCAGACCTTGAAGCCAGCCTCCAGCAGCTTGTCCCGTATTCGCAGTGCTATGGGTTTAACCCCCCAGTTGTAGCTGATCATAATGTGCTGAGCATCTTTGCTGTCTGAAAATAGATTATATTTCATTTCATTGCAGTAATTTCAGTGGTGATCATTATCTTAATGTTTGCATATGATAAATATCCTTGCGTTTGGTCAAAAGGTAGGAAAGCACTATGAAATTATACTGCTGAAGAAGAATTTAATTCAATTCAAATTCCTCATTATCCAAACATGGTGGGAGAGGGGGTAAAGAGACAGACAGACAGACATACATAGGGAGAGTGTTCCATGACACAAAATGAGACAGAGGGGAAGCCCAATTGATTAATAAAGTATTACCACATGTATTTGCCTCCTTTTCTGAACGATCTCCTTGGAGGACCCATATTGCTCCTTCAGCTTCTTTCTTCACTCTCGTGTTCTTGGATTTGGCTGATTCCTTTAAACCTGCAAAATTTATTAGTGGTGAATTTAATTCAAATTATCTACTTCAACTCGAGGTTCATATTCATAATATCATCTAAATAGTGTTAAGCATATAGTTATGTATACATTAGCAAAACCCAACATTGATACATTAATCCTGCATGATGTTAGAATGATGCATGAATGGATTGCTGGTAAATCCTTCACCAAGGCTGCATTGGTGCTTCATGCCCCCTAAAGGGCATACCGTATTTGACGTAATAAGCGCCCTCCCCCTAATAAGCACCCCCCGCTTTTAGTGACATTTTTAGGCTTGAACAAAGGCTTAAAGTTCACGATATTGGAGAAAGTTAAACTCTTAAGTACTAAACCACTATAAAAATAATTTTATAAGTGCCCAGGGCGCTTATTACATCGAATACCGTATATTGAAATTAAGCACTAAATATACAGCCTCAATCTTTACATCATGTTACATCATGCTAGTATGTATGTTTTACTTACAGGACTGAAGTTGCGGCATGCCATTAATCGTCTCCCTGCACTTTTTATGGAATGCCAGCGTCCAAATACCATGCAGAATTGTGACCTGTTCATCCTCCGTCACTCCCTCCACCAACAACTTCTCGTAGAACTCCAGCGCCCCCTGGTCGTGAATCCGCTCCTTGTTGTTATCATTAACTGCCAGCTTATTTAACGCTTTGACTGTCTCAAGTGCAGCTAATCCCATCTCAGAGTGCCTCGTTTTGGAGTTCGAAACGGCGTCACTGAACTGATTATAGACGTCATCAGCATTCATAAGCTCATTCGCGTCCTCATTAATCAAATAGGCTTAATTAATGAAGGCCTGGATTTTGACCATGGCGTTGGTACTGTCTAGCTGTTTCTGAAAGATGCTGACTGCATTTAGGTCCCTGAAAGCAGTCCTGGCCGGCTCCCCCAGATGAACCTACTCACCAGGGCTGTATTCAAGCATCATGCCGACACTATGGGGTTGATACACTCCTAAAGGAATGAAACTCTTTAAGGGCTGCAGAGTGATTTAATGCAGCATGCCCTTGATAGTCATCATGTATGAATGCAGCATTTACTCAACAGGGCTGCATTCAAGTTGACTGGCAGAGGTTTCTGTCCATGTAGCGGCATGATGCATCAATGCAGCCTTGTACCTCTACCTTCCTACGTGTCCACCAACAGGTGTATGTCCATGTGTCGGCATGATGCCCCAATGCAGCCTTGTATCTCTACCTCCCTACATGTCCACCAACAGGTGTATGTCCATGTAGCGGCATGATGCATCAATGCAGCCTTGTACCTCTACCTTCCTGCATGTCCACCAACAGGTGTATGTCCATGTAGCGGCATGATGCATCAATGCAGCCTTGTATCTCTACCTCCCTACGTGTCCACCAACAGGTGTATGTCCATGTAGCGGCATGATGCACCAATGCAGCCTTGTACCTCTACCTTCCTACGTGTCCACCAACAGGTGTATGTCCATGTAGCGGCATGATGCATCAATGCAGCCTTGTACCTCTACCTTCCTGCATGTCCACCAACAGGTGTATGTCCATGTAGCGGCATGATGCATCAATGCAGCCTTGTACCTCTACCTTCCTGCATGTCCACCAACAGGTGTATGTCCATGTAGCGGCATGATGCATCAATGCAGCCTTGTACCTCTACCCTCCTACGTGTCCACCAACAGGTGTATGTCCATGTAGCGGCATGATGCATCAATGCAGCCTTGTACCTCTACCTTCCTGCGTGTCCACCAACAGGTGTATGTCCATGTAGCGGCATGATGCATCAATGCAGCCTTGTACCTCTACCTTCCTACGTGTCCACCAACAGGTGTATGTCCATGTAGCGGCATGATGCATCAATGCAGCCTTGTACCTCTACCTTCCTACGTGTCCACCAACAGGTGTATGTCCATGTGTCGGCATGATGCACCAATGCAGCCTTGTACCTCTACCTTCCTACGTGTCCACCAACAGGTGTATGTCCATGTGTCGGCATGATGCACCAATGCAGCCTTGTATCACTACCTTCCTACGTGTCCACCAACAGGTGTTTGTCCATGTGTCGGCATGATGCACCAATGCAGCCTTGTACCTCTACCTTCCTACGTGTCCACCAACAGGTGTATGTCCATGTGTCGGCATGATGCACCAATGCAGCCTTGTACCTCTACCTTCCTACGTGTCCACCAACAGGTGTATGTCCATGTAGCGGCATGATGCACCAATGCAGCCTTGTACCTCTACCTTCCTACGTGTCCACCAACTGGTGTTTGTCCATGTGTCGGCATGATGCACCAATGCAGCCTTGTACCTCTACCTTCCTACGTGTCCACCAACAGGTGTATGTCCATGTGTCGGCATGATGCACCAATGCAGCTTTGTACAAGGTAAAATATAGGTGTTTAGAATTTTCTTATTGTCATATTGTATCGGTTTTTTCAAACACTTATCAAAACTGTTTAGATTCTAAACACATTTCAACGAAACTCTAAAATAAGTGTTTAGAATAACAGACACAATGTGTGTTTAGAATCTAAACACTTTTTCTACAGTGAGTATATGCCGCTTTTTAGCCAAAAAATATCCCACATGTCCAGAAGGGTGTAAAAAGAGTTTTTGGCACCTTCAGGTGGGTCAAAATATTACCGCTCTATTAGTCCATGGTAATTTAACAACATGTCTCTAGTTTTAGCATGTTTGATGGCTTTGGACTCAGACAAATATCAAAGACTTGGGAACTTGAATTCAAAGGGGATCTATGAAGGTCTGTTGTCTATAAGATATGAGAAAGTTCATAGTACTGATTGGAAAAAAATACTCCAAATGTGAGCAAAATCAGTCCATGGTAATTTAACTCTGGTATTAGCATGTTCAATGGTCAAGAAGTCAGAGGGACATTGGAACTTGAATTCAAAGGGTCTCTGAAGGTCTGGAAATATAGGGTTTTTGGTGGGTTGTCTATAAGATTAAGAAAGTTTATACTACTGATCGGAACTTGAATTCAAAGGGGTCTCTGAAGGTCTGGAAATATGGTGTCTTTGGTGTGTCGTCCATAAGATTAAGAGAGTTTATACTACTGATCGGAATATTTTTTCCAAATGTGAGCAATATCGGTCCATGGTAATTTAACATGTCTCTGGTATTAGCATGTTCAATGGCTAAGAGCTCTGGCAATTTTCAAAGGGTCATTGGGACTTGAATTCAAAGGGGTCTCTGAAGGTCCGGAAAATTATGTTTTTGGTGTGTCATCGATGATATATGAGAAAGTTCATACTACTGATTGGAAAAGAATATTCCAAATGTGAGCAATATCAGTCCATGGTAATTTAACCACATGTCTCTGATATTAGCATGTTCAATGGCTAAGAGCTCAGGCAAATTTTAAAGGGTCATTGAAATTTGAATTCAAAGGGGTCTCTGAAGGTCCGGAAATATGGCGTTTTTGGTGTGTCGTCCATAAGATATGAGAAAGTTTATAATACTGATTAGAAAAAAATACTTGGAATGTTACCAATATCAGTCCATCGTAATTTAACAACATGTCTCTGGTATCAGCATGTTCAATGGTGAAAAGTGAAATATGACCAGACTAAAATATGACAAAATTTATACTACTGGTACAACCTATATATTGCGTTTTTTGACAATGTCTCTCCATGGTAATTTAGCAATAGGTCTTGTGTACTAGCATGTAAAAGGGCTTGGAGATTAAGTGCATATTAATGGGTTTTCAGAACTTGAATTCGAAGGGGTGTGAGGTCATGGAAATATGAGGCTTTTTAAATGTGACAAGACTAAAATATGACAATATTTATGCTACTAGTACATCCTATATATTGCGTTTTTTGACAATGTCTCTCCATGGTAATTTAGCAATAGGTCTTGTGTACTAGCATGTTAAAGGGCTTAGAAATTAAGCGCATATTAATGGGTTTTCAGAACTTGATTTCGAAGGGGGGTGAGGTCACAGAAATATGAGGCTTTTTAAATATGACCAGACTAAAATATGACAAAATTTATACTACTGGTACAACCTATATATAGCGTATTTTGACAATGTCTCTCCATGGTAATTTAGCAATAGGTCTTGTGTACTAGCATGTAAAAGGGCTTAGAGATTAAACAAATATTAATGGGTATTCACAACTTGAATCCGAAGGGGTGTGAGGTCACGGAAATATGAGGCTTTTTAAATATGACAAGACAAAATATGACACATTTTATACTACTAGTACAACCTTTATATTGCGTTTTTTGACAATGTCTCTCCATCGTAATTTAGCAATAGGTCTTGTGTACTAGCATGTAAAAGGGCTTAGATATTAAGTGAATATTAGTGGGTTTTCAGAACTTGAACTCGAAGTGGTGTGACATCACGGAAATATGACACTTTTTTAGTATGACAAGACTGAAATATGAGAAAAGTCAGTAGAAGTGTGACTGCCTAGTAAAAGTGCCTATAAGTCTGTGGGGGTGCGCCAGCCTGCGAAAAATGGCTGTAAGTCAATGGAAGTTTGCCTGACTGTCAAAATGCACTATAAAAAAGTGTTTAGACTTCAAACACTTATTGTGTCCGTTATCTCATAGACTTATCAAAGGATTCCAAACACTTTCAACTAATCACTTTAATAACTGTTTAGGTTTTAAACACCTAATTGCAAAGTGTTTAGGTTTAAACACTTATCTAAACACTATTTTGCTCAAATAATGCAAAAGTGTTTAGATTAAAAGTGTTTAAAATAACAGTGTTTAGATAAGTGTTTAAAATCTAAACACTTATTTAACGTGTTTAGATTCTAAACACATTAAATGCGTCTTTAGGTGTTTAGATTTATAGAAACATGTGTAGAATCTAAACACTTATCTTAACACTTTTTTAGAATCTTAGTACTTATCTAAACACTTTTTTGTAAAGTGTTTAGAATTTAAACACTTTTTACTTAAACACTTATATATACAATGCCCTAAAAGCATTTAGAATAAATGACACAATAAGTGTTTAGATAAGTGTTTAGGATCTAAAAACTCTTTTTACAGTGTGTCTGTAAGGTAGTAAGACCTGAAAATCATATTATGAACTAGGTTAGAGATCATCCAGCAGAAGCTCAATGGTATCATGAATGTACTTGTTGCCATCGATTGTGATAGTTTTACCTTTAATGGAGGCATCATGCCGTCCTTACAGGGTTAACACAAAGCCTTGAGGCATCATGCCGTCCTTACAGGGTTAACACAAAGCCTTGAGGCATCATGCCGTCCTTACAGGGTTAGCACAAAGCCTTGATGCATCATGCCATCCTTAAAGGGTTAGCACAAAGCCTTGAGGCATCATGCCATCCTTAAAGGGTTAACACAAAGCCTTGAGGCATCATGCCGTCCTTACAGGGTTAGCACAAAGCCTATACTATGGTTTGGGTGTACCACAACCTTGTAAGAATTACCCACAGCTTAAACTAACACTTGCTGTGTACCAGGACCTAATGTAAGAATTACTTCTTGGCTATATCAAGGCTTGTGTTGTACCAGGGCCTAATGTAAGAATTACTCCTTGGCTATACTAAGGTTTGGGTGTACCAGGATCTAATGTAAGAGTTACTTCTTGGCTATATCAAGGTTTGTGTTGTACCAGGACTGTGTAAGAATTACTTCTTGGCTATACTAAGGCTTGTGGTGTACCAGAATCTAATGTAAGAATTACTCCTTGGCTATACTAAGGTTTGGGTGTACCATGCAGATCTAATGTAAGAATTACTTCTTGGCTATATCAATGCTTGTGTTGTACCAGGACTGTGTAAGAATTACTTCTTGGCTATACTAAGGCTTGTGGTGTACCAGAATGTAATGTAAGAAATACTTCTTGGCTATACTAAGGTTTGTGTGTACCAAGACCTTATTTAAGAATTACTTTCAACTTATATTGATGCAATTACTTATGGTCTATACTCAGGCCTAATGTTAGAATTTTTTCAGGCCCACACACTTGCTGCTATACATTTTGACACCATTATAATTATTTAAAATTTTATATGCCACTGACTGGTTAGGGTTCTACTGTGAGATCTGTTTCATATTTGTCCTACAACAGGCTACTATGTTTCTTTGTAGGATGGACACAGGAGTGGCACATCAAGAACAACACTGACACAATATATCTTAACTACATTCTTTATTGAATGAAACTACATAGACAATAAACCTGTTGGCTTAAAGTGTCATATATCAGAGAAAATCTATGTACTTCTAGGATTGATCATACATGAAGTGGATATAGAGAATGTCACTGTGTATCATTCTCACCCAAAGAAGTGTCCCACTAATTCAACACTTAAAAATAAACCCCATATTATTTTGGGCCCAAGACTCTTTGTCAAGTCAAAATAACACATTACCGCACAGTGGTGCGGAGTTCCTTTGATAACTCAATAACATAAATAATAGTAAAAAGGCCAACGTCCATATTCACCTGCTTTAATGTTTTGATTTGTAGTAGTCTATCAGAATGGCCATGATATCATTTTGTGATCTAAAAACAAAATGTATGACAGAACAAAAATGTAGTTGTTCACTGATGGAGATGGGAGATGTGAAGGGTGGGTGGGTGGATGGAGCAGGGCAGTGTGGCACTTCACGCTTAGGACCAGCTTCCTACAATACATCACTGGGGCACATGTCGCCTAAAGGACTTTTCTATATCACCAAAGGTACCCCTTTGTAAGTCAGTTACATAGTGTCAGTCAAATTTACTGTGTTACTCACACAGGTGTTATAACCTGGTGAGTGGGAGAGACCACTTTCCCCTTATAATGTACACACACAGACACATGCCCAGGTGAGGACTTGACACATGGCTGCAGAGGCTATCATCCACACGCTTGGCTGGTATGAGTTGATCATAGGTACAGTGACCTGCTTACGATGTCCTTCCTCTCCCTGAAGAGAAACAAGTAAGGAAACTACATTTAACCAAAGTGTGAAACACAGTTTGTAACAAAATTAAAAGTAGCATTCTAGAGGTAGATACATTTTAACCGTTGTCAATGAGTTACCAATGTGGAATTCTCCCTGCATCATTAAAATCCAACAGAAAATATCAATCTTGAGCAGTAATACACAAAACAAAAACGTACAACAGGCTCTTGATGGAGTGTTTCACCCTGAGGTGGTAGCCCAGGAGGTCAGCCACCCCCTTGCCGCAGAGAGCACAGACCCTCAGCGGCATGGCCTCCCCCATCTCCCGTCGTTGTTGCTGCCGCTCGGTTAGGGCTGTCGCTAGCAGGGCCCGGTCAGCCTCTGTAGGCTATAAAGGATAAATGGACATCAGGCAAATAAATCAAACCCATCTGCACAAGGTCATGAAGGAGATTAAGGATGGGCTAGGAGGTAATTTGAGGTTTATTATAATTTTTCGGTTACACATTGTATTTGTATTCATAATTCATATTGAAATGAGTGTGTAACTTCTGAAACATCAAGTCAAACACTAGTAAATGCATAAATTAAAGGTCAGAGGACCTTATTTGTTATAAAGTGGGGTCGCCTGACTATGGGTTTCTCTATATTTTCCTAACCCACTTTTTATGTAAGAAGTAACCCTGCAAACAAGATCTCGGGCAGAACTCGTGCGGTTCTTGAGTCACAACTCGGGATCCCTGGGAGAATTGTGCACGTATCTGGCACGAGAATTTGTGAACAGCTTTTGACTGTGTCATATTCTTTGGAATTCCACGTGATTTATATCAAACAGAACTTGGGAATTGAACGTTATGAACTGAGTAGAATCCGGGTAGGTCACAATGACACAAGAAAGGCACGAGATATTCCCAAGAATTGTGAATATGTCCTTAGTACAATCAAAACTTGGGAATTGAACGTTCGCAACTGGGTAGAATCCGGGTAGGTCACACTGACACAAGAAAAGCACGGGAATTGAACGTTGGCAACTGGGTAGAATTCTACCCAGTTGCCAACGTTCAATTCCCAAGTTTTAATTGTAATAAGGATGTGTTCACAATTCTTGGGAATATCTCGTGCCTTTCTTGAGTCATAGTGGCCTACCCGGATTCTACCCAGTTGCGAACGTTCAATTCCTGTACCTTTCTTGTGTCATTGTGACCTACCCAGATTCTACCCAGTTGCGAACGTTCAATTCCCAAGTTCTGTTTGGAGGGAAGCCAATATCTATTACTGCATTTAAAGATGGCAAGTTGTCTTAAAGTAAGACTTGTCAGCATGGTCCACTCTTTGCTGGAAACACTCACATTGGGGCAGCACTCCCTGAAGTGTATGACAAGGTGTGTCTTGTAGTTACCGCACTTGGGGCACTTCCTCTTGGCATTTGTTGCTGAATGCCCCTCTCTAATCCTAGGTTTGAAGGCCTGAAATAAGAAATTTGTATTTATTCCTCCATTATATGGATGAACCTACAAATTTTCAGAATGGCATGAATCAGTGATTTAAAGTTAATCATATTTTACTCATTTTCTATGAGACATATGAGTGCATAGAAATCACACACACATTTCAGGGTCTGGGCAGATAAGTTGAATTGAATGTTATATTTTCTTATAGGATCATCGTGACCTAAGGAGAATTTGTATGGAAATATGAGAAATGAAAGGTGGCAGTTAATCTGTTTTGCAATGAGTTGTATGTCAAACAAACTCACCGAGTATTGGACCTCATCAGCTTTCTCAGATGCCCTCTCTTCCTGACGGGCCTTTCCAAGGGGTGCAGGTACAGGGAATGAGGGCCGGACCTCATCAGCTTCCACAGATGTCTTCTCCTCCTGACAGGCCTTTCCAACGGGTGCAGGTACAGGGAATGAACTGTTAACCGTGGCCTAAAAAGGAGAACAGAAAGTCATTCACTTAGCCAACCTTGCTATTTTAGATCTGATATTAACCAATGGCACCAATTAAAGCCAACCGGTGTATTACTGCCACAACTAATCTATTTAAAGGGATTCAACTTCTACTTCAGTTTTGACCTTTGTTGGGGAGTGACAGTAAGCCATCTCTCAGAAAAAAATACATTCTTGGCAGTGACTATAAGATAGTATAGGGACTCCAGTCTGGCAAAGTATCACCAGATGTTTTGGACTAGTGTAGTTCAGGTCCACAAAATAATTCTGAAAGGGTAGAGACCATGTATTTTGATTGCACTGTAATCTGTGATAATGAAACTCACCTGCTCGGGTCGGTCTTTTTCTATAGGGCTGTTTAAACTGACCGAGGGTCCGACCTCATCAGCTTCCTCAGATGATTTCTCCTCCTTACGAGCCTTTCCCACCGGAGCCGGTACAGTTAGTGAACTGTCGACTGTGGCCTGAAAAGGAGGACAGGCATGCATGTGGCTCAGTCTCACAACTTTGTAACAATTGGATCGTCTTTGACCGGGTGACGTCTTTGACCGGGAAACGTTATTATAGCATAAATTAAACCTATATAATAAGAAATGGGTGGAAAAAGTCAAAGGATATTTTCACACTATATGAAAGGAAATTTATTTTAAGTATCTTATATTGATAGCTAGGCTCTTTTACACGCATTATAGCATAATGTTGTATTTCTTCCACTGCCCGGTCAAAGACATCACTTTCTATATTATGTGGAATATGGAGAGGTACACTGTCCAAAGTATTATGCAATTACCATCCACATATTTTCCCTAAAAGTAGAGATAATGATTAGATAAAGTTAAACACAAAACCAGATGGAGACCAATTAAACTTGATGGCTAATTCAATCAGTTGAAGGTTCAGAATATGAGCAGACATGAGTGATGCCAGTTCTAGTTGATCCATGTAGTTGGTGTGGTTCAGGTACAAATAAAGACTAAAGACTAGAAACCATTGATGTAAATTGTGCTGTAATCTATGACAATAAAACTCACCCTATTGGGTCGGCCCTCATCAGAGATCATGGTTTCTTCCATAGACAACACAGCAGGGGATGAGGCAGGGTGGACCAGAGGAGGATTGTTCCCCAGTGAAACCCTGCAAAAGAAATTATTGATTTAATGATTGGAGTCACAGTATTCTGGATAGCAGGGGTTCCCCATAACATGGCATTCTGCATTTGTTTAAGTTTAATGGGGTGAATCTGTAAATTTGTACCCTGATTTTAATGCTGTTCTCTCATCAAGGCTTTTAAAAGAGTTCACTATTCTTCTAGTCAACTATCAAAGGCATCACATTCGGTGAGAGTGACTTTTCAAAACAAACATATATCTACTTACTGCAGAGTCTGGGAGCTCTTACGCTTTAGTGACAATCGCCCAGGTCTGCGCACAACGGGAGCCCTGTAAACAATATTCAGCAGTTGTATACCAAAATTATCAGTTGAATTTGAATTTTTAACATTCAAATATTGGTAAATTTTGACATTGATTATCAGAAGGCATTCACATGATGCTTATAGCCCATGAACTCAATCAGGGAACATGTAACTAGGACATTGCAATAAAGTCAAGTCTACATAAATACTGATAGTATAGCTAATTACCTGACGCCGGTGTAATACAACTCTCAGCCTTCATGGGCTTGGTCATTGTTCATAAGTCTAACTACTGGTATGGTGCACAATAGACTGCCATCCGAGTAGCCATATTTTAACATTTATCTACTGTGCTTAATATACTTACGGGACTGCAAATAGCTCCACCTTGGACCAGCGCACCTTTCCCACGGGTGAAAGTACTGGGATCACTGTATTGACACTAGCCTGAATAGAAGGACAGATATACAAGAAATAATAGGATGAAAGAGGAACTCACACAAAGCCAGATGCAGTTCAATAAAACTGAATGGTTACGTTAATCAGTTGAAAGTGTATATAACCAGCCATATTCTCAAAATGCCAATAGTAGTTGATCAGTAATAGTTTAGGTTGACATTGCTACCTGTATACTTCAGTTAGTACACACCTCAGTGCAAGCCAATTTTATCTACTCAGCCAATCTGCCTGGGTAGCCAAACGGCTTGTTAACTCATGCCAGGTTCAAGTAAGCCCATCCAACAAGATCCTATATACATATGTTGTATCCTACCTACTTTGTATGAGAAAAACAAAGTTCAGACTCAAAACTTACAATAGATTTTAACATGTACTAGACTGTCCAGCAAAACAATGTGGTGGAACATGCCTTGCTACTGTAGTACGTATCAGGGAGGGCAGGGGATACCTGTGAGGTAACTGGACACTGCTGGACACTAGGGGCCTGTGTGTAACCCCCACAGGTCCAACCCTGTGGGGGGGGATTCCCCTCCCTGGTGTATACTGGAGGCTGGGAGTATAATCTAGGGTGTGTGCAGGATGTTGCCACCCCCCCCCCCCGCCCCCAACACACACACACCAATAGTATATGGTGTCTTGTGGTTAGTGGGCTCTAATCTGCCCATTGACTCAGTGGGGGTGTCTACTATACCACACCTCAATAACACTTGTTGACAGATCCTCCACTGACCAAACTCTGCCTATAATAAGCATTTCCATCCCAGCTTTTTGGCAACTAAGTAATTGACACAGGAATTATTATCAATATTAACTAGCATATTATACAGTCTGGTTGAAAATGCCCCCCACAACAATAGCAACTGGTATACACAGACTGTATACCACACATGGAACTTTGGAAGGCCTCTGATATTCAGGTTCCTCATGTTACAGCCTTAAATGTGGGGTTAGGAGTATTTTCCCCTCCCGACAATAGAAACTGGTTTACATAGCCTGTAAACATGTAATGTTATACATCTAGTAGAAAGCCTCTTCTGACATCTAGTTGGTGGGACAGAGTGTTAACTATAAAGTGACTCAACAGAATTATCAAGGGAGTCAACAGTTGCCTAGGGAGTCAGTATGTGTTGCCAAGGAGTCAAGACTATTGACTATGAGATGAATCAATATTAACAGTTAAGAGTCAACACTGTTGGGCAGAGAGTCAGCATGGCCTGGCTGGAGTCAACACAGTCAGGAAGGGAGTCATCATGGTCTGGCTGGAGTCACCATGGTCAGCCAGGGAGTCAGCATGGTCTGGCTTGAGTTAACAGAGTCAACCAAAGAGTCAGCATGGCCTGGCTGGTAGTTAGCAAGTCAGCCTTGGAGTCAAGTATGTGAAACTGAGAGTCAAGCATATCAGGCTGAGAATCCAGCAAGATAGACTGAGAGTCAAGCAAGTCAACCTGGGAGTCAAACAGGTCAACCTGAGAGTCAAACAGGTCAGGCTGGGAGTCAGACAAATCAGCCTGGGAGTCAAGCAAGGCAGCCTGGGAGTCAAGCAAGGCAGCCTGGGAGTCAAGTATGTGAGGCTAAGAGTCAAGCATGTCAGGCTGGGAGTCAAGAAAATCAGCCTGGGAGTAAAGCAAGTCAGCCAGGAATCCAAGTATTTCAACCTGAGAGTCAAGCATGTCAGACTGGAAGTCAGGCAAGTGACCCTAGAGGTCAAGTGTGTCAGCTTGGGAGTCAAATGTGTCGGCCTGAGTGTCCAGTTGAGGGGTTCAGTAATGATCTATCCCCTCAAAAACAGAACCCTGCCCTTCAAAAATGGAACAGGGAAGGGTGCAGTACATATCAGGGAGGGCAGGGGATGCCTGTTGGGTAACAGGACACTGCTGGACACTGGGGGCCTGTGTGTAACCCCCTCAGGTCCAACGCTGAGGCACATGTGTGTGCCTCCAGGGTAGTTGTTCCCTGAGTCTGAGTCTGACCTGTACCATGGGCCCTGAGGGTTCTACACATATCTACAGCCCAAGGTGAGTCTCTGAGATTAGGGTAACTACTGTTAAAGTATAACACTATTTTAGATTTGAGGTTAACCCGATGGCACTAATTAAAGTCAGCTGGTGTATTCCTGCCACAACAAATCTACTGATTTAAAGGAATAAAAGTTCTAATATTGTATTGAATATTGTTGGGTAGTGACATTAAGCAAATTCTCCGAAAGAAAAAACCATTGTTGGCAGGAGGATACAAGGACTATACTTTAAAGAAGTAGTGCCAGATATGTTGGACTAGTGCAGTTCAGGTACACATAATAGTGAGGTTAAAATCACATGTACATGTAGGGGGGGAGGCTATAGAAAGAAACTTGGACTATATAAATGAAATATTGTGAGTACCTACTCTAAGTATGAATTGCTTGAGGAATGATTACATCCCTGTGTAATAACCTCTCTTTGAGAGCCTTTACCCCACTCACCTGGGACCACATACTGCAGGTGTTGGTTGGCCCATATAGTTATATCTATTATTAACTACTTGACCTGTACCTGTACTGGAACCTGTACTTGTAGCCCTTACCAGTACATGTTCACCAATCTCAACCTCTCTATGAACTCTGAAAGGGTAGAAGCCATGTATTTTAATTTCACTGTAATCTGTGAATCTCACCTGCTTGGGTCCCATGGTCGCTGGCACAGGGATTGAGTGTCCAACCTCATCAGCTTCCTCAGATGACTTTTCCTCCTTACGAGCATTTCCAACGGTCACCGGTACAGGTGATGGACTGTCAATAGTGTCCTGAAAAGGAAGACAAAAATGCACATAATGATGAGATGAAGAACACACAAAACCAGATCGAGTCCAATTAAAATCAATGGCTAATTGAATCAGAATATGAGCAGAGGTGACTATTGCCAGTGATAGTTGATCAATGTAGTGGGTGTAGTTGAGGTGCACATAATAACTAAAGACTAGAAACCATTGTGCTGTAATCTACGACAATAAAACTCACCTGCTTGTGTCGGCCCCCATCACAGGTCATGGTGTCCTCCATAGGGAACACAGGAGGTGACGGGGCCGGGCAGACCAGAGGAGAATTGTTGCTCAGTGAAACCCTGCAAGAGACATTTTTGATTTAATGATTTAATGAAAATGGCATTCTACATTTGTACAAAGTTCCATCGGGTGAATCTGTAAATTTGTACTCTGATTTTAATGCTGTTCTCTCATCAAGGTTTTTAAAAGAGTTCAATTTTCTAGTACAGTTCTAATATATCAACTTAGGCATCATAATTGGTGAGAGTGCCATTTTGAAATATCTACTTACTGCAGAGTCTTGGAGTGCCTACGCTTTAGTGACAACCGCCCAGGTCTGCGCACAACTGGAGCCCTACAAGTAATATTTAGCAATTGAAATATCATTTGAAGATAACCTTTAGCACATCAGATTTAGTTTTTATATTGATTTCAAGAAGGCATTGACATGAAGCTTACAGCACAAGAACTGATTGAGGGAAACGTGTGTACCACTTCACTAGTTAAACTTATGAACCATATCTAAGCCAATGAAGATTTGTATTAACCTGGTTCCCAGGTTATAAGCTATATTATGGGTATTTATGAAGCCTTGGACTTATTGCAATATCATATGGTACCCAAAAGTTTACTACATTGATTAAATACATTGATTAGCTACGTTCTAACATTCGCATATTGTACTTGAAATTGCACTTACTGGACTGCGAATAGTGCCACGTGCGACCACGTCACTGTTGAACGTCTCTCCTCCTTCAAGGCCTTTCCACAAGCTGCTAGTACAGCAGGGACGTAGGCAGGCTTGGATGACTCACCAACGTCTTGAGCAGGGAGGTAGGCAGGCTTGGATGACTCACCAACGTCTGGAGCGGGGACGTAGGCAGGCTTGGATGACTCACTAACAGCTAGAGCAGGGACGTAGGCAGGCTTGGATGACTCACTAACAGCTGGAGCAGGGAGGGTGGCAGGCTTGGATGACTCACCAACAGGTAGAGCAGGGAGGTAGGCAGGCTTGGATGACTCAACGATGTCTGGAGCAGGGAGGGTGGCAGGCTTGGATGTCTCACCAACAGGTAGAGCAGGGACGTAGGCAGGCTTTGATGACTCATCAATGTCTGGAGCAGGGAGGGTGGCAGGCTTGGATGACTCACCAACAGGTAGAGCAGGGAGGTAGGCAGGCTTGGATGACTCAACGATGTCTGGAGCAGGGAGGTAGGCAGGCTTGGATGTCTCACCAACAGCTAGAGCAGGGAGGTAGGCAGGCTTGGATGACTCACCAACGTCTTGAGCAGGGAGGTAGGCAGGCTTGGATGACTCACCAATGGCTTGAGCAGGGAGGGAGGCAGGCTTGGATGACTCATCAACGGCAGGCCTTGGTGACTTAGTTGGGGCGGGAGCTGGCATGTCTTGAGACACCATCACTGATCTGCAGCATATATTGAAAATCCTTAATATAGGTGTAGAACTAAGCCTGGTTTGTGTATATTGACAATTACAACTTTGTAAAGACACCCACATGTCCTTTGTAAGTTTCTGTTGATATTGTTTTGTAATTTCTATCTCTCACAGGCTGGTGGACAGATGCCCCCAAGAGTTACTGAATATCATCAGCTCACCACTTTTAAATATAATATTGTAATTCTAGATGTCTATACAATTTACCTAGATCCATGATATAACTAACAAATAATCGTTTATAATAGTATGTCATTCAGAACAGAAACCAAATATATCATATCTACTCACGGAATTGCTGGGAGAAGTGATGGGTCCAGGCGATGGAGCATAACACGGCACACCCTCCGATCCTGCACTGGCACCAGACACCGGGCCCACGTTGAGGCAGGCAGAGGCATTGCAGACTTTTTGTCACACACCATGGGCTTTCTGCAAGATATAACATCATCAAAGGGGCTAGGTAGTATGTGACATATAAGATGCAGATAAATTGTGCGATGTATCAAAGTCTATAGAGGAATACTTATAGTATCTATTCGTTATGACCTGAATACATTGAGAAAAGTTGTGTGTTATTCTGTATGCTAGCCTACCTAGTGTTTGTGTCGGTCCTTCTCTTAAAGGCTGCCCAATTGACTTCAGATTCCGTTACCCCGTAATCCCAAAACACTTCCTCGCCCTCCCGTATCCTCTTGTGGCAGTAGAGTGCCATGCGCGGCTTCTCCTCAGGTGTGACCTGTATCAATCGGGGGTAGGGCATGAGATTTGGGTCTTTGGCATGATTAACCAATCGTCCCCAAGTCCCCAAGGTGTTGGTGGCATCTATTGCCACCCTTCCCCCCTCCCACCAGGCGTCTACCACATAGGACCCTGGGTCCGTCATTTTGTAAATGAGTTCTCTCTGTAACCTCTCCTCCATATGTATGAACTCCCCTTCATACTCGAGGGCAAACTCAGATTTTTTGAAGTCTCTGTTGGCCACTACGCAAAGGCCTCTCTCCGGGTGGTTCTCCACACGGAAATCATCTGCCTCTCGTTTCCTCCATTTCTCCAGCGCCCCTCTTAACTTGTCTATGGTCGTCCATCCGGTAGTTAAGTCAATCATTGATCCCTGTGAAACAAACATAGGGGAAAAATATAATGGATCGATCGCATCAATGTACAGCAAGGATTTAGGCATAATTAAGGAGAATAGAGCATAGCGCAATAAAGCACTATGCGGGACTT
This sequence comes from Harmothoe impar, assembly GCA_947462335.1. Taxonomy (NCBI): domain Eukaryota; kingdom Metazoa; phylum Annelida; class Polychaeta; order Phyllodocida; family Polynoidae; genus Harmothoe; species Harmothoe impar. The sequence goes on from OX381704.1 coordinate 113,099,126, forward strand.
GAAGTGTTGCGCATAGCACCAGTATGGTTTAATTATTATTTTTCCAAACGGATTCATGCAAAATCTAAATTGAGGTTAGTTAACCAACAGGTATGAGAAAATGACAAAAGAATTAATATCAAAGAAGTGATGTGAAGTGCTCAAATTAGCTTCTAATGAGCCCATATTGAGGACCAAATTTTAATAATTACTTCTGGAGTGTTCTATGTCTTGTGGTGTACCAGGACCTAACATGAGAATTACTTCTGGCCTTAACTGAGACTTTCAACTGGTGTATCAGGACCTAACGTAAGAGTTACTTTGTGACCTACTACAGCCATCTCTTCCTGCCTATAATAAGGCTTGTGATGAACCAGGAGCTAGTGTAAGAATTAAGCAGAGGTGGGGATATATGAAAACCCTTGAGCCAATACAGGACTGACTGAAGCCAAGCGTCGGGAAAGATGTGGCTCCAGAGGGGTAAAAGGCGACCTGGCGACCTGGGCCGTTTTCCAGACGACTTTTCAACCGGGACCATTAATTTTTGTGACCTACGACCTGCTGTTTTCAAATGGCCATACTGAAATATAATAGAAAAGTGACCTGAGACCTGGATATTTTTGCAAAAAAAGCAACTTTGTGACCTGTAGCCATTAAAAGAGGCGACATTGTGACCTCAGGGGGGACCCCTCTGCACCCTCAAAGATGAGCGGCTATTATGGCATGAAGGTCTTACTCCCGCCCCCCCCCCCATTGAAAAAGTAATGTAATTATGCAAACTACCTGTAATGGATTGCCATGCATTTAATGTCAAATTTATAATATTTTCGGGGGCAATTACTTAAGATATCATATTATCATACATAAGAAGGCAAACAGATTACAAGCAAAGCACAATAGTAATAATGGGGGGTCTGGAAAGAAATGATAAAAATACAGTATTAAACTTGAAATGGTGCATTCTGATGCATTTTGGCCCACAAATCCGTCTAATAGAAATTTTTTGAAAGTCTTGACTTGAAATGGTGTATTCTGATGCATTTTAGCACCCAATATATTAGAAAATTTGGACGGTATATATTTTGGAAATTATGCAATCTGGTGCATCTAATACACAATATATTGAAGCTCAGATCTATCATCTTATACTTTTTTCTCTATCATCAGGTCTGAGACAGGGAAAGATTTCGGGAATTTTGAAGGTCTAGCTTTGAAATGGTGCAATCTATTGCATTCAAGGCACAACATAATTATATATGATTGTAATGGATTAGATCTGTTCTTAGTTCCTACACTCAAAGTGAAATGCCCTGGTACTGTAATTATAAAAATATGCACATGTATTATAACTTTGCTTCTAGGTGGAATAATTACAAAATTCTTTCAATTTAAAATAGCTTGAGATCAGGAGATTTCTGGATGCATTGTCGCCAATTTCAAGGCCAGTGTTGCCACTTTTTGGCGACATGGCGACAACTGCCCACCCCTGATTAAGGTGAGAATATTCTTTTAGGATCTAATGTAAAGAAAACTCTTGAGGTTTTACTAAGCCTTGTGGTAGACAGGGACCTAATTCAAGAATAGCTTCTAGACTATACTCATGTTTGTGGTGTGCCAGGACCTAGCATAAGAATTAGGCTGTGTCTCACAGACTTGGGCCAATGTATTTGTCTCTGATCGGGTGCCGTCTCTGACCAGGTGCCGTCTCTCACCAGGTATCAGAAAAAAGGTGTTTTAAAAAGAATTATACTCATATATCTAAGGATTTGTAAAAACTTTATGGCGGTTGTTATATAATCATAACTATTTATAATTAGCCTCCTGCTGTTGGTATTTTGACCTTATCATGCCAAACTGGTCAGACGGCACCTGGTCAGTGACGGCACCTGGTCAGAGACGACACCGGTCAGAGACAAAAACATTGGCATAAGTTTGTGAAACACAGCCATTACTTCCTGCCTACACTGAGATTGTGGGGTTCCAGGATTTAACTTAAGAATTACTTTGGGCCTATACTAAGGATTGTGGTGTACCGGGACCTAATGTAAGAATTACTCTGGGTCTATAATAAGGCTTGTCGTGTACTGGGCATATTTTAAGAATTACTTCACGTGGTGTATATTCATATACTAAATATAAGCCATTTTTAGTTAGATTCAGATCTATGACATCTATGACCAGTGGGTGTTTATGCCCTGGTGACATCTATGACTGGTTGGCGACCATCAGGTATGGTCCGCGGCACATTAGAAAGTACACCGTTTCCACACATAACGTATCTGTATAGCGCAACGCTCTGACCCCACCCCCCCACTACTTACATGTACATGGCCGCTTGGTGTAAAAGCTGCATGTCGGCGGGGGGGGGGGGGCTGGACACTTACACACGGATCTGGTGACATCTAGTAGTACAAGGTGGGGGAGGTTAGGCAGAGATGGAATTCATTCATACACAATTTTAAGTCCTCTTTTCTCCTAAATTCAACACAACATCAACTCGATACATCCACAGACCTCTAGAAGGGATATCTATCTCTTAACTTATGATGTTGGTTTATCCCACTAACTTGTAAGAAAGATCACCAATTAGTTTTAATTCAAGTCGTAAATACATTGGCTCATACATCTCAGTTCAACACTACGGTATGGCAACCTGTCTGTGAGTGTATACTAAACAGCAATAAGTTTCTGTCTTCCACAATGGGGAGGGAATCTTGGTTAGCTGTCACCTGACTATGTCCAGCTGCTAGTAGGGTCCTGGTACCCTGATAGGTACCAACACCAAAAAAAATCTAAAGGTGTGTATGATGCAAGGTTTATTACTTTCTAAATAAATCAATTACATTTCTATGTACATCTGCTCTAAATAAGCACATTTTCAATTCTGCCTGTCATAGACAATCACCAGACATAAACAACCCCTGGCCATAGATAACCCCTAGTCATAAAGTTTCAACTTGGATCGCTCTAGTGGGCCAACCGTATATTAGAGATAAATAGAGTAAAGCTTGATGGTGAAACACAGGAAGAGAAACTTCCTGTAATAGGTTAAAGCTTTATGGTGACTTACTGGAACAGACTTGCGCTTTTGTCGCGTCAACATCCTACAAAATGGCTCAGGCAATGTGTCGTCTGACTCGGGTCTTGTGTCAGCCTGCTCAGACATCACTCTTGGGTACGTAGTGGTATGCTGGCTCTGAATCACTTCTATCTGTTGGCAAAACACAGACCAGGTTGATCAATAATTGTTGCAATCTCCTAATCTATCAATGGATCAAGCTTCAAACTAATTATATCTGTAAATTTAAATAGTAACTTGATTTCCCCCAAAACCTTGTTTTAGGTGCCTTGTATCATCCTCAAGCCAAACACCATAAGAGATCTGGATTGTCCCTAGCCGGCCATTGATGGACACTCCCATGTGATTTACAGTGTGAAATAAATCTAAAACCAAATCAAGTTAAAAACATCAGTTTCAAAGAAGCTAAAATAAAATAAGATTTAAATTTTGATTTTTAAATGAATTTGCCTTGCCCAATGTAAGATTTACTTCTAGCCTGCACTAAGGTTTGTGGTCTATCAGGACCTAATGTAAGAATTGCTTCTGGGCTATACTAGAGCATGTGGTGTACCAGGACCTAATGTAAGAATTACTTCTGGGCTATACTAGAGCATGTGGTGTACCTGGACCCAATATAAGAATTACTTCTAGCCTATACTAAGGCTTGTGGTGTACCAGGACGTACTTCTGGGCTTTACTACAGTGTGTGGTTTTAGCCTGTACTAAGGCTTGTGGTTTACCAGGAATTACTTCTGGGCTTTACTACAGTGTGTGGTTTTAGCCTGTACTAAGGCTTGTGGTGTACCATGAATTACTTCTGGGCTTTACTACAGTGTGTGGTTTTCTAATACCCAGCACAAGGTTTAGGTGACAATGTAACATGATTTCCATCCATGGTCAGGTTTTCCAAAAGAGCGGAACAACCGCTGGTCCCCGTAAAGTGCCACCATATGCCCGGTCTGGGCTTAAGCCGCCACTCTCTGACCCTTGATGGCCCCTCATTCAGGGAAGGCTTGCTTTGTCAACCTGACTGAGTTGATTTAAGACTCTAAGATGTAGATGCAAATTCATCTCTTACATGTCCGGATAAGACAAGAATTGACAGTCAGATAGCTTGCCAAGAGCCTCTCGGAGAAATGTTTCAGACAGAAACTGGGTATTTAGAAACACTAGGATGCATCTGATGAGAAGAACGCTTTACTTCTAAGCCTGGCCAAGGTAAAATTCTGAAAGCCCTTTGAACATAGATGCAAATTCATCTTTTACATGTCCTGATCGGACAAGAATTGACTGTCAGAGGGCCTCCCAAGTGCCTCTCGTAGGCATGTTTTAGACAGAATCTGTGTTATCAAAAACACTAAGATGCATCTGGTGAGAAGAACGCTTTCCTTCTGAGCCTGGCCAAGGTAATGTTCTGAAAGCCCTTTGAATGTAGATGCAAATTCATCTTTTACATGTCTGGATTGGACAAGAATTGACTGTCGGACAGGTTCCCAAGCCCCTCTTGGAGGCATGTTTCAGGCAGAAACGGGGTTATTGGAAACAGTAGGATGCATCTAATCAGAAGAACGCTTCATGTCTAAGTCTTGCCAAGGTAAAATTCTGAAAGCCCTTTGAAAGTAGATGCAAATTCATCTTTTACATGTCTGGATCCGACAAGAATTGACTGTCAGAGGGCCTCCCAAGTGCCTCTCGTAGGCATGTTGCAGACCGAATCTGGGTTATAGAAAACAGTAGGATGCATCTGATGAGAAGAACGCTTTCCTGCTTAGTCTTGTAAAGGTAATATTCTAAAAGCCCTTTGAAAGTAGATGCAAATTCATCCTTTACATGTCTGGATCCGACAAGAATTGACTGTCAGAGGGCGTCCCAAGTGCCTCTCGTAGGCATTTTTCAGACAGAATCTGGGTTATCGAAAACTTTAGGATGCATCTGATGAGAAGAACGCTTTCCTTCTATGCCTGGCCAAGGTAACATTCTGAAAGCCCTTTGAAAGTAGATGCAAATTCATCCTTTAGATGTCTGGATCCGACAAGAATTGACTGTCAGAGGGCCTCCCAAGTGCCTCTCGTAGGCATTTTTCAGACAGAATCTGGGTCAACGAAAACACTAGGATGCATCTGATGAGAAGAACGCTTTCCTGCTTAGCCTTGCCAAGGTAATATTCTAAGAGCCCTTTGAAAGTAGATGCAAATTCATCCTTTACATGTCTGGATCCGACAAGAATTGACTGTTTCACGGCTTCCAGAGTGGTAAAATCTTGGTCGGGACCGGGCTCCAGTAAGCATGGACTCCCGAAGGATTAAATGGGATGTCAACTACCGATGGCGCTGAACGTCCGTACATAGTCGAGGGTGTCAAAAATGCATTTCTCAACACTGTTGTCCAACTACAAGCCATCTGGCAGCTTTGGGAACACATAAACTGAACATTTTATCGTCCAGGGTCCGATGATGGGACATGTCCTATGCATTTACCCTACCAGAGGCCGATCCCGGCCAACTTTTTGTCACGTCTGGAGCCTCAAAATGGTTAATTCCTGTCCGATCAGGAGATGTAAAGGATCAATTTACATCTACAATCCAAGGCCGTTTCAATGGGCTGACTAGTCAGGCTGGCAGAGCGATCCTTTTCTACATTAAGGCCAATCGAGTGTCAGACGATGGCCGTTTCAGCCCAGCTGAGGCATACCGCGGCATCCCATGGGGCCTGGGTGTCGATCCGATTGCTTTGGGCACATGACCACAGACAGAATATATGTAACAGAGTCACCCAGACTTTGTGCTAAAGAGAGTCAAAGGCCTTTGTTATAGAAAAGTAAAAGCTAAGACGAATGTTCTGGTCGTCCGTCAGACATTTTAGTGGTGCAGAGTCAAAAACGAAAGTCACAGAAGGGTAAGACGAGGACAAGACACTCCGAAATGAATGCTTTGGTTTTTTTTCCCAAGTCCAGATGGACTGGTAGATGGCCGTCAGACCCCACTACCCTCCCTGGGTGAACACTTCCGGCTCTGCTATGAGGCCCTTTGAGGTCAGCTTAGTGGCATATCCAATACCAAATCAGGGTTTAAAAGCTGAGCTTCAAAAGTTTCAAAGTTTCAAAACCGTATGCACCCTGTGGACTGATATTGACGGGGCTCAGAGCTAAAACGGCCAATTGACACACAACGGCGAGCTGTTGGTGGACAGTCCAATGCTATTTGTGGGGTGAAATAGGACTAAATGACAATCACCGAGCAAATCCATAGTGTAATGAGATCTAAAAGTCATGCTTTTCGTAAAATCACATTTGCACATGCTCTGGATTAACTGTTTTTAAGGGGCATGTGGGATTGCAGGCTTTAATCCCTGAGTAGATCTGTTTATAAACAATGGCGCAATTTAAGTAAAACGCAGGCTCACACCTAGACTGCATTAGAAATGGCAAAAAGCCTTTGACTTTGCCAAGCGCAAGGTTTGTGTGACAATTTAACATGATTTCCATCCATGGATGTGTTTTTCAAATGACCAGATGGAAAGCTGGGCCACGGGATGTGCCACCATACGCCTGGCCAGTAGACAAAAAACGTTATCCAACTTTTTATAAGGTTAAATAACGTTAAATAATGTTTCTCTAAGGATCCTTACTATGGCATAACGTTATATAAAATTTTATAACATTATTTTGACATAAAATAACGTTTTTTTGTTAGCTGGGTGGTCTTGGCTTGAGCGGCAACTCTATGACTCTTGATGGACCCTCATGTAGGGAAGGCTTGCTCTGTCAACCTGACCAAGTTGATTTCTTGAAAGACCCTAAATTGTTGATACAAATTCATCCTTTATATGATTGGATGTGACAAGAATTGACTGCCAGAGGGCATCCCAAGAGCCTCTCAGAGGCATGTTTCTGGCAGAAACTGGGTATTAGTAAACACTAGCATGCATCTCATGAGATGAATGCTTCTTTTCTTACCCAGCCAAGGTTATATTCTGAGTGTGCTCAGAATATAGATGCAAATTCATCTTTTACATGTCCGGATCAGACAAGAATTGACTGTCAGAGGGCCTCCCAAGTGCCTCTCCTTGCATGTTTCAGACAGAATCTGTGTTATCAAAAACACTAGGATGCATCTGATGAGAAGAACGCTTTCCTTCTAAGCCTTGCCAAGGTAATGTTCTGAAAGCCCTTTGAATGTAGATGCAAATTTATCTTTTACATGTCTGGATCGGACAAGAATTGACTGCCGGACAGGTTCCCAAGCCCCTCTCGGAGGCATGTTTCTTGCAGAAATGGGGTTTTCAGAAACACTAGGATGCATCTAATCAGAGGAACGCTTCAAGTCTATGTCTTGCCAAGGTAATATTCTAAAAGCCCTTTAAACGTAGATGCAAATTCATCTTTGACATGTCCGAATCGGACAAGAATTGACTGTCGGACAGGTTCCTAAGCCCCTCTTGGAGGCATGTTTCTGGCAGAAACGGGGTTTTCGGAAACACTAGGATGCATCTAATCAGAGGAACGCTTCATGTCTAAGTCTTGCCAAGGTAATATTCTAAAAGCCCTTTAAACGTAGATGCAAATTCATCTTTTACATGTCAGAATCGGACAAGAATTGACTGTCAGAGGGCCTCCCAAGTGCCTCTCGTAGGCATGTTTCAGACCGAATCTGGGTTATCGAAAACACTAGGATGCATCTGATGAGAAGAACGCTTTCCTTCTATGCCTGGCCAAGGTAATATTCTGAAAGCCCTTTGAACATAGATGCAAATTCATCTTTTACATGTCCGGATCGGACAAGAATTGACTGTCAGAGGGCCTCCCAAGTGCCTCCCGTAGGCAGAATCTGGGTTATCGAAAACACTAGGATGCATCTGATGAGAAGAACGCTTTCCTTCTATGCCTGGCCAAGGTAATATTCTAAAAGCCCTTTAAACGTAGATGCAAATTTATCTTTTACATGTCAGAATCGGACAAGAATTGACTGTCAGAGGGCCTCCCAAGTGCCTCTCCTGGCATGTTTCAGACAGAATCTGTGTTATCAAAAACACTAGGATGCATCTGATGAGAAGAACGCTTTCCTTCTAAGCCTTGCCAAGGTAATGTTCTGAAAGCCCTTTGAATGTAGATGCAAATTTATCTTTTACATGTCTGGATCGGACAAGAATTGACTGCCGGACAGGTTCCCAAGCCCCTCTCGGAGGCATGTTTCAGGCAGAAACGGGGTTTCGGAAACACTAGGATGCATCTAACCAGAGGAACGCTTCACGTCTAAGTCTTTCTAAGGTAATATTCTAAAAGCCCTTTAAACGTAGATGCAAATTCGTCTTTTACATGTCCGGATCGGACAAGAATTGACTGTCAGAGGGCATCCCAAGTGCCTCTCTTAGGCATGTTTCAGACAGAATCTGGGTTATCGAAAACACTAGGATGCATCTGATGAGAAGAATGCTTTCCTTCTAAGCCTGGCCAAGGTAATATTCTGAAAGCCCTTTGAAAGTAGATGCAAATTCATCTTTTACATGTCTGGATCCGACAAGAATTGACTGTTTCACGGCTTCCAGAGTGGTAAAATCTCGGTAGGGACCGGGCTCCAGTAAGCATGGACTCCCAAAGGATTGATCGGGATGTCAACTACCGAAGGCAATGAACGTCCGTACATAGTCGAGGGTGTCAAAAATGCATTTCTCAACACTGTTGTCCAACTACAAGCCATCTGGCAGCTTTGGGAACACATAAACTGAACATTTTATTGTCCAGGGTCCGATGACGTGGCATGTCCTATGCATTTACCCTACCAGAGGTTGGTCCCGGCTGACTTTTCGTCATGTCTGGAGCCTTAAAACGGTTAATATCTGTCTGTTTGGGAGATGCAGAGGATGGATTTACATCTACAATTGAAGGGCGTTTCAATGGGCTGACTGGTCAGGCTGGCAGAACAATCCCTATCTACATTAAGGCCAATCAAGTGTCAGACAATGGCCGTTTCAGCCCAGCTGAGGCATACCGCAGCACCCCTTGGGGCCTGGGTGTCGATCCAATTGCTTTGGGCACATGACCACAGACAGAATATATGTTACAGAGTCACCCAGCCTTTGTGCTAAAGAAAGTCAAAGGCCTTTGTTATAGAAAAGCAAAAGCTAAGACGAATGTTTCGGTCGTCTGTTGGTCATTTTTGTGGTGCAGAGTCAAAAACGGCAGTCACAGAAGGGTCAGACAAGGACAAGACACTCTGAAATCAATGCTTTGGTTATTTTTCCACGATCAGCTGGACTGGTAGATGCTCGTCAGAGCCCTCTACCCTCCCCCGAGCACACTGAAACCTGAGGTGAACGACGGGTCCTCGAGCAAGGGCGCACACTTTGGCTCAGCTATGAGGACCTTTTGAGGTCAGCTTAGTGCTATGCCCATTGGCACTCACCCAGGAACCACAAAACCCTCTGAACCACATTGATTTAAAAGCTTTTTTAGTTTTATATACAATGCTAGGTACCCAGCTAGCACAGTTTGTCTCATTCACATGAATATTACGTAAAAATGATGAGAAACTTGTCAGTTTTACATGATAATGATGTAATTCAGATGAGTGGTGCTAGCAGGTTGTATACAATGTATTAAAGATGCAGCTGAACAGTCTGTTTCCTCATCAGATTCGGATTGCTGCCAGGACTTTATTCTTGTGCCTGTCCATGGGCACAGACCAGCCACTGCCAGACGAATCCATGCCATTCACAGGGTTCAAAAGGATGGCATATCCATCAAGCAGTGACCCTAGGCATTCAAGCAGTGAATGTAAATGCAAATAGGGTTTAAAAGTCTTGATTTCAGTTAAACTGGATCTGATCGTGAGCCCTGTGGACCGATGTAGTGGGGTCCCAGACCTGAAACGGCACACCGACGCACACCGATGCACGGTGGACGGCCATGGGCGAACATTCCCATGCCTTTTAAAGGGTGAATAGTAACTGAACAACCATCACCCGGCATATCTAAGACCAAATCAGGTTTAAGAAGTCTTGATTTCAGTGAGACTTGATCCGACCGGGAGCCCTATGGACACCGACGCACAGCGGACAGCCATCTTCGAATGTTCCTATGCCTTGTAAAAAGTGAAAAGGAACTGAACAACCACCACACGGTAACTCCAAGACCAAATCAAGTTTAAAAAGCTTGGTTTCAAATGTGTAAGCACCCTGAGGACCGATATTGACGGGGCCCCGGGCTAAAGGAGCCAGTTGACACACACGGGCCAGCTGTTGGTGGACAGTCCTATGCTATTTGCAGGGTGAAAAAGGACTGAATGACAATCACGGAGAAAAGCTGTAGTGTAATGAGGTCTAAAAGTCATGCTTTTAGTAAAATCCCATTGGATGAACCAATTTTTAGAGTTCTAATGAAAACACAAAGACCTCCTGATTTCACTTTGGCCTAAAGTAATATCAATCAGAGAGGCGAGCAGGAAAAAATGTTAAAAGCCCTTCAATTGACTTATCCTTTCCCATGATGAATGCAATCTAGCATCACAGTTTGATAGTGCATTTCTTTACACTGTTGTCTGTCAATGAGCTATCTGGCAGCTTTGGGAACACAAAAAATGAAAATTTTATCATCCAGGGTCCGATGACTGGATATTTACCCTTCCAGAGTCTGGTCCCTTTTCATCAAGTCTGGAGCCTGAAAACGGTCAATTTCTGTCCGTTCAGGATATCTAAAGGATGTATTTACATCTGCAATTCATGGCCCTTTCAATGGGGTGACTGATTAGGGCCAATCAGGTGTCAGACGATGACCGTTTCAGCCCAGCCAGGGCATACGTTGGCACGCCTTGGGGGCTGGGTGTCGATCCGCTTGCTTTGAGAACATGACCACAGATGAAAAATGTGTTACAGTCACCCAGACTGCTAAAATAAGTCAAAGGCCTTTGTCATAGAAAAGTAACGGCGACGCCGAATGTCCCGGTCATCTGTTGGTCATTTTAGTGGTGTTGAATCAAAACGGCAGTGGCAGAAGGGTGAATGCAAATACAAATACTGTATAAAAGTCTTGATTTCAGTGAAACTGGATCTAATTAGGAGCCCCATGCCTTTTAAAGGGTGAATAGGAACTGAACAACCACCACATGGCAAATCCAAGACCAAATCAGGTTAAAAAGCTCAGTTTCAAAAGCTCAGGCACCCTGCAGACAGACATACTTTCGGGAGCTTTCGCGTCGGGGTAAACCAGGAAAAAAAAGTTTCGAGACTCTATTTCTCGGATCTCGTAAGGGTCCAGGGCCCGAGGCGTCAATAACCCCCTTACAATTTTTTCATTTAATCCTGTAAAAAGATGAAATCTTGACGGATCTGGACATTTAAAGGTGGAATCAGCATCTACAAGTCAAGGCCTTTCGGCACATCTCCTTGGGCAGGCTGTCAGAGCAAACCTACATTTTAGTGTTTTCAGACGCCCCAATTTGCCAGATTTTTTCTGTTTGGCCACTTTTCATTGGTGAATATTGCGGTCAAGAATGTGTCTTCTTCACCACTGTCCATCTACAAACTTTCGAGGACTGTCCGAAATAGTAAAACCGGAATTTCTTTTGGGTGGGGCCTGTTTATGCCAGTGGTTGTATGCTCCAAGCTTCCCGGAGCCAAAACGGTCAAATCTCATCCGATCGGGACATGTAAAAGGTTAATTTGCATCTACATTCAAAGACCTTTAAGCACATCTCCTTGGGAGGGCTGTTAGAGCAAACTTTCCCCTCATGAGATGCATTCAAGCGTTTTCAGGTGTACATTTCTGCTGAAAACAAGCCTCCAGCAGGCTTGCGGGAGCAAAAGTGATCTCAGTTTGGCCACTTCGTGAAGTTGCGGAACGTTCTTTGACGGAAATGGCGGCTAAGAATGCATTTCTCAACACCCGTGTCCATCTATGAGCTTGGGAATAGTAAATCAGGAAAGATTTTCAGTCAGGGCCCCGTTTCGGTTGTTGGTGGTAGGGTCCATGCCTCCCAGAGGCCAGTCAGGGGTGACTTCTTGTCACGTTGGAAGCCGCAAAACGGTCAAATCTTGGTGGATCGGGACATGTAAAAGGTGAATTTGCATCTACAATCAAAGGCCTTTCGGCAAATAACCTTACATTGGCTGTCAGAGCAAGCCTTCCCCTCACGAGATGCATTCAAGCGTTTTTGGGCGCTCGGTTTGCGACTGAAACACTCCTCCTAGAGCCTCAGGGAGCCCGTGTGACAGTCAATTCTAATCTAATCGGGACATTGTAAGGATGGATTTGCATCTCCATGGCCGATGTCTGAGGATGTCCTATACTTTCACCCTACCATAGGCTGATCCGGCTGACTTTTTGTCACGTTTGGAGCCTCAAAACAGTCAAATCCTGCCCAGTCAATCCTTCCCAACATGAGGGCTGCTTCAGCCAAGCCTCTTAGCCCAGGCATGGAGTCGATCAGTCCGAGACGTTACCACAGCGGAGTGCGCAAGGGGGTTGAGCTGCAAACACTCTGTGCTTCAGAGAGCTTGTTTAAAGGGGCCTAATGACCGAATCTACACCCGGGTACCCAGTTTGTGGTGTCCTCAGGTGCAGCTTCCTGTAACTATGACTATTTACCTTGCTCCCTGTGGTACACTTCAACACACACCACAATGGGTAGATGTCCTATTTCTTTTAAGATAGTTCTCATGCCACTAGGGCCATTTTCTTCCGATGTTTTAAAGAGAAGTCTAGTCCCTGTGTCAAATTTAGTGTTCTGGTGTCATATATACGTGTCATCTGACAGAAACTGTTGGTGACAATGCAACTTTAAGGGCTGATGGACTCCATTCTTTGTTTCACCTGTAAGGCAGAGCGTGTCTGCGTCTAGAATTCATTGGCTCGGGACACCACATGCCCAATGGCTAGGTATGGTATTGGTTCCAAACACCCAGATTTACAAGGTTACAAACTCACTAGGGCCGTCCAATAACCATGACCGAAATCCAAAACCCACTAGTAGACTAGAATTGTTTTTTTGTTAGTGTCCCCGGGTTCTGACTGCTCCCCACACTTTAAGCCCCCATCTCAAAGGAAAAGATCTTAAAAAAAGAATCATACTTTTGCAGCTATCCTTTTTTGATGGTGGAACTGGATTTTATAAATTTATGATAGTGGGACTTTGTGTGATATTTTTAAAGAGGAAGCAGATTTTCTGTAGCTAGACAATGTTTCATGTATTTCTCTCTAGAATCCTAATATAAGGATTACTTCTGGCCTATACTAAGGCTGGTCATGTACGAGCTAATGTAAGAATTACCTCCTGAATATGCTAAGGCTTGTGGTGTGCCAGAGCCTAATATAATGGTTAAGATTGAGTCTTCCAGGATCTAATGTAAGAATTACTGGGGGCCTACACTTATATTCAGGTGTTCAACAATCTGATATAAGAATTACTTTGGCCTAATCAAGGGCTTTCAGTGTTCTAGGGCCAAAAGTAAGAATTACTTTTGGTCTTTACTAAGGCTTGTGGTGTATCAGGGCCTAATGTAAGAATTATTTTGGGCCTATACTAAGGCTTGCGGTGTATCAGGAACTAATGTAAGAATTATTTAGTGTGCCAGGACCAAATGTAAGAATTACTTCTGGCCTATACTAAGGCTTGTGGTGTACCAGGATCAAATGTAAGAATTATTTTGGGCCTATACTATGACTTGAAGTGTTTCAGGAACTAATCCAACAATTAATTTTTAGCTTATACTAGGGCTTGTTGTGTACCAGGACCAAATGTAAGAATTGCTTCTAGCCTATACTAAGGCTTGTAGTGTACCAGGGGCTAATGTGAAAATTACTTCCTGTATATATTAAGTCTTGTGGTGTACCAGGACCTCATCTGAGAATTACTTCCTGAATATACTAAGGCTTGTGGTGCACCAGGGCCTAATGTAAGTAAGACTTACTGTTGGCCTATACTAAGGCTTGTAGTCTATCAGAAACTAATGTAACAATTACTTTTATCCTATACTAAGGCGTGTAGTACACCAGGACCAAATGTAAGAATTACTTCTGGCCTTTACGAAGGCTTGTAGTATACCAGGACCTACAGCGAGAATCACTTCTGGCCTATACTATTATTCTGGTGTTCCGCGACCTAATATAAGAATTACTTTGGGCCTAATCTATGGCTTTCGGTGTTCCAGGGCAGAATGTAAGAATTACTTCTGGCCTTTACTAAGGAATGTTGTCCACCAGAATGTTGGAATTATTCACAGCCTATACTGAGGCCTGTAGTACACCAGGACCCAGTGTAAGAATTACTTCTGGTCTTTATTAAGGCTTATGGTGTACCAGGACCTAATGTAAGAATTATTTCTGGCCTATACTAAGGCTTGTACTGTGCCAGGACCAAATGTTAGAATTATTTTGGGCCTATACTTAGGCTGGTAGTGTATCAGGACCTAACGTAACAATCACTTTTAGCGGATACTAAGGCTTGTCGTGTGCCAGTACCAAATGTAAGAATTACTTCTGGCCTATACTAAGGCTTGTGGTGTAGCAGGACCTAATGTAAGAATAGTTTTGGGCCTATACAAAGGCTTGTAGTGTATCAAGAACTAACGTAACAATTACTTTTAGCGGATACTAAGGCTTGTAGTGTGCCAGGACCAAATGTAAGAATTACTTCTGGTCTTTATTAAGGCTTGTGGTGTACCAGGGCCTAATGTAAGAATTGTTTTAAGCCTATAGTAAGGCTTGTGGCGTACCAGGCCCCAATGTAAGAATTATTTTGGGCCTATACAAAGGCTTGTAGTTTATCAGGACCTAACGTAACAATTACTTTTAGCGGATACTAAGGTTTGTAGTGTGCCAGGACCAAATGTAAGAATTACTTCTGGCCTATACTAAGGCTTGTGGTGTACCAGGGCCTAATGTTAGAATTATTTCTGGCCTTTACTAAGGCATGTGGTGTAGCGGGACCTAATGTAAGAATTGTTTTGGGCCTATACAAAGGCTTGTAGTTTATCAGGACCTAACGTATCAATTACTTTTAGCGGCTACTAAGGCTTGTCGTGTGCCAGGACCAAATGTAAGAATTACTTCTGGCCTATACTAAGGCTTGTGGTGTACCAGGGCCTAATGTTAGAATTATTTCTGGCCTATACTAAGGCATGTGGTGTAGCGGGACCTAATGTAAGAATTGTTTTGGGCCTATACTAAGGCTTGTGGTGTATCAGGAACTAATGTAAGAATTATTTCTGGCCTATACTAAGGCTTGTAGTGTATCAGGAACTAACATAACAATTACTTTTAGCGGATACTAAGGCTTGTTGTGTGCCAGGACCAAATGTAAGAATTACTTCTGGTCTTTATTAAGGCTTGTGGTGTACCAGGACCTAATGTAAGAATTATTTTTGGCCTATACTTAGGCTTGTGGTGTAGCAGGACCTAATGTAAGAATTGTTTTGGGCCTATACTAAGGCTTGTGGTGTATCAGGAACTATTGTAAGAATTATTTTTGGCCCCTACTAAGGCTAGTAGTGTGCCAGGACCAAATGTAAGAATTATTTTGGGCCTATACTATGACTTGAAGTGTTTCAGGAACTAATCCAACAATTAATTTTTAGCTTATACTAGGGCTTGTTGTGTACCAGGACCAAATGTAAGAATTGCTTCTAGCCTATACTAAGGCTTGTAGTGTACCAGGGGCTAATGTGAAAATGACTTCCTGAATATATTAAGTCTTGTGGTGTAGCAGGACCTCATCTGAGAATTACTTCCTGAATATACTAAGGCTTGTGGTGCACCAGGGCCTAATGTAAGTAAGACTTACTGTTGGCCTATACTAAGGCTTGTAGTGTATCAGAAACTAATGTAACAATTACTTTTATCCTATACTAAGGCTTGTAGTACACCAGGACCAAATGTAAGAATTATTTCTGGCCTTTACGAAGGCTTGTAGTATACCAGGACCTACAGTGAGAATCACTTCTGGCCTACACTATTATTCTGGTGTTCCGCGACCTAATATAAGAATTACTTTGGGCCTAATCTATGGCTTTCGGTGTTCCAGGGCAGAATGTAAGAATTACTTCTGGCCTTAACTAAGGAATGTGGTCCACCAGAATGTTGGAATTATTCACAGCCTATACTAAGGCCTGTAGTACACCAGGACCCAGTGTAAGAATTACTTCTGATCTTTATTAAGGCTTGTGGTGTACCAGGACCTAATGTAAGAATTATTTCTGGCCTATACTTAGGCTTGTGGTGTAGCGGGACATAATGTAAGAATTGTTTTGGGCCTATACAAAGGCTTGTAGTGTATCAAGAACTACCGTAACAATTACTTTTAGCGGATACTAAGGCCTGTAGTGTGCCAGGACCAAATGTAAAAATTACTTCTGGTCTTTATTAAGGCTTGTGGTGTACCAGGGCCTAATGTAAGAATTATTTTGGGCCTATACTAAGCCTTGTGGTGTACCGGGACCTAATGTAAGAATTATTTTGGGCCTATACAAAGGCTTGAAGTGTATCAGGAACGAACATAACAATTACTTTTGGCAGATACTAAGGCTTGTCGTGTGCCAGGACCAGAGGTAAGAATTATTTTGGGCCTATACCAAGGCTTGTGGTGTATCAGGAACTAATGTAAGAATTGTTTTGGGCATATACTAAGGCTTGTAGTGTATCAGAAACTAATGTAACAATTACTTTTATCCTATACTAAGGCTTGTAGTACACCAGGACCAAATGTAAGAATTACTTCTGGTCTTTATTAAGGCTTGTGGTGTACCAGGACCTAATGTAAGAATTACTTCTGGGCTATACTAGAGCATGTGGTGTACCAGGACCCAATATAAGAATTACTTCTAGCCTATACTAAGGCTTGTGGTGTACCAGGACGTACTTCTGGGCTTTACTACAGTGTGTGGTTTTAGCCTGTACTAAGGCTTGTGGTTTACCATGAATTACTTCTGGGCTTTACTACAGTGTGTGGTTTGAGCCTGTACTAAGGCTTGTGGTGTACCATGAATTACTTCTGGGCTTTACTACAGTGTGTGGTTTTCTAATACCCAGCACAAGGTTTAGGTGACAATGTAACATGATTTCCATCCATGGTCAGGTTTTCCAAAAGAGCGGAACAACCGCTGGTCCCCGTAAAGTGCCACCATATGCCCGGTCTGGGCTTAAGCCGCAACTCTCTGACCCTTGATGGCCCCTCATTCAGGGAAGGCTTGCTTTGTCAACCTGACTGAGTTGATTTAAGACTCTAAGATGTAGATGCAAATTCATCTCTTACATGTCCGGATCAGACAAGAATTGACAGTCAGATAGCTTGCCAAGAGCCTCTCGGAGAAATGTTTCAGACAGAAACTGGGTATTTAGAAACACTAGGATGCATCTGATGAGAAGAACGCTTTCCTTCTGAGCCTGGCCAAGGTAATGTTCTGAAAGCCCTTTGAATGTAGATGCAAATTCATCTTTTACATGTCCTGATCGGACAAGAATTGACTGTCAGAGGGCCTCCCAAGTGCCTCTCGTAGGCATGTTTTAGACAGAATCTGTGTTATCAAAAACACTAAGATGCATCTGATGAGAAGAACGCTTTCCTTCTGAGCCTGGCCAAGGTAATGTTCTGAAAGCCCTTTGAATGTAGATGCAAATTCATCTTTTACATGTCTGGATTGGACAAGAATTGACTGTCGGACAGGTTCCCAAGCCCCTCTTGGAGGCATGTTTCAGGCAGAAACGGGGTTATTGGAAACAGTAGGATGCATCTAATCAGAAGAACGCTTCACGTCTAAGTCTTGCCAAGGTAATATTCTAAAAGCCCTTTAAACGTAGATGCAAATTCATCTTTTACATGTCTGGATCCGACAAGAATTGACTGTCAGAGGGCCTCCCAAGTGCCTCTCGTAGGCATGTTGCAGACCGAATCTGGGTTATAGAAAACAGTAGGATGCATCTGATGAGAAGAACGCTTTCCTGCTTAGTCTTGCAAAGGTAATATTCTAAAAGCCCTTTGAAAGTAGATGCAAATTCATCCTTTACATGTCTGGATCCGACAAGAATTTACTGTCAGAGGGCGTCCCAAGTGCCTCTCGTAGGCATTTTTCAGACAGAATCTGGGTTATCGAAAACTTTAGGATGCATCTGATGAGAAGAACGCTTTCCTTCTATGCCTGGCCAAGGTAACATTCTGAAAGCCCTTTGAAAGTAGATGCAAATTCATCCTTTAGATGTCTGGATCCGACAAGAATTGACTGTCAGAGGGCCTCCCAAGTGCCTCTCGTAGGCATTTTTCAGACAGAATCTGGGTCAACGAAAACAC
This sequence comes from Harmothoe impar, assembly GCA_947462335.1. NCBI lineage: Eukaryota > Metazoa > Annelida > Polychaeta > Phyllodocida > Polynoidae > Harmothoe > Harmothoe impar. The sequence goes on from OX381704.1 coordinate 113,117,438, forward strand.
TAGGATGCATCTGATGAGAAGAACGCTTTCCTGCTTAGCCTTGCCAAGGTAATATTCTAAGAGCCCTTTGAAAGTAGATGCAAATTCATCCTTTACATGTCTGGATCCGACAAGAATTGACTGTTACACGGCTTCCAGAGTGGTAAAATCTCGGTCGGGACCGGGCTCCAGTAAGCATGGACTCCCGAAGGATTAAATGGGATGTCAACTACCGATGGCGCTGAACGTCCGTACATAGTCGAGGGTGTCGAAAATGCATTTCTCAACACTGTTGTCCAACTACAAGCCATCTGGCAGCTTTGGGAACACATAAACTGAACATTTTATTGTCCAGGGTCCGATAACGGGACATGTCCTATGCATTTACCTTACCAGAAGCCGATCCCGGCCAACTTTTTGTCACGTCTGCAGCCTCAAAATGGTTAATTCCTGTCCGATCTGGAGATGTAAAGAATCAATTTACATCTACAATCCAAGGCCGTTTCAATGGGCTGACTAGTCAGGCTGGCAGAGCGATCCTTTTCTACATTAAGGCCAATCGAGTGTCAGACGATGGCCGTTTCAGCCCAGCTGAGGCATAACGCGGCATCCCATGGGGCCTGGGTGTCGATCCGATTGCTTTGGGCACATGACCACAGACAGAATATATGTTACAGAGTCACCCAGACTTTGTGCTAAAGAGAGTCAAAGGCCTTTGTTATAGAAAAGTAAAAGCTAAGACGAATGTTCTGGTCGTCCGTCAGACATTTTAGTGGTGCAGAGTCAAAAACGAAAGTCACAGAAGGGTAAGACGAGGACAAGACACTCTGAAATGAATGCTTTGGTTATTTTTCCAAGTTCAGATGGACTGGTAGATGGCCGTCAGACCCCACTACCCTCCCCGGGTGAACACTTCCGGCTCTGCTATGAGGCCCTTTGAGGTCAACTTAGTGGCATATCCACTACCAAATCAGGGTTTAAAAGCTCAGCTTCAAAAGTTTCAAAGTTTCAAAACCGTATGCACCCTGTGGACTGATATTGATGGGACTCAAAGCCTTTGACTTTGCCAAGCGCAAGGTTTGTGTGACAAAGTAACATGATTTCCATCCACGGATGTGTTTTCCAAATGACCGGATTGAAAGCTGGGCCATGGGATGTGCCACCATATGCCTGCCCAGTACACAAAAAACCTTATACAACATTTTATAACGTTTAATAACATTAGATAACATTTCTCTAAGGATCCTTACTATGGCATAACGTTATATAAAATTTTATAACATTATTTTGACGTAAAATAACGTTTTTTTGTTAGCTGGGTAGTCTGGTCTTGAGCGGCACCTCTATGACTCTTGGTGGACCCTCATGTAGGGAAGGCTTGCTCTGTCAACCTGACCAAGTGGATTTCTTGAAAGACCCTAAATTGTTGATACAAATTCATCCTTTATATGATTGGATGTGATAAGAATTGACTGCCAGAGGGCATCCCAAGAGCCTCTCAGAGGCCTGTCGTTGGCAGAAACTGGGTATTAGTAAACACTAGCATGCATCTCATGAGAAGAATGCTTCTTTTTTTACCCAGCCAAGGTTATATTCTGAATGTGCTCAGAATATAGATGCAAATTCATCTTTTACATGTCCTGATCGGACAAGAATTGACTGTCAGAGGGCCTCCGAAGTGCCTCTCGTAGGCATGTTTCAGACAGAATCTGTGTTATCAAAAACACTAAGATGCATCTGATGAGAAGAATGCTTTCCTTCTGAGCCTGGCTAAGGTAATGTTCTGAAAGCCCTTTGGATGTAGATGCAAATTCATCTTTTAGATGTCTGGATTGGACAAGAATTGACTGTCGGACAGGTTCCCAAGCCCCTCTTGGAGGTATGTTTCTTGCAGAAATGGGGTTTTCAGAAACACTAGGATGCATCTAATTAGAGGAACGCTTCATGTCTAAATCTTGCCAAGGTAATATTCTAAAAGCCCTTTGAAAGTAGATGCAAATTCATCTTTTACATGTCCGGATCGGACTAGAATCGACTGTCAGAGGGCCTCCCAAGTGCCTCTCGTAGGCATGTTTCAGACAGAATCTGTGTTATCAAAATCACTAGGATGCATCTGATGAGAAGAAGGGTTTCCTTCTAAGACTGGCCAAGGTAATGTTCTGAAAGCCATTTGAATGTAGATGCAAATTCATCTTTTACATGTCCAGATCGGACAAGAATTGACTGTCGGACAGGTTCCCAAGCCCCTCTCGGAGGCATGTTTCAGGCAGAAACGGGCTTTTGGAAACACTAGGATGCATCTAATCAGAGGAACGCTTCTCGTCTAAGTCTTGCCAAGGTAATATTCTAAAAGCCCTTTAAATGTAGATGCAAATTCATCTTTTACATGTCTGGATTGGACAAGAATTGACTGTCAGAGGGCGTCCCAAGTGCCTCTCGTAGGCATGTTTCAGTCAGAATCTGGGTTATGGAAAACACTAGGATGCATCTGTTGAGAAGAAAGCTTTTCTTCTTAGCCTGGCCGAGGTAATATTCTGAAAGCCCTTTGAAAGTAGATGCAAATTCATCCTTTACATGTCTGGATCTGACAAGAATTGACTGTTTCACGGCTTCCAGAGTGATAAAATCTTGGTTGAAATCGGGCTCCAGTAAGCATGGACTCCCAAAGGATTGATCGGGATGTCAACTACCGAAGGCGCTGAACGTCCGTACATAGTTGAGGGTGTCAAAAATGCATTTCTCAACACTGTTGTCCAACCACAAGCCATCCGGCAGCTTTGGGAACACATAAACTGAACATTTTATTGTCCAGGGTCCGATGACGGGACATGTCCTATGCATTTACCCTACCAGAGGCCGATCCCGGCCAACTTTTTGTAACGTCTGGAGCCTCAAAATGGTTAATTCCTGTCCGATCAGGAGATGTAAAGGATAAATTTACATATACAATCCAAGGCCGTTTCAATGGGCTGACTAGTCAGGCTGGCAGAACAATCCCTATCTACATTAAGGCCAATCGAGTGTCGGACAATGGCCGCTTCAGCCCAGCTGAGGCATACGGCGGCACGCCTTGGGGCCTGGGTGTTGATCCGATTGCTTTGGGCACATGACCACAGACAGAATATATGTTACAGAGTCACCCAGACTTTGTGCTAAAGAGAGTCAAAGGCCTTTGTTATAGAAAAGTAAAAGCTAAGACGAATGTTTTGGTCGTCCGTCAGACATTTTAGTGGTGCAGAGTCAAAAACGAAAGTCACAGAAGGGTAAGACGAGGACAAGACACTCTGAAATCTATGCTTTGGTTATTTTTCCACGATCAGCTGGACTGGTAGATGTTCGTCAGAGCCCTCTACCCTCCCCCGAGCACACTGAAACCTGAGGTGAACGACGGGTCCTCGAGCAAGGGCGCACACTTTGGCTCAGCTATGAGGACCTTTTGAGGTTAGCTTAGTGCTATGCCCATTGGCACTCACCCAGGAACCACAAAACCCCCTGAACCATATTGATTTAAAAGCTTTTTTTAGTTTTATATACAATGCTATGCACCCAGCTAGCACAGTTTGTCTCATTCACATGAATATTACGTTAAAATGATGAGAAACTTGTCAGTTTTACATGATAATGATGTAATTCAGACGAGTGGTGCTAGCAGGGTGTATACAATGTATTAACGATGCAGCTGAACAGTCTGTTTCCTCATCAGATTCGGATTGCTGCCAGGACTTTATTCTTGTGCCTGTCCACGGGCACCGACCAGCCACTGCCGGACGAATCCATGCCATTCACAGGGTTCAAAAGGATGGCATATCCATCAAGCAGTGAATGTAAATGCAAATAGGGTTTAAAAGTCTTGATTTCAGTTAAACTGGATCTGATCGTGAGCCCTGTGGACCGATGTAGTGGGGTCCCAGACCTGAAACAGCACACCGATGCACGGTGGACGGCCATGGGCGAACATTCCCATGCCCTTAAAGGGTGAATAGTAACTGAACAACCATCACCCAGCATATCTAAGACCAAATCAGGTTTAAGAAGTCTTGATTTCAGTGAGACTTGATCCGATCGGGAGCCCTATGGACACCGAAGCACAGCGGACAGCCATCTCCGAATGTTCCTATGCCTTGTAAAAAGTGAAAAGGAACTGAACAACCACCACATGGTAACTCCAAGACCAAATCAAGTTTAAAAAGCTTGGTTTCAAATGTGTAAGCACCCTGAGGACCGATATTGACGGGGCCCTGGGCTAAAGCAGCCAGTTGACACACACGGGCCAGTTGTTGGTGGACAGTCCTATGCTATTTGCGGGGTGAAAAAGGACTGAATGACAATCACGGAGAAAAGACGAATCTGAATAATGAGGTCTAAAAGTCATGCTTTTAGTAAAATCCCATTTGCACATGCTCTGGATGAACCAATTTTTAGAGTTCTAATGAAAGAACAAAAACCTCCTGATTTCACTGTGGCCAAAAGTAATATCAATCAGAGAGACGAGCAGCAAAAAACGTTAAAAGCCCTTCAATTGACTTTTCCTTTCCCATGATGAATGCAATCTAGCATCACAGTTTCAGCCTGGACGTCTCTCAATGGACAAAAAATGTGCAGTGTTTTGTCATTTCAGGTGGGCGCCGAGCGTCCATACATTGACGGCAGTGTTGATAATGCATTTCTTTACACTGTTGTCTGTCAATGAGCTATCTGGCAGCTTTGGAAACACAAAAAATTAAAATTTTATCATCCAGGGTCCGATGACGGGATATTTACCCTTCCAGAATCTGGTCCCTTTTCATCAAGTCTGGAGCCTGAAAACGATCAATTTCTGTCCGTTCAGGATATCTAAAGGATGGATTTACATCTGCAATTCATGGCCCTTTCAATGGGGTGACTGATTAGGCTGGCAGAGCAATCCTCATCTACATTAGGGCCAATTAGGTGTCAGACGATGACCGTTTCAGCCCAGCCAGGGCATACGTTGGCACGCCTTGGGGGCTGGGTGTCGATCTGCTTGCTTTGAGAACATGACCACAGGTGAAAAATGTGTTACAGTCACCCAGACTGCTAAAGTAAGTCAAAGGCCTTTGTCATTTTAGTGGTGTTGAGTCAAAATGGCAGTGGCAGAAGGGTGAATGCAAATACAAATACTGTATAAAAGTCTTGATTTCAGTGAAACTGGATCTAATTAGGAGCCCCATGCCTTTTAAAGGGTGAATAGGAACTGAACAACCACCACATGGCAAATCCAAGACCAAATCAGCTTTAAAAAGCTCAGTTTCAAAAGCTCAGGCACCCTGCAGACCGATATACTTTCGGGAACTTTCACGTCGGGGTAAACCAGGAAAAAAAAAGTTTCGAGACTCTATTTCTCGGATCTCGTAAGGGTCCAGGGCCCGAGGCGTCAATAACCCCCTTACAATTTTTTCATTCAATCCTGTAAAAAGATGAAATCTTGACGGATCTGGACATTTAAAGGTGGAATCAGCATCTACAAGTCGAGGCCTTTCGGCACATCTCCTTGGGCAGGCTGTCAGAGCAAACCTACATTTTAGTGTTTTCAGACGCCCCATTTTGCCAGATTTTTTCTGTTTGGCCACTTTTCATTGGTGAATACTGCGGTCAAGAATGTGTCTTCTACACCACTGTCCATCTACGAACTTTCGAGGACTGTCCAAAATAGTAAAACCGGAATTTTTTTTGGGTGGGGCCTGTTTATGCCAGTGGTTGTATGCTCCGAGCTTCCAGTCAGGGGCCAGTCAGGGGCCATGTTGAAAGCGGCCAAACGGTCAAATCTCATCCGATCGGGACATGTAAAAGGTTAATTTGCATCTACATTCAAAGACCCTTAAGCACATCTCCTTGGGAGGGCTGTTAGAGCAAACTTTCCCCTCATGAGATGCATTCAAGCGTTTTCAGGTGCTACATTTCTGCTGAAAACAAGCCTCCAGCAGGCTTGCGGGAGCAAAAGTGATCTCAGTTTGGCCACTTCGTGAAGTTGTGGAACGTTCTTTGACAGAAATGGCGGCTAAGAATGCATTTCTCAACACCCGTGTCCATCTATGAGCTTGAGAATAGTAGATCAGGAAAGATTTTCAGCCAGGGCCCCGTTTCGGTTGTTGGTGGTAGGGTCCATGCCTCCCAGAGCCCAGTCAGGGGTGACTTCTTGTTACGTTGGAAGCCGCAAAACGGTCAAATCTTGGTGGATCGGGACATGTAAAAGGTGAATTTGCATCTACAATCAAAGGCCTTTCGGCACATGACCTTACATTGGCTGTCAGAGCAAGCCTTCCTCTCACGAGATGCATTCAACCGTTTTTGGGCGCTCGGTTTGCGACTGAAACACTCCTCCTAGAGCCTCAGGGAGCCCGTGTGACAGTCAATTCTAATCTAATAGGGACATTATAAGGATGGATTTGCATCTCCATGGCCGATGTCTTAGGATGTCCTATACTTTCACCCTACCATAGGCTGATCCGGCTGACTTTTTGCCACGTTTGGAGCCTCAAAACAGTCAAATCCTGCCCCGTCAATCTTTCCCAACATGAGGGCCGCTTCAGCCAAGCCTCTTAGCCCAGGCATGGAGTCGATCAGTCTGAGACGTTACCACAGCAGAGTGAGCAAGGGGGTTGAGCTGCAAACACTCTGTGCTTCAGAGAGCTTGTTTAAAGGGGCCTAATGACCGAATCTACACCCGGGTACCCAGTTTGTGGTGTCCTCAGGTGCAGCTTCCTGTAACTATGACTATTTACCTTGCTCCCTGTGGTACACTTCAACACACACCACAATGGGTAGATGTCCTATTTCTTTTAAGATAGTTCTCATGCCACTAGGGCCATTTTCTTCCGATGTTTTAAAGAGAAGTCTAGTCCCTGTGTCAAATTTAGTGTTCTGGTGTCATATATACGTGTCATCTGACAGAAACTGTTGGTGACAATGCAACTTTAAGGGCTGATGGACTCCATTCTTTGTTTCACCTGTAAGGCAGAGCGTGTCTGCGTCTAGAATTCATTGGCTAGGGACACCACATGCCCAATGGCTAGGTATGGTATTGGTTCCAAACACCCAGATTTACAAGGTTACAAACTCACTAGGGCCGTCCAATAACCATGACCGAAATCCAAAACCCACTAGTAGACTAGAATTGTTTTCTTGTTAGTGTCCCCGGGTTCTGACTGCTCCCCACACTTTAAGCCCCCATCTCAATGGAAAATATCTTAAATAAAGAATCATACTTTTGCAGCTATCCTTTTTTAATGGTGGAACTGGATTTTATAAATTTATGATGGTGGGACTTTGTGTGATATTTCTAAAGAGGAAGCAGATTTTCTGTAGCTAGACAATGTTTCATGTATTTCTCTCTAGAATCCTAATATAAGGATTACTTCTGGCCTATACTAAGGCTGGTCATGTATGAGCTAATGTAAGAATTACCTCCTGAATATGCTAAGGCTTGTGGTGTGCCAGAGCCTAATATAATGGTTAAGATTGAGTCTTCCAGGATCCAATGTAAGAATTACTGGGGGCCTACACTTATATTCAGGTGTTCAACAATCTGATATAAGAATTACTTTGGTCTAATCTAGGGCTTTTAGTGTTCTAGGGCCAAAAGTAAGAATTACTTTTGGTCTTTACTAAGGCTTGTGGTGTATCAGGGCCTAATGTAAGAATTATTTTGGCCTGTACTAAGGCTTGTAGTTTATCAGGAACTAACGTAACAATTACTTTAAGCGGATACTAAGGCTTGTAGTGTGCCAGGACCAAATGTAAGAATTACTTCTGGTCTTTACTAAGGCTTGTGGTGTATCAGGGCCTAATGTAAGAATTATTTCTGGCCTATACTAAGGCTTGTGGTGTACCAGGGCCTAATGTAAGAATTGTTTTGGGCCTATACTAAGGCTTGTGGCGTACCAGGACCTAATGTAAGAATTATTTCTGGCCTATACTAAGGCTTGTAGTGTATCAGGACCTAACGTAACAATTACTTTTAGCGGATACTAAGGCTTGTCGTGTGCCAGGACCAAATGTAAGAATTACTTCTGGCCTATACTAAGGCTTGTGGTGTAGCAGGACCTAATGTAAGAATTGTTTTGGGCCTATACTAAGGCTTGTGGCGTACCAGGACCTAATGTAAGGATTATTTTGGGCCTATACAAAGGCTTGTAGTATATCAGGAACTAACGTAACAATTACTTTTAGCGGATACTAAGGCTTGTCGTGTGCCAGGACCAAATGTAAGAATTACTTCTGGCCTAAACTAAGGCTTGTGGTGTACCAGGGCCTAATGTTAGAATTATTTCTGGCCTATACTAAGGCTTGCAGTGTATCAGGACCTAACGTAACAATTACTTTTAGTGGATACTAAGGCTTGTAGTGTGCCAGGACCAAATGTAAAAATTACTTCTGGCCTTTACTAAGGCTTGTGGTGTATCAGGAACTAATGTAAGAATTATTTCTGGCCTATACTAAGGCTTGTAGTGTATCAGGAACTAACATAACAATTACTTTTAGCGGATACTAAGGCTTGTAGTACACCAGGACCAAATGTAAGAATTACTTCTGGCCTTTACGAAGGCTTGTAGTATACCAGGACCTACAGTGAGAATCACTGCTGGCCTTCACTATTATTCTGGTGTTCCGCGACCTAATATAAGAATTACTTTGGGCCTAATCTATGGCTTTCGGTGTTCCAGGGCAGAATGTAAGAATTACTTCTGGCCTTTACTAAGGAATGTGGTCCACCAGAATGTTGGAATTATTCACAGCCTATACTAAGGCCTGTAGTTCACCAGGACCAAATGTAAGAATTACTTCTGGTCTTTATTAAGGCTTGTGGTGTACCAGGGCCTAATGTAAGAATTACTTCTGGTCTTTATTAAGGCTTGTGGTGTACCAGGACCTAATGTAAGAATTATTTCTGGCCTATACTTAGGCTTGTGGTGTAGCGGGACCTAATGTAAGAATTGTTTCGGGCCTATACAAAGGCTTGTAGTGTATCAAGAACTAACGTAACAATTACTTTTAGCGGATACTAAGGCTTGTAGTGTGCCAGGACCAAATGTAAGAATTACTTCTGGTCTTTATTAAGGCTTGTGGTGTACCAGGGCCCAATGTAAGAATTATTTCTGGCCTATACTAAGGCTTGTGGTGTAGCGGGACCTAATGTAAGAATTTGTTTTGGGCCTATACTAAGGCTTGTAGTGTGCCAGGACCAAATGTTAGAATTACTTTTAGCGGATACTAAGGCTTGTAGTGTGCCAGGACCAAATGTAAGAATTACTTCTGGCCTATACTAAGGCTTGGGGCATACCAGGACCTTATGTTAGAATTATTTCTGGCGTATACTCAGGCTTGTAGTGTATCAGGACCTAACGTAACAATTACTTTTAGCGGATACTAAGGCTTGTCGTGTGCCAGGACCAAATGTAAGAATTACTTCTGGCCTATACTAAGGCTTGTGGTGAAGCAGGACCTAATGTAAGAATTGTTTTGGGCCTATACAAAGGCTTGTCGTGTATCAAGAACTCACGTAACAATTACTTTTAGCGGATACTAAGGCTTGTAGTGTGCCAGGGCCAAATGTTAGAATTACTTCTGGTCTTTTATTAAGGCTTGTGGTGTACCAGGGCCTAATGTAAGAATTGTTTTGGGCCTATACAAAGGCTTGTAGTGTATCAGGACCTAACGTAACAATTACTTTTAGCGGATACTTAGGCTTGTAGTGTGCCAGGACCAAATGTAAGAATTATTTTGGGCCTATACTAAGGCTTGTGGTTCCCCAGGGCCTAATGTAAGAATTATTTCTGGCCTATACTAAGGCCTGTGGTGTAGCGGGACCTAATGTAAGAATTGTTTTGGGCCTATACTGAGGCCTGTGGCCTACCAGGACCTAATGTTAGAATTATTTTTGGCCTATACTAACGCTTGTGGTGTATCAGGACCTAACGTAACAATTACTTTTAGCGGATACTAAGGCTTGTCGTGTGCCAAGACCAAATGTAAGAATTATTTTGGGCCTGTACTAAGGCTTGTGGTGTATCAGGAACTAATGTCAGAATTATTTCTGGCCTATACTAAGGCTTGTGGCGTACCAGGACCTAATGTAAGAATTATTTTTGGCCTATACAAAGGCTTTTAGTTTATCAGGAACTAACGTAACAATTACTTTTAGCGGATACTAAGGCTTGTCGTGTGCCAGGACCAAACGTAAGAATTACTTCTGGACTTTATTAAGGCTTGTGGTGTACCAGGGCCTAATGTAAGAATTATTTTTGGCCTATACTAAGGCTTGTGGCGTACCAGGACCTAATGTAAGAATTATTTTTGGCCTATACTAAGGCTTGTAGTGTATCAGAACCTAACGTAACAATTGCTTTTATCCAATACTTAGGCTTCTAGTGTGCCAGGACCAAATGTAAAAATTACTTCTGGCCTTTACTATATATCTTCTGGCCTACACTTATACTGTGGTGTTCCATGAACTTATATGAGAATTACTTTGGGCCTAATGTAAGTATTACTTCTGGCATTTACTAAGGCTTGTGATGTATCAGGGCTTATAAAAAAATTAGTTTAGGGTTATGCTGAAATTGACGCTATTATCAAGGGGCGGGGCATAAACGTCTTGAGCCCTTGACCATGGGGTGGTTGGGGAGAGAATAAGATAAGTCAAATTATGATCACTCCCTGTCAAGTACTTCTAACCAATTATTAATGGCTGAGACATTTATTAGTTGTTGGCGGAGCATGGTGGTTTTTCCCAGAACTGCACTTTTTATTCCATTCAGACCAGTTAGCCGAAAATAATCTCAATTGTATTGGACAAGGGGCTTTATATACTACTAAAAAATTGAAATGGTATTGGACAAGGGGGTTTTCATATACTACTTGCATGTGCCTGTTGAACCATGGGCGTTCGCGGGTATCTAAATGGACTCTTTTTTATTTTGAGCCCCCCCCCCCCAGCATGGAGGCTTTACCAATTTTGCCCCCCTCATACTCATCAAATACCCTGCCCCCCCCCCCCCCCCACTGCCAAGCTTGCAATAAATGACTCGGCCCTAAGCTATTTCTATCGCTATAATGGCGGAGGGGGCCTCAAAATATTAACCCCTTGACTGGGGGGGGGGGGGTAAAATTGCCACATATTATGATCACTATCTGAATTACTTCTAGGCTACCATGAGGCTACCTCTGTGTAGGACTAAGGGGGTGATTAATTTTAACCAACAGGTCTCGGTGTTCACTCAGCTAACTATTGTCCTTTCTGGCTTTATCATGTGAAAGGATGGGTAGGCAGTACCAAGCATATATTCCAACTGTTATGAATATGGTCCCACCATGTCCACCCAGTCCACTCACCCATCCACAAAAGTACACATCAATGACATCCACAAAAATGGGAAATGCTTAGAACTCACCTTGGTCCTTTTAAGGCTAGCCAGGTCCAGTCCTGAACACAGTGTGGTTCCTGAGAAGTGCAAAGGGATCTCCTTGCATCAAAAGTTTCCAAAGATCTTCAGACAACAACAACCCTATTTCCCTCCACACATTCCGCAGTGAAGGGCCTGATCCAATTCTCCAAGCAGATGTTGCTATTCACTGGCTGGTACCCAACCTCTGGCCTGGTGAGTGTAGGGCATTCTAAAATCAAAAACTATGGGACCCACCCCATAGATCTCTATCTATGGTCTTGCTGAATTTGATTTAGATCATTTGAAAGTTATCCATAGCAAATGCACCTAACCTACCACATGAATTAAAAAGTACATTTGTGTTTTTATAGCTAATAAAGATTAGGAAGATTATTCACTGCACTTCCACCACACCCCTACTTCAAGTCTTACATAGTCATGCAAAATTAGTCTGCTCTCTTTTGATCCTTTGAGTGACTTCATGGAGGGGGGGGGGGAGATCACAACAAATTACACATTTTCTGCATATATACACGCATGTTCCCTTATACATTTGGACATTTGAAAACAAACTGCTGTTTCAGGTGGAAGCACCGCGATCAGCATTGACTAAAATAGATCTGAGGAACCTCCCAGTTAAATATCACAGCACTGTGAGTACTTAAATTTCACTTTTATTTTTTTAATTATCCAGACTTCAGAGAGGCAGTAATGACATTAATTTTAAGCTATGTATCTTTTTGATGGTATTCTATTTCTATTATTCATATCTGACTTGATCTAAATGTGTTTTTCTTTCACAGGTCCAGATATTTCTAGGACAAACAAGTGATACTTCCATTGGTATCTCAGCTGCAAAATTATTTGTAATCACTCCTTCTACCATTCTTGCAGTAAGTGTTTTTTGGACAGCGGAGATCCATGTAATGATGTAGTGTTATCAGAATATACAGTATATATCTCGGATATATTTTATAAATGTATTTTATTTGATTAGATCATCTTCGAAAAATACATATACATCATCAAAATACACAGGAGTAGGGCCGGTGGTAAATTTCCGCTGGTTGCCTATCCGGTGTTTGCTGGTGGTCTCGTTTACCTTTACAAAAGTATGCTTTGGTACAGGTCAAGTAACTGACCCAGATTAATTTAATGTCTCAGGTAACAATTTGGGTTTATTGACATTGAATCTCAATATACGTAAATATACACATGGTATACCTTCTAGGTCTTGTTGAAGGTATGGCGGAAGTGATTAATATGATGATTGCCTACCAATACATATTTACTGAAGCAATAACCACTGAATACAAATGATATGAATTTACTTTTGACTTGTTTATCGATCAATATTCTTATATGTGTAATGTGTTTTGTTACAGATTACAACAACATTGCTGACTTATGCCATTATTATGGTACAGTCAAGTCCTAGCAGGTCTGAAGGAAGCTATGGAAACCTGACTCATTACAATAATACATTGACTACTATCACTAATGAGATTATATGAACATTGCGAATACACTCTGCATTCAATAAAACATTCAGATCAATAACACAGGTTTCCGATGTAACAAATCATGTGATTAGAATAGTCAGTTAGGGAAAATAATAAAAGAAGGACTAGGCTGCAAATCGGTTATAACTGAGCCTAGATTCTGGTTGTATGTTTTAACATACTATACTGGATGTAACCTTAATAAAAATCCTTTAAAAAAAAGGTTTCCTTCCAGAGATTAAGCATCATGGGAGTGTATTGATAATCATAATGATAGTATATTTACCCTCCAAACAGAACTCAAGAATGACACAAGATAGGAAAGAGTGCATTTCCCTGAAACGCACAAGCTGTATACACAAGATAGACATGTTTTAAGCCTTCTTTCTTAGAATAGAATGGCTTTCTGCAAAAACTTTCGTAGAATAAGCAAAGTTGCTTCTGATGAGTCAATTGATGAATCCAATGGCGGCAGTTACTTAAAAAATATTCTGGTAGACCATGGCCATGTACTAGCAATGATGCGTATGTTAAAATCTTGTTCACTATCAATATAAATTTTGTATCTATGATATATCATTGTACAACCTTACTTTTAGATATTACATGACAAACCAAGTTTTTCTTTTTATGACTGTGAATGATTTGATCCCTGAACATAAAAATTAAGTACTTTAAAAAGCTAGGTGCTGTAATTTCTCTTGTAATCAGTTCATAATTTGGGAATTAAAAGTTCTTTCAAACTGGGCAGAAATAGGTTCCTGCCAAGGTTAATGAGCAATAATAGGGGGCGGGGAGGTTTCCACATCAGCCCCGTTCTCATGTTGTGACCTAATTGACTACAAACTATGTGATTTACCAATGTAGGTTACATGATTAAATAATGGTCTTAATCATGAAAGCAAACAGCAGTTTTATTAGTTTACACATTTTATTGAAGTTATATGAATAAGTAGCCAAAGCATGTGTTCAGCATGACAGTATTCCTTGATAGCGATAATGTCAATCCAGATAATCTAATTGAAATGCCACTGGCAAATTTTACAAACAATTTTCAAATAGTCTCATCAGTGGCTGGATACCACTGTAGTGTTGTACTGAGTAAGGTTTCCATCACTCCCATCAGACCTGCCAGGACTTGACTGTACCACGATAACGGCATAAGTCAGCATTGTTGTTGTAATCTGAAACGAATAATATTACGTCTTTGATATCTAATTGATATGGAATTACAAAGCTTTTCAATCTATGAAGGAGAATTATTTAATGAAGACAATGGTGACGTTACAATTCAGTTTTTCTGACACATTGCAGTTTGCACTATCAATCCAGAGGCCAACTTACTGCAAGAATAGTAGAAGGGGTGATGACAAAAAGTTTTCCAGCTGAGATACCAATGGAATTATCACTTGTTTGTCCAAGAAATATCTGAATCTGTAAAGAAAATGGCTATTTAATTATCAAATAAGATATATATTCAGAAAATGTAAATAGCAAACCTCTGTAAATGAGTTAGCGCTTTTATGAGAATTAATCATCTTTAGTAACACTGATGCGTGAATGCCTCTGATGATTCCTTTCTAATATCACTGAAATGAGCAGCTAGCTGATAAATAATTAGCTACCGTGCTATGATATTCAACTGGGAGTTTCCTCAGATCTATTTTAGTCAGTGCCTCTCTCGGTGCTTCAACCTGAAAGGAAAGATTGGTTTTCAGACTGTAATTTATATGATAATTACATAAACATGGATATAATATGCATACTAAATTCCTTGTCGAGACTACTGTGTATCAATTAGAAAGGTAGCAATGTGACAGCAACACTATGATGTATATCATCTTAATTAAAGTTAGATTGTGGAAATATCTAGACGTCAAAATAACATGTTGAGAATAAAATCAAATGATGAGAAATGACTATACTATATCAATTTATTTCATGGTTTCATTAGACTCTTTGAAATGATAATTTATTAATTAATTGACTTACATATATACTTACAAAATGCTTCACCAGCCCACAAGATAGACATACTAGAATAACTTCGGTCACCAGTCCAAGGAATTGTGTAAAGATTATCATATCAATGCCAATTGTTTCAAAGTGAAAGACATTGCAGCAGAGTGAGAATATGTTTTCAGTCAGAATTACAGCAATTGGAAAGTGTACTACATCATCTATCTGTGCAATTAGAGTTACCAACTTGTCAAATGTGAGCCTATACTCTTCAATAGCATCTCCTGACATGTCACATGTCAGCTTGTGATTAAGGAACCTTGAAACAGTGGCAGTGGTTAATGCTAAGACAAAGCAAACCACAATAACAGAACATGCAGTGGAACCCCTTACAATGATTCCTAAATAAATTGGAATCAATTTCAGGGACTCAGAAGCTTTAACTTTGTGTGCGACAGACCATATGAATGTCCAAATCAAAAATGAAGAGTAGAGACAAGGGATAATGATGCAAAGATTGAGGATGACATGAAATTTTCTTGATTTTTTTACCACTATCTCTTCAATTATCAAGCAGATCTTTTTCAGAGTAAACCCAATTTGTAAATGGGCGAAATAGAAAATAACAAAACTTGAGTAGTAAACAATGTGAGAGATCTTTATCACAGATGACTCATTCCATCCTTCAGTGTCTTTCATCGAGGCAATATAGATTATACAGACAATACAAGAACAAAATATGAGAAAACTGTAACACCAATGTATGTAAACAAATGGTTTGCAAGTAGTGAGATGTCTTATCGGTGCTCCTGATACTGTCATCAATGTAATCACAGGGGTAAATAGTTTCAAAATATAACCCTTGGAGTTGTCACTTTTCTCATTGTGTTCAAACGCTGTCACTCTGGTGGTCTTCATTGTGAGTAGGTCCTAGATGTTCAGTGTTCAATGCTTGTCGACTAACGTCCTTCTCAGTGGTAAAACAGGGGGTAAATGCTGATTCAGCATTTGATCAAAAGTAGGAGCAGGTGAATGTGGAATTTGAGCCTATATTTGTTTATTTGACCAGTGTGTACTGGGGTTGTATGTCTCTGACAGAGTCAAGATTGATATTGATGTAAAGATTAGGTAAACAACATTTGCATTCTTAATCTATACACCATCTGTAAAGGTAGAAGACTTGACAAATACAGGTCATACATTTTGCCATCCCAAGACTTAAAATAATCAATGTTATTGAGTTGTGGTACCTGTGCTGTTGCCTACCAGTATGGACAGTGTACACATTGTGTGCTGTGTCCATAGACTTTGATTTGAGATTCATGTTCAACTATTGAGTGAACAATCTACTTTTGAAATTGAAAGCAATAATGCTTTTTAGATCCTGACTGACATGATGTAGGTGTTGATATAGTGTTATATCACTGGTTGGGCTCAGAACCCTCAGCTCCCTACTTTATGACTACATAATCATTCATATTCTAATATAGAAAACAAGAATAATTTCTACAGTTTTTAATTTTTTAATCAGTAAACAGTTTAGTGGGGCAATATGCGTATAAGCCATATATCAGATGCGCGGTGCGTGTCACGCCACAAAACCCCTTATTATACCTTCATCAATTGTATTACGTCATATTACGTCATATTACGTCATAATTATGATTTATGATTATTAATATTCATATTTATTATTATTTGTAATACGCACAATACTTTATGCATATTTTCAATCCATATGTCCATCAAAGTACACCTAGACGTCAGACATACCTTTTACTCATAAAGCCAAGCACAACTGACCCCCATACATAACTAATCCATAGATCACAAGCAGACCCTTATCCCGGGAACAATAGGTAACGGTCAGCCCCTCCAGACGACAAGGCACTGACCGGTCACCTATACACAATATGTTGACCCCAAGGATTAACTGTCAACACATAAAACAATGCTATAAAGCTGGACACCCTTAATCAGTGTGGCACCGCCAAAGCCACTTGAGCCGGCTGGAGGCCACCTGGAAGGTGGGCGACAAAGCCCCCATGTGTGCATGCTACTTATTATGTAATCCATTACCCATAATGCACTGGACCCAGGCTCCCCACCCGCGGTCCAGCGCACACCACATGTTAAAGCCATGAATATATAATTATCCAATCAAATGTCAAATGTATATTATCCAATGAAAACCACTGTAACATCTACTTCCGGTCACATGGGCACCCCCTCCACCTGCCGGGCACCTGTACTTATACCCCGGTCAGATGGAGGAGGAAATCACTTATCATCTTGCAACCATCAGTAACTTATATACTGAGCCCTAGTGACTGGTACTCTGATATTAATATTATTATTAATAAAAGATACCAAGTATTGAAACTGACGTCTCACCTCATCTTTACGCCCTCATTGATGTGGAAGGGTTTTCCCTAGCCACATGCGGCTTATAGGATTGGCCCATGATCAGGGTGCGGCTTATACGCAAGTTTTGGCTACTATGGTACAGTAGTAAAGTCGCCATAATTAAATTGCCATTGTGGCTTAGAGGATTGGCCCAAACTCTAGGTGCGGCTTATAGTAACGCGAGTTAGGCTTTTAACGAGGTTTTACAGTAATATCAATGTTACATTGCAAAGTCATGCTTGACCAGTGCCAACTGCCAGACAGTGTTAAGCTTGTTCAGGAAATCGCTTCAGTGGTTGTATCTAAATGTATTATTGTACTGAGTGAAGTTTCCATGGTTTCCCCCAGGCCTGTCAGGTGTGGACTGAACCATTATTATGGTGTAGGTTAGCAATGTAGCTGCAATCTGCAAATGATAACATTTTATAATTTAAAACTCTGATAGAGTAAGATGATTTAAGTCTATCATTTTATTTTTTTGAAATACAAGATTCACTATACTTTAGCACTGAAATGCTGTATTCAATGCCTCCCATTGAATACAATGGGCTAAGAAAGATTTACTTCATTAAATGGCTTCAAATAAAAAAAACAATGCAAATGCCAACTACATTGATACCTCTCTGACGTATTTCACTTGTGAGGGCTGGGGTGCATCCCGCTCAGCCTGCGGCTTCATGGGATACTGCCCCATCCCCCACTTGTGAAATACGACAGAGACGGTATCAATGGGTGTTGGCATTTGTCTATGTATTTATTGTTTAATTTGACAGAAGTCCTCTCCCTATAATCTATATATGAATTAGTGCTTTAATACATAACAACCCACCCCCTTGTGCCCCAGAGAGGTACTAACACTCAGCTAATACTTATATAACACATTATAAATTACATTATTATATCATCTGTTCCTGAGGGGTTGGTCATGTAAATGATACAAATTTCATCAACATATATGTCAGATAACAATATCTATTCGTCTTACTTATAGCCTAAATTAGTTCATGTCATCTCTAAAAGCCAACTTACGGTAAGAATAGTAGACGGTGTAATGAAAAACAATTTTCCAGCTGAGATACCAATGGAAGTATCACCTGTTTGTCCAAGAAACATATGAATCTGAAAAGGTAAGAGACTTGACAAATTATGTTTGATAGAATAAGTAATTTTACTCCAACTGAAGGATAGATAGGGGGCATCTGTAACGAATGAATCCTTATGATTATGTTTTACTGGTTAGTCTATGCCTAAATTCACACTATACTTATCGTAATTTAACCCCAATGACCATTATTTCTAAGCCTTACTTTAAGGTCTTACAATAATTGGCATGGACCTTAATTGCCCTTACTATGGTTAGATGGAGACTTTTAACATTTTTATTTGCTAAATAATCCCAAGTGGTAGGCTTTCATTATAGATCAATAGGTCTAAATCTCCTTTTTTAATGGCTTATCTACATTTAAATAGCAAGCATTTGATACCGTGTTGCAATATTTAGCTGGGAGTTTTCTCATGTCTAATTTATTCAGTGCCTGTCGTGGTGCTTCCATCTGAAGTAGATAAATGATATATTAAGAGTGAAATTGGGCTTTCATCCACCATTATTTCAAAGTACCAAGTAATTTGATTAAATATCTCAACAAACCATTGTTTTGACTTCATATCTGTATCAAAAACATGAAATACAAAGTTCGCTAACACTGCTTACTAATAAAGACAATGCTTATAAGCATTTTTAACTAATTTTATATTTGCAAGAACTTTGTTATTCATTTGACTAATGCATGGGTTCCATCTTTGTATTCACAAGTTGCTTCCAACAAGATAAATACATGAAGGACACACGCATTTAAAGTAAATACTTACATGATATTTCACTAGACCACAAGACAGGCATATCAAAATGATCTCTGCCACTGATTCAAGTAGAAGGGCAATAGCAGTAACTTTAGGGACATCTCCTATGAGTGCAAATACAGAAGCACACACTAGAAAAATGTCTTCCATCAGAATGACTCCAATCTGAAGATGCACTACATCATCCACTCGTGCAATCAAAGTTACCAATTTATCAAACTTAAGTCTATATTCCTCAAGATCGCACTCTGAGATGTCACTCGCAAGCTCAACTTTGTGTCTAAACCACCTTGAAAACTCCTGAGTGGTTAATGATGAGGCAAAGCAGATCACAATGACAGAGCATGCAGTAAAGAATCTTACAGTCATTCCAAAATAGACTAGAATAGTTTGAGACAATAACAGACCCACATATGTGAAATACATATCATGGTAAGAACAACTAAATGCCACAAGAACTACTGAAAAATATATACATGGAATGATAGTGTAAAGGCTGAGAATACAGTAGAATCTGTTAGTTTCTATGATCAGAACATCTTCAATCATCATGCATATGTTCCTGATATTCAAACTGATTCTTAAATGGAGGAAATAAAAGACAGCATAGGTGGCAAAAAAAACTATGTGAACCATCTGGACTGCAGATGACACATTCCATTCTGGCGTAACCTCTATCCAAGCTATAAATGGAAGGCATGCAGCACAAGAGCAGAATATCAGGAAGCTGTAACACCACTGGATGTAAATAAATGGCCTCCAAGTGGTGAGACGTCTAACTGGTGCTCCAGATAAAGTCATTAATATCACAACAGGTGTGAATAGTTTCAGAATGAAACCCTTAGATCGGGTCATTTCCTCATTGCTTTTCATAGTTATCACTCTTGTAGTGTTCATCATGAGTTTCAGCACTGGTCTGCAAAACAGCCTTTCTGTCTCAGAGCGAGAGTTAAGTATGTGGCTGGTTTCTCATGCAGGATTCTTAAATCTTAAAAATGAAATCTGAGCCAATATCGTATTTGATGTAATAACCACCCTGGGCGCTTAAAGAATGATTTTGAGTGGAAAAGTCAGCCTCATATATTCTTTATAATAAGCGCCCCCCACGGCTATCTTAGACAAACTACTGGCACACCTCAGTGGCTTCTACACACCCCTATTGCTTCACACTTGGCTTGGCCTCAACATCTGCACAGGTGTGAAGTGCTCCATATCACACACAGGTGTCACTACAGCAACAAAAAATCTGGACGAATTCTGAAAAGGGGGGTGCTTATTAGGGAGAGGGTGCTTATTATGTCGAATACGGTATGAGCTTATTTATTCGGTGTCTTTCTGATCACCGTTTGAAATTGATGAATTGAATGTACCAGAGGCCTTGCACTCAAAACATGTTTGCACAGCACTGTAAGAGGAGAAGGCTTTACCAATACAAGAGATGGATAACTCAAACAGTTAAGTCTAACTTTCCTGTTTGAAGTTCATTTTATTGATGCATGGAATAAATAAGATGCAGAGTATTTCCATTTAATTAATGGCCTGCATATGTATGTCATGCAAAATATACACCATGACCATTTAACATAATTTAGGGAGTGGTCATTTTTTAACAACAAGGGGGGCTGGTTGACTTTAGGAGGACCCAAAGAATTTAGACCCCTTGAGGGGGGGGGGCTATGAAGGGGGCACTAAAAATGATATATACAATTGTTTTTTAGCGGAAAAATTATGCGTTACTATAGCTCAAAGGGGTCAACTGAGCACAATTTCAACCAGCCTGAGGGGGCTCACTTAAAACACTTTGTCTCACTAGGCCTGTGCTTCTACACAATGTTTACTGTAGTGATTTGTTCTGCATGAAGCAAGCATTAATATTGATGTATATATAAAGTCAACAGCATTTGTAAAACAAATCCTGTGTATCGGAATGTATCGGAAGGGATGACTCATATATGTATGAGTGATTTGTCAAATAATCTGGCAACTGAAAACTTAGGCCACTCAAAAAAAAGTGGTTCCTCATCACCAAGGTCTAAAAAAAAGGCAAGGGAGGCTTTTTTTTAACTTGCGACCTAAAATGCATAGGATAATATATGCTTTTTGCTCCCAAAACACACATTTTAGTGGCCTCATAAAAGATTTTTTTGTTAAAGTATTACTATTTTATGTTTAATATCTGTTATAAGATCTCTCAAGATGATTATAAATATTTCTCAATCAACATAAATATCAATCGTAATTCTGTAAGGGACAGGGATAGTCTCATCAGTGGTTGTAGCTCAATGTTTTATTCTAAAACAAAGGGTAACAGGTAAGTCTTATTAGATTGGATTGGATGAAATAAGAACAGGACTACCAACTCCAATCACAGGTAAATCAAAACTGTTTAATCTCTCTTGTTTCTGCCCTCCTTCCTGGAGGCTCATTGATATTCATGAGGACTAGCCTCTACAAGCTGCACAGCACCGGCACAGGTTATCAGGGTTGTGTGATGATAAGGCCAAAAAAAAAAAGTTGTGTTCAGGTAACATGGGACAAAAGAAATAGGGTAGGTAGGTCGATTTTTTTTTTCACCAAATTTTTTTAAGGATTTTGAGACAAAATTCCTCGCATTTCCCTATAATTTTCGGAAATAAAATATAATTTTTGGAAAAAATATATTTCAGTAAAAAAAAAAGTGTTTTTTGGTGAAAAAAAACAGAAAAATGCCTTCAAAAATTTAAAAAAAAAGTTGGGTAGGGCCAAAAAAATAGGGTCGCTAGGGATACCTGAACACAACTTCTTTTTTTTTGGCCTAAATGTGACAGTACTGTGAATTCTCACGTAGAAGCCGCAGCTAGTACAGAAGTCAGATCGCCGGTACAATATGATTGGCACAGGGTGGTGGCTTATATGTGAGTTTTGCTACTATAATACAGTAGTAAAATTAACGTAATCAGCTCACTAGTGCAGCTTATAGAACCGGCCCAAAGAGAATTATCAGATTGACATTTATCACAGTTATTGGAATGAAACATACACACCTGCACCACTTTTCTGTGTGGATTCATACCGTAATAATTCATATGCATATTCAAAATCGTGATTAATACTATTACGTAATTCTATGGTTCCTATGACCTTCCCTGATGAATAGCAAATAACACTGACAATGTGGATATTTACAAAGTGTGCTTTTTATTCTAGGGTAAGGGGTGGCATTTTGTGCCAGCCCCAAAACCCTTTTCCAGTTCATGAAATGGATCCAAATGGTTCTCCCTAGAGTAAATAACTATTGTTGGCAGATGGCACCTTGGAGTCTTCAGCAAGCCTTAGGCCTAAAGTCTTAATAATACTCACCATTACTAAAGAAGGGGAAAAAGAGCCCCCACGATAACAGCATCTCACACCATTTATATTTGATGGGTATAATTAAGACTTTAAGACTAAGACATAGATCTATTAAGATTTTATTAAGACTCACTGTAAATGTTTGTCCGTGCACTCTCGGGAGCTAGGCCTGTCAAGCTTATTGTCGGGCAATAGAATATTAAAAAAATAATTTGATATTTTTTACACTTCCCAATAATTTAAACACCCTTGGTCTGTTATCACGACAGAGGTGACAGGGGTCAGAGTTTGTTAAGTGCCTTGGTGAACTTGAGGATGTCTATGAGAGTGAAGTGGAGGTCGTCCCTGAGGTTGGAGTAGAAGAACTCGGGCGCGTCTCTCCTCATCTCACCCAGCTCCTTCAGCAGAACACCATCCAACGACAACAACCTACAACGGGAAATATGGACTGTCTTTATTTGTATTTCTTTAATACTACTTTACATCTTAGTAAAAATCTGGCCCTACAGACAAGCAACTCAAAGCCCATTGCAAGAGTTCTATCTGCTGCAGTGGACTAAACAATTCACCCTGAATATAAGAGGTATCTTTTGATAAATTGCTGGGGTGTGGGTTATACCATGTTCTTTTGGAAGTATGGTACATTATCTGCATAACTGTATTTAAAAGTTCAAATTAAGGTCTAATCTGGCCTTATACACATTTCAATAAATTGTAATTCTAAGTTAAGATGGGTCTATAAGTCTAAAGAAGTGATAATCTTACTTTGAAGCCTGGTGACTGAGACCATTTTCTTTCAGCCACTTGGAGACCTGTGTTTCTGTCCATGAGCAGTAGGCTGCCTGTGTGGTGTGGGGTGCTTTAGGGGATGTACCAACGGTACCGGCCCTCTGGGCTGTAACACATGTCACAGGTTATGCTATAGCTTTAAACCATGTATAATTATCAGGGTTCCCACTACTTTTCAGTTTTAACTACCATTTAATTGACTTTTAACTGACAAGTAATTCTGTCAACTGACAAGTTTAAAGGGTGCATTCTGGTGTGTTTTGTACCAATAGGAAAATATTGCTCAAAATATTATTTTAACTGACATTTTCTGAAAATCTAGAAAACAACTGACAAATATGACAACTATTTTTTAAACTGTGCCGGTCTTAAGTTGGGTAACCCAGCATTAGTAAAGGATGTGTCAGGATTATGTGGGCTACATTTCTGTGTATTTCCTGGCATTTCGTTGTAATATACGTCAAATGTTCCTTATATGGACCTACCCTGTATGATTGACAGCTCTGAGGAGGCCTGTTGCCCCTCCCCCCTTGGTACCCAGATCCTTATATGGACCTTTTTTAAACATTTAACTGACTTTTTAAAGCAAAAAGACAAAGTTACTTTTAACTGATGGGTGGGATACATCGTGTTACATAATCTGCCAGTCTAAAGTTGAATAACCCAGCTTTTGTTAAGGAGGAGTTAGGATTATGTGAGCTAAATTCCTGTAATAGGTGTACCTCCTGGTAAAAAATGTTACACATCTCCTTATATGGACCTACCCTGTATGATTGACAGCTCTGAATGGTTGCCCATGTTGCCCAGCTCCTTAATGAGACCAGCGGAGGCTCCATTGAAGTTCTTGATGAAGTCGAACCACAGTTTGGTTCCGACCATGATGCCGAGCCAGCCGTCGGCCTTCTAACCTGCCTCCAGACGCAGCGGGATGAACGGCTTCCGCAGCTGATATGTGTACTCCGCCTCTGTAAAAGTCCAGTCCATTATTAGGTTTTATAAAAACACTTTGATGAAAAACATGCTAAAAGTAGACAAATAATTGGAATATTTGGTATCAGATTATAACCTATGTTGTCAGTAACGCAGTTAACATTTTGATGAAGAAATATGTTAAATTATTGGCAAATGTATTATCAAATTAAAGCCCATGCTGTCCGTAATGCAGTCAGCTAGGAAGAACTTGCATTATAACAAATTTTGCCAATCAATAAAACTCTGAATTACTCAAATGTAAAAATTGATTGTGAAAAGTCGGAATTTCCTTATACATTTAAGCCCCAAGGTAAAAAAAAAAGATGAAATAAAAAAACACCCTCATCATATTTTTCACCACTTGGTTATGAGAAACAACTTTTTTTTGAGTGGCCTTAATGTAGTTACCTGTTCGGCAGGAGGGGCTCTCCTTGTACTTACGGGTCATACAGACAATTACTATGGATGCCTTCTCTACTGCATCAGCCATGGCCTCCAGTGTGGATCCAGCTACAACAGGATTACAGTATTAACACTAACGATGATGACAACGATCTTATTCTCAGGAAACTCAGTAAAGATACAACAGCAAATTAAATGAGTTGACAATATACAGGTCAGAAAAAAAAACTGTTTCCCTTTCTCTCCTATTCCTATTTGGGAATAAATAGTACATATTTTGACCAAAATGGTTCTGCTACATCTTATGATTTATGGATTTTTCAGCTTTTAAGAAAGGTTTTATAACTGATGCTTTACATCATCAGTTGTATACAGATAATAGTGAGGTAAACTTACTCATGTTGTCCACATCCATCCAGACCTTGAAGCCAGCCTCCAGCAGCTTGTCCCGTATTCGCAGTGCTATGGGTTTAACCCCCCAGTTGTAGCTGATCATAATGTGCTGAGCATCTTTGCTGTCTGAAAATAGATTATATTTCATTTCATTGCAGTAATTTCAGTGGTGATCATTATCTTAATGTTTGCATATGATAAATATCCTTGCGTTTGGTCAAAAGGTAGGAAAGCACTATGAAATTATACTGCTGAAGAAGAATTTAATTCAATTCAAATTCCTCATTATCCAAACATGGTGGGAGAGGGGGTAAAGAGACAGACAGACAGACATACATAGGGAGAGTGTTCCATGACACAAAATGAGACAGAGGGGAAGCCCAATTGATTAATAAAGTATTACCACATGTATTTGCCTCCTTTTCTGAACGATCTCCTTGGAGGACCCATATTGCTCCTTCAGCTTCTTTCTTCACTCTCGTGTTCTTGGATTTGGCTGATTCCTTTAAACCTGCAAAATTTATTAGTGGTGAATTTAATTCAAATTATCTACTTCAACTCGAGGTTCATATTCATAATATCATCTAAATAGTGTTAAGCATATAGTTATGTATACATTAGCAAAACCCAACATTGATACATTAATCCTGCATGATGTTAGAATGATGCATGAATGGATTGCTGGTAAATCCTTCACCAAGGCTGCATTGGTGCTTCATGCCCCCTAAAGGGCATACCGTATTTGACGTAATAAGCGCCCTCCCCCTAATAAGCACCCCCCGCTTTTAGTGACATTTTTAGGCTTGAACAAAGGCTTAAAGTTCACGATATTGGAGAAAGTTAAACTCTTAAGTACTAAACCACTATAAAAATAATTTTATAAGTGCCCAGGGCGCTTATTACATCGAATACCGTATATTGAAATTAAGCACTAAATATACAGCCTCAATCTTTACATCATGTTACATCATGCTAGTATGTATGTTTTACTTACAGGACTGAAGTTGCGGCATGCCATTAATCGTCTCCCTGCACTTTTTATGGAATGCCAGCGTCCAAATACCATGCAGAATTGTGACCTGTTCATCCTCCGTCACTCCCTCCACCAACAACTTCTCGTAGAACTCCAGCGCCCCCTGGTCGTGAATCCGCTCCTTGTTGTTATCATTAACTGCCAGCTTATTTAACGCTTTGACTGTCTCAAGTGCAGCTAATCCCATCTCAGAGTGCCTCGTTTTGGAGTTCGAAACGGCGTCACTGAACTGATTATAGACGTCATCAGCATTCATAAGCTCATTCGCGTCCTCATTAATCAAATAGGCTTAATTAATGAAGGCCTGGATTTTGACCATGGCGTTGGTACTGTCTAGCTGTTTCTGAAAGATGCTGACTGCATTTAGGTCCCTGAAAGCAGTCCTGGCCGGCTCCCCCAGATGAACCTACTCACCAGGGCTGTATTCAAGCATCATGCCGACACTATGGGGTTGATACACTCCTAAAGGAATGAAACTCTTTAAGGGCTGCAGAGTGATTTAATGCAGCATGCCCTTGATAGTCATCATGTATGAATGCAGCATTTACTCAACAGGGCTGCATTCAAGTTGACTGGCAGAGGTTTCTGTCCATGTAGCGGCATGATGCATCAATGCAGCCTTGTACCTCTACCTTCCTACGTGTCCACCAACAGGTGTATGTCCATGTGTCGGCATGATGCCCCAATGCAGCCTTGTATCTCTACCTCCCTACATGTCCACCAACAGGTGTATGTCCATGTAGCGGCATGATGCATCAATGCAGCCTTGTACCTCTACCTTCCTGCATGTCCACCAACAGGTGTATGTCCATGTAGCGGCATGATGCATCAATGCAGCCTTGTATCTCTACCTCCCTACGTGTCCACCAACAGGTGTATGTCCATGTAGCGGCATGATGCACCAATGCAGCCTTGTACCTCTACCTTCCTACGTGTCCACCAACAGGTGTATGTCCATGTAGCGGCATGATGCATCAATGCAGCCTTGTACCTCTACCTTCCTGCATGTCCACCAACAGGTGTATGTCCATGTAGCGGCATGATGCATCAATGCAGCCTTGTACCTCTACCTTCCTGCATGTCCACCAACAGGTGTATGTCCATGTAGCGGCATGATGCATCAATGCAGCCTTGTACCTCTACCCTCCTACGTGTCCACCAACAGGTGTATGTCCATGTAGCGGCATGATGCATCAATGCAGCCTTGTACCTCTACCTTCCTGCGTGTCCACCAACAGGTGTATGTCCATGTAGCGGCATGATGCATCAATGCAGCCTTGTACCTCTACCTTCCTACGTGTCCACCAACAGGTGTATGTCCATGTAGCGGCATGATGCATCAATGCAGCCTTGTACCTCTACCTTCCTACGTGTCCACCAACAGGTGTATGTCCATGTGTCGGCATGATGCACCAATGCAGCCTTGTACCTCTACCTTCCTACGTGTCCACCAACAGGTGTATGTCCATGTGTCGGCATGATGCACCAATGCAGCCTTGTATCACTACCTTCCTACGTGTCCACCAACAGGTGTTTGTCCATGTGTCGGCATGATGCACCAATGCAGCCTTGTACCTCTACCTTCCTACGTGTCCACCAACAGGTGTATGTCCATGTGTCGGCATGATGCACCAATGCAGCCTTGTACCTCTACCTTCCTACGTGTCCACCAACAGGTGTATGTCCATGTAGCGGCATGATGCACCAATGCAGCCTTGTACCTCTACCTTCCTACGTGTCCACCAACTGGTGTTTGTCCATGTGTCGGCATGATGCACCAATGCAGCCTTGTACCTCTACCTTCCTACGTGTCCACCAACAGGTGTATGTCCATGTGTCGGCATGATGCACCAATGCAGCTTTGTACAAGGTAAAATATAGGTGTTTAGAATTTTCTTATTGTCATATTGTATCGGTTTTTTCAAACACTTATCAAAACTGTTTAGATTCTAAACACATTTCAACGAAACTCTAAAATAAGTGTTTAGAATAACAGACACAATGTGTGTTTAGAATCTAAACACTTTTTCTACAGTGAGTATATGCCGCTTTTTAGCCAAAAAATATCCCACATGTCCAGAAGGGTGTAAAAAGAGTTTTTGGCACCTTCAGGTGGGTCAAAATATTACCGCTCTATTAGTCCATGGTAATTTAACAACATGTCTCTAGTTTTAGCATGTTTGATGGCTTTGGACTCAGACAAATATCAAAGACTTGGGAACTTGAATTCAAAGGGGATCTATGAAGGTCTGTTGTCTATAAGATATGAGAAAGTTCATAGTACTGATTGGAAAAAAATACTCCAAATGTGAGCAAAATCAGTCCATGGTAATTTAACTCTGGTATTAGCATGTTCAATGGTCAAGAAGTCAGAGGGACATTGGAACTTGAATTCAAAGGGTCTCTGAAGGTCTGGAAATATAGGGTTTTTGGTGGGTTGTCTATAAGATTAAGAAAGTTTATACTACTGATCGGAACTTGAATTCAAAGGGGTCTCTGAAGGTCTGGAAATATGGTGTCTTTGGTGTGTCGTCCATAAGATTAAGAGAGTTTATACTACTGATCGGAATATTTTTTCCAAATGTGAGCAATATCGGTCCATGGTAATTTAACATGTCTCTGGTATTAGCATGTTCAATGGCTAAGAGCTCTGGCAATTTTCAAAGGGTCATTGGGACTTGAATTCAAAGGGGTCTCTGAAGGTCCGGAAAATTATGTTTTTGGTGTGTCATCGATGATATATGAGAAAGTTCATACTACTGATTGGAAAAGAATATTCCAAATGTGAGCAATATCAGTCCATGGTAATTTAACCACATGTCTCTGATATTAGCATGTTCAATGGCTAAGAGCTCAGGCAAATTTTAAAGGGTCATTGAAATTTGAATTCAAAGGGGTCTCTGAAGGTCCGGAAATATGGCGTTTTTGGTGTGTCGTCCATAAGATATGAGAAAGTTTATAATACTGATTAGAAAAAAATACTTGGAATGTTACCAATATCAGTCCATCGTAATTTAACAACATGTCTCTGGTATCAGCATGTTCAATGGTGAAAAGTGAAATATGACCAGACTAAAATATGACAAAATTTATACTACTGGTACAACCTATATATTGCGTTTTTTGACAATGTCTCTCCATGGTAATTTAGCAATAGGTCTTGTGTACTAGCATGTAAAAGGGCTTGGAGATTAAGTGCATATTAATGGGTTTTCAGAACTTGAATTCGAAGGGGTGTGAGGTCATGGAAATATGAGGCTTTTTAAATGTGACAAGACTAAAATATGACAATATTTATGCTACTAGTACATCCTATATATTGCGTTTTTTGACAATGTCTCTCCATGGTAATTTAGCAATAGGTCTTGTGTACTAGCATGTTAAAGGGCTTAGAAATTAAGCGCATATTAATGGGTTTTCAGAACTTGATTTCGAAGGGGGGTGAGGTCACAGAAATATGAGGCTTTTTAAATATGACCAGACTAAAATATGACAAAATTTATACTACTGGTACAACCTATATATAGCGTATTTTGACAATGTCTCTCCATGGTAATTTAGCAATAGGTCTTGTGTACTAGCATGTAAAAGGGCTTAGAGATTAAACAAATATTAATGGGTATTCACAACTTGAATCCGAAGGGGTGTGAGGTCACGGAAATATGAGGCTTTTTAAATATGACAAGACAAAATATGACACATTTTATACTACTAGTACAACCTTTATATTGCGTTTTTTGACAATGTCTCTCCATCGTAATTTAGCAATAGGTCTTGTGTACTAGCATGTAAAAGGGCTTAGATATTAAGTGAATATTAGTGGGTTTTCAGAACTTGAACTCGAAGTGGTGTGACATCACGGAAATATGACACTTTTTTAGTATGACAAGACTGAAATATGAGAAAAGTCAGTAGAAGTGTGACTGCCTAGTAAAAGTGCCTATAAGTCTGTGGGGGTGCGCCAGCCTGCGAAAAATGGCTGTAAGTCAATGGAAGTTTGCCTGACTGTCAAAATGCACTATAAAAAAGTGTTTAGACTTCAAACACTTATTGTGTCCGTTATCTCATAGACTTATCAAAGGATTCCAAACACTTTCAACTAATCACTTTAATAACTGTTTAGGTTTTAAACACCTAATTGCAAAGTGTTTAGGTTTAAACACTTATCTAAACACTATTTTGCTCAAATAATGCAAAAGTGTTTAGATTAAAAGTGTTTAAAATAACAGTGTTTAGATAAGTGTTTAAAATCTAAACACTTATTTAACGTGTTTAGATTCTAAACACATTAAATGCGTCTTTAGGTGTTTAGATTTATAGAAACATGTGTAGAATCTAAACACTTATCTTAACACTTTTTTAGAATCTTAGTACTTATCTAAACACTTTTTTGTAAAGTGTTTAGAATTTAAACACTTTTTACTTAAACACTTATATATACAATGCCCTAAAAGCATTTAGAATAAATGACACAATAAGTGTTTAGATAAGTGTTTAGGATCTAAAAACTCTTTTTACAGTGTGTCTGTAAGGTAGTAAGACCTGAAAATCATATTATGAACTAGGTTAGAGATCATCCAGCAGAAGCTCAATGGTATCATGAATGTACTTGTTGCCATCGATTGTGATAGTTTTACCTTTAATGGAGGCATCATGCCGTCCTTACAGGGTTAACACAAAGCCTTGAGGCATCATGCCGTCCTTACAGGGTTAACACAAAGCCTTGAGGCATCATGCCGTCCTTACAGGGTTAGCACAAAGCCTTGATGCATCATGCCATCCTTAAAGGGTTAGCACAAAGCCTTGAGGCATCATGCCATCCTTAAAGGGTTAACACAAAGCCTTGAGGCATCATGCCGTCCTTACAGGGTTAGCACAAAGCCTATACTATGGTTTGGGTGTACCACAACCTTGTAAGAATTACCCACAGCTTAAACTAACACTTGCTGTGTACCAGGACCTAATGTAAGAATTACTTCTTGGCTATATCAAGGCTTGTGTTGTACCAGGGCCTAATGTAAGAATTACTCCTTGGCTATACTAAGGTTTGGGTGTACCAGGATCTAATGTAAGAGTTACTTCTTGGCTATATCAAGGTTTGTGTTGTACCAGGACTGTGTAAGAATTACTTCTTGGCTATACTAAGGCTTGTGGTGTACCAGAATCTAATGTAAGAATTACTCCTTGGCTATACTAAGGTTTGGGTGTACCATGCAGATCTAATGTAAGAATTACTTCTTGGCTATATCAATGCTTGTGTTGTACCAGGACTGTGTAAGAATTACTTCTTGGCTATACTAAGGCTTGTGGTGTACCAGAATGTAATGTAAGAAATACTTCTTGGCTATACTAAGGTTTGTGTGTACCAAGACCTTATTTAAGAATTACTTTCAACTTATATTGATGCAATTACTTATGGTCTATACTCAGGCCTAATGTTAGAATTTTTTCAGGCCCACACACTTGCTGCTATACATTTTGACACCATTATAATTATTTAAAATTTTATATGCCACTGACTGGTTAGGGTTCTACTGTGAGATCTGTTTCATATTTGTCCTACAACAGGCTACTATGTTTCTTTGTAGGATGGACACAGGAGTGGCACATCAAGAACAACACTGACACAATATATCTTAACTACATTCTTTATTGAATGAAACTACATAGACAATAAACCTGTTGGCTTAAAGTGTCATATATCAGAGAAAATCTATGTACTTCTAGGATTGATCATACATGAAGTGGATATAGAGAATGTCACTGTGTATCATTCTCACCCAAAGAAGTGTCCCACTAATTCAACACTTAAAAATAAACCCCATATTATTTTGGGCCCAAGACTCTTTGTCAAGTCAAAATAACACATTACCGCACAGTGGTGCGGAGTTCCTTTGATAACTCAATAACATAAATAATAGTAAAAAGGCCAACGTCCATATTCACCTGCTTTAATGTTTTGATTTGTAGTAGTCTATCAGAATGGCCATGATATCATTTTGTGATCTAAAAACAAAATGTATGACAGAACAAAAATGTAGTTGTTCACTGATGGAGATGGGAGATGTGAAGGGTGGGTGGGTGGATGGAGCAGGGCAGTGTGGCACTTCACGCTTAGGACCAGCTTCCTACAATACATCACTGGGGCACATGTCGCCTAAAGGACTTTTCTATATCACCAAAGGTACCCCTTTGTAAGTCAGTTACATAGTGTCAGTCAAATTTACTGTGTTACTCACACAGGTGTTATAACCTGGTGAGTGGGAGAGACCACTTTCCCCTTATAATGTACACACACAGACACATGCCCAGGTGAGGACTTGACACATGGCTGCAGAGGCTATCATCCACACGCTTGGCTGGTATGAGTTGATCATAGGTACAGTGACCTGCTTACGATGTCCTTCCTCTCCCTGAAGAGAAACAAGTAAGGAAACTACATTTAACCAAAGTGTGAAACACAGTTTGTAACAAAATTAAAAGTAGCATTCTAGAGGTAGATACATTTTAACCGTTGTCAATGAGTTACCAATGTGGAATTCTCCCTGCATCATTAAAATCCAACAGAAAATATCAATCTTGAGCAGTAATACACAAAACAAAAACGTACAACAGGCTCTTGATGGAGTGTTTCACCCTGAGGTGGTAGCCCAGGAGGTCAGCCACCCCCTTGCCGCAGAGAGCACAGACCCTCAGCGGCATGGCCTCCCCCATCTCCCGTCGTTGTTGCTGCCGCTCGGTTAGGGCTGTCGCTAGCAGGGCCCGGTCAGCCTCTGTAGGCTATAAAGGATAAATGGACATCAGGCAAATAAATCAAACCCATCTGCACAAGGTCATGAAGGAGATTAAGGATGGGCTAGGAGGTAATTTGAGGTTTATTATAATTTTTCGGTTACACATTGTATTTGTATTCATAATTCATATTGAAATGAGTGTGTAACTTCTGAAACATCAAGTCAAACACTAGTAAATGCATAAATTAAAGGTCAGAGGACCTTATTTGTTATAAAGTGGGGTCGCCTGACTATGGGTTTCTCTATATTTTCCTAACCCACTTTTTATGTAAGAAGTAACCCTGCAAACAAGATCTCGGGCAGAACTCGTGCGGTTCTTGAGTCACAACTCGGGATCCCTGGGAGAATTGTGCACGTATCTGGCACGAGAATTTGTGAACAGCTTTTGACTGTGTCATATTCTTTGGAATTCCACGTGATTTATATCAAACAGAACTTGGGAATTGAACGTTATGAACTGAGTAGAATCCGGGTAGGTCACAATGACACAAGAAAGGCACGAGATATTCCCAAGAATTGTGAATATGTCCTTAGTACAATCAAAACTTGGGAATTGAACGTTCGCAACTGGGTAGAATCCGGGTAGGTCACACTGACACAAGAAAAGCACGGGAATTGAACGTTGGCAACTGGGTAGAATTCTACCCAGTTGCCAACGTTCAATTCCCAAGTTTTAATTGTAATAAGGATGTGTTCACAATTCTTGGGAATATCTCGTGCCTTTCTTGAGTCATAGTGGCCTACCCGGATTCTACCCAGTTGCGAACGTTCAATTCCTGTACCTTTCTTGTGTCATTGTGACCTACCCAGATTCTACCCAGTTGCGAACGTTCAATTCCCAAGTTCTGTTTGGAGGGAAGCCAATATCTATTACTGCATTTAAAGATGGCAAGTTGTCTTAAAGTAAGACTTGTCAGCATGGTCCACTCTTTGCTGGAAACACTCACATTGGGGCAGCACTCCCTGAAGTGTATGACAAGGTGTGTCTTGTAGTTACCGCACTTGGGGCACTTCCTCTTGGCATTTGTTGCTGAATGCCCCTCTCTAATCCTAGGTTTGAAGGCCTGAAATAAGAAATTTGTATTTATTCCTCCATTATATGGATGAACCTACAAATTTTCAGAATGGCATGAATCAGTGATTTAAAGTTAATCATATTTTACTCATTTTCTATGAGACATATGAGTGCATAGAAATCACACACACATTTCAGGGTCTGGGCAGATAAGTTGAATTGAATGTTATATTTTCTTATAGGATCATCGTGACCTAAGGAGAATTTGTATGGAAATATGAGAAATGAAAGGTGGCAGTTAATCTGTTTTGCAATGAGTTGTATGTCAAACAAACTCACCGAGTATTGGACCTCATCAGCTTTCTCA
Source organism: Harmothoe impar (assembly GCA_947462335.1). Classification (NCBI taxonomy): domain Eukaryota; kingdom Metazoa; phylum Annelida; class Polychaeta; order Phyllodocida; family Polynoidae; genus Harmothoe; species Harmothoe impar. Next base: position 113,151,641 of record OX381704.1, read on the forward strand.
GATGCCCTCTCTTCCTGACGGGCCTTTCCAAGGGGTGCAGGTACAGGGAATGAGGGCCGGACCTCATCAGCTTCCACAGATGTCTTCTCCTCCTGACAGGCCTTTCCAACGGGTGCAGGTACAGGGAATGAACTGTTAACCGTGGCCTAAAAAGGAGAACAGAAAGTCATTCACTTAGCCAACCTTGCTATTTTAGATCTGATATTAACCAATGGCACCAATTAAAGCCAACCGGTGTATTACTGCCACAACTAATCTATTTAAAGGGATTCAACTTCTACTTCAGTTTTGACCTTTGTTGGGGAGTGACAGTAAGCCATCTCTCAGAAAAAAATACATTCTTGGCAGTGACTATAAGATAGTATAGGGACTCCAGTCTGGCAAAGTATCACCAGATGTTTTGGACTAGTGTAGTTCAGGTCCACAAAATAATTCTGAAAGGGTAGAGACCATGTATTTTGATTGCACTGTAATCTGTGATAATGAAACTCACCTGCTCGGGTCGGTCTTTTTCTATAGGGCTGTTTAAACTGACCGAGGGTCCGACCTCATCAGCTTCCTCAGATGATTTCTCCTCCTTACGAGCCTTTCCCACCGGAGCCGGTACAGTTAGTGAACTGTCGACTGTGGCCTGAAAAGGAGGACAGGCATGCATGTGGCTCAGTCTCACAACTTTGTAACAATTGGATCGTCTTTGACCGGGTGACGTCTTTGACCGGGAAACGTTATTATAGCATAAATTAAACCTATATAATAAGAAATGGGTGGAAAAAGTCAAAGGATATTTTCACACTATATGAAAGGAAATTTATTTTAAGTATCTTATATTGATAGCTAGGCTCTTTTACACGCATTATAGCATAATGTTGTATTTCTTCCACTGCCCGGTCAAAGACATCACTTTCTATATTATGTGGAATATGGAGAGGTACACTGTCCAAAGTATTATGCAATTACCATCCACATATTTTCCCTAAAAGTAGAGATAATGATTAGATAAAGTTAAACACAAAACCAGATGGAGACCAATTAAACTTGATGGCTAATTCAATCAGTTGAAGGTTCAGAATATGAGCAGACATGAGTGATGCCAGTTCTAGTTGATCCATGTAGTTGGTGTGGTTCAGGTACAAATAAAGACTAAAGACTAGAAACCATTGATGTAAATTGTGCTGTAATCTATGACAATAAAACTCACCCTATTGGGTCGGCCCTCATCAGAGATCATGGTTTCTTCCATAGACAACACAGCAGGGGATGAGGCAGGGTGGACCAGAGGAGGATTGTTCCCCAGTGAAACCCTGCAAAAGAAATTATTGATTTAATGATTGGAGTCACAGTATTCTGGATAGCAGGGGTTCCCCATAACATGGCATTCTGCATTTGTTTAAGTTTAATGGGGTGAATCTGTAAATTTGTACCCTGATTTTAATGCTGTTCTCTCATCAAGGCTTTTAAAAGAGTTCACTATTCTTCTAGTCAACTATCAAAGGCATCACATTCGGTGAGAGTGACTTTTCAAAACAAACATATATCTACTTACTGCAGAGTCTGGGAGCTCTTACGCTTTAGTGACAATCGCCCAGGTCTGCGCACAACGGGAGCCCTGTAAACAATATTCAGCAGTTGTATACCAAAATTATCAGTTGAATTTGAATTTTTAACATTCAAATATTGGTAAATTTTGACATTGATTATCAGAAGGCATTCACATGATGCTTATAGCCCATGAACTCAATCAGGGAACATGTAACTAGGACATTGCAATAAAGTCAAGTCTACATAAATACTGATAGTATAGCTAATTACCTGACGCCGGTGTAATACAACTCTCAGCCTTCATGGGCTTGGTCATTGTTCATAAGTCTAACTACTGGTATGGTGCACAATAGACTGCCATCCGAGTAGCCATATTTTAACATTTATCTACTGTGCTTAATATACTTACGGGACTGCAAATAGCTCCACCTTGGACCAGCGCACCTTTCCCACGGGTGAAAGTACTGGGATCACTGTATTGACACTAGCCTGAATAGAAGGACAGATATACAAGAAATAATAGGATGAAAGAGGAACTCACACAAAGCCAGATGCAGTTCAATAAAACTGAATGGTTACGTTAATCAGTTGAAAGTGTATATAACCAGCCATATTCTCAAAATGCCAATAGTAGTTGATCAGTAATAGTTTAGGTTGACATTGCTACCTGTATACTTCAGTTAGTACACACCTCAGTGCAAGCCAATTTTATCTACTCAGCCAATCTGCCTGGGTAGCCAAACGGCTTGTTAACTCATGCCAGGTTCAAGTAAGCCCATCCAACAAGATCCTATATACATATGTTGTATCCTACCTACTTTGTATGAGAAAAACAAAGTTCAGACTCAAAACTTACAATAGATTTTAACATGTACTAGACTGTCCAGCAAAACAATGTGGTGGAACATGCCTTGCTACTGTAGTACGTATCAGGGAGGGCAGGGGATACCTGTGAGGTAACTGGACACTGCTGGACACTAGGGGCCTGTGTGTAACCCCCACAGGTCCAACCCTGTGGGGGGGGATTCCCCTCCCTGGTGTATACTGGAGGCTGGGAGTATAATCTAGGGTGTGTGCAGGATGTTGCCACCCCCCCCCCCCGCCCCCAACACACACACACCAATAGTATATGGTGTCTTGTGGTTAGTGGGCTCTAATCTGCCCATTGACTCAGTGGGGGTGTCTACTATACCACACCTCAATAACACTTGTTGACAGATCCTCCACTGACCAAACTCTGCCTATAATAAGCATTTCCATCCCAGCTTTTTGGCAACTAAGTAATTGACACAGGAATTATTATCAATATTAACTAGCATATTATACAGTCTGGTTGAAAATGCCCCCCACAACAATAGCAACTGGTATACACAGACTGTATACCACACATGGAACTTTGGAAGGCCTCTGATATTCAGGTTCCTCATGTTACAGCCTTAAATGTGGGGTTAGGAGTATTTTCCCCTCCCGACAATAGAAACTGGTTTACATAGCCTGTAAACATGTAATGTTATACATCTAGTAGAAAGCCTCTTCTGACATCTAGTTGGTGGGACAGAGTGTTAACTATAAAGTGACTCAACAGAATTATCAAGGGAGTCAACAGTTGCCTAGGGAGTCAGTATGTGTTGCCAAGGAGTCAAGACTATTGACTATGAGATGAATCAATATTAACAGTTAAGAGTCAACACTGTTGGGCAGAGAGTCAGCATGGCCTGGCTGGAGTCAACACAGTCAGGAAGGGAGTCATCATGGTCTGGCTGGAGTCACCATGGTCAGCCAGGGAGTCAGCATGGTCTGGCTTGAGTTAACAGAGTCAACCAAAGAGTCAGCATGGCCTGGCTGGTAGTTAGCAAGTCAGCCTTGGAGTCAAGTATGTGAAACTGAGAGTCAAGCATATCAGGCTGAGAATCCAGCAAGATAGACTGAGAGTCAAGCAAGTCAACCTGGGAGTCAAACAGGTCAACCTGAGAGTCAAACAGGTCAGGCTGGGAGTCAGACAAATCAGCCTGGGAGTCAAGCAAGGCAGCCTGGGAGTCAAGCAAGGCAGCCTGGGAGTCAAGTATGTGAGGCTAAGAGTCAAGCATGTCAGGCTGGGAGTCAAGAAAATCAGCCTGGGAGTAAAGCAAGTCAGCCAGGAATCCAAGTATTTCAACCTGAGAGTCAAGCATGTCAGACTGGAAGTCAGGCAAGTGACCCTAGAGGTCAAGTGTGTCAGCTTGGGAGTCAAATGTGTCGGCCTGAGTGTCCAGTTGAGGGGTTCAGTAATGATCTATCCCCTCAAAAACAGAACCCTGCCCTTCAAAAATGGAACAGGGAAGGGTGCAGTACATATCAGGGAGGGCAGGGGATGCCTGTTGGGTAACAGGACACTGCTGGACACTGGGGGCCTGTGTGTAACCCCCTCAGGTCCAACGCTGAGGCACATGTGTGTGCCTCCAGGGTAGTTGTTCCCTGAGTCTGAGTCTGACCTGTACCATGGGCCCTGAGGGTTCTACACATATCTACAGCCCAAGGTGAGTCTCTGAGATTAGGGTAACTACTGTTAAAGTATAACACTATTTTAGATTTGAGGTTAACCCGATGGCACTAATTAAAGTCAGCTGGTGTATTCCTGCCACAACAAATCTACTGATTTAAAGGAATAAAAGTTCTAATATTGTATTGAATATTGTTGGGTAGTGACATTAAGCAAATTCTCCGAAAGAAAAAACCATTGTTGGCAGGAGGATACAAGGACTATACTTTAAAGAAGTAGTGCCAGATATGTTGGACTAGTGCAGTTCAGGTACACATAATAGTGAGGTTAAAATCACATGTACATGTAGGGGGGGAGGCTATAGAAAGAAACTTGGACTATATAAATGAAATATTGTGAGTACCTACTCTAAGTATGAATTGCTTGAGGAATGATTACATCCCTGTGTAATAACCTCTCTTTGAGAGCCTTTACCCCACTCACCTGGGACCACATACTGCAGGTGTTGGTTGGCCCATATAGTTATATCTATTATTAACTACTTGACCTGTACCTGTACTGGAACCTGTACTTGTAGCCCTTACCAGTACATGTTCACCAATCTCAACCTCTCTATGAACTCTGAAAGGGTAGAAGCCATGTATTTTAATTTCACTGTAATCTGTGAATCTCACCTGCTTGGGTCCCATGGTCGCTGGCACAGGGATTGAGTGTCCAACCTCATCAGCTTCCTCAGATGACTTTTCCTCCTTACGAGCATTTCCAACGGTCACCGGTACAGGTGATGGACTGTCAATAGTGTCCTGAAAAGGAAGACAAAAATGCACATAATGATGAGATGAAGAACACACAAAACCAGATCGAGTCCAATTAAAATCAATGGCTAATTGAATCAGAATATGAGCAGAGGTGACTATTGCCAGTGATAGTTGATCAATGTAGTGGGTGTAGTTGAGGTGCACATAATAACTAAAGACTAGAAACCATTGTGCTGTAATCTACGACAATAAAACTCACCTGCTTGTGTCGGCCCCCATCACAGGTCATGGTGTCCTCCATAGGGAACACAGGAGGTGACGGGGCCGGGCAGACCAGAGGAGAATTGTTGCTCAGTGAAACCCTGCAAGAGACATTTTTGATTTAATGATTTAATGAAAATGGCATTCTACATTTGTACAAAGTTCCATCGGGTGAATCTGTAAATTTGTACTCTGATTTTAATGCTGTTCTCTCATCAAGGTTTTTAAAAGAGTTCAATTTTCTAGTACAGTTCTAATATATCAACTTAGGCATCATAATTGGTGAGAGTGCCATTTTGAAATATCTACTTACTGCAGAGTCTTGGAGTGCCTACGCTTTAGTGACAACCGCCCAGGTCTGCGCACAACTGGAGCCCTACAAGTAATATTTAGCAATTGAAATATCATTTGAAGATAACCTTTAGCACATCAGATTTAGTTTTTATATTGATTTCAAGAAGGCATTGACATGAAGCTTACAGCACAAGAACTGATTGAGGGAAACGTGTGTACCACTTCACTAGTTAAACTTATGAACCATATCTAAGCCAATGAAGATTTGTATTAACCTGGTTCCCAGGTTATAAGCTATATTATGGGTATTTATGAAGCCTTGGACTTATTGCAATATCATATGGTACCCAAAAGTTTACTACATTGATTAAATACATTGATTAGCTACGTTCTAACATTCGCATATTGTACTTGAAATTGCACTTACTGGACTGCGAATAGTGCCACGTGCGACCACGTCACTGTTGAACGTCTCTCCTCCTTCAAGGCCTTTCCACAAGCTGCTAGTACAGCAGGGACGTAGGCAGGCTTGGATGACTCACCAACGTCTTGAGCAGGGAGGTAGGCAGGCTTGGATGACTCACCAACGTCTGGAGCGGGGACGTAGGCAGGCTTGGATGACTCACTAACAGCTAGAGCAGGGACGTAGGCAGGCTTGGATGACTCACTAACAGCTGGAGCAGGGAGGGTGGCAGGCTTGGATGACTCACCAACAGGTAGAGCAGGGAGGTAGGCAGGCTTGGATGACTCAACGATGTCTGGAGCAGGGAGGGTGGCAGGCTTGGATGTCTCACCAACAGGTAGAGCAGGGACGTAGGCAGGCTTTGATGACTCATCAATGTCTGGAGCAGGGAGGGTGGCAGGCTTGGATGACTCACCAACAGGTAGAGCAGGGAGGTAGGCAGGCTTGGATGACTCAACGATGTCTGGAGCAGGGAGGTAGGCAGGCTTGGATGTCTCACCAACAGCTAGAGCAGGGAGGTAGGCAGGCTTGGATGACTCACCAACGTCTTGAGCAGGGAGGTAGGCAGGCTTGGATGACTCACCAATGGCTTGAGCAGGGAGGGAGGCAGGCTTGGATGACTCATCAACGGCAGGCCTTGGTGACTTAGTTGGGGCGGGAGCTGGCATGTCTTGAGACACCATCACTGATCTGCAGCATATATTGAAAATCCTTAATATAGGTGTAGAACTAAGCCTGGTTTGTGTATATTGACAATTACAACTTTGTAAAGACACCCACATGTCCTTTGTAAGTTTCTGTTGATATTGTTTTGTAATTTCTATCTCTCACAGGCTGGTGGACAGATGCCCCCAAGAGTTACTGAATATCATCAGCTCACCACTTTTAAATATAATATTGTAATTCTAGATGTCTATACAATTTACCTAGATCCATGATATAACTAACAAATAATCGTTTATAATAGTATGTCATTCAGAACAGAAACCAAATATATCATATCTACTCACGGAATTGCTGGGAGAAGTGATGGGTCCAGGCGATGGAGCATAACACGGCACACCCTCCGATCCTGCACTGGCACCAGACACCGGGCCCACGTTGAGGCAGGCAGAGGCATTGCAGACTTTTTGTCACACACCATGGGCTTTCTGCAAGATATAACATCATCAAAGGGGCTAGGTAGTATGTGACATATAAGATGCAGATAAATTGTGCGATGTATCAAAGTCTATAGAGGAATACTTATAGTATCTATTCGTTATGACCTGAATACATTGAGAAAAGTTGTGTGTTATTCTGTATGCTAGCCTACCTAGTGTTTGTGTCGGTCCTTCTCTTAAAGGCTGCCCAATTGACTTCAGATTCCGTTACCCCGTAATCCCAAAACACTTCCTCGCCCTCCCGTATCCTCTTGTGGCAGTAGAGTGCCATGCGCGGCTTCTCCTCAGGTGTGACCTGTATCAATCGGGGGTAGGGCATGAGATTTGGGTCTTTGGCATGATTAACCAATCGTCCCCAAGTCCCCAAGGTGTTGGTGGCATCTATTGCCACCCTTCCCCCCTCCCACCAGGCGTCTACCACATAGGACCCTGGGTCCGTCATTTTGTAAATGAGTTCTCTCTGTAACCTCTCCTCCATATGTATGAACTCCCCTTCATACTCGAGGGCAAACTCAGATTTTTTGAAGTCTCTGTTGGCCACTACGCAAAGGCCTCTCTCCGGGTGGTTCTCCACACGGAAATCATCTGCCTCTCGTTTCCTCCATTTCTCCAGCGCCCCTCTTAACTTGTCTATGGTCGTCCATCCGGTAGTTAAGTCAATCATTGATCCCTGTGAAACAAACATAGGGGAAAAATATAATGGATCGATCGCATCAATGTACAGCAAGGATTTAGGCATAATTAAGGAGAATAGAGCATAGCGCAATAAAGCACTATGCGGGACTTGAAGTGTTGCGCATAGCACCAGTATGGTTTAATTATTATTTTTCCAAACGGATTCATGCAAAATCTAAATTGAGGTTAGTTAACCAACAGGTATGAGAAAATGACAAAAGAATTAATATCAAAGAAGTGATGTGAAGTGCTCAAATTAGCTTCTAATGAGCCCATATTGAGGACCAAATTTTAATAATTACTTCTGGAGTGTTCTATGTCTTGTGGTGTACCAGGACCTAACATGAGAATTACTTCTGGCCTTAACTGAGACTTTCAACTGGTGTATCAGGACCTAACGTAAGAGTTACTTTGTGACCTACTACAGCCATCTCTTCCTGCCTATAATAAGGCTTGTGATGAACCAGGAGCTAGTGTAAGAATTAAGCAGAGGTGGGGATATATGAAAACCCTTGAGCCAATACAGGACTGACTGAAGCCAAGCGTCGGGAAAGATGTGGCTCCAGAGGGGTAAAAGGCGACCTGGCGACCTGGGCCGTTTTCCAGACGACTTTTCAACCGGGACCATTAATTTTTGTGACCTACGACCTGCTGTTTTCAAATGGCCATACTGAAATATAATAGAAAAGTGACCTGAGACCTGGATATTTTTGCAAAAAAAGCAACTTTGTGACCTGTAGCCATTAAAAGAGGCGACATTGTGACCTCAGGGGGGACCCCTCTGCACCCTCAAAGATGAGCGGCTATTATGGCATGAAGGTCTTACTCCCGCCCCCCCCCCCATTGAAAAAGTAATGTAATTATGCAAACTACCTGTAATGGATTGCCATGCATTTAATGTCAAATTTATAATATTTTCGGGGGCAATTACTTAAGATATCATATTATCATACATAAGAAGGCAAACAGATTACAAGCAAAGCACAATAGTAATAATGGGGGGTCTGGAAAGAAATGATAAAAATACAGTATTAAACTTGAAATGGTGCATTCTGATGCATTTTGGCCCACAAATCCGTCTAATAGAAATTTTTTGAAAGTCTTGACTTGAAATGGTGTATTCTGATGCATTTTAGCACCCAATATATTAGAAAATTTGGACGGTATATATTTTGGAAATTATGCAATCTGGTGCATCTAATACACAATATATTGAAGCTCAGATCTATCATCTTATACTTTTTTCTCTATCATCAGGTCTGAGACAGGGAAAGATTTCGGGAATTTTGAAGGTCTAGCTTTGAAATGGTGCAATCTATTGCATTCAAGGCACAACATAATTATATATGATTGTAATGGATTAGATCTGTTCTTAGTTCCTACACTCAAAGTGAAATGCCCTGGTACTGTAATTATAAAAATATGCACATGTATTATAACTTTGCTTCTAGGTGGAATAATTACAAAATTCTTTCAATTTAAAATAGCTTGAGATCAGGAGATTTCTGGATGCATTGTCGCCAATTTCAAGGCCAGTGTTGCCACTTTTTGGCGACATGGCGACAACTGCCCACCCCTGATTAAGGTGAGAATATTCTTTTAGGATCTAATGTAAAGAAAACTCTTGAGGTTTTACTAAGCCTTGTGGTAGACAGGGACCTAATTCAAGAATAGCTTCTAGACTATACTCATGTTTGTGGTGTGCCAGGACCTAGCATAAGAATTAGGCTGTGTCTCACAGACTTGGGCCAATGTATTTGTCTCTGATCGGGTGCCGTCTCTGACCAGGTGCCGTCTCTCACCAGGTATCAGAAAAAAGGTGTTTTAAAAAGAATTATACTCATATATCTAAGGATTTGTAAAAACTTTATGGCGGTTGTTATATAATCATAACTATTTATAATTAGCCTCCTGCTGTTGGTATTTTGACCTTATCATGCCAAACTGGTCAGACGGCACCTGGTCAGTGACGGCACCTGGTCAGAGACGACACCGGTCAGAGACAAAAACATTGGCATAAGTTTGTGAAACACAGCCATTACTTCCTGCCTACACTGAGATTGTGGGGTTCCAGGATTTAACTTAAGAATTACTTTGGGCCTATACTAAGGATTGTGGTGTACCGGGACCTAATGTAAGAATTACTCTGGGTCTATAATAAGGCTTGTCGTGTACTGGGCATATTTTAAGAATTACTTCACGTGGTGTATATTCATATACTAAATATAAGCCATTTTTAGTTAGATTCAGATCTATGACATCTATGACCAGTGGGTGTTTATGCCCTGGTGACATCTATGACTGGTTGGCGACCATCAGGTATGGTCCGCGGCACATTAGAAAGTACACCGTTTCCACACATAACGTATCTGTATAGCGCAACGCTCTGACCCCACCCCCCCACTACTTACATGTACATGGCCGCTTGGTGTAAAAGCTGCATGTCGGCGGGGGGGGGGGGGCTGGACACTTACACACGGATCTGGTGACATCTAGTAGTACAAGGTGGGGGAGGTTAGGCAGAGATGGAATTCATTCATACACAATTTTAAGTCCTCTTTTCTCCTAAATTCAACACAACATCAACTCGATACATCCACAGACCTCTAGAAGGGATATCTATCTCTTAACTTATGATGTTGGTTTATCCCACTAACTTGTAAGAAAGATCACCAATTAGTTTTAATTCAAGTCGTAAATACATTGGCTCATACATCTCAGTTCAACACTACGGTATGGCAACCTGTCTGTGAGTGTATACTAAACAGCAATAAGTTTCTGTCTTCCACAATGGGGAGGGAATCTTGGTTAGCTGTCACCTGACTATGTCCAGCTGCTAGTAGGGTCCTGGTACCCTGATAGGTACCAACACCAAAAAAAATCTAAAGGTGTGTATGATGCAAGGTTTATTACTTTCTAAATAAATCAATTACATTTCTATGTACATCTGCTCTAAATAAGCACATTTTCAATTCTGCCTGTCATAGACAATCACCAGACATAAACAACCCCTGGCCATAGATAACCCCTAGTCATAAAGTTTCAACTTGGATCGCTCTAGTGGGCCAACCGTATATTAGAGATAAATAGAGTAAAGCTTGATGGTGAAACACAGGAAGAGAAACTTCCTGTAATAGGTTAAAGCTTTATGGTGACTTACTGGAACAGACTTGCGCTTTTGTCGCGTCAACATCCTACAAAATGGCTCAGGCAATGTGTCGTCTGACTCGGGTCTTGTGTCAGCCTGCTCAGACATCACTCTTGGGTACGTAGTGGTATGCTGGCTCTGAATCACTTCTATCTGTTGGCAAAACACAGACCAGGTTGATCAATAATTGTTGCAATCTCCTAATCTATCAATGGATCAAGCTTCAAACTAATTATATCTGTAAATTTAAATAGTAACTTGATTTCCCCCAAAACCTTGTTTTAGGTGCCTTGTATCATCCTCAAGCCAAACACCATAAGAGATCTGGATTGTCCCTAGCCGGCCATTGATGGACACTCCCATGTGATTTACAGTGTGAAATAAATCTAAAACCAAATCAAGTTAAAAACATCAGTTTCAAAGAAGCTAAAATAAAATAAGATTTAAATTTTGATTTTTAAATGAATTTGCCTTGCCCAATGTAAGATTTACTTCTAGCCTGCACTAAGGTTTGTGGTCTATCAGGACCTAATGTAAGAATTGCTTCTGGGCTATACTAGAGCATGTGGTGTACCAGGACCTAATGTAAGAATTACTTCTGGGCTATACTAGAGCATGTGGTGTACCTGGACCCAATATAAGAATTACTTCTAGCCTATACTAAGGCTTGTGGTGTACCAGGACGTACTTCTGGGCTTTACTACAGTGTGTGGTTTTAGCCTGTACTAAGGCTTGTGGTTTACCAGGAATTACTTCTGGGCTTTACTACAGTGTGTGGTTTTAGCCTGTACTAAGGCTTGTGGTGTACCATGAATTACTTCTGGGCTTTACTACAGTGTGTGGTTTTCTAATACCCAGCACAAGGTTTAGGTGACAATGTAACATGATTTCCATCCATGGTCAGGTTTTCCAAAAGAGCGGAACAACCGCTGGTCCCCGTAAAGTGCCACCATATGCCCGGTCTGGGCTTAAGCCGCCACTCTCTGACCCTTGATGGCCCCTCATTCAGGGAAGGCTTGCTTTGTCAACCTGACTGAGTTGATTTAAGACTCTAAGATGTAGATGCAAATTCATCTCTTACATGTCCGGATAAGACAAGAATTGACAGTCAGATAGCTTGCCAAGAGCCTCTCGGAGAAATGTTTCAGACAGAAACTGGGTATTTAGAAACACTAGGATGCATCTGATGAGAAGAACGCTTTACTTCTAAGCCTGGCCAAGGTAAAATTCTGAAAGCCCTTTGAACATAGATGCAAATTCATCTTTTACATGTCCTGATCGGACAAGAATTGACTGTCAGAGGGCCTCCCAAGTGCCTCTCGTAGGCATGTTTTAGACAGAATCTGTGTTATCAAAAACACTAAGATGCATCTGGTGAGAAGAACGCTTTCCTTCTGAGCCTGGCCAAGGTAATGTTCTGAAAGCCCTTTGAATGTAGATGCAAATTCATCTTTTACATGTCTGGATTGGACAAGAATTGACTGTCGGACAGGTTCCCAAGCCCCTCTTGGAGGCATGTTTCAGGCAGAAACGGGGTTATTGGAAACAGTAGGATGCATCTAATCAGAAGAACGCTTCATGTCTAAGTCTTGCCAAGGTAAAATTCTGAAAGCCCTTTGAAAGTAGATGCAAATTCATCTTTTACATGTCTGGATCCGACAAGAATTGACTGTCAGAGGGCCTCCCAAGTGCCTCTCGTAGGCATGTTGCAGACCGAATCTGGGTTATAGAAAACAGTAGGATGCATCTGATGAGAAGAACGCTTTCCTGCTTAGTCTTGTAAAGGTAATATTCTAAAAGCCCTTTGAAAGTAGATGCAAATTCATCCTTTACATGTCTGGATCCGACAAGAATTGACTGTCAGAGGGCGTCCCAAGTGCCTCTCGTAGGCATTTTTCAGACAGAATCTGGGTTATCGAAAACTTTAGGATGCATCTGATGAGAAGAACGCTTTCCTTCTATGCCTGGCCAAGGTAACATTCTGAAAGCCCTTTGAAAGTAGATGCAAATTCATCCTTTAGATGTCTGGATCCGACAAGAATTGACTGTCAGAGGGCCTCCCAAGTGCCTCTCGTAGGCATTTTTCAGACAGAATCTGGGTCAACGAAAACACTAGGATGCATCTGATGAGAAGAACGCTTTCCTGCTTAGCCTTGCCAAGGTAATATTCTAAGAGCCCTTTGAAAGTAGATGCAAATTCATCCTTTACATGTCTGGATCCGACAAGAATTGACTGTTTCACGGCTTCCAGAGTGGTAAAATCTTGGTCGGGACCGGGCTCCAGTAAGCATGGACTCCCGAAGGATTAAATGGGATGTCAACTACCGATGGCGCTGAACGTCCGTACATAGTCGAGGGTGTCAAAAATGCATTTCTCAACACTGTTGTCCAACTACAAGCCATCTGGCAGCTTTGGGAACACATAAACTGAACATTTTATCGTCCAGGGTCCGATGATGGGACATGTCCTATGCATTTACCCTACCAGAGGCCGATCCCGGC